>OX328127.1:29770714-30451261 GCA_946811695.1 Gonocerus acuteangulatus
CTTAAAATCCCAAAATGAAACCCTTAAAAAATCTCTCCATGTTTGATTCGTGCAATGCATCAATTGAAGTAATTAAATAAACGTCCTAAAATAAATTATTTGAGGTTTCACTATCTAACTATTTTACACATATATATTTTAAGGGGGGTAATTTATAGTATCTAGCAGGTAAGAGAGATAAAGATTTGTAAATATATTTTTCAAAATATACAAAATTTAAGCTTATATCGCAATAAGGCCATACCCAAGGGTTCACATCTTAAAATTCAAGAAATGTATGAATTTTGTTATAGCATTAAAAACTAAATTGTTGCTCATAGTTATGCCTAATTGACAAAATTAATTACTTCCTACTAATAAGGAAAGTTTAAATACACTTCCAATTAAGGTCAGTTAGCCAGAGGGGTAATCATTCTTATATTTCCTGTAATTTAAGTGTTACAATCATCTCCAGAAAAACATGTATACACCCATAGCCATAGAATTAAAAGGAATTTTTTTAGTGTTAAGAAATATAGATTCTATAATAATAGTACAAAATCTTTACAAAGGAGTTGTTTTAACAAAATTAATTCTTCATCAGATTGTTACTTTAACAAAATCATTTGGAAAAATTCTGAAAATTGAAGGGCGTACAGTAATAAGTAGGCAGCTCATTCTTCCACATTATTGACAAATAAAAATAAAATAAAAAAGGTTCAAAATTTAGTTTCTTGATATTGTTTTTCATTTTATTTTTCTCATCATAACACAGCAACCTACTTATGAAAGTAAGTCCATAAGGACACTATCCTACCTTTTTTAGAGTGGTAGTGTCAGGTTTAATAATTTGGAGCTGCTTCCTTATTGCACCAAGTTCTATAAATAACTATAACTATAAAATGAAAAAAATTTACTTTTATTCAAGTTTTTTCTGCAGGGAGCTCATATGAAAATAGAAACAAACAATGTAGAATACAAAAAAACACATCAAATAATGCGAAATTAAGTTATCTTCTGGCTCTGTTTTTGTCAAATAATCATCTTCGGTGTAGCTGAAGAAGCTACACATTTTAATGCATTATAAAACGGCATCTCTTTTTGTCCGACATATTTGTGTGCAAGCCTCATTACGACATTATATTTCTCAGTTTTTAAGAGCAAAGGTTTGCTGTACGCAGTTAGAAATTCAATTTTGGACCTCACACAGCGGTTTAGTTGCTGTGATTCCACTATTGAAGTAACAAGAGCTGCTTCCTTCTTGTACCAGAAAATAGAGATAATATGTAAATCCAAGATAATGTTCTGACCTGAACATTTCCAAAATTGGAGCTGTCTCCTTATTACTGCAAGCCCGTCACTTGTAAATGTAGAAAGACTAGCGATACGTTTAAAGATGTTGATTCTAAACGTCTTTTATTTCCTTTAAATAGAATATTTTGTCTAAATATTCTTCGTTTGAGCTGTGAAATTTACTCATTAAAACAGTAAAGCACTAGACAAACCTTGGCGAATTCATTAGTCATTCTAACGCGTCACCTCTTGTTGAGAGCTTCCTTGTTTTGTAGTCATACGTAATTACAAGCAATGCATTGTTTTCTAGGCAGCTCTGGCTGATACTCACGATTCAATATAAATATATCACCCACATCACCAATGACCTTCCGTCAGAATAACAGTATCTATCCATCCGGCTTGGTGCCGTCTTGTGCTCCAGTATTGCTTCCCCCGTCATAATCACTGTTTCGAAATCTAAGGAGAAGGATTGCTGGTCCAGAAAGTCCGATGGCATATAGATCATTAGACATATATTAAAAAAAAAAATCAAAACAAAGAGTTTGGAGTCAGCTGAACAAAACTCTAATTCAACTGATTCAAATATTTTAAGCTTTCACGTAATTACCTATTCGTGCGATTTTGCCTTTTTCTCAGAATACATATTTCACTTTAATAATATGCCGTGGTTTGTAGTAAAAAAAAAACCAAAATTTCTACTAGCTCCACGATTAGATGGTTCATGTAAAGTTATTAGATATTCCATTTATTGGTAAATACCTGTGGTATGTCCTAGGGAACATGCAAAGGTAACCCTGAAATGAATTTTTAAACAGCTCAGGTCTTATTCAAATGGATTTAGAAAAAAATAAATGTAGGGTGGCAACTGTTTTTCTTTTTTTTTTTTTTTTTTTTTTTTTTTTTTTTTTAATAGTATTGTTATTCTTTGTCTGTTTTCAAATAGTCATGGAATAATATATTTTTTTTTAAGTTTTGGTGTTAATTATAAGATCTTTAAATCTATAAGTCAATAGATACAGTCACTTTTAATATACTGATTCCGGATTTCTATAGATGTTCAGCAATATTACGGCGTAATTACGGTTTTATCATTTCAGACAGCGATAACCCTGCAGTTTTTTCAACCCGAATAAAACCCATAATCATAAAAACGGACACAGACAGAATGGCGACTTGTGAGAACATAGAAAGGTGTATAAGGAAAGCCGCCTTATCAGTAGGCTTAGAAGCATGCAACTTGGACCTATAAGGAATACACTGATTGTTCCGTACTTATTTCTATTGCCGCATTACGCAATATAATAACTCAGTTCACTACAACTTTCTCTTTGGATATAGTTCAAGAGATTTTAGGACCGTGTAGTAAACTTTGCTTTTTGCTCAGGGGTGGTGCATTCGACTCATTTTCTGGAGAACCCAGGTTCGAAACTTTTTATCCTCTTGTGTCGTCGTTCGAACGGTCGGATTTGGGTCCCTAGACCGTCTATAGGCTCATCCAACGTATAATGGGCACCTGCAAGGGAGGATATCTGACGGCCAGAGCATAGTACTAACCACTCTATCTCCATAGTGTGCCGTATGGTCAACAATAAGATACCTTATAGTATCGCCTCTCTGCCCCTCGTGGTATGTTATGGGACTGATTTTTATTAAACACTAGCTGTTACCCGGCGTGCTATGCTACACCTACTTTCTGCATCTATAAAAGCAAAAATTTACGCAAATCTGTAACTATTTGGGGTTTCGAACTCGTGATCTCCGAACTGTGAGTCATAGACGATTTTAACCTAGCCTATGACTCTACCCGTGTCAAGACCTACCTGTGTGCCACGTTTGGTCAAAATCGGTCAAACGTTGTGGATGTCTATAAGAAAATAACCTAAAGACAGACAGCTGGTAGACGTTTTTGGCCAAGTCTATGTCACTTCCCGTATCACGACCTACCTGTGTGCCAAGCTTGGTTAAAATCGGACGAAGGTTCTGGATTTGTATAAGGAACAAATATACAAACAGACAGCTGGTAGATGTTTATGACTTAGCCTACGAGACTTCCCGTATCGAGACCTACCAGTGTTGCAAGTTTCGTCATAATCGGTCAAACGGTGTGGATTTGTATAAGGAACAAACAAACAGACACGTGATTTATATATATAGATAGATAGATAGATAAACGAGTTTTGCGTAGAATAGTAGATATTTCACTAAACGGTGTGTTGGCTATTTTTGTCAATATTTTCGATTAATTTTTACAGTAATTCAGTAATGAAAACTGAATTGGATGTCATTCCAACGAAATTAAAAAATACAAGCACGATAAAATCCCAAACTCCTTTTGAATATTCTATTGAGTTGAGCAGCCTCGTTGAAAATCAATAATGCACTAATGGTTTCAAGGTGAGAACAACATCATCTATTCATGCACTATTGTTGATGTCGCTTCCTATAACGAAGAGCCATTACAAAAAAAAAGAAGGGCTTTCTAAAACCTTTTTTTGCAGCGGGGGTTTATTAATCAACATCAGACAGTTGCCGTGGTCAACTGGACGTCAAACTCGTTATTGTCTAAGAGCTGGCAACGTTTTTCACAACTAATTTTAGTATGGCTAAATTTTTTAATATATTGTCTCTCTCACCCCTCCAGACATTATACATGCGGCCTGGGAGGTGCCAGAGAATGAGTTCGTTAGTGCGCATCGTATTTCTACAGTAAAATAGTAATTTTTCAAATCATTTCAAGAAGGCCATTTCCTTTTTAATAAATCAATTTAACTTTTCGAATTTTAAATTTATTATTACCAGAGATTATTAGTATTGCTGTTTACAATATACCAGACGATATACATTTTCGTATAATGTACCAGCATTTGTTTTGTTTGATTTTAATTAAAAAAAAAAAAATCAAAATATTTTAGTGTGGCTAAAATGTATATATGATGTTATTATTAAATTTTAACAGACATTATAATTAACTCAGAATTTTTGGAGGGATTATCTATAGGTTACCACTCTTTTCTAGCCTGGTTAGGGTTGATGCCTTTTCTTCTTTCCAAAGACAAGCCACCACCTCTAGTGGGAATAGAACCCACGACCCTTGGCAAGGAGTGTGATGTTATTTGAGTATTAAAAATCTATAACTAATTTTTCAAACAATTATTAAACCACTATAATAAATTTAAGCTTGAAAAAATTAATTGATTTAATAAAAATTAAAAAAAAAATACCTTCTTGAAATGATTCGAAAAATTACTATTTTCCTGTACAAATTCGATGCGCACTAATGAACTCTACCTGTAACGGCAACTAGACTGTAAAATATCTGGTGGAGTGAGACGGGACAATATAGTAAAAATGTAACCATACTAAAATTCTAGCCAAAGGCCACGTTGAATGCACCGGTTCCCGTAGATCACCGAAGTTAAGCAACGTCGGGCGTGGTCAGTACCTGAATGGGTGACCGACCACGTGCTGTTGGCATAAGAAAAGGGTGGTAACCTGTAGATAGCTCGGCGCTAATAGCAAAATAGTTGATGCGCCGTTAAAAACGAAAAAAAAAAAAAAAAAAAAAAGTAAAATTTTAGTTTTCCAAACGTTGTAAGCGCTCGTACTAATAGTAGTGATTTATTCTAGTCATTTTAACATATTTCGACAGATTTTAGCTATTTAGGTTGGATTGTTAAAATAATTATTGAAAAACTACATTATAAGGTGCTTCCATCCCTAAACACATATGCCTACGTTTGATGATTTCCCCCTAAATAGAAATAATTGTGATCACGAAAATGTCATTTGGGAAGTAATTAATAATTACGGTCACGATTATAATCGTAATTAGATTAGTGATTACGATTAAACTTGTAATCTCTTCTTTGGTTATGATTTCACTCGTAATTACAACTTTTATCTGTAATTACGACTGTAATCATAACACATTTCTGTAATTACGACTGTAATCACAGCTGTTTCTGTGATTATTCTTATATTTACAACTATTTTTCTGCGATTACAACAGTTGTAATCGTACAGTTACTGTAGTCACATTATTTTTACTGAAAATAAAACTGTAATGATAAACTTTCTGCGATTACGTACGCAATCACATATTTTTCTGTATTTACGACTGAAAATTCTCAAACACAACAAACATCTGAGTATGAGAATTGGAAAACTATTCGCATCAAGATAATGAGAGTCATAGCTGTGAAGAGTTGAAACTTTTTCATCTGTTGATATTACGGTATTTGGCGATAAGAATCTGGTAATAGTATACTAATTTAAAAAATAAATAAAAGACGTTGGGTTTACAGTGATACTTGTAAAAAAAAGTTGGGATTACGTTCGGAATCATAGATAGGTTATGATTACGTTCGTAATTACAGAACGGATATGATTACAGCTTTAATTACAGAAAAACAACTGTGATTACAGTTGTTATCGAAGAAAAAAATAGTTTTAATTACAGGCGTAACCACAGAAACAGCTGTGAGTACAGTCGTAATTACAGGAAATGTTGTGATTACGAGTGTAATTACAGAAACATGTTGGTTGATTATAGGGGGGAACCCAAAATATGCAACTGTTTTCCCTTCTTCAAGTACAACTTACCTTTTCACGTTATTGCAATCGACATAATTATTTATAGCGCGGTTACTCCCTCCCCCATAGGGAGGAACCCCGCTTATAAGGTTGATACAATGAAACAATCCGGAAGTGCCGACAAGAAAATTTCGCGTTTCAGAACCCCTAGAGACCGAAAATAACGGTGGTTCAAATTTGTATATATATATATATATGTATATATTTATTTATATATTTATATATATATATATATATATATATATATATATATATATATACATATATATTTGTCTGTTCGCTCATTTCTGGCTTCCCTGATGGTCCGATTTTGATGAAATTTGGTACGAAAATCCCTCGTCCAATTTGAAAGGTCAAGTTCGTTAACCAGCAAAATCCGCCCACTGGAAGATGGCGTTTAGGGCGAAATTCGCGCAGAAAAAATCGTAACGCTTACGTTTTTGAGTTCATAAGCTTTTAAGTACTCTTTTTATAGGCTTCTTGGGCTAGTAAAACGAATGAGACCATTTTCAAAGCGATAGCTTTAACCGTTTTCGAGAAAATTGGAAAAATAGTTTTTGAATACCGTTTTCGGTTTGGGTACTTAGAATCACGCGATTCAGTTGAAACATTATCTGCATGTTCTACTTTCATTAAAACTAATATGTTAAACGTTATGTTACGTTTGGAGTTAAGGAAGGGTTAGAATAAAATATTTTATGAACAGACATGAAAAGTTTTGGGAACTTCGTATACTTTCATTAATATCTCGAACACGGTTGGGAAATCGTGGTAGGTGGATAGAAACTATTTGAAAGCTTACAACAATGATTCTAAAACTATTTTTGATTTGGTTATGTCAATCGGAGAAATAAGTGCTTAAAACTTCAAATACGTCTGTTTTGTTCTTATGAACGGGTTTTTGTCGTTCTTTTTGTAATTTTTGTCTCTTTCCCTTGGTTTTTTATTGCTTTTTATTTTTTTAAGCTCTTATGTTGGGAAAAGTTTGTGTGTAAAACAGGATATGAAAAATGAGACCAATTTTCTGTTGCTAGAAATAATGTAAATTTTGGAAACTTTCATTAATATCTCGAAAACGGTTGAAAATCTTGGTAAACGGAAGAATACCATTAGAAAGCTTATTAAATGCTCTACATAAAAGGTTCTAATGAAAGTTTTGATTAGGCGATGTCAATCGGAGAAATAAGAGCTTAAAGCTTTAAAGTAATTGATTTCGTTTATTCGAACTGTTCTTTTTGTCTGTTTTTTATTCCTTGTTATTTTTTAATTGCTTATAGTTGGATAATGTATTCGAAAATAAAACAGGTTAAGTAAAATAACAAGAACAATTTATTGTCAGAAACATAGAGTTCCAAGATTCCAAGACCTTGTAACTAGCGGGACCGTTTCAAGTGTTGCTGACCCTTCCAGGTAAGATTGTAAATCCTACCTTTCAAGCCTGGTGGAACCAAAATAATAACTGTTGGGGTTCGGTCACTGCTACTTAATAAAACTACATTTTATCGTAAAAATGGTTTTATTATTGTGCCGACGTTTCGGCTTGAACTTCAAGCCTTCATCAGGGCTGTAAATACAAGTAGGACATATTTAACACTAATATATGCACATATCTATGTAAATATACCTAACATATATATATATATACATATATTTATATATTTATATATAAGCATATACACATACACATATACACGCACACATATGTACATATATATGCCCACATACATACACATATGGGGTATATATTATTAAGTAGCAGTGACCGAACCCCGAAAATCCCTACCTTGCATCATCAACGGTCAACGATCTCCTCTCAACAAAATAATAACTGCTTCTATTTTAATCTTTCGAAATTAGACTAGGGATAAGAACGGAACCGCGCTAAGATAAGGCAGTTCCTGCGAGTCGGACTTTTTTAGCAATAAATATAATTTTAGAAATTTTAGTTTGGATTGCCTTATTCACCGACAACAAATTATTCAGACATAAGCTTCTTTTTTTCACTAGAATCCCAAAAATAGACGATTTATACGAGGTTTGTTTCGTGATCAAACACAATTAGCCAAATAATCAATATCGCATAATCATGCCAATGGTTTATAATGCAGTAGGTGGTCGATGCAGATATTTATTTTTGGAGATTGTATTTTTTTCATTTCTAGAACTTGAATTACAAAAATTTGTATTTATATTTTTAACTACATAACTTACTAATTTTAATGACATTTAAAAATACACCTACCTGAAAGAGTATGTTGACGAGCGATGTACAAAGTATTCACTCTGCCAGGGTCGATGGAAGATTAGCTCCATGCAATGTTTGTAACCATGAACATGAAAATTACTGTTTTAAGCTCCTGATGACGAGCCATAAGGGCCTGACACGTTTAAAGGAACGCTAAACGTGTTTAGAGCAGATATAATTCTGTTTTTAGCACTTTCCTCCGAAGGAAAGTAGCTATTGAGGTTGCATTACATTTCTGGATCCGAGGTAATCCCCCCCCCCCTCTTAATGAAAAGATTTAGTTTTTCTTTTAGCGCGGTTCCTCCCTCCCCCATAGGGAGGAACCCCGCTTGTAGGGTTGATACAATGAAACAATCCGGAAGTGCCGACTAGAAAATTTCGCGTTTCAGAACCCCTAGAGACCGAAAATAACGGTGGTTCAAATTTGTATATATATATATATATATATATATATATATATATATATATATGTATATATTTGTATATATATATATATATATTTGTCTGTTCGCTCATTTCTGGGTTCCCTGATGGTCCGATTTTGATGAAATTTGGTACAAAAATCCGTCGTCCAATTTGAAAGGTCATGTTCGTTAACCAGCAAAATCCTCCCACTGGAAGATGGCGTTTGGGGCGAAATTCGCGCAGAAAAAATCGTAACGCTTACGTTTTTGAGTTCATAAGCTTGTAAGTACTCTTTTTATAAACTTCTTGGGCTAGAAAAACGAATGAAACCATTTTCAAGGCGATAGCTTTAACCGTTGTCGAGAAAATTGGAAAAATAGTTTTTGAATTCCGTTTTTGGTTTGGGTACTTAGAATCACGGGATTCAGTTGAAACATTATCTGCATGTTCTAATTTCATTAAAACTAATGTGTTGAAAGTTATGTTACGTTTGGAGTTAAGGAAGGGTTAGAATAAAATATTTTATGAACAGACATAAAAAAGTTTTGGTAACTTTGTATACTTTCCTTAATATTTTGAAAAAGGTGGAGAATTTGGGAAACGGAAGAATACCATTAGAAAGCTTACTAAATGCTCTACAAAAATGGTTCTAAAGAACGTTTTGATTAGGCGATGTCAATCGGAGAAATAAGTGCATAAAACTTTAAAGTAATTGATTTCGCTTATTCGAACTGTTCTTTTTCTCTTTGATTTTGGTACTTAGAATTATGGGATTCAGTTGAAACATTTTCTGCATGTTCTACATTCATTAAAACTAATATGTTGAAATTTTTGTTACGTTTGGAGTTTAGGAAGGGTTAGAATAAAATATTTTATTAACAGACATAAAAAGTTTTGGTAACTTTGTATACTTTCCTTAATATCTCGAAAAAGGTTGAGAATCTTGGGAAACGGAAGATGACCATTAGAAAGCTCACTAAATGCTCTACAAAAAAGGTTCTAATGAAAGTTTTGATTAGGCGATGTCAATCGGAGAAATAAGTGCTTAAAACTTTAAAGTAATTGATTTCGCTTATTCGAACTGTTCTTTTTGTCTGTTTTATTCCTTGTTATTTTTAAATTGCTTATAGTCAGATAATGAATTTGACAATAAAACAGATTAAGTAAAATAAGAAGATCAATTTATTGTTAGAAATGTAGCGTTCAAAGAGAGAGATCCCAAGGCTTTCCAAATGCCTCTGAGCGGAGGCCTTTCTGCCCGACTTATGGTATAGCTGACCCATACAGGTAAGATTGTAAATCAAGACCTTTCAAGACTGGTTTGTTTGAGATTTCATTTGGATAGCTGTTTCGCTATTGATCTAAACAAAGTAATAACTGTTTCTATTCTATGCCTTCATAAACACTAGAGATAAGAACGGAACCGCGCTAAGATGACGCAGTTCCTGCGGACTTTTTTTTCAGTACATTTTTCTATTTAGATGAATACCCAGTTTCGTTGGAATATATATCACGCATATATATATATATATATATATATATATATATATATATATATATATATATATATATATATAGATGGAACGGCATTTTTCTCCAGCGGCGGTACTCCTCCTTACTTCTTCCTGGAATATTTCGATGGGTTCATCTCCATCTTCTTCAGCCAAGTTATTAATGTTTCATCCTCGGTGGTAGCCAAGGTAATGAAATTTTTCTCGATCTGGGCGCCTTTTCTTCTCTCTAGCCTCAGTATCGGCGGACCAATGGTGTTGAAGCTCCCTGTGTGTGGTTCCAGCGAAATATTCCAGGAAGAAGTGAGGAGGAGTACCACCGCTGGAGAAAAATGCTGTTACATCTAAAAATATCATCCCAGCGACAAAAAGTAAACTTCAAGCATATATATATATATATATATATATATATATATATATATATATATATATATATATATATATATATATATATATATATATATTAACGGGAGTAATTCTCAACCTCAGTAGCTTTATTACATCAAAAAGTGCTAAATGAAATACTTACGAGGCAATAACTTGTGTTTTTAGTATCGTTCTAAATTTATTTATAAATTCTGCAGTAAATTACTCCTGAAATGACATTATTAATGTTTATGGAAAATTAGGTTTATGTGTCACACAATTAGCATCTGTATACAAATTATAATACTTACACTTTTTGGTTCAAGAATAATTTTTAAAAATCCAATTCCCAGGAACGTTCACCCAGCTCATGCATTACAAAAGATTTTTATCTATACCAACAATAAGATAACATCCCAAATAGTTTTGCATGCAAATACCATTGACAGGTGGAAAGATAAACTATCTTAGGCGTTATGTCATTGTGCACGTTGCCATGAAAAGAGGAAGAGGCTGCATTTTTAAATTTCCTTAAATCGTGAGACATTCTAGAGATAAAATTTAAATCACCATTCACCATAGTCACGATAAGTGAATAAATTGCCAGAATCCATATGAAAATACTTTTCAAGGAAGTGATTTTCTATTGGTTCTCAATAAATTAATTATTCAATGTAAAATAAATGATAGATAAACATTAATAAATAATCTTAATAAAGATAACCAATAAATAAATTAACATCCATATAATATCAATATATAAATCGTAGCTCAAATCTCTTTAATCAATCATATCTGATAAACATAGAGGCACAACCCATTTGCCCAGCACGTGGGGTATTTATAACTGTCAAGCATATTTTTACTGAGCGTCGAATTTATAAAGAACAAAGAGATGAACTTCAGCTCTCTTCAGACTTCGAGAAAATTCTTGGTTACAATCCCATTCAAGTCAGTAAATTAATACATTTTTTTTAAAAAAAATCCCAATTACTTTAAAAAATGTTACCAGTTAAAATATTACTAAAAGATAAATCTAAAAGTAACTTTTATAATGTAATTTTTTACAAATTTATTATTTGACAAATAAATAGTCGTAAAAAATAGAGTCGCAAATAAAGTGCTGCGTAATAACTATGAGAGAATTCAGTTAATCCTGTGTAAATATTTCAGTGGCACACCCAATAATATTTATTTCTATAAATAAAGGGGGGGGGAATGAAATAAAATTGAGAAAAATAGGCGAAAAAAATATATATACATACAAAAAATAAACAATTCAAAAAGTTGAGGAAAAAAGTATGTTGCTAGATTTTATGCAAAAGTTTTGTGTTTGAAAGGAATTGGAATATGTCTGTGATATATTGGGTGTCATCTGTAAGTATTTCATTCATGTTTGGTGGTAAGGTAATGTTTTTCTAAGTCTAAACGGGAGAAATTAAAAAAAATCATAGATGTACTTCTTTCATCTTCACAGGTGCTGGGAGCTGGTTGGTAAAGGTTCATCATCATCTAGGGAAATGAATAGCCCAACCTTCACTGATTAGAAAGGTTTATTTTCAGTGCGCTTTCGAGATCAAGTCTCATCATCAGTGCCTATAGAATGTTTTCTGTTCCACGTATTTTTGACCTTTAATTACGTATATATATTTTTTTGATGCATAAGGCGCAGGTCAATTAAAACTAGTACTCCTTTTCCTTATGCACTACTTTATTATTGGCTGCCCTACATGTTTCGTGGCCTTCATGCCACCTCCTCAGTGACCATAAAATCCCCATGTGTGGTGGGCTTAATATGGGTGGCGAGCTCTCCACACATGGGGATTTTATAGCCCCTGAGAAGGTGGCATGAAGGCCACGAAACATGTAGGGCAGCCAATAATGAAGTAGTACATAAGGAAAAGGAGTACTATTTTTATTTGACCTGCGCCATATATATATAAAAAAAAAATACCTATAGATTTTGTCTGTGCACACGTGTGGCCCTCGCAGCAGATTTTCGGAGTGAGTGAAGGTTGGCCTGTTCATTTCCCTACATGTGTCATCTTAGTTTTAGTCTCGTAGTAATCTTCTAACTATGCTGAAAATAGCAGGCTCCTTCTCACGTAGGACATTTTGTGCCCTTTAGAGAGGTGTAAAATTGTTTCTGTACAGCGCACAGTGGGGTATATCACTGATATTCTTCGCCAAAAATATGTCTGATGCTTAATTCATATTCTTTGACCATAAACTCTGAAAAATGGGTAATATGTGATTTGAGTAATGGGTTTTAAGGAAATAATCGGATTTTGTTGTTTTAAATAATTTATTAATGTTTCATATATTACGTACATTTTTATAAATTTACTATCAATGTTAACACATGACACACACACACACACACACACACACACACACACAAGCAAACACACTCACCCATCCACTCGCACGTACGAACAAACACACAATACACATATACCACTTCCTTGAAATCACTCAGAAAGTAATGTCAATTTTGAATAAGCATCCTTGTATTTATTTGCACGGGATGGAGAGCTAGTTATATCCTTTAATATATCACTAGCTTCAGGATTACCTTCAGAATTGCATTTGAAATACAGCGATTTCATTGCCGTCTGTAGTAGTATGTAACTTTTCACTTTTAGTGTCTTCGACTCCACTCACTGGATTCCTCGAATCTATAAAATGGTTGCCTATGTCTCATTTTTACCCTTGGTAACAATAATGTACCCTGATGCAACACTTAATTTTTGTTTTTTAGAAAAATCTCTTTTTTATGTGCTGCGATCCATATTTATTTAAACGGTGATTTGAAACGAGAAAATATGTATTTGTTTTTCTTAATAATCGTCATATTTTAACAAAGAATTCTGGGATTTTTTTTTTGTGCATCGGCTGCTAAGGAAATTAGCACATCTAGATGTTCTTTATAATTAAGGGTTTTTTTTTTTTTACGCATGATGTCAAATACATTTTGTCTAGTCATTATTTTGACTCCGGAAAGCAACAAACATAAGAAATGTTGATACATGAACTATGACATTAATTGGCATATACACGCACATCCTCGATTTCTGATTATATATTCTTAAAACTGAACACTTCCTTTAAATATTGATATAAAAACAATTTGTTGGAAATGCTTGGAGGTATAACAAAAACCTTCGAGTTTCGTCAAATTTGATGTTAAAAAGGCCAATATTTTTTATATTTTCTTATGTTGTCAAGCTAATTAAAAACTGGCCTAATTATTGCTAAGAAGCAATAAATGTACTCTCGTTTACCTGAACCAGATTGATCCATAATCAAAATTGCAATAAAAATTCCAAACTCCTGAAAAATTAATTTTTTACAGATATAAATATACGCATGATAGTTAAGAAGTCCTATTACAAACTAGAGTCTTTGTTGTGGTACAACAGGCTTACAGGCAATCCCAGGACAGGGATTAGCCTTACATGTTGTACACAATCTATTCAACTATATTTAGCAGTAATTACTTTTCGTCTCAGATAACTTTTACAAAATGGACTTTTGACCAGCATTTCAGGGCAAATACCCCACTGTGCAGCGGGCAGGAACTATGCGGTCTGAGTTTATATGTTTTGACCAGCATTTCAGAGCAAATACCCCACTGTGCAGCGGGCGGGAACTATGCGGTCTGAGTTTATATGTTTTGACCAGCATTTCAGGGCAAATACCCCACTGTGCAGCGGGCAGGAACGATGCGGTCTGAGTTTATATGTTTTGACCAGCATTTCAGAGCAAATACCCCACTGTGCAGCGGGCGGGAACTATGCGGTCTGAGTTTATATGTTTTGACCAGCATTTCAGGGCAAATACCCCACTGTGCAGCGGGCAGGAACGATGCGGTCTGAGTTTATATGTTTTGTAGTGTGAGTTTTGTCCGTTGATCTCATACTAGTATGTCCTTTATATGCAAATAATGGCCAATTCACAGTCGATCTAATAAGTTATCGGTGCTCTAATATTTTTCATTTTTAGCGAGGCATCCTCCCTCCCTTCATAGGAAGGAACCCCGCTTATAAGGTTGATCTCATCAAACAATCCGGAAGTGCCGACTAGAAAATTTCGCGTTTCAGAACCCCTAGAGACCGAAAATAACGCTGGTTCAAATTTGTATGTGTATATATATATATATATATATATATATATATATATATATATATATATATATATATATATGCCTGTTCGCGGATTTCTGGCGTCCCTAATGGTCCGATTTTGATGAAATTTGGTACAAAAATCCGTCGTCCAATTTGAAAGGTCAAGTTCGTTAACAAGCAAAATTCGCCTACTGGAAGATGGCGTTTGGGGCAAAATGCGCGCAAAAAAATCGTAATGCTCACGTTTTTGAGTTCATATGCTTGTAAGTACTCGTTTTATAGGCTTCTTGGGCTAGGGAAACGAATGAAATCATTTTCAAGGCGATAGCTTTAAGCGTTTTCGAGAAAAGTGGAAATACCGTTTTTGGTTTGGGTACTTAGAATCATGGGATTCAGTTGAAACATTCTTTGGATGTTTGAATTTCCTCAAAACTAACATGTTAAACTTTTGGTTACGTTTGGAGTTAAGGAAGGGTTAGAATAACATTCATGAAAAGACATGAAAAGTTTTGGGAACTTCGTATAATTCCATTAATATCTCGAACACGGTTGGGAAATCGTGATAAGTGAATAGAAATTATTTGAAAGCTTTATAAATTCTCTACAAAAAAGATTCTGAATCAATTTTTGATTAGGTGATGTCAATCGGAGAAATAAGTGCTTAAACTTTGAAGTAATTGATTTCGTTTATTCGAACGGTTCTTTTTGTCTGTTTTTATTCCTTGTTATTTTTTAATTGCTTATAGTTGGATAATGTATTTGACAATAAAACAGATTAGGCAAAATAAGAAAAACAATTCATTTTTTCTTATGTATCGGAGTTAGTCTGAGAATGTCTTTCTCTTTTTTTTCTCCTCAGGTTTAATGGAAAAGAAAAAAACAAAAGATACAAAGTATTTGCAGTTTAGGATAAGCAGTAGCAACATTAAACGGAACTACATGACCTCCGAAAAATTTGACCTCTCATATGTCTATTTGACTATATGTTGTTCCTTGGACTGAATATTATGCGGTACTGCGGCTTCAAACCACCAAACAAAAACTCTGCCTGTGGTTAGCAACTAAGTAGGTTAAACAAGAGTACTTCAGAACAAGGACTGCATTCTCATAATAAAAATATGCATATTTTTCTATAATAACGAACAAAAATGTATCAAATCTTTATGTATCGAAACTTTAACAATTATTATTTGAATTTTATACAATTAAAATGTTAAGCAGAACGTAATCATAAATAGGACTTGTCTCTTAGTAAACTAGTGTATATATAAATTTCATATAAAATGTACACTCTCAATTGCAGAATAAACTTTAATTCATAAATTGAAATATTACTTCATTTTTATTACCTTATTATTATATGATTTTAATTAATTAAAAGGCTCCAAATATTAACGTAAATAAAAAAAAAAAATCTTTTTCAGATAGGTTTTCTTTTTATAACACCTAGTTTCTGGCAAGTTGTTGTTAGAATAAACATTTTATTTATTTTTTTATTTTTATTTTGAAAGAAAATGTATTAGTTGGCTTTTAGGCCATAGCTTTGCTATAATATACCTCTTAGGTAGATAAGAAGGTATGTATGTGCTTCCTGGACATACCTTGGAACACCAGGTACTGCACATAGGGGAAAGGTGCAAAACAATATTTCCGAAAAATAGAGTTTTAATCAGAAGCCAACTATCTTTAATTTAAAATTAAGACAATTAATAAATATGGCAGGCACTTTTAAGAGGTATAACACGTAAAAAAAAAAAAAATAAAAAAAAAAAAAAATAACTTAATTGTTTTTATTCTCGTATCAAATGAGAGTTTTATACACGCTGCCATTTAAACCGGAACAGATGTACAAGATCATATGGGCAAGAACCAATGAGAGCGCTGAGAACAACAACTGCGCGGTGCTGTCATTCACTCTTACGGTTACGCGCAGTGTATTGCAGTCTATCATATTCAACATTTATTTTTATGTTTCCTGATAATTATACCCCACAAAAGTGTCTGCCCTTTTGTAATTATTTTCAAATATGTTTACTGAAGACGCTGTTTAAATCGCAGCGTGAATAAAGCACTTCATTTAATATTAAAAATAAAAACTAGGTACTTAGTTTTTTATTATTATCATTTTAACCCCCTTAAAAGTGCCTGCCTTATTTATTATTAATTTGAAAATTGCCTTAATTTACCATTTTTTCATTCATAATAGTTGGCTTCTGAATAAAACTCTACTTTTGGGCAATATTGTTTTTCACCTTTCCCCTATGCGCAGTTCCTGGTGTTCCAAGGTATGTCCAGGAAACACATATTTACCTTCTTATCTACCCAAGAGGTACATTATAGCAAAATTTCAGGGTGCATAAAACACTTCATGAAAAGTACGTGGCCAGCTCTCGGTCTATATGGTTTATATTATATATTTAAATCCTGTTAGGTCTCAGTACTGAGATATGTTAACAAGAATGATTAAGTCTGGGAAAAGACAAATAAATATTTTTTAAATTATCAATAAACAAAATCGCCATAGCTATTGAGACAAATCTATAAAAAAAAAATTGTATAAAGGAAATTATATAACAGTTATTAAAAAAAAACTATATATATTTATTCATTAAACAAATCTAACTAATTTATTCATCAGATGTTTAAATTTAATGTGTTATAGGAAGTAGATTTAAAAAAAATCTTAATTAAGTAGAAAACTGTTTAAGGATTATAGCAAGGCCAAGAAATAATGCAATATAATTTGCATAATTAGAGGAAGAATAGTAAAAATATGCAATTTTAAACGATTGGTCTTTATATTGAAAATATAATAATGTAAACCGAAGATCATTAAGTGAAAACTAAAAAAAAAACAAGCAATCCCAATAACTTTAATAAAGCAAACATTGCAATTATCTGACTATTTAATTGCAGTTTTTTGTCCTAAAGAGCATTTATTATCGGCAGAAACGAAGATTCATAAAAATAAAGAATGATGTAAGCCCAATTAGATAACATGATTTTTAATGTAATTTTTACCAACCAATTAAATGTACTTACAAGGTCGATTCACTTCACTTTATTCAATGTACTAAGACAATTAATTGTATATTTAAAAATATACAAAAGTACTACTTTCAGGACCTGTGCAATGTACTAAGACAATTAATCAAATATTTAAAAATATACAAAAGTACTACTTTCAGGACCTGTGCAATGTACTAAGACAATTAATCAAATATTTAAAAATATACAAAAGTACTACTTTCAGGACCTGTGCAATGTACTAAGACAATTAATCAAATATTTACAAATTTACAAAAGTACTACTTTCAGGACCTGTGCAATGTACTAAGACAATTAATCAAATATTTACAAATTTACAAAAGTACTACTTTCAGGACCTGTGCAATGTACTAAGACAATTAATCAAATATTTAAAAATATACAAAAGTACTACTTTCAGGACCTGTGCAATGTACTAAGACAATTAATCAAATATTTACAAATATACAAAAGTACTACTTTCAGGACCTGTGCAATGTACTAAGACAATTAATCAAATATTTACAAATTTACAAAAGTACTACTTTCAGGACCTGTGCAATGTACTAAGACAATTAATCAAATATTTACAAATATACAAAAGTACTACTTTCAGGACCTGTGCAATGTACTAAGACAATTAATCAAATATACAAAAGTACTAATTTCAGGACCTGTGCAATGTACTAAGACAATTAATCAAGTATTTACAAATATACAAAAGTACTACTTTCAGGACCTGTGCAATGTACTAAGACAATTAATCAAATATTTACAAATATACAAAAGTACTACTTTCAGGACCTGTGTCCTTAGATGCGTTGCGATTTTAAAAAGCCAGAATTGATTCACATAAATAACTTTTTTAATTCAATGGAAAAGCACTTTTTGTTACGTTCTCTAAGTAGAGAAATTTATATTACTAATACCATAATCAACAACCTTAGAATCATTTCAGATTGTGATGAACATATGGTAGTTGGAGCTAGCAGAAATGCAATATCAATTATAGGCAAGATTTTTGACAGTCAACAAGAGTTTTGAGTCTGACACCGTGCACATCCAAAATGTCCTTTTCCTACTTGCTTTTCGGAACAGACTCAGAACAGAAACTCATTAAGACTTTTAATAAAATCACTTTACTAATTTAAGTAAAAATTTATAGATCCTTAGTAAATCTTAAAATCTGGAACAAGTAAAAAAAAAAAAATTAATGTCGGCCTGTCTGTCTTTGAGCGATCAAAAGCAAAATTCTTTTCATTTTTCTTCGAATACTGTTAAAGATACCATGTGTGGTGGCGTCCGGGGGCTTTGCATCGGCCTCTAGACCAGAACGGTCCCAGCCATGGTGGGATGTGGTGGGTACTAAGGAAGCCATGCTATGTAAACCCAGCACATCCCACGACTCATGCCTGTAAGAGTCTCATCATAGACTCCAAGAGAGAGCTAGTGCTGGGTCCTCGGGCTGTCCTCTGCTCCTCTACTTCGGATCGTTCTTCTCACCTCACCTTTATTTATTTTCATTTTCTAATTATTTATTTATTTATTTTTTTTTCTAAACAACAAGTAAAGAAAAATATATACAGAATACTTAATTGACTCCAGCAAAAATACTAACTTTCATAAATAATTTAGTTTTGTAAATGCGAAACAGCAATATTTACAATGTCTCTTCGGTGAGGTGCAGCTTCTCTCCCTATCTGTGGCCTGGGTTCCGCCGGGTTCCGTCCTGCCGTGACATCGCTGTACTCTCTGCACTGTCACAGTCCCGGGCTCTGGAGATTGTGGACGCTCTCCCGGGTGAGGGGGCGAGCACAACTCCCTGTAGAGCCTTGCATGATTAAGTTTCCCCTCATGAAGCATTTTTACAAGGAGAGCAGTGCAGCGGTGTCGCGGTGGTTCTGGGCTCGGACGGTGCCCGTTCCGCGGTGTGGGTGGAAGGCTTTTAGATTTTCTTTTTAAATTATTTTTCCCTTCCTGATTTCAATTCTTCATTTTCCATATAATCAACTTTAAAGAGTATATTTACATTGATTTAAGAAACTCCTTCCTTTGTTGGGTGCCCATGACCTCCCACGGTTGAATACACCCTTCCAAACAATAAAAAAAAAAAAAAAAAAAAAAAAAAAGATACCATGTTGAAAATAGATTCATTTGAGTTTCCTGAGAACTTCGATTTCCGCAAAAAACATTTCTCTGATTTATACTGGTTATCTAAATTGGCCTTTCCATTGCCCCAAAAAAAAAAAAAAAAAAAAAAAAAAAAAATTTAGTCAATAAGAATGATGGAGGACAAGCTTCTGAAAGAACATTAGCTGTTAGTTTAATCACTGACATTCATCTGACTATTGTTTAGAGATCTGTCAATAGCGCCATTGTCGGATCAACTTAGCGCCAGCTTTTGTAAAACAATATTTTGAAATATTAATGCAATAATGGTTTTCGAATGACATTTCTTTTGTATACAAGAAACAAAAGAAAAACATTCACCTTGAAGATTAAGTATCTCTTCTTGTGCAAGTCTAAATGTCTAAACGGCCTGCAACAACCAGCAAGATTGCAGTAAGAGTCTTTCTCTTATTTAAGAAACTATTGGTAAATGGAGACAAACAAAATACATCTGGCATGATCTATTTCGTAAGCAGCCTTAATGATACTTGTTATCGGGGCTTCAAATATCGAAGTGAATCTTCTAAGGTTTTCGACATTTGGTTTTAAACTTCTCTGGCTAACCATTCCATAAAATATAAGCATGTATTCGACTTCGCAAATGTAGAAATTATAGATAAAGAAAGAAATTTGACGAATAGAAAAATAAAGGAAAACTTTCACATAATAAAAAACAGGAAGAAAACGGTTAACAAAAAAACTGATATAAAATATTTAAAAAATTTAATTAACTATCATCTCTTGACAAAATCTAAAAATTTATTTTATTATAATGGGCTTATCTGGTTCTGGATGATCGATTTTTGGATTCTATCGATTTTACACAGCTGATCGACGCTATGAGTAGGTAATAGTAACCTCATATTGGACGTGGCCATTGTACAGGAAGGTTCGCCTTAATACAATTAGGCTGTATGGCTGTTTAGTTTATTGAGTTTTTGGCTCATGAAGAGGCACCAAGGGTGTGAAACATGTAGAGCAAGAACAAATAAATGAATTGACTGTGTTAATTCTCTTTTATTGACCTTCCGCCTGAAAAATATTGGATTGAAGAAGATTGGGTCATTATAAAATATAAACATTTGGTTTTAATTTTTTAAATTAGCACTCTTTTTCAAACATTGTGGACATGTGTGGCGAAACTTCGATCACCACAAATTACACAAGGTTAAAATTTAGAAGGCCTTAGAATATTAATGATATATTCTGAGGAAGTCAACACTGCTAAGAAATACATTATCAGAACTTGAATATAGTTAATTTAAGTGTTATAAATAATGTAATATGAACTCTATTCAAAGTAATGAAGAAGCTTTGGACATTAAAAGTGTCAACGAAGTGTACTAACTGAAAATTAGCCAACTGATTAGAAGACTCTTTTTTTAAAACAAGTGAAATGAACCATGTTAATCAGAAAGGAACCAAGCGCCTTATTTTGTAAAAATGAAGATTTATTTCCTTTCAGCAATCTAGTTGTGATAAATGTTATCCTAAATAGAAACACCATGAAAATAGTTTGTGGAATAATGTATAGTTTGTCGAGAAAATACTTGAAGAAATATTAATTAACTGAATCTTTGTGATATTGTAACTTGAAGGATAATTTTCTCAGAACGTTGATTCTTTTGTTTGGTTCTTTTCGGATTAACATGATCCAAATAAAGTTTTTTTTTTTTTACAGAAATAGCTTCAAGCCTAGTCCAAAGGAGTATCGCAATTTAAATTGCTCTCTGTAAATTGTAAATTACTAATACTGGTCGTAATTCCAGTTTTATCGTAACGCAACTCGGTATACGTCATGGGTATCTAAAGATAAAGATATATTTTAAAAATAAACTGTTTATTTATTTATTTTAAGAGCTCGCGAACATAGCGACTTGCTCTTTTTTAGTGTTGGCGGTAGAATCTAATCTCATCTAATTAAGAAATTCAAACATTCAGGGTTTTGTGGAAATTTAGATAGCTCTTGCTTGAAAGTTTAAAAAATTGTTATGCATCCAAGTAATTCCTTTTTTTAAGGTTTCAGGACTGTGTCCATTACTACACTTCACGTTAAGTCATACATGTCTTAATAAATTCTGTTGTGCTAAATGAAATTGTAAATATTTGAGTCTTTAAGGTGAGTGAGTATTGTGTTTAAGTGGGGACTGTCATCTGTTAAAAGTTCGTTCATGTCATGCGGTAGATTTAGTCTGTCTCGTTCTTTGCAATCAGTCAGTATGTGTTTAATAGTCAAGTTTGCGTTGCATATGGCGCAAACTGGTCTGTCTTGTCTTGTCATTAAATAGCGATGTGTCAGCAAGGAATGTCCGATACGTAATCTTGTAATGACTACCTCTTCTCTTCGGGTTGATCTGTTGCTTGATGGCCAAACACTTACCGTTGCATATGGCGCAAACTGGTCTGTCTTGTCTTGTCATTAAATAGCGATGTGTCAGCAACGAATGTCCGATACGTAATCTTGTAATGACTACCTCTTCTCTTCGGGTTGATCTGTTGCTTGATGGCCAAACACTTACCGTTGCATATGGCGCAAACTGGTCTGTCTTGTCTAGTTATTAAATAGCGATGTGTCAGCAACGAATGTCCGATACGTAATCTTGTAATGACTACCTCTTCTCTTCGGGTTGATCTGTAGCTTGATGGCCAAACACTTACCGTTGCATATGGCGCAAACTGGTCTGTCTTGTCTTGTCATTAAATAGCGATGTGTCAGCAACGAATGTCCGATACGTAATCTTGTAATGACTACCTCTTCTCTTCGGGTTGATCTGTTGCTTGATGGCCAAACACTTACCGTTGCATATGGCGCAAACTGGTCTGTCTTGTCTTGTCATTAAATAGCGATGTGTCAGCAACGAATGTCCGATACGTAATCTTGTAATGACTACCTCTTCTCTTCGGGTTGATCTGTTGCTTGATGGCCAAACACTTACCGTTGCATATGGCGCAAACTGGTCTGTCTTGTCTTGTCATTAAATAGCGATGTGTCAGCAACGAATGTCCGATACGTAATCTTGTAATGACTACCTCTTCTCTTCGGGTTGATCTGTTGCTTGATGGCCAAACACTTACCGTTGCATATGGCGCAAACTGGTCTGTCTTGTCTTGTCATTAAATAGCGATGTGTCAGCAACGAATGTCCGATACGTAATCTTGTAATGACTACCTCTTCTCTTCGGGTTGGTCTGTTGCTTGATGGCCAAACACTTACCGTTGCATATGGCGCAAACTGGTCTGTCTTGTCTTGTCATTAAATAGCGATGTGTCAGCAACGAATGTCCGATACGTAATCTTGTAATGACTACCTCTTCTCTTCGGGTTGGTCTGTTGCTTGATGGCCAAACACTTACCGTTGCATATGGCGCAAACTGGTCTGTCTTGTCTTGTCATTAAATAGCGATGTGTCAGCAACGAATGTCCGATACGTAATCTTGTAATGACTACCTCTTCTCTTCGGGTTGATCTGTTGCTTGATGGCCAAACACTTACCGTTGCATATGGCGCAAACTGGTCTGTCTTGTCTAGTTATTAAATAGCGATGTGTCAGCAACGAATGTCCGATACGTAATCTTGTAATGACTACCTCTTCTCTTCGGGTTGATCTGTTGCTTGATGGCCAAACACTTACCGTTGCATATGGCGCAAACTGGTCTGTCTTGTCTAGTTATTAAATAGCGATGTGTCAGCAACGAATGTCCGATACGTAATCTTGTAATGACTACCTCTTCTCTTCGGGTTGGTCTGTTGCTTGATGGCCAAACACTTACCGTTGCATATGGCGCAAACTGGTCTGTCTTGTCTTGTCATTAAATAGCGATGTGTCAGCAACGAATGTCCGATACGTAATCTTGTAATGACTACCTCTTCTCTTCGGGTTGATCTGTTGCTTGATGGCCAAACACTTACCGTTGCATATGGCGCAAACTGGTCTGTCTTGTCTTGTCATTAAATAGCGATGTGTCAGCAAGGAATGTCCGATACGTAATCTTGTAATGACTACCTCTTCTCTTCGGGTTGATCTGTTGCTTGATGGCCAAACACTTACCGTTGCATATGGCGCAAACTGGTCTGTCTTGTCTTGTCATTAAATAGCGATGTGTCAGCAACGAATGTCCGATACGTAATCTTGTAATGACTACCTCTTCTCTTCGGGTTGATCTGTTGCTTGATGGCCAAACACTTACCGTTGCATATGGCGCAAACTGGTCTGTCTTGTCTAGTTATTAAATAGCGATGTGTCAGCAACGAATGTCCGATACGTAATCTTGTAATGACTACCTCTTCTCTTCGGGTTGATCTGTAGCTTGATGGCCAAACACTTACCGTTGCATATGGCGCAAACTGGTCTGTCTTGTCTTGTCATTAAATAGCGATGTGTCAGCAACGAATGTCCGATACGTAATCTTGTAATGACTACCTCTTCTCTTCGGGTTGATCTGTTGCTTGATGGCCAAACACTTACCGTTGCATATGGCGCAAACTGGTCTGTCTTGTCTTGTCATTAAATAGCGATGTGTCAGCAACGAATGTCCGATACGTAATCTTGTAATGACTACCTCTTCTCTTCGGGTTGATCTGTTGCTTGATGGCCAAACACTTACCGTTGCATATGGCGCAAACTGGTCTGTCTTGTCTTGTCATTAAATAGCGATGTGTCAGCAACGAATGTCCGATACGTAATCTTGTAATGACTACCTCTTCTCTTCGGGTTGATCTGTTGCTTGATGGCCAAACACTTACCGTTGCATATGGCGCAAACTGGT
Organism: Gonocerus acuteangulatus; assembly: GCA_946811695.1. NCBI lineage: Eukaryota > Metazoa > Arthropoda > Insecta > Hemiptera > Coreidae > Gonocerus > Gonocerus acuteangulatus. The sequence continues at coordinate 29,795,199 of OX328127.1, forward strand.
CTGTCTTGTCTTGTCATTAAATAGCGATGTGTCAGCAACGAATGTCCGATACGTAATCTTGTAATGACTACCTCTTCTCTTCGGGTTGGTCTGTTGCTTGATGGCCAAACACTTACCGTTGCATATGGCGCAAACTGGTCTGTCTTGTCTTGTCATTAAATAGCGATGTGTCAGCAACGAATGTCCGATACGTAATCTTGTAATGACTACCTCTTCTCTTCGGGTTGATCTGTTGCTTGATGGCCAAACACTTACCGTTGCATATGGCGCAAACTGGTCTGTCTTGTCTTGTCATTAAATAGCGATGTGTCAGCAACGAATGTCCGATACGTAATCTTGTAATGACTACCTCTTCTCTTCGGGTTGATCTGTTGCTTGATGGCCAAACACTTACCGTTGCATATGGCGCAAACTGGTCTGTCTTGTCTTGTCATTAAATAGCGATGTGTCAGCAACGAATGTCCGATACGTAATCTTGTAATGACTACCTCTTCTCTTCGGGTTGATCTGTTGCTTGATGGCCAAACACTTACCGTTGCATATGGCGCAAACTGGTCTGTCTTGTCTTGTCATTAAATAGCGATGTGTCAGCAACGAATGTTCGATACGTAATCTCGTAATGACTACCTCTTCTCTTCGGGTTGATCTGTTGCTTGATGGCCAAACACTTACCGTTGCATATGGCGCAAACTGGTCTGTCTTGTCTAGTTATTAAATAGCGATGTGTCAGCAACGAATGTCCGATACGTAATCTTGTAATGACTACCTCTTCTCTTCGGGTTGATCTGTTGCTTGATGGCCAAACACTTACCGTTGCATATGGCGCAAACTGGTCTGTCTTGTCTTGTCATTAAATAGCGATGTGTCAGCAACGAATGTCCGATACGTAATCTTGTAATGACTACCTCTTCTCTTCGGGTTGATCTGTTGCTTGATGGCCAAACACTTACCGTTGCATATGGCGCAAACTGGTCTGTCTTGTCTTGTCATTAAATAGCGATGTGTCAGCAACGAATGTTCGATACGTAATCTCGTAATGACTACCTCTTCTCTTCGGGTTGGTCTGTTGCTTGATGGCCAAACACTTACCGTTGCATATGGCGCAAACTGGTCTGTCTTGTCTTGTCATTAAATAGCGATGTGTCAGCAACGAATGTCCGATACGTAATCTTGTAATGACTACCTCTTCTCTTCGGGTTGATCTGTTGCTTGATGGCCAAACACTTACCGTTGCATATGGCGCAAACTGGTCTGTCTTGTCTTGTCATTAAATAGCGATGTGTCAGCAACGAATGTTCGATACGTAATCTCGTAATGACTACCTCTTCTCTTCGGGTTGGTCTGTTGCTTGATGGCCAAACACTTACCGTTGCATATGGCGCAAACTGGTCTGTCTTGTCTTGTCATTAAATAGCGATGTGTCAGCAACGAATGTCCGATACGTAATCTTGTAATGACTACCTCTTCTCTTCGGGTTGATCTGTTGCTCGATGGCCAAACACTTACCGTTTTCTTAATTTCCTTTAATTTGTTGTTTTGTGTTTCAGCCCAAACTTTTTGCCATTCAAGGTGTAAATATGTTTTTATTTCTACATGTAAGTCTTGTAGTGTCAGTTCTTCTACGTCTATTGTACATTTTTCTGTTGCTTGTTTAGCGTATTTGTCGGCTTCTGTGTTTCCTGGGATATCCATGTGTCCGGGTATCCACAGAAGAACAACTTTTATGCCGTAAGTTTGTAGTTCTTGTATTTGTTGAAAAATCTCTGTCATTAGAGTGTGTGTCTCATAATAAAATAAAAATAAACTAAATCCGTTCAAAAGAATTTAGGGTTTATTCTCCTTCTTGAAGCTACTTCTTTGTGTTCATGTAACTCAGACAATTAATTAATTTTAATAATAACAATAACAAAAAAAGACTTTTAATTTCTCAGAAAAATGGAATATGCTTCAACTTTACTTAAAAATGTTATAACTACATGTTTATGACTGATATTAAACTTGTGTAACTTCAAAAATATAAGTAAAAAATCTAATAAAAGTGTTTGGTTTTTACAGAGGAATAGCATGTCATGATGGAAGAGGCAGTCAAATCTAGTCAAAATAATGGTAAGTCAATAATTTTCTAAATTATCTTATATATTTATGGCTCAAAATCGTCTCGTAATTTATTACCTTCACATTAAGTAACTTGTTTTTAAACATTAAGGCACACAAGTTTTTAAATGTTTATGTTTTAAAATATCTTCTTCTTTTTTAAGTTTTCTCGTTATGAGAACTAATTTAACGCAAACCATTATAGATAGCATTCTAATACGCACATTATTAAATTTCGTAACCATGTATTTTAGGAATTGAACCGTGTAAAATATTTTCACCAATATATATATATATATATATATATATATATATATATATATATATATATATATATATACAAACCAAAAAATTGTCTACTCACATTTAAATTTTTCAAATAATAACGTATAAATTTCAAACAATCTCTGTTTCAGCCTTAAAAAAAGGAAAAGGAATTCACAGAATTTAGAGATAAACGTGAAACGTGGTTCTCGGACTGGTCGCCTCTCCAAGTAAATTCTTGCACCCACTTTTCGGCACAGAGAGAATTAATTCGGATTTGATAGTATGCTGGTGGTACACAACTAGGTTCTGTTACAAAATTTTTTGGGGGGGAACTTAAAGGCCTTGAGTTTTAAGGTGTTAGGGTTGCGGGTTGATTCCTATCAGGGGTGGTGAGTTTCATAGATAATCTTCCCAAAAAAATGTGATTTGTTAATTAAGAGACGTTAAACAACTTTATTTTTTTTTCACCCTTTAATTATTCACTTTATATAGCGATTCTATTCTCTTTATGCGTAACTTTGTAAGGTTGTATGGTTATTTTCTTCAGATACCTACTGGCCATCAATGATGCTGACCCAAAACAGGCAATAAATAAGGCAAATATCTGACTGTTTATCCATAGTCCTATACAACAAGGCCTAGACCATGTAATATTTTCCACATGGCTCATTGAAAACACTTTCCTGACCCTCGAACCAAGTGGACAAAAGAACAGATCTGTTTATGAACAGTGCAAGAACATACCACTCAGTGTAAAACAGATGCTGGCCGAGTGCAGAAAACGTAACCATCTTCAGATACCCATTGACATCCAGGAACAACTGTCAGCAGGCAGCCAACATATTAACACAAAATTACAGCTTCAAAATTGCAGGAAGAGAACATAACACCTTATCTATTGACAGAACCTTTATACCCTTGCAGGAGTGGTTTTGGCCCAGTTGTAAAGCACTGGACTCATGTTTTTGGCGCGACTCGAAACTCGAGCGGGCACTTAATAATTTTATCTTTTAGTGTCGTCGTTTGAGGATCATCTCCCAGTCTTCAATGGGTATGAACGAAGGGTAAGATGAAGCGGCTGGAATATATAAACAAATATACATGCTTCTGAATAAATGTAAGCAAACATAAATAGGCTTAATTAATTTAATCAAGTATATTCACTTTTTTCAATACACTTGGTCCGCTCGCCACCAGCAACAATATGGGTATCGAATGGACCACACAAGGGGATTTAATGGCATCTGAGGAGATGGCATGTAGGCCACGAAACATGAATGCTAAACAAATAATAATGAGATACAAAAGAAAAGGAAGTAATATTTGTTGACCTACGCCATATATATTAATAACAAAAATTCACATCATTTTGTGGTCTCTTTTTTCAATATTAACTAAATTTATTTATCATTGTAATAGAAATAGGACTATATAACCACTATATTAAAAAGAGTACCTATTAGCTTTTTGAGTAATTGCTATATAATTCGATTTATTTTTTTCCTCCCTATAATTTTGTTAATCATATCATATTCTCAATATTATTGTCATTTGTATTATTCAACTTCGAATCGTATTAGTTGAAAGGCTTTTATTACGAAGTCTTAATAAGCATACTTTAAAACTTGGCTTTTTGTACAATTCAGAAAATTATAAGTAATTCTGTAGAATTATTCCAATTTTGTTAATTGAGTATATAATTGATCATAAAACAAGAATTATTATCATACATTCATTGGATATTAACATGCGTACTATTTCCAGTTAACCAATCAGGAAGGAGACCCGAGGTTTGGCCGATAGAGAGTCAAGAACACCTTATTCAAGTATCAAAGAAAAATCTGTAAGTATAAATAATAGCGAAACCACTTTTATTTACTTGTTAATTTTTTTAAATATTTTGTAGATAAAGGTGTTTTTTATTGTTATAATTTATTAATTCATTCGTATTTTTAGAATTTTACAAAATAAATAAAAAGAATTTAGAACGAGAATATAAATAAGCAATTCAATAAAATACCAAAAGAAAAGGCTATGGGCGTTAGTCGAAAGAGGAATTAAAATGTTAAGTCGCAGGAACAGCGTCATCTTAGCGCTATTCCGTTCTTATCCCTTAATGCGATTAGTAAAGGATTAGAAGCAGTTATTGGTAGGTTTTGATCTTTCGTGAAAAATATTTAAAAAAATCTAAAAGAGAAGGAAGATTTAATGCACCATAACAGAAAACTGACAATATCCTAAGGGTGCGTTTACATCTGACACTTCTCGCAGGATAGATATTCTCTTGAAGGTTTACATACTGACAGAAATAGCTAGACATTTATGTCATGGAAATGTATAGGACAGTTCTGGATTTGTTCTAATTTGCGATAAATTCACCAAAAGCACAAATAATCAGTGTTTACATCTGTTGGTATAGAAGTATCGACAATACAGCTAGTAGCCAAGATGTTTATCTCTGAAATTAAATTCTTCTCGTAAAAATCTGTGTTAACACCTGGTGGTATAGAAGTGTCGACACGTATAGTTCGTGATAGAAATATATATCTCAGACATAAATTGCTCATGGTTTACACTAGTCGCAATTTCTGTCTGATATAAATTTCCTGCAATAACTATCAAGTGTAAACCCACCCTAAGGGTAAGTGACTTCCCCGGGTTCACAACGTTCGCTCTAGTAAAACACTATTACCAATGCGCTTCTCATTTTCTTACCTCTTTTCACAAAAATACTCATTTTACTGGTAATGCACGTTAAAGCAACCAATTAAAAAGTGAGTTAAGCGGAGACAAATCCCACACCATCGAAATTTTCTTCAGAACATTTTTTTTTTTTTAATTTGCAAGAAGCTTTAGAATAGTCACCTTCCACTTACTACGACTGACAAACCGTTTTCGTGATAATTACGAAAATATACAAAGATTCCAACATTTTTCGTGTCTGGTAGTAAAATTGTTTTTCGAATAGTTGGATGAATTTCAAACACGTAAAAAATATTTCAATGGAACCGAACCAACGATTCTAAGTATCGAAACTGAAAAACTATTTTTGTATCTACTTTTCTTGGATACGGTTAGAGATATCACCTTGAAAATGGTTTCATTCGTTTTCCTACGTTAGGAAACCTCTAAGAAGAGTACCTGCGAGGATATCAACTGTAACTCTGGCCTAGAATTTTGCTTTTCGTTGTTCAAAACCAATGGACGGACAATTCGTAGTCATTATCATAATTAATTAATCTCAGTTCATTTAAAATAATATATATTTTTATAAATAGCAATTTATATTTGAAATATTAATTTTTCAGGTTCGAGAGAATTCCACGGAAATGGAGGGACTATGTACTTGTGACACTTGGACTGCTCATAACAATCCTCATTTTTGCTATTACAGCATTTTTAGGTAAATTTAAAGCAAAATCTGTGTTGAAAATGATCATAAAAACGAAAATCACTTCATTACATAATATTAATAATAATTATATTTTCATTTCAGTTATTAAGAGTCGAGAGGACATGAATATATGCACTACTCCTGAGTGCGTTCGCTCGGGTAAGAATTTTTAACATACTATTCATTAGTATAATCCAACAAAATGTGATACTATTCATTAGTATAATCCAACAAAATGTGATACTATTCATTAGTACAATCCAAAAAAATGTGATACTATTCATTAGTACAATCCAACAAAATGTGATACTATTCATTAGTATAATCCAACAAAATGTGATACTAATCATTAGTACAATCCAACAAAATGTGATACTATTCATTAGTACAATCCAACAAAATGTGATACTATTCATTAGTACAATCCAACAAAATGTGATACTATTCATTAGTATAATCCAACAAAATGTGATACTAATCATTAGTACAATCCAACAAAATGTGATACTATTCATTAGTACAATCCAACAAAATGTGATACTATTCATTAGTACAATCCAACAAAATGTGATACTATTCATTAGTATAATCCAACAAAATGTGATACTATTCATTAGTATAATCCAACAAAATGTGATACTATTCATTAGTACAATCCAACAAAATGTGATACTATTCATTAGTATAATCCAACAAAATGTGATACTATTCATTAGTATAATCCAACAAAATGTGATACTATTCATTAGTACAATCCAACAAAATGTGATACTATTCATTAGTATAATCCAACAAAATGTGATACTATTCATTAGTACAATCCAACAAAATGTGATACTATTCATTAGTATAATCCAACAAAATGTGATACTATTCATTAGTATAATCCAACAAAATGTGATACTATTCATTAGTATAATCCAACAAAATGTGATACTATTCATTAGTACAATCCAACAAAATGTGATACAAGTGAGTTGATTTTAACCTTTTGCACTAGAGTACGCCGGAGTGGAGTCATTTATAATTTGTCTTCAACATCAAGGGCTCTGGAATAGAGCCATTTCAAATTTGTTAGTAATAAAAATGAAAAAAAAAAAATGTTCGATTACAAAGAGTTAACTGTTTTGTGTTGTAATATATATATATATATATATAAGTTAACTTAATCGTGAAAACACGCTAGGAAGAGGGAATAAGAACAGATCTGTACACACTGGAAGCCAGATAACAACTATTTTATTCCTAATTCCTAAGAGCTGATTACAGACTGGGAAGGATTAGAGCTCTGCTCTCTTAGCCTCCTATCTCCCCCTCACCAGTTTTTGGGTAACCTTACAAAAACTATAATTAACAATAATAGTAAAAATACAACAAAAACAAGAATAAATAACAACAAGACACAAAAGATATTACATTATTCAATGAACTTAAGCCTAACATGCATAGGACCGTCTTAGGGCATCATATCATGGCCTCCGCCATATTTAGAAGAAAAATTGACAAATACAAAAGATTTACAAAGGCCCAAGGCCCAAGGTTAAAACAAAACAAAAAAAAATAAATGTTACGAAATTTATGAACGAAAACACCCGCGATTTATAGCACGGTCATCGCACACTACACCCCAAGGATTACCACTGAATAAGAGGATGCCACCAACCCCCACAGGAACACACCATGTACAAAGTCACCTGCGAGGAATCCTCAACTGCTCCAAGTGTACGTGACGTCGTCTCTTCTGCCTGTCTTCACTCTCCACCGTGACTACGTTGTGTTCGCGGATTGCCACGACCCTGAAAGGACCATCGTAGCGAGCTCCGTCTTTCTGCCGATCCGTCAGTCTCTTCCGATACACTACGTCACCGATCTGGAGTGGTCGCACAACATCAGTCAGGCCATCGTTGTGTTTGTGCACCCGACGCTCCTTTTCTCGTCGCAGCTTGGCTCGGATCTTTTGCCAACGACCGTCCAGTGCTGCTCTGCTCTCCAAGACCACATTGAGTACAGCTTTATCCGCGGCGGTTTCTGTGACGTTTCGGGGTCTTCCACGTAAACCAAAGACGACCTCGAACGGTGAGAATCCCGTAGTAGCATGGATAGAATGATTATATGCCATTACGGCACGGGGCATTGTATCCTCCGGGGTCATACTCCTGTCCAACTGAAGCACACGCAAGTGTTCACTGAGAGTACTATGGAACCTCTCTACTACCCCGCGACTCTTGGGATGTCCGGGAGTGGTTAGATGCCAGGAACAGCCAATCTGTGTCATGTAGTCACGCACCTCGGCATTGTCAAATTCACGGCCGTTGTCCGAAGTAATCAGTAATGGTACCCCGTAGTGCTGACACCATTCCGCCAATGCGCCGACTGAGGCTCTCGCCGACTTTGCTGTTATGCGATAGGCTGCTGCTAACTTGCTGAAGGTGTCAACAATGGTGATCCACTTTCGACCTGTCCACGTAAAGATATCAACTTGCAGACTCTCCAAAGGCACGTCTGTCGTTTTAGTCAACTCTTGTCTCACCTGAGCTGGACGTCTGTCATATTTAGCCCGCAGGCATATGTCACAAGCTGCAATAACTTCCTTGATGGTTGTCCGCATACCTCTCCAGTAATACCTCCGGCGTAACGCCGCCAATGTCTCGGGTTCCCCTCGATGATTTGTTTTACCAACATGGTAGTCTCGCGTTATATCTTGTTGACGTTGAGCATCAAGAACTGGTTCTGCCCAGGTGGAGCACCGTACGAACCCTCTGTCCAGACCTATACGTTCGGCCTCCCATAAGGACTTGATTTTAGACCATACGACCTCGTTGCCCACATACAAATGGTGTGTTTTGCCTGGTCTAGATGCGTCAGTCAACAACTTGCAAACCGTCTGGAGATTGACACCTGCCTCCGCCCGAATAATACAAATGCGGCATCTCCCCGACCTTTCGTACTCAACACGTGGTGCACCCGTTGGGGTGGAAATCCAAATTATCTGCTGCCGCTTATTGTTGACAATGTCTTCTACTTCGGGTAGGTCGTTTGGACGCTCTCCTGAAGTCCCTGAACTGTCCCCAGTCGATCGCTTATCTGCTTCTTGTTCTTCATCACCCCCCGGTTCTTGCGCCAAGGGAAAGCTGCGGACTTCCATCGAAGGCCCAGCGTCGCCCTGCGTGACAGCATTCAGCATCTGCGCCCTGGAGAGCCAATCCGCAACTATATTCTCCTTTCCCGGCGTGTAGACTACCGAAAAGTTGTACTGGGCCAGCTTCTCTTTCCAGCGCGCAACTCGCGCAGAAGATTCGCGCAGAGTCCCTATCCACTGGAGAGGCTTATGGTCTGAAGCCACTGTGAACCGACGCCCGAATACATATGGCCGGAAATGCTCTACCGCCCAGACGACTGCTAGTAGTTCCCGCTCGAGGGTAGAATACCGGGACTCGGCCTCGGTGAGCCTCCTGCTGGCAAATGCAATCGGCAGCTCCCCGCCTCCTGCTGGTTGTACCAATACTGCTCCAATCGCAAAGTCACTCGCATCCGTTCGTACCAGAAATTCTTTCTGAAAATTGGGGAAAGCCAAAATAGGTGCGCTTTGCAAGCGCTCCATGCATTGCCGAACTTTATTTTCAATCTCTGGCGTGATCTCTAACTTGCGCCCTTTCTTCAGGAGATCATTGAGAGGGACTAACATTGCCGCCATGCCCGGCACAAACCGGCGATAATAATTTAACACCCCTAGCAATCGGCGAATACTTTTGATGTCACGGGGAAGTTTCATTTTCAAGATGGCTTCTAATTTCCTGGGGTCGGGACGTACCCCGTCCCTAGAGATTGTATGGCCCAGGAAGGTTATTTCTGCTTGTCCTAGGACAGATTTTTCCGAGGATAGCCTGAGACCGAACTGTCGCACCCGTTGAAACACCTGCCGCAAGTGATGTACATGTTCCCGTACTGAACGACTGAAAACTAATAGGTCGTCCATATAGACTTGGCAAAAATTCTCCCCCAACCCACGCAAAAACTCGTCCATAAGGCGCTGAAAAGTGAGAGGAGCATTCTTCAAACCAAAGGGCATTCTCGTGAAATGGTAATGCCCTCTCTCAAAAGAAAACGCTGTCTTATAGCAGTCCTGAGGCGCCATCCTTATTTGGTGGTACCCAGCCTTGAGATCGAGTGTCGAGAAAACTGCAGCACCGCTCAGCCTATAGAGGATGTCCTCAAACCGTGGTATCGGATAGTTTTCATCGACGGTATTATCATTCAGCTTACGAAAGTCCACCACCAGACGGTAACACTCCGCCGCTGAACCTTTCTTCTTCACAGCCCACAAAGGACTGTTGAATGGTGAAGAGCTATCAACTATGATCCCCTGTCGCTTCAGGTCTGCGATCTCTGCCCTTATGTGGTTTCTCAGAGCCTCCGGATAACGACGTTCTTTGACATACACCACCTTGTCTTGCTTCAAGGGAATGGCATGAACAGTTTCCCCCGTCGCACTGAGTACATCTCCGGGATGGTAGAATATGTCTTGAAAATCGTTTCGAATATGGGTTCTCCAATCAATGACACCACTCACCGCTCCAACCTGGACTTCCGCCTTGGGGATTACTCCGACACACCGATAGTTTCGACGACCAATGGCGATCCGCCACATGCCCCCCTTACATTTAATTTTAGCACCGACCTTAGTCAATAAGTCACAACCCAAAATCGCACTATAGTCACGTGTCATCTTCTCCACGAGATGAAGGATTACTTTATCCGCTTTTGATCCCCACCGGTCCAGATCTAATGCTACTTCCCCAATAACCTCACAAGGCCCCCCTAGCGTTAGCAATTTGCACTGGCATACCTTAGGTTGGGGCATCCTTTCCTTATTGAAGAGCTTCGCTGCTGTAGACCTGCAAGCAATCGAACTGGTACTACCTGTGTCAACCAGAACCCGCACACCCTTCCGCACCTCTATGATCGGCAACACGCCATACGCGCGCACTTCACTACACTGATTCACGTCGAACTTTCGCGCAATCTCCCGTATGGTGTCGCCGCCCGATATTCTTTTATCTCAGATGACATCTGCCAGGCGCCCGCGCTCGTTTCCGAAGCGGCGCCGCTCACTCTGATGATTCCACTCGTTCGGCTGCTTTCCACCTTGGTCACTAATATCCTCTGTATCCGAGTTCACCGACGTTTCAGACGTGAGCGAAGCTGGGCGACCCCTCCGCCGGATCCGCTGATTATTTATTTCCATGGGCTCCGGTTGATTAGGCCGTTTTCTAGCCATATATGGGCATTGCTTCGCTATATGCCCCGGCGTATCGCACTCGAAACATCGAGTCTGTGGACAATGCATTGCGATGTGCCCAACTTTACGGCATTGATGACATCTCCGTTCTTCTCGCCGTTTGACGCCTCTTGGCCTGCCTCTTTCACCCGATCTGTGCCTCGGATTTGCCCTGTGGTCATCCCGATTGTCCTCGTATCGTGGCTGTCGTGGCCTTTGTCTCCTGTGCACTATCCGCGTCCAATCTCCTGGTTCTTCTGAATCTCGTGCTTCCAGTTCCCGAGCCGACGTATCAACGAGTTCCTGAGCACAATCTAGAAAGTCCTTATCTTTTTGAAACCCCTCTCGTCGCCTAATTTCCTTGGCTAGCTGGACTTTTAAGATGAGAGATACAAACGCCATCCTGCCCTTAACTTCTGCCAGCTCGAGAGTTTCTGCCATCTTGTCGAAGATCTTGTGATATTGCGAGATAAGAACAGCCGCGTAGCTCCCTTCGGTCTGTCCCGGCTTCCTCGTCTCCCGAAACATAGCAAAAATATCTTCCTCAGGGGTCCATCGTCCTCCGCCATACGCTTTCTTTAACCTTTCTTTTACTGTAGCCCACTCGGTATCTTCATCGGCTTGAATTCTGTTTAATACAGAGCGCGTGATTCTGCATATTAACGAAGCTCTCAACGCCTTTGCATCGTCTTCAATAAGAAGTTTAGCGTCTAATTTGGCTTTTATAACTGCAGAGATTCTGTCCCCCCCTTTAATAAAATGCGTCAATTCGCCCGGTTGCCCGGAGAAGCACTGTAGGTCACCAATTGATGTCCGTACGTCCAATGCTGTCGCAGCCTGTATTTTAAGCCATAGAAAGGCTGCTGAATGATCCTCCATTTCCAACTCAACTCCTCGAACTAAATGTAATCGGTCTTGAATGGTTAATCTGGGGAAACGCAAAATACCGTTCGACATACACCTTTCTCAGAACCGAATAAAAAAATGTTGGAAACCGCAGTCCGTAATTCCGAGTGGTTCCCGGGTTTCGGCACCAGTTAACTTAATCGTGAAAACACGCTAGGAAGAGGGAATAAGAACAGATCTGTACACACTGGAAGCCAGGTAACAACTACTTTATTCCTAATTCCTAAGAGCTGATTACAGACTGGGAAGGATTAGAGCTCTGCTCTCTTAGCCTCCTATCTTATATATATATATATATATATATATATATATATATATATATATATATATATATATATATATATATATATATTTCTCAGGACTCACATACTTCTTCATCAGGCTGGAGTCCATGATTTACATAACATTTTTTTTATAATTAACATAGACTGTTTTTTTTTTAACGTAGACATATTTTTTTTATTGAATAAGAAACGATTGCTCAAAAACTGTTCAAAATAATTAAATTCTAATTATACTATCATAAAATAGATATCCTTTAAGAAAAATGTGATTTAATTCATTAAATACCCATTATATGTATGGGTAAAAAATTAGTCCAATCTTTTATGGGAATACTATACCTAGTTTGTGACGGATAAAACAAATGCTGGCCACTATTGCGTCAACACACACACACACACACACACACACACACATATATATATATATATATATATATATATATATATATAGACAGAGAGAGAGAGAGAGAAGAGGGAGAGGGGGGGGGAGAGGTGTTAGGTCGCTAGCAGATAGCATAAATAAAAACTTGAAGACATTTTTCAAAAATTCTATCACGAGTGTAACCTCAACAGCTACATTTCTTCGGAATGTGCTAAAACGTGTATTGATTACATTCGTGGCTGTTTACCTACACGAAAGATTATCTAATTTTTTTTTTTTTTTTCATTCGTGAGCTCGGTTATCTCATTTGAACTCCGATGTAAATAGAGATAGCTCCCAATGAATGATTAATGAATGACGCTAGTATAAAATTGATCAACAGGAAGCTATTGAACCCTACGAGAGACCTTGAATTCATCGCACATTAAAATTTTAACTCGAACCAGTTCGTTGTTTCGTGAGAAAAAAAAAGTGCATTTTTTTCACTGAACGCAACATGTGTAGCATAATTTTTTTATGAATAGCAAAAAACGTATGATATTAAAGTAAAATGCACCAGTGCAACTTTTTATGTAACAAATTACATCCTGGGGTCTCCCGTGGTCTAATGGCTAGCGCCTTGGATTCATAAGCGGGAGATGGTGGGTTCGATTCCCAACCTCCGGCAGGAATTTTATCATCCCACGGCTCGCTGGTAAAATTCCTCGCTGCACCCTGGATGTCGGCGCTAATGACCTAGATGTAGATGTGCCGTAAAAAAAAAAAAAAAAAAAAAAAAAAAAAAAAAAAAAAAAAAAAAAAAAAAAAAAAAAAAAAACATCCTTTTTTTTTTATTAACTTATTTATTTGAAATCTGTACAAATTATTATATGTACAATTATCAAGTTTGTTGATACAGATATATAATGTAATAAATTGAACAAAACTGTTAAAGTAAAATAAAATAAAAACCATACAAATTTGGAAGGAGCCAACCATTGTTGGCACTTCCGTGGCTGTCTAAATAACTATTTCAATGATCACGATACGGTTAGGTGAGTAAATTGTCTCGTGGCCACTGTCTCTTGAGCCGCCTGGGAGGATTGTCCGGGTGGGATTGGGACGATAAGGATAGACCTTCAGGATTAGGATGGTAGGACAATTTGGAGTGGAACATTTGGAAACGGGTTTTAAGTTACATCCTAGCTGAATTTGTTGGTTTGCATAGTTTTGAATGTATTTTCTATTTTGATATCATCAATACACCGTGATACCTACCTTACATATCTATAAATATAATAAAAATATAACGGATCGCTGGATGAAAGATATATGAGAAAAAATATTATTCGGGGCCTTTATCAACGCAATAGCACCCAAAACTATGAATGTTAGAATTTGTGCCTATGTGTTTGTGCACGCTAATCTCAGAAAGGGCTTATCCGATTTAGATGCGGTTTTCACTAATATATCGTGGCAAGCTTCAATTAACATTTAGTGTTTGTTTTATGTCAATCGGTTCATAAATACAAAAGTTATGTCAATGTAAAGAATCACATCAAACATTTGAAAAACTATCTATTCTTTCTTCTATATCTTCTCTCAATCTATATTAAAATAACTGTTCATTATATATATATATATATATATATATATATATATATATATACATATATATATATATATGTATACCTGATAGAAGTAAAGATTTTAACAGGGTGTGGAATAGATGAAAGTGTTTTTATTGATAGATTCTTCTCATTCCAAAAAATTTTTCGTTTAGCTTTACACGATTTAATTTTCCAGTGAGCCTATAGATGTTTCGCGATGACAATCAATAAAGCACAAGGTCAGACGCTGAAATTTGTGGGTGTGGCTCTAAGTATTAGCTGTTTTTCACACGGTCAGCTTTATGTGGCTCGTGATAGCAATCCTAGCAGCCTTGATCCCCGATGGCTATACGTCTATTATCGTGTATAGAGAAGCATTGCTGTTAAGAAGATATTTTTTTAAATACACAAACGACGGTGTTTACAATCCAAAATAAACCAGAAGATATATCAAAAAAATGCTGTCCAAAGTCACTCATGCACTCAGACGAAGTCGCGGGCACGGTTAGTATTTAATCAAAGCAATCACTGTAATAGGAATTTGCTAAAAGGCTATCTGGCAAGACACAAGTAAGTTGCGGGTTAGCATCAAAAAAATATTAGGGCGTTTCAGAGCTTCTGACACGTGACGTAAAGCCATTATAAGATTTGTCCCTTAAGAGATCACTGCATTTTGAAACTTTTAACCAATACACAGGATACGGGTTTTTAGGGCTATTTCAGTCAGAGAAAATACATAAATTTTACAAATATTTTGCAGGGTAAAACTGAAGGAGAGCGTCCTCAGCACCGATTTTTTTCATTTCTTGCACTATAACGATGCACTAAACACGAATCCGTTAAAAAAA
This sequence comes from Gonocerus acuteangulatus, assembly GCA_946811695.1. Taxonomy (NCBI): domain Eukaryota; kingdom Metazoa; phylum Arthropoda; class Insecta; order Hemiptera; family Coreidae; genus Gonocerus; species Gonocerus acuteangulatus. The sequence goes on from OX328127.1 coordinate 29,810,241, forward strand.
AAAAAAAAGTTGCTCTCAACTAGGAAAGTAGTTATTGGGCAGACGTCTTCCTAAAAGTCCTCTGAGACATTCTTCTTCATATGCATGTTTGTTTATTAATACGCTGTTTAGTCAACTTTTATAACCTCCAGAACAGTGAATATTAGTGATTAATAACTACTTTCCTAGTTGAGAGCAACTTTTTTTTTTAACGAATTCGTGTTTAGTGCAGCAAAATACGTTATAGTGCAAAATTTGAAAAAAATCGGTGCTGAGGATGCTCTCCTTCAGTTTTACCTTTTGCAGAATATTTTATCAGTACATTGTGCTGGGCAAAAGAAAAAATGTTTTTATATAAAGAAAGTACATGTCATATATATATATATATATATATATATATATATATATATATATATATATATATATATATATATGTCTAATTATGCTAAAAGAAAATGACTATTAATGAACTTTCTTGATAAAAATCACTCCTGTTGCTTTTTATTCTATTTCTCAGGGTCCATTTTTTGTGTTTCTTTATTTTAGGGCTTCAACGGGTACTATTCAACCCTCTTCTTGGTAGGTTTCTTTCTATCCTTATAGCTTGATCTTCACCTGTAAGCTGTAAAAAACAGAAGGATTCAGCTGGATGTGTTAACTATTTTCAAAAATATGATACGTACTCTTTGTCACTTCCAGTACTGAAAGAAATATTTGCTGTTCTGGGAATTCCCTTTGGCCGCAAGACAACTTCCGCTTTTTTAGAAAGCAAAACTTCAAATTAAGTTGTCGAAATTGATATAATTTTTTTGAAAATTAATATTCGATGTGTTTAAAAAAAAAAAAAAAATGTCATTGGAATTATCTTAATGTTTTGTTTCAGCAAGTAACTATCTTCAGTCGATGAATATGTCGGCAAAGCCCTGTGATAATTTCTATAAATTTGCCTGTGATAATTGGAGATATGAACACGTTATGGAAGAACCTCGCTATATTAATAACTGGTTTGAGGAACGGAGTAAACTAATCAAAAGAGAAATATTAGGTATGTAAATTACATTTTAGCAGATAATGTTGTATGTTAAATATCCTAATTTTATCATTTCAAAGGTACACCTAAAGACACCTATTGTCTTTAGGTTAACCCTCCGTTAGTGTGGCCTTTTTTTTTCTTTTTTTTTTGGGAGCACGGTTGGCAGCAGTGATTTGGCGGGCTCACCTCTTTAGTATCTTCCGGATTTCCGTTTTTCCACCGGCTAGATGCATTGACGCCTTTTTGCTCATCATTGTCAGTGACTGCTCTTGTCACCACTCAGGTGTCGAGCCACAACTCACATTAGTTTTACAGATATGAGATATCTATACTTTTCTTTCTCTATCTTACTATTCTATCATCTATCTAGGAGGTTTATTCAACCATAGAATAAATGAGAGGAGTAAAAATTGGTCTTCAACTAAGGTAGAGCGCCACTGATTTCCTATCCTTTTTTACATGAATATCATGTAGGGTAAGAGTTAAGATGGTCTGGTATATACATTTTAGCAACGCAGGATCACAGGGCGTTGTTATTAGCATGATATGCTTTAGCGATGACTAAACTGAAAAAAAAAAAGCATTACAAAACATTGTTCGCTATCATTCTCGCATGCTCGGTGGCCATGTATGAAAAAGAAGACTGTATGTTATACAGTTCATTACATAGGTTTGTCGGGTGGACCTAAAGCATATTTATGCTCCTGAATTTGAGCTGAAGGCTCTAAACGAAATTAATTATTATTTCATATTCATGTGTTTTATATTCATATTTTATATGCATATCTTATATTTTATTGACATATTTCATATATTTAGACATGTTTCATGTATGTATGATACCCTGGTATAAAACAAATGTTATATATTTTAACATAAAATATATTATCATTTCACTAACAGGACCTAGTAATAGTGTAGCCATGAAACATGATCCTTTTCTTTAAAAGAATCAGAAATTTGGCACTTATAACAATAACAGCAGAGTGTTTTTAAGTATGGCCGGGTTTAGACGTAAAAACTCCTATACATAGTTTGATTATTCATTTTTTATATTTTATTTTATATCGAACATGATATGATTTTATTTAATCGAAAACGATGGTTTCTTATATCCCCGCAAAAACAAAAGTGTTGTTTTATTATCAAGTCTGCAGTTCTCAACTATTTCTCTCAAATAGCAATGTAAACACGTTGCTGAGGCACATTTTTCTGCGTGAAATAGGGTTTGAACCTCTGAGGTGTAGCGCCACTATGGATGTCCCAAAAAGGGGCCACTACTGGAAGGTTAAAGTACTCTTACTTATTTTGTCCCTCATAGTCTACGTACAATAAGTGAAATGAACAATGTGTAGTAATTGCTCTTACTAGAGTATTTTTGAGAAGTTCTTCAATTTTGAGTGAATAAGAACAAATAATTTGTCTTACTGATAATAACTCAATTTTTTTTTAGAAAAAGTCAATTACTTAAAAACTGAACTGAATAAAGTAGTTACTTCAACATTTTTGAGCAATTGCTTGATAAAAATCAAGTCTGATTTTATATTTATATTTGATTTTCACAGTTTAAGAAGAGCAAATAACATGAGTTTATTACTAAAGATGCTCATTCATAAGATGTAACGGTAGAGAAATTAAAATAGCAATGATTTTTTGCATTTGGGGAGTGAGAATATGGCCTTTTTGGTTCAGGAATTTTTATGAGAGAGAGATGAGATTAGACAAAATGTTCTGTCTTAAAAAAAATGTTTAAAAAATGGGAATTTTATTTTATATTTGTCTGAGATCCTGGGTTACTAGGACTTCTGTATAGTATTTTAATATCCCCACGAACCAGTCAAACCCACGATAAAATTATTCATCTTTGTCATCCTTAATTGAAGACAATTTTTCTTAATCGCAAAGACATTTAACATGGTAATGTATATGTAAACATGGCCCAAAATGTTTTGAACATTAAACAGTAATCAAACCTATTTGTGGGGAAAGCTACATCCATGAGCTACACTTCCAATATGCATGAAATTCTATCAACTGATTAAATATTAATCCTGTGACAGGCTACAAGGGCCTAGAGGGGTAGATAATGCAGAGGTATCTGATTCTTGACCATATGGCACACTAAGGATAGTCTGGGACCCAGAATCCGGCCCTCGAATGATGACACTAAAAGATAAAATTTTTAGTGCGCTCGAGTTTTGAACTCAAGTCCTCCAGTATATTAGTCGAGTGCTCTACCCCTGAGCTAACCTAATTGCTTTTAAGTATAGATAAATGAATAAAACGTATATCCTGGAAACTTCACAAATCATCAAGCAATTGTTATATAATTAGAGCACTAGTTTATTAAAATGAAATTGAGAAAATTCTTAACCTTTGGGATAGTTCTTCATAGGAGTTACATCATTTTATAAATATCATCCGAAAGAAGTGTTTATTATGTATTCAATTTTTTTTATTTAACTAGTTGACGATTTGGGTGACTTTTTTGTGCATTTTTACATTTATGAATGATTTAAGTAGCTCTTCAGTGAAACTATGTAGTACACTTAGAAAAAGGAAATGCATTAAAATTGCAGTTAACTATAATGAAATTCTTTTTGAGAATAATAGTAGAAGTTCATATTATTTATCTTGATTTGAACAATATATCAGGAAAGTATTAACTAAAATAAAAATGAGTGAATGGATATATTACAGCAGAAATATTTACTTATATATCATCTGTCCTGCGAAGACCTCTCACTGATAAAGCCATGTCAAGACAAATTAAAATAAAAGTCCGACTCGCAGGAACTGCAGCATCTTAGCGCGGTTCCGTTCATGTCCCTAGTGCCATTTGATAAGCTTAGAAAAGAAATAAACTTATTTTTTTTATATATCTCGTGAAAATTGTCAAAATCCTCTCGAACATCTCGAATAAAAGTGATATTAAGGCGTCAGGGACACCGACAGTACCTAACTTTTACACAGAAGCGGAAATTACAGAATCTGGCTCTCATTCTAAAGCAAAGCTCTATAAATCAATACAAAATATGCCTAATAAAGCCTTTCTAGAGGATACAGAAGCATGGGCGTATATGAGGGGGGGGGCTGAGGGGGCTGCAGCCCCTCCCGAAATTTTGAATTGATGATAAAAACTTCTCGTAAAACCCTTAAAAATAAATTAAATAAGATCACTTAGTTCATAAAACATATTTTATTTTACGTGTAATAGCGTTTTAGTTGCCTAAAACTATTCCAAGCTCTAAATATTTAGTATTCCTTACCCTGGAAATGGTCTCAGCCCCCCCCCCCAAAATTGTTTTTATATGTGCCCATGTACAGAAGGATCAAGAAGAAGTACACAAGATTGAGTAGAATACCCTGCCTAATATAGCCTATATAGAATAATATACCGAATAAAACCTATCTAGTAAATACACATGGACAAATAAAAGTCTTGACGAATAACAAGTCAAGAAAAAAACTTTATTTAACAAAATAAAACAAGTTTAGTTGCCCAACTACAATAGAATAATATACCTAATTAAGTCTATGGAGTAGACACAAATGGACCAAAAACAAGTCTTGTGGAATATTGTTTTTTTTCTAATTAAATACTTTTTATCAATATTTAGTATATAACCTTAGTTGAAAACTATTGATTGCTAATTGATGAATCGGTTTACAGCTAAGTAGTCTTTATGAATATTTAGTATATAACCTTATGTTTGGATCTGAGTTTTTGGGGTGCTCTCCGCGTAGGCTTTGTATTTGTGTCGGCAGATACCTGGGGTATATTTACAGCTCTTGAGGATTAACTCTTAGCAGGTAAATTTCCTGCGGCCCCCTTGTTTCTACGGGCATTGAACCGCCATATTCGCTCATAGTATCTAACCGTTGTGAAGTTTATTTTTTGGATTTAGGACTTAATATACATATGTAGACTAAATCATAGCAAGAAGTAATCTTCCGTCGTCGGTTCTTAACTATGTAGACTCGCTAATGTTATCCAATCTTAGATACATCGTATTTAAAATCCACAGCAAAAACACGACATTTCATCAGAATCCCCTGCTGAATAAAACTTATATAGAATAATATGCAAAATAAAGCCTATCTAGCGGATAAAAATAGAGGAAAAAAGCCGTTCGTGGTGGTAGAAAATCTTAAAAGTATTTCGCTCAGAAATCTCCGAAATATTGTCACTAATTTTACGTATCCTGTTTTATAGCCAAATAGATTTATATTCTATAATCAATAAGAAAAACCTACTAACAATAAAAAACTATGGGTAACAGATGAAAATAGGGAATACCAAGAATAATTCTAAAGAACGAAATCAACACCAGTACTGTAATCTAGATATTCGTACGGCATCTTCGAATTCTAACAAACAAAATATTGATTCTAATTATACGTATCCTGTTTTATTGACAAATACATTTGACTACTATAAGCAATTAAAAACACTAGGGAATATGCCAAAGAACTCGGAGTAGGAGCCTCGACAGTTTCAAGACATTTGAAGGAAATCGACAAATCCAAAACTGACATTTCATACGGTACAGCCTGATATATTTTTAACAATGAATTGTTTTTCTTATTTTAATTAATCTGTTTTATTGTCAAATACATTATCCAACTTTAAGCAATTAAAAAATAACAAGGAATAAAAACAAACAAAAAGAACCGTTCGAATAAACGAAATCAATTACTTCAAAGTTTAAGCACTTATTTCTCCGATTGACATAGCCTAATCAAAAATTGTTTCAGAATCTTTTTTTTAGAAAATTTAGTAAGCTTTCGCATGGTAACCCTCCGTTTACCAATATTCCTAACCGTCTTCGAGATATTAGGGAATATATACGAAGTTCCCAAAACATTTCATGTCTGTTAATAAAATATTTTATTCTAATCCTTCCTTAGCTCTAAACGTAACCAAAATTTTTACATATTAGTGTTGATGAAATTCAAACATGCAGAAAATGTTTCAACTGAATCCCATAATATTAAGTATCAAAATCAAAGACAAAAAGAACAGTTCGAATAAGCGAAATCAATTACTTTAAAGTTTTAAGCACTTATTTCTCCGATTGACATCGCCTAATCAAAACTTTTATTAGAACCTTTTTTGTAGAGCATTTAGTAAGCTTTCTAATGGTATTCTTCTGTTTCCCAAATTCTCAACCTTTTTCGAGATATTAAGGAAAGTATACAAAGTTACCAAAACTTTTTTATGTCTGTTAATAAAATATTTTATTCTAACCCTTCCTTAACTCCAAACGCAACCAAAATTTCAACATATTAGTTTTAATGAAAGTAGAACATGCAGTAAATGTTTCAACTGAATCCCATGACTCCAAGTACCCAAACCAAAAACGTTATTCAAAAATTATTTTTTCAGTTTTCTCGAAAACGGTTAAAGCTATCGCCTTGAAAATGGTTCCATTCGTTTTCCTAGCCCAAGAAGCCTATAAAAAGAGTACTTACAAGCTTATGAACTCAAAAACGTAAACGTTACGATTTTGTTTGCGCGAATTTCGCCCCAAACGCCATCTTCCAGTGGGCGGATTTTGCTGGTTAACGAACTTGACCTTTCAAATTGGACTACAGATTTTTGTACCGAATTTCATCAAAATCGGACCGTCAGGGAAGCCATAAATGAGCGAACAGACAAATATATATATATATATATATATATATATATATATATATGTATATACAAATTTGAACCACCGTTATTTTCGGTCTCTAGGGGTTCTGAAACGCGAAATTTTCTTGTCGGCACTTCCGGATTGTTTCATTGTATCAACCTTATAAGCGGGGTTCCTCCCTATGGGGGAGGGAGGAACCGCGCTAAAAATATTAAATCTCTTGCAATTGCTAACAAAACATACATGAGAAATACTGATGCAATGCAGTTACTTCATGGAAAGAACTAAATCAATTGAGCAATAATATCTCTCTCTAAAAGCCTGATAAAAAGGAATAAAAAAAATAAAAATGTTTGCTATCAGAAAACCTATTTGAAAGATTTCTTATTTCTGTTTGAAGTAAAATCCTTGTCAAATTTGAATTCATTCATCTCCTATGTCCCTAAACAAATATCAGATAGGAAAGAGTTAAAATGAGAGTTAATTATTGCCTCAATAATAATAAAATATCACTTGTTTACAGAATTTTTAGAAAAGGAGAATTCTGATGACGAGCCTGTACCAGTCCACCAAGCAAGGGTTGTTTTTGATGGATGCTTAGATTTTGGTAAATAACATTTTACTTTTTTTCATCAATAAAGATGAATAGGTACATATTTTTATTTCTTTAATTTAATTTTTTCTATTTCTGGTTTCACAGCTGCCATTAATGAGCACGGATTGGAAACACTTTGGGAGATTCTAGATAAAATCGGTCTACCTCGAGTACCCTTATTCACTAAAGAACCGAGCCAACATTCGTCGAGGAGTTTAGGCAAAGTTCGGAGGTACTTAGCTAAAGAAATTATGATTGGTTTTGCTGTGATGACATCCCTCAAGAACAGCACGGTTAACCAGTTGGCTGTGGCAACCGCTGAAGATTCTGACATGTTCCTCAGGTGACATATTTTTTTAGCATAAATATGCTTTAGCGATGACTAAACTTAAAAAAAAAGGTACAAAAAGTGTCCACTGGCGTTCCCGCTGGCAGGGTGGCCATGTACGAAAAAGAAGACTGTATGTAATACAGTACATTACATTGGTTTGTCGGGTGGAGCATATTTATGTTCATAAAGCATATTTATGTTCATGTTTATTTTTATTATTATTTTTTTTTTGTGGCATTGTTCTGGGCACTGCAGCGTATTCTTAGGTTCTTCAAATGTAAGCTCATTACTTCTTACCCTCACCTGCAATGGCGTGCAAAGAATAATTGAGCTTCCCCAGTAATAATGTCATATATTTGGGACTAAATAAAATATATATATATATATATATATATATATATATATATATATATATATATGTCTCAATTAATGTAGCATTTTACCATCTATTATTTTTAGGAGGAAATTGGTTGATTTCTCAACTAGTAATGGCAGATGGTCAGACACAGTTACAGAAAACATCATCGAAAGGAGCCTACAAAAAGGAAGTAATGAAGTTGTCCGGCTATGGAAAACTTTTTCCACACAAATATTGGAATTCATAGCAAGGCATTCAAATAGCTCTGTACCTAACTTAGAAAAGGCTATTAACACAGCGAGCTTGAAGTTACTCATGATGAAACAGAATATTTCACAGGTGATGCATTAAAATCTTATTATTAATAATTGGAAAAAAAAAAAATCCTGAAAAAGATGTTTATTTGCACGTTTTATTTAAATGACGCACCGAAGACTGGGCCATTAGTGCCAACATCCATGGTGCAGTGGGGAATTTTCTCAACAAGCCATGAGATGAGAAAATTCCTGCTGCAGGTGGGACTCGAACCCCCATCTCCCGCAAGAGAATCCAATTTGTTAGCCACTAGAACATGGGGAGGCCCATTTACACATAGTGTTTTCAAAATAAAACAACAACATATATATGTTATATTTATATCTACACACCAATTAAAAAATGATTCCAACCTCAATATAAAAACATCTATGTCTACACTAGATTCACAATAAAAATCAAATACTAAAAACAATATAAAGAACAATTGTAAGAAAATAGAATTTAGTTTAGGTCTAGATTCATGGGTGTATATAAGGGGGGGCTGAGGGGGCTGCAGCCCCCCCCCCCCAAAATTTTGATTTGATCGGTAAACATTTCATAAAGCCCTTAAAAATAAATTAAATACGATCATTTAGTTCATAAAACATATTCTATTTTGGGTGTATTAGCCTTTAAGTTGGGTAAAACTCTTCCAAGATTTAAATTGTTAGTATTCCATACACCGGAAATGGTCTCAGCCCCCCCCCCCCAAATTGCTATAGACAAATAAATAGCGGTGGAGAGGGACTGGTAGATGATAGCTCCTAACCATTCAGGATCATATCCTGTTGCTTGTTATTCATTTATTAACCCTCCAGCAGTCGCGCTGAGTGCGCCATAGCCAACATTTTGTATTATTAGAAATTGCCGGAAAACCCTAAGGCCCACAAACTTCAGGTATGCCAAGGAAAAACCCTACCACACCTACAGTGACGAGGGGTGTTCCACCCTTTCACGCATTCCTTAGTTCTTGCTTGTAACTTGTTCGAAGAGCTTGATGGCGCACGCACTGCTCTGCACGAGCTATGGAGAGCTTGTGCCTTAGCACACATCGTGTCTCCAAAAATTGATTTAAAACTCATTATTTATGGAAAACTCCTAAATATAAACAACATTCTTAACTAATGCAGTTACTGTAGGTTTTAACTCTTGAAAGCACTTTTTTTTTAGTACATTTTATTATAATACTCAACAATATTTGATAATATTTTGATCTAACATTAAAATGTTTGCAGCTAGAAAATTCAGATAATGTTATTGGACCTTACATTAATGACTTACCAGAAGAGTTAGAATTAGTGGAACTTCAAGAATTAGTGGACAATTCCTCTACTACTGGAGAATCTAAGGTAAAAACTACTAAAGTCATACTTGTTAACACACTAACTACCAACATGGTTTTAAGAATTCTGAAGATGAATGAGTTAGTCAACTGTGTTGAGGCCAAGTATTGGTGTCCCAGGTAATAATAGAGAAAGCTACAAGTTTCCTTGTAATCCATAGTCGTGTGCAATTAATGGAAGTTGGAATTTTGTGGGTAAGCACAATCTACAAGATAATTTACAGTTAGCAGTCAATGTGTTAAAGTCATTCAATTATGATCCATGTGATGAACTGAATGAATCAAATCGATCAATAATAGTTCTAAAATTGCTTTATTAAAACCAGGATTACAAGCTAACATGAATTTATACAGTTAGTTAATTGTTGAAAAGTAGATACTACATGGGAAGATAGTCATTTTGGGCGTTATTAATGCATTATCTATTTAAAGCTCATTTTTGGGTTAATTCATTGAAAAAAAAAAAAGCTATCTAAATAGGCAAGACACCCCAACAAGGTTGTAATCCTCAATTTTACTAGCTAAAAAAAAAATTAATACAGTGGAACATGGATAATTCGAACTTCGATAATTCGAAATCGTGGTTAATTAGAATATTTCTCTCGGTCCCTAGAATTTAGGGCATAAACAATGTAAAAAAATTGTGGTTAATTCGAATAAAATTTTGGATAATTCGAATTTTTTACGAGTCTTTGCCTCCAATGGGAAGTGTTCGATCTTAAATCTTGTGAAAATCTTCTCCCCTCCTGGGGTAAGAAGGATAGTAAGATACGGATGTAGGGGTTCCGGGAGAAGAAGCGCGGCAGTCTCATGGTCTAGTTCAGGGGTCTCCAAACTATGGCCCGAGGGCCACATCCGGCTCGCGGACAGATTTTGTCCGGCCCGCTGAGAGCTAGCATACTTGAAAACTCCTTTTAGAGAACATATTTTTTATAGCAAATTAAATTTAGTTTACTGAAGTATTCTAATTTTATGTTGAATAATTATTAATATGATATCTACATTACTCCTCATGGCTCGTACTCTATGACTAATCTAGAAATTACAGATAATGACAGGAAAATTAATAATATGCAGTGTTGCCGTTTTGCGAACTTTAGTCCGATTTGCAGCCTTTTTTAAACGTTGCGTACTTTTTCGGACCTTTTTTCATCAGTGGACTATTTCACTTTTTACCACCGGCAACAATGATAATATGGTTTTGGCCCTCGGAACCTACTGGAGTAATCAGTATGGCCCTAAGGCTGGAAAGTTTGGAGACCCCTGGTCTAGTTCTTGGACTCTAGGCGTTCTGCAAAGTGGTGGGTCGCCCTTCCTCCCTTCCAGGGGTTGTAGTTACATACACCATCCTATCGTTTTATTCTAGAATTCCCTCCCACCATCCCTCCGATATTCATTTCCTATTAAGATATAAGTCAGTCAGTGCCTAGATCTTTTGTATTGTTTATTCCTTGAATTTCTGGTGTTCAGTGCAGTACAGTGAGTTGTTGATTTAAGATGTCGAAGCCTAGAAGTTATAAAACTTTAACGTTGTCAGAGAAAATAGCTGCGATTAAAGAAGTTGAAAAAGGAGTAAGGAAAAATTCTGAAATTGCCAAGGAATTCCTCCTTACACTTTATCAACTTACCTGAAAAATAAAGAAAAAACTCATGAAAATGACTTTTTTCAAAACAATAGACTTTTATTTTTTACTTTTTTGATGAATTATTTATTACTTATGTACGTAATCATCAATTTATGAAATGTTTGTTATTGTTTAAATAAAATGTATGTATTTTTTTTGAATTAAAAGTAGTGAAAATATGAAATTTGATTTTTTACCCCTTTATTTTCAAAAACTTTTGTAATTTGAATTTTGAATAATTCGAACTTTTTTATCGGCCCCTAGGGGTACGAATTATCCAAGTTCTACTGTAATACAATTGATTTATGTCTTAATTTCAAATATTAAGAAATTTGGAATTAGGTGATTATGATATCATGTTACAACTTTGTAAAAAAAAAAAAAAAAATCCTTAGGCTCAGCATGTGCTTGGCAAAAGGCTTATTTGAATTTGGTCCCAGGGTGATAACCTTTAAATAACCTGTCCTAAAATTCTTAGTTAATAATAATGGACGTTAAAATTGAAATAAATAATTTGGTGTCAGTTTTAAGAGTGCATGCTAAATTTAGCATTAATCGTTTCTTTCAGATAGCTTGGGACATATACTTTGAAAGCATTTTTGAAGATTTAGAAGAAATATCATTGGACTTCTCTGAAGACAAAATTATGGTATACAAAAGGGAATATTTCAAGTTACTTTCTGAGTATTTAAGCGATATCAGTGAAAAGGACTTGGGTAAATATACATTTATTATATAAATCATTCCTGAGTTTATTAATTTATTTTTTTAAATTCATCAATGGTTCACAGAATTGTTAATCTGGTGGGAAGTTGTTTATGCTCTTGCTCCTCATGTTCATGAAGAGCTAAAAAATTTAAAAGATGTTTATACGTCTAAAGTTTTGTTAGCAGCTCATAGAGAGTCAAGGTGAGTTATATATTTGTATAACATAAATTGCTTTATCATTAAAAAAAAACTATTATTATGTTATAAATTCCTTATTTTACCCTGAAATATTTGGGCGTAATTAAAGAAATTCAAAAAATCATTAGGGATCAAAAATGATGAGTAATCCATACAAATTTTGCATACTTTTAATGTGTTTCCTCCCTCCTTACAGAGAGGAACACCAGCTGATGATGCAATCTGAATGTGCTGACAAGAAATATTACCATTTCATAACCCATATGCCACAAAAAAATAATCCACCATGGATCTTTACCTATAATAGCCCCTTTCTATTGGCCTAGATGCTGTTGCAGCATAAAAAAATAAAATAAAAGAGAACAACTTCCATAAGTGTAGAACGGTTAGGTCACCGTGTACTTCCCTACTGCAGACACCCACTACTATACAAGCTTTGTTAATTGTGCAGATTGACTGCTCCACCCTGTACATAATTCTTCTGTCCAAATTGAAATTGTCTTTTTTCCTGTATCATTTACTATTAACTACTACAGATATTGTCTTCAATTTGTCTGGGCTCAACATCATTTATCCAAAAACTTTGTTTATATATAAATACATTAATTCTATAATATCATAGTTATTTCTCACAAATCAGCCGGAATTGTCTCTTTCTTCCCTTCATTTTATTTCATCTTATAATTTTTGTTCAGATGCATCAAGTTCCAAAATAACTTATATTAGTACTATTATAACACATTATTGCACATAAATTAATTAATTTAGAGAAAATAGTTATTAGAAAATTATTAGAAATTTATATATATGGTGTAGGTCAAAGAAATAGTACACCTATTGTACCACTTTATTCTCTGATTGCCTTACATGTGGTGAGTAGACCATACCACCACATGGGGATTTAATAGCCCTTGAGGAGGTGTGCCTAAAAATACTCAAATAGTAAAGACAAAATAAAAGATGGAACAGACTGTATGGAAAACAATGGTGCTTGAATTATGTGTCTATTACATACCAGTCCTGAGAAAATTAGTTTTCCTTAAGAACGTATAAACTCAAAAATCAGCATGCGCAGTGAAACAAAGATGATCACCATTTTCAAACGGTTGACTGAAAAGTCCGTCACGCAGGAGCTGCATAACTAAGCACTTTCCTCAGAATTTGGGTAGTGTAGACTGCTTTCCAGAACAATTTGCTTAAAATATCCTACATAAATAAAATAAAAACATGAATAGTTCTCTTTTAATTTTGTAATGAGTAACTGATAAATTATTAATTTGCTTCCCGAGTTATGTTTACACATGGTACCTACTACACTACGTAATAAATACAAAAAACCTCATATTATCGTATTTTGATCTAACGCAGGAACCGGATACAGTCCCTCTAGTGGTAGAAAGCGCTCCTTGCGGCGCCTTTGTGAACCTATGTCTGGCTGGCTTTTCTATTGAAATATATTACAAAGTAAACCCCCCTTTCCGATTGACCGATTGAGCTCATTTTTACAACACTTCTTTTTCATGAGTTACCCATGACGTATACCGCGTTTCGTTACAATACAGCAGAAATTACGACCAGCATGAGTATATCAGTAATTTGGGTCCGGAGTAAACCCCCCCTCCTAATGAACCGATTTAGTTTATTTTTACAACACATATTTACCTGTAGATTACCACTACGAATACCGAGTTTCGTCGAAATATACCAAAAATCACGGTTGGTAGTGGCGAATTTGTATTGTGGGTCTGGAGTAAACCCCCCTCCTAATGAACCGATTTAGTTTATTTTTACAACACATATTTACCTGTAGATTACCACTATGAATACCGAGTTTCGTCGAAATATACCTAAAATCACGGCTGGTAGTGGCGAATTGGTATTGTCGGTCCGGAGTAAACCCCCCCCCCCTCCTTATCAACCGATTTAGTTCATTTTTATATCTCACTTTTCTCTCTATATTACCACTACGAATACCAAGTTTCGTTGAAATATAACAAATTTTACGGCTGAAATGGTCAAATTAGTGTTTTGAGTTCGGGGTAAACCCCCCCTTCCGGTGGACCGATTTTGGTGGTTAACGAACTCGTTCAATGGTTTGCCAATTGAATGGTATATACCAAGTTTCGTGACGAAAAAACTAAAACTCTGGCCGCTATCGTGTTAACAGACACATATATATATATGCATATATATATATATATATATATATATATATATATATATATATAGATATATATAAATTTTAACGGGGGTCATTTTCGGTGTCTACTAGGTAGGATCGATAAAGATTTGAAGAAATTTTTCAAAAATTCCGTCATGAGTCCAACCTCAATAGCTACTTTCCTTCGGAGGAAAGTGCTAAAAATGGTTTTGAACTACTCATTCCATATGTAATTGATGGTAAAAATACCAATTTTTTCTAAAATTGTCAAGCAACCAGATTATTTTTTTGTGTACAATTTCAAATAGATTGACTCTTTTCTGATTATATATAGAGACCAAACAATCAGTATGTATACATTTTCAGGCCGTCTGAATGTGCTAAACTTGTCTACACCTTTATGGACCCTGCTGTAGGTTATCTAGCAGTTCCTAAGATTCATGATCATCTTGTAAAAACGGTAAGCATAAAAAATAAAAATGTGTTTGGCTCGACATTTAAATTTATGAGTAATATTTATTTTTCATTATCTTTAAAAATTAACTGGGAAGGATTCAAAGATAGGTGTTTCGGAGAACTAGGTTACTGTTTGGTTAGTTCCTTCACAAAATGGTATTTATTTTAACTGCTTAGAGTTTTCAGGAGCACATGTTTCCACCTTCAGAGCTGTAAAAGAAAAAAAACACAGCTTTGTAGCAAATAAATACAAAAATAAGTAAATATTTTTTTTTTTAATGATAACAAACATTTATTTGTTATTAACTGCTGATTCAATATTAAATATATATTAAAGAAAAAAAAAAAAAAAAATTGGTCTTGGGTAAACTCCTACTCCTAATTTAGAGTAAATGTCGATTTTCCAAAAGAAGTCATTGGTATATTATATTAGTTTAAGTGCTCCTGAAGAGGCGTCATAGAGAAATGTAGAGCATATTAAACGAGTAGTGAAGAAAGTGAGCGTTTTTTTTTTTTTTTTTTTTTTTTTTTTTTTTTTTTTTTTTTTTATTTGACCTTCTGCGACATATAAATATATTAAAAAAAAAAAGAAGATAATACACTCTTACTTTAGACTTTTGGCATTGAATAAAAATTAAATGGTTTGTTTTTAAGAAACTTCTTTTTCTCCAGATATTGGAAATGATTTCGAACATCCAAGAATCATTTATACAATCGGTTATTAAGTTATCCTGGATGGATGATGCCACAAAAAAAGCAACTGTCCAGAAAATAAGAACAATAAAAAAATTTATTGGCATTCCTGATTGGATTGCAGACAAAGATGTGCTGGAGTCGCTGTACAATGTAAGTATTTTTCAAAATAGGGGACATTATACCTGACTCTACAAATAAGAACAAAAAAAAACGAATAGAAAAATGTTAAAGATCTCGCCGTGAAGTGGTTTTATTCAATTCCCCAATGAAAATATATATAAAGAGGTCGCCCTGAATTAAATAAACACAAAACTGTAAGCACAAATATTTTCTTCTTGTGGATATCTATTTAAAAAGTGTTTTGCTCTGCGTATTTCTGACAATAGTATCATTAGAATTACCGAACAGTATCAAATAGACTAACTCTATTGTCTATTCCACGCATTTAAACATTGAAGACGCATTCCATTAAACTGAGATAACATTACATGTGCGTAGATATACATATAATATGTGAGTACACATATTAAAGGTGGCAGTAAACATTACTTTGCAATGATATTACAAAATATTACCTTGTACACATTCTTGCTCATCCTACTCTATAATTCAGTTTGAAATAGGAAAGATAAATATAGGCGCACTGTAGTTTCGTAATTCTACATTAAATCGTTTCTGAGATATAGGCGATGGAAAATCGGAATTTATACGACTCACTGACACACTCATCAAAATTTATAGACACTTCCGAAAAGCTAGAGTCTTGAAATTTTGCAGGATAATAGACATTATGGTTTTATTAAAGACAAAACTCAAAAAATCCTGAAAAGTTGAGTTTGACTCTGTCCCAGGGAGGTGCCCATTTCGTACTTGTTCTTTCGGAATCTCTTCATTCCTCCTCAGGTCAAACGTTGACGATGCCAACTCTGAATTCACTTACAAAAGATATTTATATCCTCCAAAAAATTTAACGTTGGATAAGAGAGGGTATGTTCCATGCCCTTTAATACCTTGTGAAGAACCTAATAATACCCTCTCACTTATTTGTGCATTTACTACTTGGCCAGTATTCATTAAATGATAGCCGCTATAACGATCCAATTTATTATGAAACGTCTGGCATTTAAAGATTCAGGCACTTAGGTTAACGATTCAGGGTTATTATAAACTCTCTGATGACTTAAAATGAATGGATTTTAAGAAATCTATGTTAATTAAAACGGCCATAATTTAAGGAAAACTGGTGAAGTTGGGAATACACAAATAACTGAGAGGGTATTATTAGGTTCTGGACAAGGTATTAAGGGCATACAACTTGGTCCAATACTATGATATCATGAATTTCATAGGCTGTTTTTGGGCAGGGCTTTTTTTCGTTAGTTTTTTTTTTGGGGGGGGGGAAGCCATTATTGTATTTTTTTAAATTATTATCATTATTACATAGCAATATTACAATTTTAAATTTAAGATTAATTTCCTTCCAGATAACAGTTGATGAATCAACACACCTGAAGAATTTACTGACGATTATCAATGGCCAAGTTATGGATACTCTGGTAGTTTTAAGGGAAGAAAATAATAGTTCCGAGTAAGTTAATTTTCTTGTTCGTCTGAACCATCAGATTCTTAATAATGTTTACAAGAAACATTTTTCGTTTTTGCAGGAGCCAGTTTAACCCCTTGGATATAAATGCTTACTATGATCCCAGTGGAAACGCCATAAGTAAATAAATAAATATTAATTATAGAAAGATTGTTATTGTGAAAAGCTTAAGATGCGCATAACACACTTTTTGTTTTTTTTATTTAGGCGTTCCTCATGCGATGATGCAGTATCCATTTTATGATCTTGGTATTGAGTGAGTATAGTTTGCTTTCAAAATTCATAAAGAAAATCTGTATACATATTAACCTTCGTAAGCACGTTACTGAAATATACAAATATATTTTTTATTATTATTTTAAGTTAATGCCCCTTTATTAATAACACAGATTTTTTGAATGGGTTATTTTGACAGAGGTGACACCTTTCAATATTTCAAAAGGAAAATCACTGCTCGTAGTGGGAATCAAGCCCACGGCCCTTTGGCACAGAATTTTTTTTTAATAATTTATGTATAATGGAAATATATTTGCTTATGAATATATATTAGTACTTATGATTGTTTAAATATATGCATGTATGTATATATATTTTTGAAATTTGTCCAATAATGTGGCTGCTTAATTCCAGAAAGTGAAAAAAAAATCGTCTTTCCACAAAAGTTCTTCGTTTGTCCAAGTCCATTCATCACATATGTGCCATCATTACATGCTCTGTGCAGTAATAGATGTTACTAGAGCAGCGTTCTAGCCCAAACACCGCACTAGTAATATCTTTACTTTTGAGCCTCATGAATTAAGGCAGCTTATTTTTAAAAGATAAATTAAAATATTTCATTCATGAAAACTTAAATTTCTCCTCCCCACAAAAAATTAAATCAGAATAAACAATCATGTTTAATTAACATTTTAGGGCACTTAACTACGGAGCAATTGGATCAGTTTTAGGACACGAAATGACTCATGGTTTGGATAGTTATGGTATGCAGAATTATCATTATTTATATGTCAGTTATATGAATTATGATTATTACAATATAATTAATTCAATTACAAATGAATTTTAACCAGGTAGAAGATTTGATTTGAATGGAAACTTGAATAAGTGGTGGACAAACGAATCGACAGCAGAATTCGAAAAGAGAGCAGAATGTTATGTTCAATCTTATAATAATTATTACATTCCTGCAATTAATGGAACTGTAAGTTACATTTTGTTCAAATTTTACAATTTTTAGTAAGAGCTTTTAAAAGAAAAGAACAATTCCGACTCGCAAGAACTGTATCATCTTAGATCGTTTCTGTTCTTGTCCCTAGTGTCACTTGGAAATCTATAATTGAGAGAGTTAATGTTTTTTCTTAATCTTTCATAAAAAGTGTAAAATGAAATCTCAAAGCGAGGCAAGATCTTATGCATCACAAAAAGAAACTGACAGTATCCTAAGCGGAAATTACACCAATTAAGCAACAGAATTCTCCGAATAAGATTGCTCTATCAAAAATCACATAAGAATCATATTTGTGTGAATTTAATAAGCTTTCAAACATTTACTATGATTTCCTAATCGATTTAAATATATATATAAAAGAATATGTCTGAAAATCCCATTAAAAAGCTAGTATTTTTCCATTTTCCTTGACAATGGTTACTGACATTGCCTCAGAAATGGTTTCATTAGATTAATAGGTCCTATTATTACTTGTAAAAAAGGATGCCCAGTAATGAAAAAACGTGTGTTACTCTTTTTTTTCATGTGAATTTTGCCCCAAAACTATTTTCCAGTAGACGAATTCTGCTGGTGGACGATTTTGGCCTTTCAAACCACACAAAGCATTTTTGTACCAAATTTCAATAAATTGGTCCATTTTTGAGCCAGGTAGAGAATGAGCATTTATATATAAATTTAAACCACTGTTATTTTTGTAATCTATGGGTTCTGAAACTTGAAATTTTTTAATTTGAACTTCTGGATTACGTCATGAGGTCAACCTCATGAGCGGGTCTCCTCCCTATGGAGGGAGGGAGGAAGCACACTAAAAATTATAAACTTTTCCCCAGACCATGCCTTACATCAAATTATAAAGCTAGTGTCATAAATGTTACCATGATCAAGAGAGATTGAGTAGATCTTGAGGTACCAGTTTAATAAATGTAGTTTTTAGAATATAAATTTAAAATATTCTTAAATGTATAAACAAGTTATTTTGAAAAAAAAGAAAGATTTTCCAAAGTGGTATAGTCTCGTATTTTACGATTTATATGTGTGATTTTTTATTTCAGGTAAATGGTAATACGACCCTTTCTGAAAATTTGGCAGATGATGGAGGATTAAGAAACGCATTCCTAGCCTACAAAATGTATGTGAAAACTCATGGTATAAAATCATCAAAACTTCCAGGCCTAGAAGCATATTCCCATGACCAGCTCTTCTTCCTTGCTCATGCTAATGTAATTATCTTCTACATTACTATTTAATATTAGAAAATATCATTATTGGTACGTGGTGATGTTTTTTCAAACTTAAGGCAAGGAAGCTTGTTACCTGATTATTTTTTTTTTTTTACGGCGCATCGACAAATCATGGCCATTAGCGCCGACATCCAGGGTGCAGCCAGAAATTTTCTCAGCGAGCCCTGAGATGAGAAAATGTTACCTGAATATTGAATAAATAATGATTTTTATGTCAATTTTAACGTCTTCTTGTACATAATGGATTTATGTACAAGAAGACAACATACATGAAGTTATGAGCTATCTACAGATTACCACCTTTTTCTATCCAATAAATAAAAAAGAATTGTTTTTCTAAAATTCTGGAGTTATAGTCCGGCCACAGAATCCTGCTACACCGGATAACCCCACCCGACGATCAAGGAGGGGAAGGCCTGCCCCCTCCCTCCAACCCTGCCTCTCTCAATCTGTTGTTACACCCAGTTAGTGCTCTGTTATTCAGTGATTAACACCCCGCTTGTTATTGTTGTAGTATATGAATTGGATGAACTGGCTAGCAGATAAGGACACCAAGTCATCAGACTTCCTCCATATCATTCCCAGTTCAATCCAATTCAACGAATTTGGGCACAAATAAAAGGAAAAGTTGCCAAGGAGAATAACAGCACCGATGTAGAGCGACTGACAAGAGAGGCATGTGATGCTATTCCAGGAGAGACGGGTTGCTTTCCCATCCCAGGTGTTGACCAGAATTTAAAAAAAAAAAAAAACATGTTAGAATAACTAAATAAATTAATAATTTTTATAAATTATTAATGTTTGTAACTACCTTAATTTGAAATATTTATTTAATAAATGTATAATGGCCAAGAAATGAAATAAATAAAATAGGACAGTGACGAGTGTGTGTATTAAAAGATTGAGAGAAACTGTAGCCAAATGCCTAATGGAAGGTTAACTTGGCTTGCCTGTCAGCGTCTATGCTTAGAAAAATGTGCCATACCAATATTACTACATATACATGTAACACTTAAGGTATCCACTGAGGTAAATAAGGAGGCAAGAGTCATAAAATGTTCAAAGGGCCACTGGATTAAAATCTTTCTTAATAATAACCATTATTATAAATATCTACTCAGTCAAATAAGTTCATAAAATATTTAAAGTTTTTCTAATTTAAAATTTATAGCAAATTTAAAGACTTCGTTTCTTGGAGCCAAACAATTTTGTGTATTAAAATAATTAACTATGTTTCAGATGTGGTGTTCCGAGTACACAGATGATTCCCTAAGTGAAACATTGGATTATGATGAACACAGCCCTCAGTTTGTGAGGGTAAACAAAGTAATGCAAAATATGCCTGAGTTCTCCGAGGTTTGGAAGTGTCCAGTCGGATCTAAAATGAATCCTACAAAAAAGTGCAAGCTTTGGCTGGATTAGAATTTTTTTTTTTAAAAAAAAAGATTGTAATCCCCAAAGGTAAACAAAATATCGTGATAATTCTTTGTTATTGTATACTGGACCTAGTTGGCGACATTCAATTATTCCTTCATTCTTCTAAAAGAGCAATAAAAGTAAAGCATCTAATGTGGTTTTAAGCTGAAATATCACTACTGTTCTAATGATAATATTAATTTGTTTATAGAAAAAAAATTACTTGAATTTTATCTTATAAATAGTGCCTTTTAATAGACTTAAACATACCAAATTGTGAGCAAATGATCTTTGTGTAAAATGATATTTGTAATGTAGGTGTTCAAACCTTCCTTGTAGAATTTATCACACAAATAAGTCACTATTTGTATCAGACGTGGCCTTTTTTTTCAAAGGACTGTTTAAATTACCAATAGGATTTTATATTTCCTTATTACTGAATTGATCTTAGTTTAGTAGCCGTCGGAGAGAAGAAGTAGTCGTTAAAGGACTTTGAATTGGACATACACTACTTATGTATTCCCACTAAATGAGAAAACAAGACATATTACGATTTACACAATAGAATAAGACATTATCCGTAAAACACTAACTAACGGACTGCAGGAATCGAGAAATCTGGAACATACTACCATGACTTGTAAGATCGTAGCCCACAGATATCCTCTTTTTTACACTTCCCACTTATGACATTCCTCTTTCACAAAATAAAGTTGATTTGTACAAAAAATTATCAAAAAGAATCTCATTTTTAGTTTATTTAAAATTATGTATTACTTTTTTCACTATTTTATTGTTTTTAATTTTATAGGAGACCTTTTATGTTTGATTTTTTTTAAATTTCTTTTTTCGAGTATACACTATTAATTATAATTGTTTTAATTCTACATTTATATGTTATAGTTCTTTGATTTCATAGATCATTTTCGTTTGCACTCAACAAGTTTTCACAGCAAATCTTCCAGTTGCGGACACTAAAACCAAATAAATAAATTTATTTTATTTTAATAGAAAAAAAAACAGTTTTCAAACAAAAAAATAGTGGTTTTACTAATAATGATTCTACTTTTTCATAAATACCAAACTCAAGGGACCCAACAGCACAATAATTTATATTCCAAGGGGTAAAAAAAAATAATTGACAACCAAAGAGTGGTATTATAATCAGGGTGCAAATACCCAAAGTGAAAATTTGACAACCTTTAATTATTTAAAAGTAAACCATTTGTGATGATTTATAGAACTTTTAGATGTTTAAGTGATTGTGAAAAATATTTTATGATATTTAACAACAACTATTGTTATTTTACTACGTTTATTTATTATTATTATTCATTGGCTAAAAATCATGATTTTAATTCATTTAATTATGAAAAAGTAAAAACATAAAGTTCAAAAGCCTGAAAATATAATAAAGATGATACTTTGATATCCAACATTTATTTATATGCTTGTGTTATTCTGAAATAAATTAGAGAAAAAATGTGAAAATACTGAAAGCTTCTTTAAAGAATATGTTTCTTGCTGGCAGTAAATATATTTAAATATTGTTGAAATGACTACTAATTGTATATTAAAAATTCCAATATATTTGCTGTTGTTAATATTACTTTAACAGAAACTGTACTTACACCAAGAGCAATCAGCTCAAAAAATATAGGTGAAACAGTTTATTAGTTTGATATTTTTGCCATATTGGCCATTGGATTTTAGATTTTAGCTATTGTAAGATATGTGTTTGAATATTTTAAATGTTTACTAGCTATGTAAATAATTTTATTAGGGCCTATGGCAGTGTTTTCCAAACTTATGACTTCAGTGAACTCCACCTATTATTTTCGTAAAACTTGTGAAAAAAAAATTGCATTTACTTTACTAGGAATCAAAAAGTTTATTTATATTTTTTTTTTTTATCCTTGTAAACGTTCCCTGTCCCCTGTCAGAAAACCATATTCACCCTTGTATGTACCGCTGTTTTTCTAAACTTTGTTATTGTCCTATCAAGTCCAAACATAAAACTGGGCAAGACCTAGCACGCTCAGCGAATATATGTAAATACTCGGTGAGCTGCATGTGGTTCATGAGCATAGTGAAATGTCCCAGTGTCCCGTTCCGTGAACCACATGTGATTCATGGGACAGGGAACGTGCTAATAAAAATCCTAGTGTAGTGTGTAAACACACAACTTTTCCTTGCCCACAGGGGTAGGCAGATCTCACTGTTCTAAACCTGTATAAGATACTCAAAAATTGTTACGTCTTTTATTTTTTTAATCCATACCAAATAAAACATTTCAAGTTTGTAGTTCCTGAAGTTCTTAATATTTTATGATTTTGTATTCTTTATTATCTGAAATTATTTTTTAAGCTTTTTATAAGTATTTTATATGTATGTAAAAACGCCTTAATACTTTTAAAGTTCTTTTCTTATAACAAGATTATAATCAAGATTGTACATTAAAAAAAATACAGTATTTTGGTACTGTAAATTTAAGTGGACCAAGAAATGTGTATTAAATGTAAGTTACTGTAGATGAGGAGAACACTTACCAAGTATTCTTAGTTAATAAGAAATTAAATTCTGTTCATTTTTTAGGCATAAATTAGGTATTTATTAGTTTCATATAATTTTGTACCTGAATTTTTATTGATATATAAAATATGCACAAGTGTACAATTCATAATTTATTGACTGAATTGTGATTTGAAATGTTTAAAAAGCAAGTATTATTTACAAATTATAAGTACATTATAATTCCTATTTGAAACTATAGTTACCTTGAATTTATTCAGCTGATATTAGCCAGGAAGAAAGAGGGAATCTTTTATTAATTAAAATTTTGACTCTACAAGTAAATTTATTCCACAAGTAAATTAAGTTTGGAGTTAATTTTATTCAAATAAGAATTAACAGATTGCAAGGCACCCCGAGGATTAGATATGTTTAGGTTTCTGATTTATGATCATATGGCACACTAGAGTGTCAGAATGATCAGTTCTAATTTCCAGTCACCTGATTTTTCGTTTTGAAAAAAGAATGTGTGGGACTACGTACATTCTTGGACCCCAATCTTCTCGATCTTCAACTAATCAGGGAATATTATAAGAAAAAATCTTTACTGTTCCCAAGAGTTTTAAATTCAGATCCTCCAGTACACAATGCGATTATTGTATTACAGTAGCCTCAATAAGAGAATTAAAAAGATATTCGTATAACTAAATCAATAAGTGTCCTAATTGCAAAATAACCCATTATACCAAAAAAATGAATTTAAGAATCCACTAACTTCATTGCAAACAAGGTTCCTTCATTAAAAACGTGTTACAGATCATTGATTTCATTTCTTCTGGGGTACCTTTCTTCAAAAAGGGCACTCTCAATAAAATGAAGATGGTAACCCCAAAATTATTTATTTTACAAAAAAAAAAAAAAAAAAAAAAAAAGTAAATAATAATAATAATAATGGAATACAATATAAATTGTTAATAATAATTATAATAATAGCATAAATTAATTAAGATTTGTTGTGAAAGAGACGGGTCATGATACAATCACGTATGACATAAAATAGAAAAATAAATAAAAAATGGGAGATTACAAGTAGAAAAAACAAGACAATAAAAAGATATAAGTACTTGATTTCCAAAAACAAATAAATAAAAAGTATTTGCCACAAAATTAAATATTATAAAAAGAAAAAGTTTTCTATTTTTAAAAAAATGTATATTTTGACACATTTGCTGTTTTTTTTTCAAATTTCTATTTTATTTTTGATTCAAATTCACCAAAAAGTCTATTAAAAAAGTTTATGTATGATAAAATTCCTAAAATATTAGTTTTTTCTAACTCCGCATATGCTACAGAGATGGCAGCGACTGTGTTAAAGCAAACAATACCCCGGATCCTACAAATTTTTAAAATCACTACTATAATTGTTAAAATATAGGATGGAAATGATTATGCCTAATTAAATAAATAAACAGCTAAATTTTGAAACTCGGTTAGGTAACAATTTTAATATGATGAATTTCTACGTAACATAAACATGTTACATTGATGTTTTCAATCCAAAATAATGTTGTTTTTTTCCTCAGACTTCCTGGAGTAATTAAAGAAGTTCTTTTCATGCAGATATTAGGACATTGTAAATAATTTTATCTTAGTTGTATTTAGAAAGAACAAATTTTAGTACTTCGACAAAATGTGATCTGTTAAACAATATAACTATTTTTTTAAGGAATAAAATCTTATTATTAGTTATATGTACTTGTATATATTTACATAGATCAGTATTATGATTAGTACTTAGCAAATCTTTACTATTTTTACATTTTAAATAAATGTTTTTTTTCTGTTTCTCTTGTGACCTAATTTTTACCATTTAATTCCTAATACAAACATCTCATTTTTGAAACTTTAAGCATTATTTACTCCGACAGAGATTGTGTGACTGGTGCTTTCACATGCTTACTTTCCTTTAGCGATGATTTCTTAACCCTTTTGGAGATATTTAACAAAATATACAAAAGCGCAAAACCTCGTGCCTCAAAAGGCATTTTTTTTTTTAACACTTCCTTCAACTTCCATGTAAGCGTAACCAAAATTGTACATCTTAGTTTTGACAATGGTGAAACATTGGGAAAAATTTTCAAAACTGAAAAACTAATTCTCAAAACAGCTATAAACAGTCTTGAAAGTGGTTTTATTTTGACTCAAAATATTATTTATTTATTTGTTTTGGACCTGTATCTTTTCATAGGTTTATAATATTAAAAAACAGTCCCAGTCTGAATAAAAAATAAAATAAAATAAATAATCAACAATATAAAAAATATTTAAAAAATGAGATAAAAAAATAAGCAATAAGATAATATAAAAAAGTTAAAATATTAAGATACAAATAAAAAGTGAACATGGATGCATATGATCACAGAAATGTTTATACAATACATTATCTACTGCTCTTTTAATACTCCTAATTACAAATACCTAACTCAGTATTGCTCCTGCTCCCATCTAGGCGATGACGAATACTCGCTGATAACTGGACAGGATTCTATTCAGTGCTTTATCTCTTGTTGATAATAAACTACATTATTGTGACCTATTGATTATCACTAAAGGCCAGAAGAATTGTGCTCTTTAGAAAAACCCCGACTTGCAAGAACTCCGTCATCTAAGCGCGTTTACATGAAGGTTCATATCCCTAGTGGCTTTTGGAGATCCTATCTTAGAAATTAGTAGAACCTCTTAGAAATTTGTAAGAAAAATTATTTCGTTTAGTGCCTTCTGCTCAAATTCAGGAACATAAATATGCTTTAGGTCCACCCGACAAACCTAACAACATACAGCCTTCTTCTTCGTACATGGCCACTGCACATGCGCAAATGCCAGCAATACTTTTTTGGAACGCCTAGGTCCACCCGACAAACCTATGTAAAGTGCTGTATAACATATATTCTTCTTTTTCGTACATGGCCACCGCACTTGTGCGAACGCAAGCGGGCACTTTTTTGTGACACATACAGTCTTCTTTCTTGTAAATGGCAACTGCGCATGTCCGAAGGGCAATGATCTTGCGCGAACGCCGATGCGCATGAGCGAACGCCAGGGAACACTGTTTTGTGACACATACAGTCTTCTTTTAGGGTGCGTTTACACTAGGATAGTTATTGCAGGATATTTCTATCAGAGAGAAATTCTGGCTAATGGAAACCATGTAAAATTTATATCAGACATAAATTCTACATGGTTTACATTAGTCAGAATTTCTCTCTTATAGAAATATCCTGCATAACTATCCTAGTGTAAACGCACCCTTACGTACCAGTTTTTCCCAGTTTAGTCACCGTTAAAGCATATTTATGCTAAAATTGTGTTTTCCATGTTTCTCAAAAACGGTTACAGATGTCGCCTTGAAAACGTTTTCAATCGATTTTCTGGGTGTTATACCCTACAAAAAGACCGACTCGCAGGAACAGCGTCATCTTAGTGCGGTTCCGTATTTATTCCTAGTGACATTTGGATTGCTTAGAATAGAAATAAACATTTTTTTTCAGTATTAAGTGAACAATTTCAACACCTACTACAAAATCTCGAAGAAAAGGAATATATTACGCACCACAAAGCACAGGAAATTGACAGTAGTCAACTTACACAGAAGCGGATATTACTTAATCCTCCTTCTCCCTCATTCGTAATGAAGGCTGTATAAGTCAATACAAATATGTACTGAAAACTTACTCACTCGACCTCTTCGACTTCTCAAAAGGCTCTAATCCCAACAACCAAAAACTAGTTGTAATTTTAAGTATCTTGTTTTACCAGCGCATTCATTTGCAACCATTTGTAATTAAGTACTTCATAGCGAATAAAATTCCATTCTCTCGTGGATTAAATATTTGCTAGAAAATAAGAAATAATGATAACTTCAGTTGTAGCAGTGTGAGGAAGGTTATGTAGATAGGAATATTAAAAACAAACTATGTATATGCCACCATGATTAGCCACAGCCAAGCTCAACGTTCGCACTAGGAAAACACTCTTACCTATAAGTTTCTATTTTTCTTGCCTTATTTTATTAAAGTACAATTTATTTATTTATTTTTTTTTATTTTTTTTTTATTTTTTTTTTTTTTTTACGGCGCATCGACAAATCTTGACCATTAGCGCCGATTAAAGTACAATTAACAACCAAACAAATAACAACCAATTAAAAAGTGAGTGAAACAAACATAAAAACCCGCTCAAAAGAACAAAACTAACACATTCAAAGTTTTAATAACTTATTTCTCCGATTGACATGGCCTCATCGAAAATCGCTTTAGAATCTTTTTTGTAGAGAAATTAGTAAGCTTTCGAATGATTCCAAATGGAAGGAGGGAGGAACCGCACTAAAAGTTTAGTATCCAGGAGAATCCACCAGCCAAAACACTATTTCTGAGGTAATTCACACATCTTTATTATTGTATAAACATTTCTGTGATCATATTGGATGCATATGATGATGTGTTCTTTTGAGCGGGTTTTTATGTTTGTTTAACTCACTTTTTAATTGGTTGTTATTTGTTTGGTTGTTAATTGTACTTTAATCGGCGCTAATGGTCAAGATTTGTCGATGCGCCGTAAAAAAAAAAAAAAAATAAAAAAAAAAATAAATAAAAAAAATAAATAAATAAATTGTACTTTAATAAAATAAGGCAAGAAAAATAGAAACTTATAGGTAAGAGTGTTTTCCTAGTGCGAACGTTGAGCTTGGCTGTGGCTAATCATGGTGGCATACACATAGTTTGTTTTTAATATTCGTATCTACATAACCTTCCTCACACTGCTACAACTGAAGTTATCATTATTTCTTATTTTCTAGCAAATATTTAATCCACGAGAGAATGGAATTTTATTCGCTATGAAGTACTTAATTACAAATGGTTGCAAATGAATTCGCTGGTAAAACAAGATACTTAAAATTACAACTAATTTTTGGTTGTTGGGATTAGAGCCTTTTGAGAAGTCGAAGAGGTCGAGTGAGTAAGTTTTCAGTACATATTTGTATTGACTTATACAGCCTTCATTACGAATGAGGGAGAAGGAGGATTAAGTAATATCCGCTTCTGTGTAAGTTGACTACTGTCAATTTCCTGTGCTTTGTGGTGCGTAATATATTCCTTTTCTTCGAGATTTTGTAGTAGGTGTTGAAATTTTTCACTTAATACTGAAAAAAATTGTTTATTTCTATTCTAAGCAATCCAAATGTCACTAGGAATAAATACGGAACCGCACTAAGATGACGCTGTTCCTGCGAGTCGGTCTTTTTGTAGGGTATAACGCCCAGAAAATCGATTGAAAACGTTTTCAAGGCGACATCTGTAACCGTTTTTGAGAAACATGGAAAACACAATTTTAGCATAAATATGCTTTAGCGGTGACTAAACTGGGAAAAACTGGTACGTAAGGGTGCGTTTACACTAGGATAGTTATGCAGGATATTTCTATAAGAGAGAAATTCTGACTAATGTAAACCATGTAGAATTTATGTCTGATATAAATTTTACATGGTTTCCATTAGCCAGAATTTCTCTCTGATAGAAATATCCTGCAATAACTATCCTAGTGTAAACGCACCCTAAAAGAAGACTGTATGTGTCACAAAACAGTGTTCCCTGGCGTTCGCTCATGCGCATCGGCGTTCGCGCAAGATCATTGCTTTTCGGACATGCGCAGTGGCCATGTACAAAAAAGAAGACTGTATGTGTCACAAAAAAGTGCCCGCTTGCGTTCGCACAAGTGCGGCGGCCATGTACGAAAAAGAAGAATATATGTTATACAGCACTTTACATAGGTTTGTCGGGTGGACCTAGGCGTTCCAAAAAAGTATTGCTGGCATTTGCGCATGTGCAGTGGCCATGTACGAAGAAGAAGGCTGTATGTTGTTAGGTTTGTCGGGTGGACCTAAAGCATATTTATGTTCCTGAATTTGAGCAGAAGGTACTAAACGAAATAATTTTTCTTACAAATTTCTAAGAGGTTCTACTAATTTCTAAGATAGGATCTCCAAAAGCCACTAGGGATATGAACCTTCATGTAAACGCGCTTAGATGACGGAGTTCTTGCAAGTCGGGGTTTTTCTAAAGAGCACAACTCTTCTGGCCTATAGTGATAATCAATAGGTCACAATAATGTAGTTTATTATCAACAAGAGATAAAGCACTGAATAGAATCCTGTCCAGTTATCAGCGAGTATTCGTCATCGCCTAGATGGGAGCAGGAGCAATACTGAGTTAGGTATTTGTAATTAGGAGTATTAAAAGAGCAGTAGATAATGGAAAGGAGTCAGTATCTATACAGGAGAAGCCACTTAGAGCTCCTCCCCCGCCTTACAGACATTTCTAGTATCGGCTTCTTCTTGCTTCATGTAGTTCAGGGAAGGCTATCCAGGAATACTCGAAGCATTATCCGTACATTCAAGGATCTATGGGGAGACAAAATAAACGCTCCTTATTTTATTAACCCACTCAAATGAAAAAAAAAAAAAATATGCGTCAAGAAGGAGCTGCATAGAACTCCTCAGCAAGGTGACCCGCATTCCTCTTAGCGAGGGATGAGGTTAGCTCAGTGGTAGAGCACTGGACTAATGTGCTGGAGGAACTGAGTTCTAATCCCGAGCAAGCACTAAAGATTTTTATTTATAGTTTCTGCAATGGTGGGTTGGATTCGGCCTCCCTGACCGTCCCTAGGCCAACCCAGCCTTTAATTAATTTTTTTTAATGGTTACCTGCAAAGGGCAAATCAGGCGGCCGGAGCATAGTACTGACCTCACTATCTCCCTTTCCCTCAAGGCCCTCGCGGTCTGTTAAGGGACCGATTCCTTTTAGCGCGTTTCTGTTATTGTACCATAGTGTCA
This sequence comes from Gonocerus acuteangulatus, assembly GCA_946811695.1. Taxonomy (NCBI): domain Eukaryota; kingdom Metazoa; phylum Arthropoda; class Insecta; order Hemiptera; family Coreidae; genus Gonocerus; species Gonocerus acuteangulatus. The sequence continues at coordinate 29,840,547 of OX328127.1, forward strand.
TTTGGAAATCTTAAAATAGACCAGTTAATGTCAAATCTTTTGTGAAAAATGTTAGAATATAAAATGAAATCTCAAAGCGAAGCAAGATCTTAGGCGCGACTATGGGAAACTGATAATAGCCTAAGCGATAATTCCTCCAGCACCGATTTTACCGCGGTTCCTCCCTCCTTTCATAGGGAGGAACCCTGTTTATAAGGTTGACCTCATGATGCAATCCGAAAGTGCCGACAAGAAAGTTTTACGTTTCAGAACCTCTACAGAACGAAAATAACGGTGGTTCAAATTTGCATATATATTCATATATATATATATATATATGAGGAGCTTAGTATCCAAGTTGGACAACTCCATTTTTTTCAGTTTTGAGATTTTTGTCGATTCTTAAGTGGATTTTTATGCTGCACTCCATTTTACAACTGTTTTTCATTAAAAACGGACAGAAAATAGGTAAAATAGCGTTTATTTCAATCGTTCAGAATCAAAATATGGACAATTCCAACATAGTTTGGTTTCAAAAAATGACAACTCCATCAGTAGCAAATGAGAAGCTTGCATTCATGCAATCTGCTCCCAATATGCACTGCAAATCCATCATGGCTGAATGTTTATAGTTACCTACTTGTAATAAGTGCATTTGGCGATAATTCTTATTGATAACTAGCTGTTAACCGGCACACTGTGGCTCTGAATGCCGGATTTTGGGACAAAACCTCTAGGTACTTGAATCTTTCTGATTTAGGAGTGATTTTTGAAGAATTTCTTTTGTGCCGAGTCGAATGAGACCACTACCAATTCTATAGAATAATTATTTTATTAATAAACAGGCTTTATATAACAACAACCGTGAAAAACAGCAAGTATTTAATTTAAAATATTCATAATTTACTCAAGTGGTAGATCTCTGAATCCTTCCAAATGTATTTTCAAGACCTCAGGTGAATAAATTAACAGCTAATGTGGTACTGGTAACTGTTCTCGACATATTCCTCTTTATTTAAATTTTCGTGTATAACAAATAAATATTGACAGTTTCACACTAGATATTAAATAGATCTCATCGTTAATGTTCAGTTATTTGCTATTAAAAACTTTTCAACAACTCTCTGTAGAAAATAATAATGGTTAACTCGTTTTTCGTGAAATGATCGCATCGCTAATTGATAACTTTATTTTATTAGCTGTGCACAGGTATGGCTGAGTACAGCGATGAAAATTATAGCACAGCCACTTCAATACATGTAGTTATAGGTACAACTGTGCGAAGAGGGTAGCTAAGTACCACTTTTTTTCTAAACTTAATAAAATAAGGATAATTTAGTTCCATTTCAGTTTTGTCAAACTGTATTTAAATAACATTTTTCATGTACTTTTGACTATATAATTTTGATTTAATACATTAGACATAATTACATTATATTAAAACACCCTCGAGCATACCAAATTCATATTTGTTTGGTTTAAAAAAAGGATAGGTTCAATTTTCAAATGGCTCCCTTTGGTTTCAAAAACAGACAACTCCATGACTTGGTTTCAAACATGGACAACTCCACTATTTAAAGTGTAATTACGGCCTTAATACTTATATAATTTTGTAGTGCCTTTGAAATAATGTTTCTGGGGCCTATAAGAATAACATATAAAAAAATCACGTTGATACTGACATCAATATAGTAGATATGGTTTTTTGCCTCTCCTGTAAAAAAAGCTGCTGGTCCAGACGGTTTGCCTGCTGAATTGTTTAAGTGTGGTGGAAGTGAGCTGGTTAAACTATTGCAGGACCTGCTACTCACTATATGGTCAGTCCAAAAGTTGCCCTCAGACTGGAACAAATCATTAATCTTCCCTATCCATAAAAAGGGGGACAAGTTGCTATGTAGTAACTACCGAGGAATATCCCTGCTTGCTAGTGGCTATAAGATCCTCTCTAATATTGTTTTCCAGCGCCTTTTGCCTTATGCAGAGAGGGAGTTAGGCCCTTATCAGTGTGGTTTTAGAAGGGGCAAGTCCACAACTGACCAGATTTTCAGCCTAAGGACGATTCTTGAGAGAGGTCGTGAATATAATATTAGGACACATCACCTCTTTGTCGACTTTAAAGCTGCCTATGATAGTATAAACCGACAAGAACTCTATATGGCACTAAGTGAGCTCAACGCCCCTCAGGATCTCATACGTCTAGTTGAATTGACGATGAAAGACGTGAGATGTATGGTGCTAGTGAACGGGAGCAGATCCAGTGAGTTCATTGCCGGGAAAGGACTACGTCAGGGAGATGCACTGGCTTGCCTCCTTTTCAACTTGGCACTGGAATATGCAGTTAGGAAGGCACGGATACAGGTCGGAGGTACAATCTTTGGTAGGCTCGTACAACTTCTGGCCTATGCGGATGACGTAGACATCATTGGGCGCTCTCTGAAGGATGTCACCGAAGCATTTCTCGCTCTGGTTGGCCCTGCGAGGATACTTGGCCTTGAAGTGAACGCAGAAAAGACGAAGTACCTGGTTACAGAGGAGTTTCCTAGGCCGGGAGAAGTTGTGCAGATGGGGCAATATAGCTTCTCGAAAGTGGCTGAATTCACCTATCTCGGGTCGCTTGTGACAAGCCAGAATAAACCAGATATGGAAATAAAGCAAAGGATATTAGTAGCCAACCGGTGCTATTTCAGCGTAAGGAAACAGTTTTCGAGCCATGCCCTATCCAGAAAGACTAAGCTCCACCTGTACAAAACTCTTATTCGGCCAGTCCTTCTGTATGGCTCTGAGTCTTGGACAACCTCTCAATCCTGTGAGCACGATCTCATGGTGTTTGAGAGAAAGATTCTGAGGAGACTATATGGAGGCAGACAAGTAGCTGGACAATGGAGGCGTCGAACTAACCAAGAGCTGTATGGACTGTTCGGGGAGCCAGACATAGTCCAGTTAATGAAAATGAGTAGACTAAGATGGGCTGGACACGTAGCAAGAATGGTCGAGGGGGACATTCCGAAGAAACTCCTCACTGAACCTCTCTACGGGAGCCGAAGAAGAGGAAGACCAAGATTGAGATGGTGTGACCGTGTGGCAGAGGATGCTAGGTCTATCCTGGGGGTCAGAAATTGGATGGGTTCAGCACAGGATAGAGACAATTGGAGGAAGCTGTTGGAGGAGGCCAAGACTCGACATCGGGTTGTAGCGCCGTAAAAGAAGAAGAAGAGCTGTTAACCGGCACACTGTGGCTCTGAATGCCGGATTTTGGGACAAAACCTCTAGGTACTTGAATCTTTCTGATTTAGGAGTGATTTTTGAAGAATTTCTTTTGTGCCGAGTCGAATGAGACCACTACCAATTCTATAGAATAATTATTTTATTAATAAACAGGCTTTATATAACAACAACCGTGAAAAACAGCAAGTATTTAATTTAAAATATTCATAATTTACTCAAGTGGTAGATCTCTGAATCCTTCCAAATGTATTTTCAAGACCTCAGGTGAATAAATTAACAGCTAATGTGGTACTGGTAACTGTTCTCGACATATTCCTCTTTATTTAAATTTTCGTGTATAACAAATAAATATTGACAGTTTCACACTAGATATTAAATAGATCTCATCGTTAATGTTCAGTTATTTGCTATTAAAAACTTTTCAACAACTCTCTGTAGAAAATAATAATGGTTAACTCGTTTTTCGTGAAATGATCGCATCGCTAATTGATAACTTTATTTTATTAGCTGTGCACAGGTATGGCTGAGTACAGCGATGAAAATTATAGCACAGCCACTTCAATACATGTAGTTATAGGTACAACTGTGCGAAGAGGGTAGCTAAGTACCACTTTTTTTCTAAACTTAATAAAATAAGGATAATTTAGTTCCATTTCAGTTTTGTCAAACTGTATTTAAATAACATTTTTCATGTACTTTTGACTATATAATTTTGATTTAATACATTAGACATAATTACATTATATTAAAACACCCTCGAGCATACCAAATTCATATTTGTTTGGTTTCAAAAAAGGATAGGTTCAATTTTCAAATGGCTCCCTTTGGTTTCAAAAACAGACAACTCCATGACTTGGTTTCAAACATGGACAACTCCACTATTTAAAGTGTAATTACGGCCTTAATACTTATATAATTTTGTAGTGCCTTTGAAATAATGTTTCTGGGGCCTATAAGAATAACATATAAAAAAATCACCATGATACTGACATCAATATAGTAGATATGGTTTTTTGCCTCTCCTGTAAAAAAAGCAAAAGTGGAGTTGTCCAACTTTGATACTAAGCTCCTCATATATATATATATATATATATATATATATATATATATATATATATATATATATATATATATATATATATATATATATATATATATATATTCCATTCCACGTATTTCTGACCTTCATTTACGTATATTTATTTATTTTATATATATATATATATATATATATATATATATATATATATATATATATGGCGCAGATCAAAAGAATAGTACTCCAACAATAAAGTAGTACAGTAGGGTTCCGATTAATCGAGGTCCGGTCAACCGAGATCCCGATTAACCGATGTGTCAAGACAAAGGGGGAAGGGGGGGGGGTGGCGAAATAAAATCGATGTTTTTTCCTTCAAATGTCACATCAATAATCCAGCCTATGGGCCAAGGAGTAATTTCTGCCTTCAAACGATACTACAAAAAGAAGCTTTTGTCTGAAATGCTATTAGCAGAAGAGGAAGGGTTAATTCAAAAATTAAAGAAAATATCTATTAAGGATGTGATTTATATGGCTACTGATTCTTGGCATGAAAGTAAAAAAAAGTTCGACTTGAGGTAAATGAGTCAAAAACAAAATACATGGTCATGTCAGCGTCCGAAGTGAGAAGAAGGCCACGCAATCTAACACATAACGACTACATTTTCGAAGGAGTTGATCACTTTACATATCTTGGTACGGAAATTAATTCTGAAAACAAGATTAGCGAGGAGATCAAAAAAAGGATCATAAGTGGCAATAAAGCTTATTACGGCCTAGTGAACCTGATGAAGTCGACGCTGCTCTCTAAGCGTACCAAGTTGCAGATGTACAACTCACTTATCAGACAGGTAGTGTGCTATGGTGCTGAAGCATGGACACTTAGCACAAAGGACCTGCAGGCGCTTAGAGTCTTTGAGCGAAACGTGATGCGACGCATTTTTGGCCCCATCTGCGAGCAAGGTGTCTGGCGCATAAGGAGTAACCGAGAACTGGATGAGCTAAATAACCATGAGGTTCATCAGGTCGAGGAGAATTAGTTGGCTTGGCCATGTCGAAAGGTTACCCAACGATAGGATGGTGAAGAAGGTCACAAGGGAACCGTTCCCAGGAAAGAGGAAGAGAGGACGTCTAAGGAAAACCTGGCAAAAGGACTTAGACGAAGATCTCAGAAAAATTGGAGTTGCTGACTGGAGAAGAAAGGTCCAGGATAGAGATGAATGGAGAAAGATTGTTCGGGAGGCCAAAGTCCATCTTGGACTGTAGAGCCGCATAAGTAAGTAAGTGATTCTTGGCATTCTGTAACAAAAATCACAGTAAATAAAGCCTGGAAAAACCTGTGGCCTCGAATTATCCATGATAGCCTGATAATTTACGGAGCTCCAACAAATCAGCAGTTGTGCGATTTGTTAAAAGACCTCAACTCCCCGGATATAATGGATTCCGAAGTTATAGATTGGTTAAGCGACGACACAATAAACAGAGCGACAGTCCTTACGGAAGATGAAATTATTAATGAGGTAATGAAGTCCAATCCCGAAGAAGATGTTGAAGAAAACGTGGAAACCATTCCCCCAAACATAAGCCATGAAGAAGGTTTCAATCTGCTTGACAGATCTCTTCTCTATTTAGAAAGCAGAAGCGATGTACCGCCAAATGAACTCATGATTCTAAGAAAATGGAGGGACACAGCTGCTGCCGACAGAAAAAGTTCATTTAGGTAAGCCACAATTAAAGATTTCTTTTTTAAAAAATAATCTCACGGTTTCTGTTATTATTGTTATTACTACATATTATTATTATGCATTATTATTAATTATTAAATATTAGTTTTTTGAGCATATAAGTAGTTTTTATTCAAAAACAACTTACATTTCCAATTGTTATTGGCATGGTTCCGATTAACCGATTATTTCGATAACCGAGGTAACCTTGGCCCCCATCGACTCGGTTAATCGGAACCCTACTGTATATAGAAAATGGAGTACTATTCTTTTGACCTGCGCCATATACATAAAAATATACTGATTCTCACTATGTAAGTGTTTTTTTTCTTAACGGATACGCTGGCAAAATAACAAATAAATATTAGTTTTTCTTTGGATAGGCGTGAAAAAGATATTTGGAGTTGATTGTAATTGGAGTGGTCCAAGTGGAAAGCCTTGCGGGACTCCAGGTGTCCCCATGTTTATTTATATTGTCGAGGGCGGGCAATTAAGTGCGTCTACCCTGTCGAGTCCTGATGAGCTACGGATATTTATGCGGCCCGAAACTCGAGAGCCTTCCCGATTCGATCTGGAACTAACTTTTATAAATGTCCCAAACGTTTCCAATGGCCCGACCGTCAGGAGGAGAAATCTTGGCTTGGTTCACATGTGCTTGGTTATACTTTGCTAGTAAGAGTAAATTCCAAAGATAAGATTATTTTTATTATTAATTCTTGAAGAAACACGGTCCACACCTGATGTGGAATCAATAACACATCCACAAAAAAACAAAAACAAGTTCTAGCCCAGAGGGTAGATCACATTTTTGGGGATCCGAATCCGTGTTCAGAAAACCCCCAGCACCTCTTGGTTTAGGCCTACCTAAAAGAACCACCATAATTTAAGCTATTTTACAATATAATCTTGTTATTCAAGTCATTAAGCAAAATAAATAAACGGTTTTCTGTATGTTTCTTTTCAAAGCTCAGAAATAGACATTTATAAGAGCACGACGATCTCGATTGGACCAGTTGGTGCCAAGTTAAAGCCCACTGAATATTTGACGTATCTCAAAATTTTGCGTTTTTGCTTATGTGTGAGTATTTAATATGTTTTCTGATACAAAAAATCAGTGCTGAAATCAGTTTTAACGTGGTTCCTTCCTCCCACCAAGGGGAGAAACGCCGTTTATGAGGTTGACCTCATGAGGAAATCCGGAAGTGCCGACTGGAAGATATTACGTTTCAGAACCCATAGATCTCGAAAATAAAAGTGGCTCAAATTTGTGTTTATATATATATGTATATATATATATATATATATATATATATATATATATATATATATATATATATAAAATGGTCCGATTGTCCGATTTTGTTGAAATTTGGTACAAAAATCTTTCGTCTAATTTGAAAGGTCGAGTTCTATAACCATGAGAATCCGTCCATCAGAACATGGTTTTTGGAGATTCGGGCGAAAAAATCGTAACGCTTACGTTTTAGAGTTTATGTGCTTGCAGTTATTCGTTTTATAGGTTCTTTATCATAGGAAAACGAATGAAACCATGTTCAAGGCGATATATGCAACCTGTTTTGAGAGAAGTGGAAAACATGTTTTTGTATCTCATTTTCTATATGGGTACTTAGAATAGAGGGATTTTTAAGGAGTTCCAGAATCACACCCGATGATTTTGGGTCAATGTTTGTGTATGAAATCACTGATTTTTTCAACAGAAGACATAGTAAATACTTGAGTCGTTTATTTTGATTAACGACTCAAATAATTAGATTATATTGTAAAATAGCTTAAATTATGACTATTTTATGTTTAGACCTTAACAAAGAGATGCTGGGGTTTTTCTAATCATTTGGCTGTATGTTTTTGGATTCAGCAACCCAAGGAACCTATTACCTATATAGTAAACATGGTCTGCTCTCTTGGCCAGATCTCTTTTTTTTTTTGTTTGTGGCTTTGTAATCATTTCACGAGATAAATAACCATACAATAGAATTCCTTCTTTATTCCTATTAATAAAAAAAAGTATAGAGTTGTTGATCCTGCTAAGTGGTAAAATCGCCTGTCAAAACATTGGGGGAATATTATAATAATTGTGGATGACGTGAGTTATCACCATTGGCTGTGAATGTTGGTCCTCATATGAATATTTTTCAATTAAGATCTGTCAGCAGTCATGGAAGATGATAGGATTAATGAGTCTCATTTAAATATTAATGTTTTTATTGTTTGTTCTAATGGAATTTTTAAGCGAAATCAAAACGAGATTTCTTGACGCCCTTTTAGTTTTGATGAGTCGTCTCGATTCAATTCTAATCAGGCTTTGGCTCGGGTGTTAATGACGATCCCATTGAAATGAGCTATCTCGCCTACATACGGGCGGCATAACCAAAAGGGTCCTCATTGTTATAGATGGTACGCTACTTAATGCGATCTCTTGGTACAAGATGAAGTCATCAATCTGGCCGTGTTGATACAACGGCCATTAGCCTTAATTCGAATCGGATTGTCGAACCGCATCAACATCTGCTCAGACACGTGGCCTTGGCGTATCCAATGGCTATCAGCTGATTGCAGGTTCCTCAGGATGGGCCATCCATTTGGTGAGGCGAGTTTGCTCCAATTCCATTCTTACCTTAGTGGATAGAAGGCTTGTTGGCTGCTGATGGATTGGAGCGAGGTCGGAATACCGTGTTCGTGTTGCTTGTTATTGGAGCATTTATCTCTTCAGAGGTGTGTCATTACTTGGGCGGCTTACATTTCTGACAGCCTGTAACGGAGACATTTCAACAAGATGGCTTATGAATCTCCAAAATGTAATGGCTTATGTTCTTCAACATACTTTTAGCGCGTCGGTCTTATGACGCAATCCGGAGGTGACGGTGAGAAACGCCCACGTTTCAGGCCCTATCAGACACGAAAGTAACGGTGTTTCAAATTTGTGTGGCGTATGTATATATATATATATATCTGTTCGTACTCTAGCAGACTCAAAAATGGTTCGATTTTGACGCATTCTGGTATAAAAATACTTTGCCTCAAACGAAATGTCAGGTTTGTTAACCAGTAGAATCCGCCTACTATCTTTATACGGTAAAATCCGCCGTATCTTTATACGGTAAAATACGCGCGAAAAATTGGCTTCTGGTTAGACTTTATAGGGGTATTATGACTTTGAGAATTAAATGTAATTATTTTCAAGGCCATGTCTATAACAGCTTTCAAGACTTTTTCGGGAAAAGATTTTTCTGTGATTTGTGTATATTTCCTTATCTCCTTACATTTCTAAACCGGTTAAGAAAATGTGGTAAATGTAAAACATCTTTTCAAAAGCTTAGTAAATTTCCTAGCTAACTGTTCGTATACACTTTTAGATTCAGCGATTAGATTTGGCGAAATTGGCGCTTAAAATTCGAAAGTGTCGATTAAGTTTTTTTTGGACTGCCTTTTGTCTCAGTTTTTAATTGTTTGTTGTTCTTTGCTCAATTACAGTGACAGTAAACTGCACATAACAGTAAATTGAATCTTTTTTTTTTTTTTAATTTAACGGCGCATCAACTATTTGGTTAGCGCCGGGCTACCTACAGGTTACCACCCTTTTATAATGCCAACAGCACGTGGTCGGTCACCCATTCAGATTAGTGACGACGCCCGTTACGAAGTTGCGTAACTTCAGTGATCTACGGGAACCGGTGCATTCAACGTGGCTATGGCCGTTGGCTAAATTGAATATTCTAGTAAAACAAGGTAAACAAATGGGAAACGTATTTCAATTGTGTTTTCCCTGAGCAAAAGTTAAAAAAAAAAAAAGGCGGAATGAGTAATTTGTGGTTAGGTTACTGTCAGTTTCCTGTAGACTGTGTAGCCAAAAATCTTGCTTTCCTTTGAGGTTTCATGACAAGACTATCTATAGCATTCTGTATTGAACTCGTACTGCTCGGTGGCCAAGTTTGTAGACAAAAAGCGCTACTAGATATATATTGTCTTCCACAGATACTATAAAAGGCCCGCAATGCTGAGACCGCATCCCAGTAATTGCAAAGATAGTTAATGATCCCACACCTATTCAGTGCCCCTATGACGTGCGACACACGACACGGTTCGTGATATCACGAATTCCCCTTTTCACGTGACAGGCGTGGCAGCACTCCCAAGCCACCGGGTGTATTTATCAGACTGACGTCCATTTACCAGGAGCCAGCTCTCCCGGATCGTTCCGACGTCGTGTACGTGCGTGGAAGGAAAAAATATATATTTGACTCTAACGGATTCTGAGGTTTGTCCACGTAGGCAATCACTTTGCTGCCGATTTAATACGCCTTTAAATCATGCTTATTTTTAAATTATGTATTTTCCGCCACGTTCCGCGCTATAAGGCTTGAGATATTATCTGCCAAGTCATGAGGACACATTATCGCAATCCTATGATTGATTTTAGTTTTTTTTTTTTTTTTTTTTTTTATGGAAACCATTAAGGAATTTTGGTGTGTAATTGGAAAAATAAATTTCTTTGTGAAGAAAGCGTTAACATCGCCGCAAAATAGAACGTAACGTATTTGTTCTATCCATCAAAATAAAACCCCAAATATATATAGAAAGCTGAGCTATTTGTGTTCCCTTTTCTATTAACAAGGATGAAATAGAAAGTCTAACAACAAATGAATGAATTTTTGCTGTCACTTTTGTTTTGAAAATTCGTTAAAAATCCAAGCAGTCTATTATCAGAGTAGTGAGGACATATTATCGAGATCCTGTGATGGAATTTCGTTTCTTATAGAAATCATAACGGCAGTTTGTTGTGTATTTTTTTTTTAATTTTTTTATGTGCATTTTCATCCAGGGAGATAGCCACTGGACCACGGGGTAAAATATTTATTGATGCAATGGGACTCCGCAATAAAGGCGATAAGGTGTTCCATTTGGCAATAACCGCTGCCACGTAAGCTATTTTTTAATTTTTTTTTTTTAGGGCGCATCATCTTAGCGCGGTTTCGTTCTTATCCCTAGTCTCATTTGGAAACATTAAAATAGAAACAGTTATTATTTTGGTCCGACCTTTCTTAAAATGATTTTATGGTCCTCATATAAGAGACAAAGAGCCCCGTACTCTTACCTGATAGGCTCGGCCAGCCTCCACCATCTACTTCTAGAGATACTTATTTCAAAGTTCAATGCATTGAAAAACATCGAAATCATCAACATTTTTTTGTGTTCTAATATAATACTAATGTTACAAATAAGTGCAATTAAAAAAAAAAAACAATAAAAAAGTGAGCTGAACAACTACAAAAACCCCTTCAGAAGAAGATTACAAACATATTTGTAGTTTTAAGCACTTATTTCTCCGATTGAAATCGCCTAATCAAAAATTGCTTCCAAACCTTTTTTATGGGCAATTTAGTGAGCTATCGAATGACTACCTTTTACTCAACACGATTTCCCTACGTTTTCAAGATATTAAGGAAACTATACGAAGTTCCCAAAACTTTTCATGTCTATTAATAAAATATTTTATTCTATTCCTTCCTTAACTTCAAACGTAACAAAATTTAAACATTTTTGATTATATGAATTTCAAACATGCAGAAAATATTTTAACTGAATTCCATGATTCTAAGTACCCAAACCAAAATCTTTTTTCAACAACTATTTTTCCACTTTTCTCGAAAACGGTTAAATCTATCGCCTTAAAAATGGATTCATTCGTTTTCCAGTCTGATAAACCTATAAAACGAGTACTTGCAAGCATATGAAGTGAATTTCGCTCCAAAAACCATATTCCGGTGGACGGATTCTGCTGGTTAACGAACTTGACGTTTCAAATGGGACGAAAGTAGGTTTTTTTTTTTTTTTTTTTTTTTTTTTTTTTAAGTAGTTAAAACTAAAAATATCCGATTTTTGAGATTTATGACGTTGTTCAAAGGAGTAAGCGATGTGGGTACGTCATTTAAATAAATTGTGCTACGATTTCGAACTTGTTTACACATTAGTGGTCAAATATTTTTTAACAAGTTCAAGAAACTTGTAAATGTACATTTTTTGAAGGAATTTACAATAAATGCTTCCAGTCTGGATTTCTCTATAAACAATTTACATAAGAGACTTGTTAATGACCTAATAAGTCGGCTTTGAATGTCTGTAAACCTCCCTCACCAGGATTCGAGTCGTATTCAAATGAAAAATCGCCCGACTTACAAACTAGTCGCATTACGTCACTCATCCCCAGCGGTATTAATCCCTTTTTTTTTTAGAGTTCGCTCTAATTGGTCGGTACAAAACGGAAGAAACGAGACTAGCTCAGGCCATTAAATGAGCTGACAACTTTCCTTTCTGTTTTATTAATTAATTTTGTAAAGCTGCAGCCGAGTTTTTTTTTTCTTCCATCGACTCGCTAAGTAGATTCGTTTTCCAGCTGATGGATGTCATACAGAAGCTTTATGATCCTGCTTGAGGACTGACGGTTTCGCGGACCCCCAGCAAACCGACCCACATATTTGAATAATATTATAATTTTTTATCTTTGACTTCTCATAAGGATAAAGCTGATGGAATAAGTTGGCCGGTTCGGCCAATAAGATGTCAGAGAGTGCTCATACATATTTTATTGCACGCTGCAACTAAGAAGAATGCAGTTGGAGCTGCTTCTTTGCTATAAAGGGACCCATCAATATCCTAGCCTTATCTTCATATGAATTTAATCCGAGTTGAGAAAAGAAACTTGATGAAGACGTCTTTTTAGAGTTGGAAGCAAAAAAAAAAATGTTCCTGTAAAAAAAAAAAAAGTTGCTGCGACATACATTGTAATTTACATATAAGCTTCGTGGCCACCAAGCTTGTTGTTTTGCTTAGCGACTCAACTAATAAATGCCTTTACCCGAAAGGGAAAATAGAAATTTGCATTGCTTTAAGTAGCCGATAATGGTCACAAATCAGCATGCTAATATCAATTCAGTTTGGAATCCCAAGCAGGTTTTTTTTTGTACAACTTCTATGCCTTGCCAGAGATCATTAAAAGCAGTATAGTATCAGTTCCTGAATGTAATTAATAAAAATATAATGTTAACATAGCAGACAACTGATGAAAAATGACTTAAAGCTACAATAAAACAATAATCTTACTTTACCCATTTGAACCAAACTCTACTAAATCACTCCATCTGAAATTTAGTTTCAAAATGTATGCCAAGAATTACCCTAGGGGGGTTCTTGTTGTGTCGGAAATTGGACAAGCTTTTTTTCTTTTGGCGACAGATCTGCTTCCCAGCCATAAGCGCGATACATGAAATCTTTATTTATAGCAAAAATTTCTACAGTTAATAAAATCAAAATATATATTACATAGTTTACGTTAACTTCCACATAATCAAAATGGATTATGGTATAACAAGTAGTCTAGTAAGAAGTAGTTTTCCAGTTTCTTTTCCAATAATTTATTTTAATATTACATATTCTCCATATGTGTCATACTTTGGCTACCATTTCTTCAGGCTGTTACCCTTCCTTCATCAGGCTCCAATCCCATGAGACAAACTTCATCTTAGTGAAGCCAGTATGAAGTATGAAGAAAGTGCTCTTCAGGATAGAGCAGCTCAGCTAAAAAACATGTAGGGAAACTAACGCTGTGAACAAAAGTACTTAAACGGTTATTTTTTGTACTTCTGTCAATATTAATGATTAAACAAATCAAAACCAAAGTGGTTAGAACTTAATCACGTTACATTTTTTAGTGGAATTCTTTTATAGTAACCATATCTTGTTGTATCGAGCTAGAGATAACTTTATGTACCTCTGCGTCAAATCTTACATAATTTCGCACTCCTTTAGAGATGTATTGGATTACTTTTTTTAACACTTCTACTACAAGTAGGTGTCGGACACCTTCCGTTCATTTCTTTTAAGGTAATTATCTGGGCATAGGTATAGGGTTGTAACCCTGAATTACCCTATCAATCAGTAGTCCTCTAAACAACAAACTGGCAAATTAAGTCATTGACCTTTATTCTTCCTCGTAATTTTCGTACTTCTGCGGAAAACTGAGTTTCAGTGTCGGATACGACACCGCTTTGTCGTATACGCGACAACTTTTTCATCACGCATGTAGAGCTGAAGGAGTTATTTCATGACTATTTCCCGTTGTTTTACACGTTATTATAGTAAGTTATCGTCTGTCGGTTACCAATGAAGAAATTCTAAACGAACTGGCTCGGTAAGAGGCTGAAGGAACTGATGAAGAATTTAAATGTGATGAAACGTGTAGTGAAACCGAAGTCTTTTTGAAAACTTGCCTTCTCTTTAGTTACACCTTACATGAATGAAAGTTTTAAAAATCTCCTCATTCCAAAAACACTCTAAGATGAAATCTGCAGCATCCGAGGTACAGAAACATCCGAACAACCACCGCCACTAGCAACTCCTTCAAGTTCAGGAAGAAAATGCTCCTTCAATGGACGGAAAAAGAACCGGAAAAGAATTTTTTTTATTTTTATTTAGTATTTATTTATTTGAAATCTGTACAATGATCAAGTTTGTTGATCCAGATATTATGTACAAGTTGATAAAACTGACAAAAGTAAAAAATAAAAAATAAAAAAAAAATACAAAATTTGGAAGAAGCCAACCATTGTTGGCACTTCCAGAGGTGTCTCAGTAAATATTTTATTGATCATAAAAAGATCAGGCAAGTAAATTGTCTCGAGACCATTGTCTCTTGAGCCGCCTGGGGGGATTGTCTGGATGGGATTGGGATGATAAGGATTGACCTTCAGGATTAGGATGGTGAGACAATTTGGAGTGGAACGTTTGGAAACGGGTTTTAGCGAGGTCAAGGACAAATGGGATGTTGAGATCATTGTGTAGGGTTTGGTTGGATACATAAAAGGGGGCATTTACAATTTTAAGGAGGACTTTTGACTGGAATGCCTGTATTCTGTTGATGTTGGATGGTTTTGCAGATCCCCAGAGTTCAAGTCCGTATGTCCATATTGGCCGAATGATTGTTTTGCATATCGTTAGTTTGTTCTGGAAAAGAACTAGCTACTTATTTCGTTTGAATATATATTAACATGTATGAACAAATCACTTGAAGGAGGGAGCTCACAAATAAATAATTGACAAGAGATTCTGCTCTAGGTTTTCCAAATACCTCCATATATAAGTATGCCTTTTAAACGCGCTGAGATAACGCAGTTCCTATGAATCGGTCATTTTAAATCTTAAAGCGTGCGTCAGTCAACCTAAGACGATCCTCGATCAGTTGACTTTAGTGACATTAAGCACGTCAATATATAGAGCTACCTGTCTCTTAAGAGCCGTTAATAGATTAAGAGAAGCCTGCCGACCTGAGGCATGAAGAGTGCGAACAAAGGGACCTGATTGGAGGAAAATCTGGCCAATCAGAGTAGATGATTCGCCCGTTCTCGAGGACAATGCCGAGTGTGGCGAGGTCTAATGAGCGAAGACACGAGCGCAGCTAATGGACATCCAGCACAGCTTCGAGCGGTCTTCGCAGTGGAGGGCAAGTAGAGGCTAAGTGGAGTAGAAAGGCTAAGTCACAGAGCCTGTGGTATCTAAGCGTGTTTCCGTATGGTGCTAATATGTCCTGGAGAGCAAACAACGCTTCCGAAATCTCGAGTACGATTTGCTTCGACAGGGATCACCTTATCGAAATTATTCCTGAAACGCTTTAGTTGTTGATTTAGGCTTTCGAATGATCATCTTTCACTTGCCACGATTTTACTGGACTATTTCTAGTTCTCAAAACGTATCATAAACTCCTGAAGGTAGATGTTGGCCGGGTTTCGACGTTTGGTATCTTGATAAACTACATTTTTTGTAGGAAAATAGGTTTTATTTGTTTTGACGTTTCGGCTTTAAATTAAAGCCTGTGTCCTGGCGATGACTTTCGCGCTCAAGTACTAGGTTATTTGAGACTTCTATTAGTATATTGGTTAAAAATGATACGGCTCCTAGGTTCTGTCTTGGCTTTTAACAATATTTTGTTTTTTTTTTTGCCGTACCTAAATTAGTTGTTTAACCTATTTTTACTTGTTTGATTAGAGGGGGGCGTCTATGAGTTTTGGGAAGTGTATTTTTTTTGGCTGTGTGTAGTTAATTTTTTTTTCTTCCTTCTTAATATAATATTAAATTTTACTATTCTATATAGCTACTATATAATTAATACAATACTACTAGATACAGATTTACTGAAAACATGTTTTTCAACACACAAAGTTTGACCAAGTTCAGGCACCGCCCTTTGATAGACTATTTTTTTTTTTTTTTTTTTTTTTTTTTTTTTTTTTTTAAATTTGTGGGAATTAATTTTTCTATCTTTGATTTTACTTTTTTTCATATCATTTTTTTTAATCATACATGCCAGATATATTTATGAGCCAATGACCGTTTAGGGTGGAGTCTCATCAAATTTAAATAAACTAAAATGTCCCAATATACAACAATTCAAACCCATCTACATTCGAGGGTCTATATGCCGCTGTAGTGCGCTAAATGTGGACGTTTAGGGTGGCGTCTCATCAACTTTAAATAAACTAAAATGTCCCAATATACAACAATTCAAACCCATCTACATTCGAGGGTCTATATGCCGCTGTAGTGCGCTTAGTGTGGACGTTTAGGGTGGCGTCTCATCAACTTTAAATAAACTAAAATGTCCCAATATACAACAATTCAAACCCATCTACATTCGAGGGTCTATATGCCGCTGTAGTGCGCTTAGTGTGGACGTTTAGGGTGGCGTCTCATCAACTTTAAATAAACTAAAATGTCCCAATATACAACAATTCAAACCCATCTACATTCGAGGGTCTATATGCCGCTGTAGTGCGCTTAGTGTGGACGTTTAGGGTGGCGTCTCATCAACTTTAAATAAACTAAAATGTCCCAATATACAACAATTCAAACCCATCTACATTCGAGGGTCTATATGCCGCTGTAGTGCGCTAAATGTGGACGATTAGGGTGGCGTCTCATCAACTTTAAATAAACTAAAATGTCCCAATATACAACAATTCAAACCCATCTACATTCGAGGGTCTATATGCCGCTGTAGTGCGCTTAGTGTGGACGTTTAGGGTGGCGTCTCATCAACTTTAAATAAACTAAAATGTCCCAATATACAACAATTCAAACCCATCTACATTCGAGGGTCTATATGCCGCTGTAGTGCGCTTAGTGTGGACGTTTAGGGTGGCGTCTCATCAACTTTAAATAAACTAAAATGTCCCAATATACAACAATTCAAACCCATCTACATTCGAGGGTATATATGCCGCTGTAGTGCGCTTAGTGTGGACGTTTAGGGTGGTGTCTCATCAACTTTAAATAAACTAAAATGTCCCAATATACAACAATTCAAACCCATCTACATTCGAGGGTCTATATGCCGCTGTAGTGCGCTTAGTGTGGACGTTTAGGGTGGCGTCTCATCAACTTTAAATAAACTAAAATGTCCCAATATACAACAATTCAAACCCATCTACATTCGAGGGTCTATATGCCGCTGTAGTGCGCTTAGTGTGGACGTTTAGGGTGGCGTCTCATCAACTTTAAATAAACTAAAATGTCCCAATATACAACAATTCAAACCCATCTACATTCGAGGGTCTATATGCCGCTGTAGTGCGCTAAATGTGGACGTTTAGGGTGGCGTCTCATCAACTTTAAATAAACTAAAATGTCCCAATATACAACAATTCAAACCCATCTACATTCGAGGGTCTATATGCCGCTGTAGTGCGCTTAGTGTGGACGTTTAGGGTGGCGTCTCATCAACTTTAAATAAACTAAAATGTCCCAATATACAACAATTCAAACCCATCTACATTCGAGGGTCTATATGCCGCTGTAGTGCGCTTAGTGTGGACGTTTAGGGTGGTGTCTCATCAACTTTAAATAAACTAAAATGTCCCAATATACAACAATTCAAACCCATCTACATTCGAGGGTCTATATGCCGCTGTAGTGCGCTTAGTGTGGACGTTTAGGGTGGCGTCTCATCAACTTTAAATAAACTAAAATGTCCCAATATACAACAATTCAAACCCATCTACATTCGAGGGTCTATATGCCGCTGTAGTGCGCTTAGTGTGGACGTTTAGGGTGGCGTCTCATCAACTTTAAATAAACTAAAATGTCCCAATATACAACAATTCAAACCCATCTACATTCGAGGGTCTATATGCCGCTGTAGTGCGCTTAGTGTGGACGTTTAGGGTGGCGTCTCATCAACTTTAAATAAACTAAAATGTCCCAATATACAACAATTCAAACCCATCTACATTCGAGGGTCTATATGCCGCTGTAGTGCGCTAAATGTGGACGTTTAGGGTGGCGTCTCATCAACTTTAAATAAACTAAAATGTCCCAATATACAACAATTCAAACCCATCTACATTCGAGGGTCTATATGCCGCTGTAGTGCGCTTAGTGTGGACGTTTAGGGTGGCGTCTCATCAACTTTAAATAAACTAAAATGTCCCAATATACAACAATTCAAACCCATCTACATTCGAGGGTCTATATGCCGCTGTAGTGCGCTTGGTGTGGGCGTTTCGCTTTGAACTTCCCGGATATAATTTAGCATTTAGTAAATGTCGCATTTATTCATAATCTAATAATTTTTATATTTTGTTTAATAATATAGTGTAATTTTATTAGTGACTTGGAATAGGAGCCGCAAAATGCGTGATAAGTCGAGAGGCGAAAGCACAGTCCGGTAAACCCCAATAGAAACGGATGACTACGTACTTGATGATGATTTCATAAGAGAACGTCGCGACGTTTTCGAAATGGCTTTTCGGTAAACACTCTGCCCCGCAAATACCCGTCAATAATTGGGAGGAAGTGTGTTGCAATTTTATTTTGTCATGCTGACTATCAGAAATCATTCCGTCTCGAGAAATAGTGAAGAAATGTCAACTTTTTTTCATAACGATTGTAGATAGTTACCTAATTAATAATTTAGTTAATAATAGAATCATAGCCTATTGAAATTAAAGAAATTTTTTTTTCCCAATGCCTGTTATTGGTAAGGCTATTTCGATTAAGGTTGATGGCTTTTCTTTCGAAAAAAAAGGCTTCAGCCCTATCATGGCTACAAAAGTTGGCAAACGTGTGTTTTTTATTAGAACAAGTTAATGTTCAAATAATAATAATAATAATAATAATGGTAGCCAAGATTTGTTGATGCGCCGTAAAAAAATAAAAATAAAATAATGGTGGACTGCACTTTCCTAATCAGCAAATCAGGCAAATCAGGAAGACACCTAATAATAATAATAATAATAATAATAATGGTAGCCAAGATTTGTTGATGCGCCGTAAAAAATAAAATAAAAAATAAAATAAAAAATAAAAAAAATAAAAAATAAAATAAAAAAAATAAATAAAAAATTAAATAAATAAAAAATAAAAAAAAATAAATAAATAAAATAATGGTGGACTACACTTTCCTACAGCAAGTCAGGAAGACACCTATATGCAAGTAACTTAAGTGACTGGTTATGTGGAAGAGAGCCATCTTTAAAGAGTAATAATACAGTACTTAAAGAATACTATGACTTATTAACAGATATTGTACCGCACTATCTATTTTTGTGCAAAGTATATTGAGTGTGAATGTATTTATTGTGTAAAAGACCTTCATATTGTAAAAAATTACGGAATGCATGTGTTCCGTGTATACATGTATTTATTGTGTAAAAGACCTTCATATTGTAAAAAATTACGGAATGCATGTGTTCCGTGTATTTATTGCATGAATGAGTCTTAGTTTATAGTGTAAATATGTAAACTTACATTATATAACTTTATTTGTTTCTTATTTACATTTAGTTGAACCAACCCAAATAACCCTTCTCATTTCCTCTCTCTCTCTCTCCCTCCCTCCCCCCACACGCAAATAATTAAAACAGAAATAAAACAGTAGATAATTGTGTTACATAGAGATTCTTTATTTATAACATCATTCAGAAAAAATATAGGTACGTTACCACATGTAACATATAAAGAGAAGAACAGACAACCGTCAGCGCTGGAAGATAACAAGTTTCGTAACGGTGATTAGAATAAACCCGCAAATAAAAAGGAAGAGAAGTTCAATCGAGATAACCTTTCCCTCAAATTAATGAATGTACGTAACGTTTTTTCAAATGCCTTTTGTACAAATTTACGACAATACAATCATCAAAATCAGATACTGGTTGTATGTATTGCACAGGAGCGTAATTATGTGTTTTTTAAGAGGTATCTTCAGATCTGAGGAAGATACCTTTCATGGTGCTCTGCTGTGCACATTTTCCATTAGTAATGTCATTCCGCAATAATGTCGAAGTGAAATTGGTATGAATTTACAATTACACTTATTACGAAAAAAATCATTGACATGAATATTTACTGTTAGAGCTATGATTTCAAGATATATCAAACTGTAGAAATTTAGTTGAAAAATTAAAAGTCTATTCTTCACATTTAAAGACGTTCTCAAGTCTAAGAGTTAGTCTTGGGTGGAGGGCGAACATTCATTCACCAAACAAACAAGTTTGAACGGCCTCCATTGAGTTACATGTGTTTCTTTTTCTTCCCACAGTCGGTGGCTGTCAGATCGGATCGGATCGGGACCAATGTAGGTGCCCCCTTAGAAGTAGGAGAAAGGAAACGTTTAGAGGGTTCTTATCCACACCCTCCGAAATTGTTCCTCGCTTCGACCTTATATGCGGGTTTCTTCGCTATAAGAAGCGGAAACGCGCTAAAAATGAAATGAGGATGTTAAATGCCTTTTCTAAAACTCTGTTACGCAGGAGCTGCATTACCAAGCACATTCCTCAGGTGGTAATGTATGCTGAATTAATGAATAATTTCTTTTAATCTCTCTCTCTCTCTCTCTCTCTCTCTCTCTCTCTCTCTATATATATATATATATATATATATATATATATATATATATATATATATATAATAAATCACGTGTCTGTCTGTTTGTCCGTTTGTCTGTTTGTCCGTTTATCTGTTTTTTTCTGATACAAATCTACACCGTTTGACCGATTTTGACCAAACTTGGCACACAGGTAGGTCTTGATACGGGAAATCTCCTAGGCTAGGTCTAAATAGTCAAATTTCAAAATTTGTTCAAAAGGTCAAAAGTATTGTTCAAGAAAAATTGGCTACACTGAACCATTTAGATTCTGACGGCCATTTTGAATCGACAGCCATTTTGAATAATATGTCAAATTTATTTGTTGACTTTACATCATTATATAATAATGTAATGCAGTTTATTTCAATTTTATATCAACAGTCACTGTCTAACTATGGAGTGCTGGTCTTTCTTTGATAAGAGCTATCTACTTGCAGGCTCTGGTGTTGGCCTCTGTAGGTTTTTTTCTGAACTGCTGTGGTGCTGGCCTCTGTTGGCTGTTTCACGAGACAGCACACTAGACAGATATAAACAAATTCACGCTGTTTGACCGATGTTTACGTAACTGGGCATACAGGTAGATCTTGATACGGGGAGAGTTATAGGCAGAAAGTAGGTGTAGCATGGCACGCCGGGTAACATCTAGTAACCTATATAAATTCAAAATAAACTTGGGGACATTTCGATATCTTTCCGGAACGATGAAGATTCGAAAAAATATTTCAAAAATTCTTTCTTGCATACTTAATTGCTACGTTCTTTTGGAAAGTGCTAAAACCACTTAAGAAAGCAAAAGGAGATTCAGTGGAGTGTTGTTACAATATGTTTAGGCTTATTTTAATTTTTAAGTGTTGACAAGGCATTATTTTGTTATTATTTAAACTTCCATATTATCAGGCAGGAAATTGGTTATAAAATAGCAGCATGATTTGATAAAATGATTTAGCACGTTCGAAATGAATGATTCAATTTAAGTTGACCAGGCAAGTTTTATTGGCCTAATCAGCAAAGGCAGTTACCTCCAAAAGCCTAATATACAATTCAAATATTCCACACAAAACTTATACAAATGGCTACAATTACCATTCTTGATCTCCAATCGGAGACAATCCTCCGAGGAAGGATCGCCTTTAAAGGGTGCTATAGAAAGCGGATCGGAGCCTTATCAGACAATCTTATCAAAACTCTGATAAGCCTCTAATTACCTGATACAGCGGACCCTGCCTATCAATAGTCCAATCTGCCCCTGGACCACCCTCAATAAACATCCACCCCGGACACTCCTCCCTGTTCGTATCATGCTTCGGAATTAATAGCCTCTTAATTCGCTGAGTGGGATTTTTGTTTATGGTCTAGTTTTGTATGATTGGGCCAATCTGATCGAAATTCCTCGAGCCGTTTGTAGAAAAGACGGAGAGATCGGACAAGATGAAACCATTAGAGTAATTAAAATAACTATTAATGAGTTCTGTTTTTATAATTAATACGGAAAAGATATTATCGATCATGTGTTTTTTTTTAAAGCCACACGAAGAAGTGGAAGATTTCTCTGTAAGCAAAAGAATAAACAAGATTAGTTAACACGAAGAAAATATTTGGTATAAGGGCTATTTAATAATCTTATGTTGTTTTTAAACTTTGAATTACTGTGCAAACAAAATATAAATTAGAAAATATAGCAGTTTATTCTCCAAAGTTTAATTAGGTCACACAACTAATTTGAGAACCAAGAATGTCCTTCCATAGGTAGCGCCACTTCCAGACTAACGAAATAATTATAACCATGTACAGACAACAAATTTACAGGCTCCATCAAAAACTGGTCCGTTGATTAATTAAATTTATGTAGAAGTGACCAAGTTGTAATTAGCAGGCTTAGAATTACCCTGTGACGGTAAAACACATACTGACAGACTGCAAAATACAAGATAATTTACTCATACCACAAGACTTTCCAACATTGTTTATTGAAGGTTGCCCTCAAATCTACACTAAATTAAATTATTTAAAGAACACTAATTTATACACATTAATTTGCTTTCTATTATGAGCCTGAGGAAGGCCTATTTATGACCTGTCATTATATGACCAAGGTAGGCAGATCTTCTTCACAGTTTTGATGAGGTCACCATCTTTGTTCAAACGTGGTAAATCTTCCTCATTAGTCACGACACAGTCCAAGGCATTCTCAACATTCGACGATAAATCCACATTTCAAAAGCTTCATGCTTATTCAGCATGATAGTACATAGTGGCCACGACTTGACCCCATACAAGTGATCAGAAAAAAACATAGCATTTAACAAAATTAACCCATATTTGGGTGTTGAGGCTTTTGTCGCTCAGAAAGCTTGGCATTTTCAAAAATGTTGCCCTAACCATTTCAATTCTAGATCTTATCTCTAGACCTGGGCTGAGATCCTCTCCAATCCAAAAAACCAAATACAGTAGACTCTCCGTAGTACGGCGGACAGGGGAACAGTCGGATAAGAGAAAACACCGGATTAGAGAATTCCGTTAGAAGCGGTCACTTATGCATATGAAAAACCTTATTATTTGAGAATATAATAATATATACCATTTTTATATTTCATATTTAAAAGGGTAAATATTATTAAAATTACTTTTAAAACTTGCCCTCCACTCGCGCTGAATGTTCGAACTTGACTGGCTAAAATCATGCGTTCCAACCGCAGGTTCCTCAGTAGTAACATTCATTTTCTTAGTAGGAACACAAGTTTCTGCCACGAAAAAAAGAATCATATAGGTATGCCTTCTTTGAGTTCCATTCAATGAATTACAACAAAACAAATGTTTGGCTAGCTAGGAAGGTAATGTTTTCTAGGAACACTTGAGTCGGTCTAGCTCCGACGAGCTGCGAGCTCCGAGATCCGTCACTCATTCCTCTCGGAGACCGCTGGATTAGAGAGAGCGACGGATGAGAGAACGCCGGATAAGGGAGAGTGTACTGTATCTAAATTTCTGTACTCTTACTATTTTCAAATTGGATATATCGAAATGTTATTATTGCTTCACTGTAGATAATGACTATAGAAGAGAATCAGAGTGACTAAGGATATCCTCAGCGAATGTGTCAACCAACGGCCTTTCGAAATATTCTTTCTAGTCCAAGGTCCTCCGTAGCGCGGTGGTTGTTATGACCGCGGAGGCGCTAAGCCCCAAGCAGGGAGAACTGCCTAAAGAGAGCGGCTAAGGGACAGAAGCCCTTCCAACGAGCGGAATTATCAGTAGGAGATCTAATACATAATGCATGGCTATCTGGGAAACTGGCTCATTACATGGGAAGATGTACCGTGATTTATCTGAGTATGCGTTCACTTCTCACCGAAACCTTAAAGGGGGAGGGAAAACGCCAACTCACGATTCCCAAATCTATCTCTCTAGATACATCTCTTGAGTATTGATAGAGATACATGTGGAACCTTAAGTAGGACCCGGTTTAATACTCATGTAATCAGGACATGGAGATAGTGATCGAGGAATAAATCAGTCTCTGGGTTTGTGCCCAAGTTGTATTTGTGGAAGGATATTCCATTAGTATTGAATAAAGTAGGAGGGCTGCATGTCCTACCTTTACACACAAAAACATCAGGAGCAGATAGCAAATCTAGGACAAATTTCAATATTTTGTTTTCCTTTCGTTCATTAAGGTTTTCTATTTCAGGAAATTATTTGATGACCAGCTGACCTACCAGCCTTTGGAAGCACTTTTCGAAGGAATGTTGCGATTTAGGGAGCACTCAATAAATCATTTTTGAAAAACATCTTCATAGATCCTACCTACTAGACACTAGGGATTTGCCGTTCCAGGATTTTGTTGTCAGCGTTCCAACTGATCCAGTGAAATGCCTGTCACGGTTCCATTGCCGTTCCAGCTTTGACGTCCACCATCAAAGCTTGTTTATTCTTCCGAACTAAACGGTAATGGTGAACGGGTATACCAACCCCCCTCCCGCCAAATCCAAATTGAATATAATTCCCTTTATATACCTACCTAATTGCAAATTTGTCTTGCTTAGCTTTACCAATTTTGAGTTTACACTTATTCTCTTTCGGGACAAAGGGAACTA
Organism: Gonocerus acuteangulatus; assembly: GCA_946811695.1. NCBI lineage: Eukaryota > Metazoa > Arthropoda > Insecta > Hemiptera > Coreidae > Gonocerus > Gonocerus acuteangulatus. The sequence goes on from OX328127.1 coordinate 29,865,534, forward strand.
TTGAATTAGATCATTACATTGGCCAGGAGATCTTAAAAATCGACCAAGACCCGTTGCGATGGTGGTTCCAAAATATAAACAAGTTTCCACAACTGTGTGTTATCGCAGAATAAATATTGTGCTTAGTAGGCTCATCAGTTCCCTACGAACAATTGTTCTCGAAAACAGGAATGCTCTTGTCAGTTAGAAGATACCAATTATTTCCCAAAAAGAGTATTTTTTTTTTTTTTTAATTCAAACGAAAAGATAAGGTTGTATAAGCCTTGTACAAACACATTTAATATTTTGAATATTTTTCAAAGAAACAAATTGAGAAGAATTTATGGACCTGTTTGTGAAGAGGGTTTGTGAGGCGGTTGTCACTATATAATAGTGACAACATAGTTCATTTTGTAACAACTAGGCGCATAGAATGGCTGGGTCATGTGGCTAGAATGGACCAAAGCACGAGGCACTGTTCGCTACAATTTATGGGACAAGAAGAAGAGGAAGGCCAAGGAAAAGATGGCTGGAGGATGTTGAGAGCGACTTGAAAATACTGGGTGTGAGAAATTGGAAGAATAGTGCGAAGAACAGGAATGATTGGCATGCTATTATACAGGAAGCCAAGGCCCGTCCCGGGCTGTAGTGCTGCATAGTAAGTAAGTAATTCAAACGAAAAGCTTGATACGGGAAATCTCCTAGGCTAGGTCAAAATAGCCAAATTTCAAAATTTGGTGAAAAGGTCAAAAGTTTTGTTCAAGAAAAATTGGCTACACTGAACCATTCAGATTCTGACGGCCATTTTGAATCGACAGCCATTTTCTTGATAATTAGAATAACTCGAACTCATTGATGATTTTGAATAATGACTCAAATTTATTTGTTGACTTTACATCATTATATAATCATTTAATGCAGTTTATTTCAATTTTATATCAACAGTCAATGTCTAACTAAGGAGCGTTGGCCTTTCTTTGATAAGAGCTATCCACTCGCAGGCTGTGGTGCTGGCCTCTGTTGGCTGTTTGTCAAATTACTATACAGATATAAAACATTCACACCGTTTGACCGATTTTGACCTAACTGGATACACAGGTAGATCTTGATACGGGGAGAGTCATAGGCAGAAACTAGGTGTAGCATGGCACACTGGGTAACAGCTAGTATAAAAAAAAATGGTATAAAAGAAGTTTAAAACAATTTTTTGAACTTTAAGGCCTTTACTAAAAGAGGAGGAATATATGTATTTATATGCATAGACCTTCCAGGTTCAAAAGTGACCAAACTTAATGACTATAAATGTTAGAATAAATCACTGAATGCTCCAAATCAGGTAATTGATGTTACTTATTTTAATTTATAATAAACACGATAGAAAATTACTTTATTTATGCAAGCATGAAATTAATTATGGAGTAATTATCCTAAGCTGAAAAAGCAGATCATATACTTACTGATCGGTACATGGTACTTGAGGGACTTGTCATACGATAATCATATACTTACTGATCGGTACATGGTACTTGAGGGACTTGTCATACGATAATCATATACTTACTGATCGGTACATGGTACTTGAGGGACTTGTCATACGATAATCATATACTTACTGATCGGTTCATGGTACTTGAGGGACTTGTCATACGATAATCATATACTTACTGATCGGTTCATGGTACTTGAGGGACTTGTCATACGATAATCATATACTTACTGATCGGTTCATGGTACTTGAGGGACTTGTCATACGATAATCATATACATACTGATCGGTACATGGTACTTGAGGGACTTGTCATACGATAATCATATACTTACAGATCGGTTCATGGTACTTGAGGGACTTGTCATACGATAATCATATACTTACTGATCGGTACATGGTACTTGAGGGACTTGTCATACGATAATCATATACTTACAGATCGGTTCATGGTACTTGAGGGACTTGTCATACGATAATCATATACTTACTGATCGGTACATGGTACTTGAGGGACTTGTCATACGATAATTTATTACACATATATAGCGTTGTCAAATTTGCATGGCCTAATTAATTTTTAAATATACCGGAATTATATTTGTAGCTTATTACTATGCATGACGGACACCGAATTGACGATGTCGGCAATGTTTCCAACGCGGGCTACACCTGTTTAATATTAAAATACCCCAAGCCGACAAGGGCTTTAGGCCTTGCCCGATTATTATTTCCGTTGGTTATCCATATTGAATTACTATACAAGAAGATTGGGCTGGAATTCCAATTTCGACAGAGAGTTTTAAGACATTTTTAGGAACTCTGTATTTTCGGTATTGGCTTGTTGTTGGAGTTTGGCATTGAATGCCCGAAATTCCGTTTCAGGAGTTGCATAATTAAGCGCGAAACAAGGGGGTTAGTTCGCAGCGTATTTGTGAAGAATCAGCTTTAATGAACCTACATATAAAGTGGCATAAATAACTTTGCCTTTTTATATTAATGAGCTGCAGACTTTTCTTTCTGCTGGACTTTTTATGCAGAACTTTTTTAGGGACTAGGCCGATTTTGAATGCCCTGTGACAAACAACTCACGATCAACAGTTTAATGAATAACAGCTGTAATATATAACTAAATTCTTCAATAATAAATAACATTTAAAATAACAATACATCTTTTTTAGAACAAAAAACTAACTTAAGAACGCATTTTTTTTATAAAACCCAGTTTTCGCCCATATAATGAAAGTCCATTCATAAAGAAAATGCTAAAACACTAGAGCATCAATAAATAACATAGGCACACACACATACAAAAAAAAAAAGAATTGGTTTTCTAAGGACAACATACATATGTTCTAAGTTTGTTTGTTTGTCTTATGTATTTCGACAAGCTGAATCTGAATCCGAAGTCCGTCTCACCCCGTCACTTCAAGTTTAAGAGCATTTGAAGGTCAAATTTCGTATGAAATCGTTTACGAAGAAATAGAGCTTCCGTGGTTTTGAGAGTCCCTGAATTCGAATCCGGGGTCACCACAAATTTGATTTGATTTCTGCACAAAATCAAGGTAATTTAAAGGAAAAATATGTCTATTTCGCAAAAAATTCATTTTGACTGAGGATTCATTTCTTGAAAAATAAACATATTTGTCCTTGACATTACCTTGATTTTGCGCTGATGTGCTGAAACAGACCTCGGATTCGAATTCAGCGACGCTCATAAGCATGGAAACTATAGTTATTTCTTTTTTAACGACTTCATACGAAATTTAACCTTCAAATGGTCTTAAACCTGACGAGATTGGGTGAAACAGACTCCGGATTCGGATTCAGCGTGTCGAAATACATAAGGATAAATGTATGGCGTCTTAGGAAAATGCCACATTTTTTTTTGTGTGTATGCCTGTGTAATAAATACATCGCTCTCACGTAGATACAACCTTTCGCATTCAAGTAGATACAACCATTCAAAATTCAAATTTTAAAATATCAGTCCAACGAGAAGATTTGGACAATTTTTCACCACTATGAACATAAATTTACACCTCCAGCAAATCTACAATATTCAGTTAATTCTTAATTTTTTTAACGGCGTGTCAAAAATTGGCCTATTAACTACGGTCTATCAGGTGGCCACCCTATTATAAAGCCAACAGCACGTGGTCGGTCACCCATTCAGGTACTGTCCCCGCCCGACATTGCTTAACTTCGGAGATCATTCAACGTGGCAATTTATTATTATCATTATTAATTATTAAACTGAAATAATGACCTTGGCAGTAGAAGCACCTATAATTAATAAATAAATAAATTAAACTGAAATTAAGGGTTTAAGCTTTCTTAGAAATATTATTTGGTGATTTATTTCTGTATACCAACGAGAAAATACACACAATTTATATTTCTCACAATATGAGCATCACTGACCTACTACAGAAGCTGTAATTGTTAAAATATGAAAATGTATTATAATTCCTAGACAGCGAGAAAAGGCTATCAGTCGAGGATGATAGAAGAGATACAATAATAATTACAGGTCATTTAGCAGTCGAAACGCTGGATCCAATAACTAACTGACACGAACTCAAAACGTTTCGTACATTTGTTAAATTGAATATAAAAAATACGAGACGTTTAAGGTAATTTACAAAGTCCATTTCTTAATAATTCATTAACCCAGGCCAAACCGCACTTTATATATTTCAAATTTAAAAACTGTTATTCGAGAGCAGGTTGTATAATTGGCTTATAAATTTATTGGCGCACTTAGTCAAGTATTGGCTAACCTCTTGGCCAATTTTTTGACAGCCATTATTAGCCCTCTTAAATAATTATCTGTTAAATTTAATAAAGGCCTGTCTTAAAAAACAAGTTTCATTTCTTTCTGAGATATATTTTTATTGCAAATAACATATTTTTTTATTAATAATACATGATATTATTATTTCTATAACAACTTCCATCAAATATTAACCATTCGTAACGACTTGTTATCAGTTGTCCAACCTTAATTTTATTTGTAGTTCTGTATTTATTTATCTGATGAGCTCCAAACCAACGGTTATCTGATCATTTGTAATAAATATTGTCCAAAATTGTATGCAGCCAATGAGGTTATTCCAATTTGATCTAAGTGACCAAGCAACGGTGATTAAGAAAAGTAAAAAATAAAGCGAAGATAAAATTTAAAAAATAAATCAATTAGTTACAGAAATTTGGAACAGGAGTAGTAAAAAAAAAAAAAGAAAAGAAAAAAATACAGGCAATTACAAGCCGCAATTAGGCACAATAAGTCCATTATGATGAATAATTTATAATGTAAAATTTACTTTGTAAAACATTTAAAAAATATTCATAGAGTTCGGGAAAAATGTCTCTGTGCAACTGATATCTTTATTGACAAGAATAATTAATAAACCTTGTCCCTTCTTCTTAATAAAAATATAAATTACAAAGAGACGTTTAAATTTAATAATTATTAAAATATTGTTCAATTAGTTTAAAATATATTTCTTATAGTGCCAGAAAAATTCCGGTTCTTCTCAAAAGGAACAGCAGAGATGGCCATTGGTATTCATGGCACTACATGCCATCGAAGGTGTAGAAGATTTTGATGCATGGTGCAGAAATAGTGCAGAAGACGATTCTTTCAGCCGGAATATTGTTCGAAGAGGCACAGGAAAGTAGAAATCGCCGTCCAGCGGCCAGGTCCTGAGCAGGAACCCGCTGATGCCACCGATATACTGAGGTCCATATTCTACTAAATAATCCTGTCTCCTTAATAAAATTCATTCAATTGATTACGGTATCAGCTTTAGTGCCAAGAATTATGTCTATGTTTCTGTTTATTTTGTGCTTGGTTCTATAAGTTGCCATAAAATGGAGATTCATAACGTTGTATGCCATAACTTTGACAGTGACGGGTATCCCACAAGTGTCACAGAATGGGGGACATTTAGACAGAAAGGGGTCTTTAAACATATGGAAGGGGTGTGTGAGACAAGTGTGCCCTTTACGAAGTCTTGCCGAAACTACTTCTGCTCTCCTATTAGCCCAATAGATACAGGGGTTTGAGCTAACATTAATTCCCCAACAAGATTTTTTTCTAATATCCTTAGGTTTGATGAGAAAGTGCTGAAACCAATTTTTCGAACAGGAAAGTCGGGAGGAAAACTTTTGGCAGGCGAAAACCCGCAAAATGGTAGCACTTTATTCAGTTTTTCTTCAATTATTTAAGAACCGTTGATTTTGGGGGGGGGGGAACTTCGAAGAGAGAGTAAAGAACATTATATTATGCTTCAAATGAACTGGTCGAAGTCCAAGTTCGAAATCGCTAGCGAAGAAACAACAATTGTTTCCAATTTTGCGAAAAAGTGTGGTGAGCCTACTTTTAACGAGTTACAGCTAGGATTCATCAATTCTTTTGATACACCCCCCTGCCAAAAGTTCTCCGCCCGGCTTTGGAGTTCGATAAATTGGTTTCACTCACACCAAACCTAAGGATATTAGAAAATAAAAAGTCCGACTCGCAGGAACTGCGTCATCTTAGCGCGGTTCCATTCATATCCCTAGTGTTATTTTGTAGACTTAGAATAGAAACAGTTATTACTTTGTTTGCATCATTCCTAATGTAAACAAATATGAAAAAAAAAAAAAAAAAAAAAAACATGACTTTCGGCTAGGGATGAAACTATCCTAAGCAGAAATTACTCTTTCTGCCGTCCCAAGTTTCGGTCTACGAAGACTCTTCTACGAATATATTTCTAATTTACTTAACTTGCAGTGCAAACATATCCATTTTACTTTTAAATGCAATTAAACAAAATAAAATTGTACATGAAAATGAGAAAGTAGTGTTATTTTTTATTGAACTACGGCCACATTCAACCACAAAATATAATTATATTTCTAGTACAGAATTTGGCTGCATGACTTCCTACAGGTAAAGGTGACTGTCAGCTGTCCTAGAATGCTTGATGAGAACAATGAATCTTGATTTATGAAGTGCAATACCAGCCTACCTGAACCGGCCTACTACCTCGACCCGGACTGACTCTACACAGAGAATATTTACGTTTTCAGTTCTGTTACAGGTTCAAAGAATTTGTATTTATTCCCCTGTTTTATTGAGAAATACATCCTCCTCCTAGAAGCAATAACAAAATAACAAGAAATAAAAACAGACAAAAAGAACCGTATAAATTACCGAAATCAATTATCGTTTATCAAACTTCTAAGTTATATGTACTTATTTCTCCGTTTGACATCGCCTAATCAAAACTTTCTTCAGAACCTGTTTTCTAGAGCATTTAGTAAGCTTTCGAATGGAAACAATCCGTTTACCAAGATTCTCAACGGTTTTCGAGATACTAACGAAAGTATAAAAGGTTACCAAAACTTTTCTTGTCTGTTAATAAAATATTTTATTCTAACCCTTCCTTTACTCCAAACGTAACTAAAATTTCAACATATTAGTGTTGATACAATTCGAACATGCAGAAAATGTTTCAACTGAATCCCATAATTCTAAGTACCAAAATCAAAGACAAAAAGAACAGTTCGAATAAGCGGAATCAATTACTTTAAAGTTTTAAGCACTTATTTCTCCGATTGACATCGCCTAATCAAAACTTTCATCAGAACCATTTTTGAAGAGCATTAAGTGAGCTTTCTAATGCTCATCTTCCGTTTCCAATGATTCTCAACCATTTTCGAGATATTAAGGAAAGTATACAAAGTTACCAAAACGTTTTATGTCTGTTAATAAAATATTTTATTCTAACCCTTCCTAAACTCCAAACGTAACAAAAATTTCAACATATTAGTTTTAATGAAAGTAGAACATGCAGAAAATGTTTCAACTGAATCCCATGATTCTAAGTACCCAAACCAAAAACGGTATTCAAAAACTATTTTTCCAATTTTCTCGAAAACGGTTAAAGCTATCGCCTTGAAAATGGTTTTATTCGTTTTCCTAGCCCAAGAAGCCTATAAAACGAGTACTTACAAGCTTATGAACTCAAAAACGTAAGCGTTACGATTTTTTTTGCGCGAATTTCGCCCCAAACGCCATCTTCCAGTGGGCGGATTCTGCTGGCTAACGAACTTGACCTTTCAAATTAGACGATGGATTTTCGTACCAAATTTCATCACAATCGGACCATTCGTCTTCTATTTAGAGAGCGAACAGACAAATATATATATATATATATATATATATATATATATATATATATATATATATATAAATAAATATATACATATATATATATATATATACAAATTTTAACCACCGTTATTTTCGGTTTCTAGGGGTTCTGAAACGCAAAATTTTCTAGTCGGCACTTCCGGATTGTTTCATTGTATCAACCTTATAAGCGGGGTTCCTCCCTATGGGGGAGGGAGGAACCGCGCTAAAAAACCTTGTGGAGGAATTAATTTTTGTTTGACCCCCTTTGAAGTCTCTACATACTGGGCTATAATCTCACTGATGGAAGTTGACCAATGTTTGTTGCTGGTCTTTATTTCTCTGGGTTTATTGTCAGATACCAATAAGAATTCCATGAGTTTATTATTTTTTTCTTGAAAAATTTTGCCTTGTCTTGATTTATACACTCTATTGTATAGAATGTCCGTTGTGGCAGCTCTATCAGCCTCCTCGTTTCCAGGGTTTATCCTTCCTAATGTTTACAGGATCTAACCAGCCTAATATTTTCGGCTTTGTCCATCAGATTTAGAAAGTTCTTTATGTAATTTACACGTCAAGACCAAGAAATAGGGATAGATAGGAGGAACCTATATAGCTATTTATTCTCCTTAGGGATAAATTCTTCATTATAAGAATATTATCCAGTTACAATTAATCGGATAGATAACAAACTTCCTTATATAAGAATAGAAAAGAAGCGAAAACGCTTTGTTGAACAATGCTCAGAATGCATTCAAATGTTATGCAAACTTGTAAACACAAAACGCCTTCCGTCCTGTAATACTTTTTCTGGTGAAATAATGGTTTGAGAAAAAGTAATTTGTGCCAATGACCAAAGCAGTCGAAGCAACAAAAATCACAAAAAAGAAATAAATGATTAGGTATATTTTTTTAGTGCCTATTGAGAATGAATGTTGAGAGTTCAAACTGTCAATCCATTAGAAGGTGATTCAACTAATTGTCTGCTCAAACCACCGCTTGCGGCGAGAATCGAACCCACCCCTATTAAATCAGTCCATTACTTCCTAACCCGTTATTATTCATAATATGAAGGCCTAGCCGCCAATTACCCCTTCTGTATATTGTGGCGACTGACAAAAAAATACGGATCAACATTAGAAGTGCTAACGATTCATACTTTCGCTTAAATATGGAAATTTTATGCTGCAGACCGATTGCGGTACTTGTTAACTAGTAGTTAGACATGTTGTAGCAGGGGTTTTTACGACGATGGTATGTGTTGAAGAGAGGGCGACGTCGAGGTAACCGGTTCGTGACGGGATCGTTTCATCACGTATGATTATTTTTTGGTTGAGATATTTAGCATATTTGTAATCGTTCTGAAACTGAAAATTGAAATAAAATAATTTTATCGCAAAAGCTCTATATCATTTGTTACTATCCGCTGGCTAAAATAGTTACAAAAAAAAAAGAAGAAGAAGAATTTTCATTTTCATTTTCAATTTAATCATTTCTCGTAATTACCCCTTTTCACAGATTAAAGTTTAATAGCTTTCAGAATATATTGTTATCATAACAGAAAAACAGACATTAGGTCCGCTGTAGAAAGTGATGGTTTTCCTAAAACCACCATTTCAGGAAAAAAACACCTTTTAGTAGACCGATGATACTGATGAACCATGCATCTGTTGCATATGTCGTTTACGAACGTTGATAACGCTCGTTCTTATTATGAGATAGTAAAAAATGAGATAGATGTAACATTGCCAAGGATGATGGTAAAAAAAAAAATAGCCAGCGCGTATCTAGGGTCCCGAAAATAGAAGGCATTAGGCATACTAAGTTCTCCTTCAGTCTGTTTATTTTGAGACTGACGTTGTATCGTGCTGTTCCGGTCGCCGCGATTATGTAATAAAAAATGTTTACTTATCTGGTTTACAGAGACGAAACTTTTTACTTAAAGAGAATTGAGATTCTCAGTTTGCCAAAGGATGCGTTTTTCAAGTGAGAACGTTCCCTTAGAGTTATGTAAGCCCTTTGATCGTCCGAAGGGACATTTGAAAGCGGAGGATTCCGAACAAATCGGCCATGCCGTTGTTTGGAGCTGAAGGACTCTAGACTGATTGGCCCCTGTATTACAATACAATACTCCAATGGCGTGGCGAGACTCCATCAGATAGCTAACGACTTACTGCCCCCGGCTCCTATCTCCGACGACGATTATTCAGCAAAGTTTATTGGCTTATTAGGGGACAGCTTAGGGGATACAAACCCCAGGGTCCTGTTTGCGCGGTACCGCCTCGTCCACGCTCGCCTCCTGGCAAGTATCGGAGCTTGCTTGCTTTCCGATTCAAGTGGCTGTATCAGTATGTATCGTGGCGGATCGTGAGGGCTCACTTATTCGTGACTGGATATTCTTTGTCACTTAATATCTGGCAAAGAAACGTTACGCCATGAGTGGATTGTAAACTTTATAAACACCCTATTGAGTCGTCAAGGAGAATAGTTTGGCATTTGGCTTTTAGTTTGAAATCTCCCTTCCCATAACCAGGAACGTTACAAAGAGATGACCGCACCAAGAAATTAATATTAAAATTGAAAATAATATAATTCCATGGACACACCATACAAAATATTTAGGACCAACTCTAGATAGAGGTCTCACATTCATCGAGCACATAAACGAGAAAACAAAATGACTATATTCAATGTCCACCTATTTCAATAAAAAATCTAAGGTAAGCGCTATATTAAATGATTTTACGCCCTGGATTGTTATATGCTTGTCCTGTTCGGAGCTCAACCTGTTTAACAAACTACAAAAAACTTCAGGGTACCTAAAACACCTGTTTATTAATTATAAATGACACTAAAATTAAAGATATGCACGAAAAGCTGGCAATAGTGACAATCGTAGACTATATACACACACACTCACGACTAAATTCTTTCACTACAAGTATTGGACAACCCACTAATAGCTGAAATAGGCAATAATAACAAACAAACTCTCAGACGAAACAAGCACAAACGGACCAAACATATACTACTGGGCAGCTGACTTGGTCTTAGTAAGATAATAATTATGTCATTTTATTTTGCTTGTTTTTTTTTTTTTTTTGTTTTTGTTTTTTATAAATTTGTCCGAAACTTTCTACAAAATTTAAAATGAAGTTAGTCGTCAAGGTGTTAAGCAATCAGGGAATAGTTGGGATTCGGCTAAGAAAACATCAATAAGATTTTAGTAAAAAATCTATATTTCTGTTTATTAATTCTGTATTCTATTGTTTTTGTCTTTTAGCTTTATTCGAAGGCTACCAAAGAGCAGCCGAAACGTCCTAAATACAGATTTTTAGAAAAATGTTATTGATGCTTTCTTAGCCGAATCCCAACTATTTCCTGATTGCTTACAATATTGTCCAAGTAGTTTAGCCAAACAAGGACCTGCAAATTATAGAATAAAATGTAAAGCTAAACGAATATATTGCATATTCACTTTTGTAAATAAAAATGTCTTCTTCTTGCAACGAGGAAAGCCTGTTCATTACGTTATCCCGATGATTCAATTCGGAAATGCTAGTTTATTAAATGTACAATATTGTCCAATTTTGATAAAATTTGACACAAGAATAATTTGTTTGGAACTAAACCACCAGCAGAATCTCTTACTCATACATTTTATATTGAAATTTAGGTTTAGGGAGTGGAAAAAAAACTTCCTTTAATGTGATGTTTTTAACTGTTTTGAGAAAAATTTAGATTTTGAGTGGTCAAAACCGATAAAAAAATTTATAAACACTTTTCCATATTTTCTTATCTCCAGCATTTACCCCCCAATAATATATATATTTAATTAAGTAGGACGTTTTATAAAAAGTGGCATGCCATGAGTGAAAAAATGTGCTACTTCTCAAATGGTGTAAACTGAAAAAAAAAGCGCTTTTACAAATGTTTCACAGATATGCAAACAAAGACATTGTTACGTTTTGAATACTTGAAGTATTAAAGAAGAAACAGCAAGAGCAGTCTTCGAAAATATGTTTTACAGAGATCAGCTGAGTGCCTTGTAATGCTAAAGCGTAAGCGTTACGTCTTTCTTCGCGGTTTTTTATTAAAAAAAAAACATGCTACGTTAGACATATTCTGTTGATATATATGTTACCGTTACTTTCGTAATCTGTGGATTCTGAAACGTAAATTTTTAGTCGGCACTTCCAGAGTGCGTTCGAGGTCTACCTCATAAGCGGGTTTCCTCCCAATGGAGGGAGGGAGGAACCGCGTTGATTTAAATGTCATATAGCAGCTATCTCATATTCCCATACTAATCCGAAACGAAAATAATGAACTGCCTATCTTCTGCCCATTTCATGTCCTTTTCTAAATTGAAATATAATTTATAGGCATATTTACATTAAGGTTCCTTCTACTCCCGGACTGGCAGGCCCGTCGGTAATTATTATATTTGAGAACAACTGTGTATAATTATATCTGATTTCCTGGAGCGAGATGTAGAACCTTGTGAGATCTCTTGGTCAGACTTTGAGGCAGGATAATAAACGCCTCTTCGTCTTAATAAATCATTTCCATCTCGTATCAGTTGGCTGTCTAATTATCGGGCGTCAAGTGGCCGAGCTTTCGGACGAATCTTGGCTCTGGAAATTGGGTTATTGAAGACCTGAGTCTGTTTCCAGGGTTGGGCAAATTGATGTTCTAGCATCAGACAAACCTCCTTCTACTGACAGCATTAATTAGAAACTCTATTAAACAAATAGCAAAATTTACTCTTCATCAAGACTGGTGTTATATTCAAAAACAAACAGACATGAGGAGTTGGATAATTAAGAATTTTTTAATTATAATTATTGTTATCGTTACAGTGCACAGCTATAGGAGCGTCTACCGTGTTGCCGACTGACATGATACCTTCCTTTTGTTTCTTAAATAGTATTTACATTAATTAATTTAAAGTATTTCTTTTTTATATTTTTTCAATTTATTTATTTTCTATTATTTTACTTATTTATTATTACTTTTTTATTTTATTTTCATTAGGCTGGGGATGATTTTCTGAGACACTGGTAAAATAGCCCATCCCCAAGACTCTAAAAACAAATAAAGACATAAATGTATAAATTCTGAGTCCAGTTTTGTTTGTTTGTTTTAGAAAATATGGGGCGAAAAACCTCACGGTCGTCAGCGCCCTACTATGTTGTTGCAACGCACAACCACTCATCCCATGCTCCCGGTGAAAGGTGTGCTTTTCTTAGGGAGTCAGGAATTTTTTTTTTTTTTTTTTTTTTTATAATTAGTATAATATAATTAATATTTTTTTTATTCACCTTTCTAATTTTATTTTATTTATTCATTTTTATTAAATTAGACCTTGTACTTTTATTTATATATATATATATATATGCTTTTCGGCATATTCTTTTTTTTCTCACTTTCTATTTTTTTTTTCTTTTTTCTTTCCCTTTCCCTTTTTTTTTTTTTTTTTTTTATCCTGACACCACCATGTTGCCGACTGACATGATACCTTCCTTATGTTTCTTAAATAGTATTTACATTAATTAATTTAAAGTATTTCTTTTTTATATTTTTTCAATTTATTTATTTTCTATTATTTTACTTATTTATTATTACTTTTTTATTTTATTTTCATTAGGCTGGGGATGATTTTCTGAGACACTGGTAAAATAGCCCATCCCCAAGATTACGGGACTCTAAAAACAAATAAAGACATAAATGTATAAATTCTGAGTCCGGTTTTACTTCCGGTCCTTCCTTTGTCTAGAGAAAGTGGATGAAGTCACTTATTAGCTTAGGATACTGTCAGTTTCCCGTTGCGGCGCTTAAAATCTTATATTACTTCTCTTAGAGAATTCATTGTATATTTCTCACGAAAGATGAAATCCTACCAATAAAGGCTTCTATTCCATTACTAATGACACTAGGGATATTAACGGAACCACGCTAGGACGACGCAGCTCCTGCGAGTCGGACTTTTTAGGACTAATCTCTTCTATTTTTTTTTGTGACTGGAAGTCCATTCGGCGAGGATCCGGTTTTTGTGTCTCAGTCTTCAAGTTTTTGCAGTCATTTTGCAAATTGTTTGTAATGTTTAGCTTGTCTTGTAAGAAAACGTTTAGTGGTTAGACTGTGAAGCGTTGAGTAGGCAGTTATGCTTGTTCGTCTGCATTCTACCTAAATCCTTAGTTCTAGTTATATATATATATATATATATATAAAGTCCGTCACGCAGGAGCTGCATAACTAAGCACTTTCCTCAGAATTTGGGTAGTGTAGACTGCTTTCCAGAACAATTTGCTTAAAATATCCTAAATAAATAAAATAAAAACGTGAATAGTTCTCATTTTGTAATGAGTAACTGATCAATTATTAATTTGCATCCAGAGTTATGTTTACACATGGTACCTACTACACTACGTAATAAATACAAAAATCCTCATATTATCGTATTTTGATCTAACGCAGGAACAGGATAGAGTCACTCTAGTGGTAGAAAGCGCTCCTTGCGGCGGCTTTGTGAACCTACGTCTGCCGGCTTTTCTATTCAAATATATTACAAATTAAATCCCCGCTTTCCGATTGACCGATTCAGCGGTCAATATAACAAATATTACGGCTGACATAGTCAAATAAGTGTTTTGGGTTCGGGGTAAACCCCCCCTTCCGGTGGACCGACTTTGGTGGTTAACGAACTCGTTCAATCGTTTGCTAATTGAATGCTATATACCAAGTTTCGTGACGAAAAAACAAAAACTCTGGCCGCTATCGTGTTAACAGACATATATATATATATATATATATATATATATATATATATATATATATATATATATATATATATATATATATATAAATTTTAACGGGGGTCATTTTCGGTGTCTACTAGGTAGGATCGATAAAGATTTGAAGAAATTTTTCAAAAATTCCGTCATGAGTCCAACCTCAATAGCTACTTTCCTTCGGAGGAAAGTGCTAATATATATATATTTACATAAAATTAATTATGAAGTACATAATAATAAACTAATTGCATTGTTCCTCGCCACCGTTCCAGTTAAGAATTAATTATGGAAATAGTTTAATTTTTTCACTATAATCCCATGTTTGATATCGAGTATGTTACAATAATTTAAAGTTTAATAATTACGGTAATGTAGGAAAACTTGTAGATTTTAATGCGGGTATACTGACGACAGAAGCCTTTATGTTCTGTAATAAACCTCACCTCAGCTTCTACGACAAGAAGTGGCTTCAGCACGAAGCTAGGTATTTATAAAGCAAACATACATAAATAAACATTAATTAAGGAGTGTTTTTATTATATCGTGAAATTAAAAAAAAAAAAAATAGTTTGTATTTCCGTTTATAACTTAAGTAGACATGCTCCGTTAAGACGCTTCTCGTATTTTTTATGTTAAATAGTAGGGGAAGGTGTTGTACCTTTGACCACTTTGCACAATTGAATTTTTTTTGGCTTGAATATTAAAGCTAAATTCATTTTAATTAGTATTCTATTGCTTATCATATTTTACATTTAATATTTTTTATAAATTTTTTCAAAAATAATCGTACAGTGGTCAAAGGTACAACTTGTAGTTGCACCTTTGGCCAAGGGGTGTTGTACCTCTGACCACCTAAAAACAACACTGCAGTGCAGAAAAAAAAATTTATTCAGTAATATCGTAATTAATTGTATGTTTAATAAATACAGGACAAGGATGTAAGCATGATAAAAAAGCTATTATTGATATTATGATGTGCTTAATATGTTGAAAAATCCAGTCCAATCGATAAATGTTTTAACCGTCAAGCAGATCCACTAGCAATAGTAGGGTATGGAAGTTTAGCCACAATGTCTTCAACATCAGTATCATACAAATTTTCATCTTTTCTCGTAAACTTGTCACTTAAAGTCTGTTTTTTCAAATATTGGATCTTAGACATTGGATATTTAATACCACAAATCTCTGCAACTAATATGTAATAGTCTTTTTACTTTTATTTTTAACAAGTATAAAGTTTCCTTTTTCCAAATCATATTTTTCAAATTGTTTCTGGTCATGGACATAACTCACGACATTTATCAGACGAATCAACGTCCATTTCTCCTGAAGAAATTTCGGTGTCAGTATCAGAATATGAACCGTCATTAGAATATTTTTTTCAACTTCAATAATTAGCTTTTCAGGTATATCTGTCAGGATATGAGGCCATTATCCTTAGGCCGGCCCCTATTTCACATTTTACCCTGCCATCGCTTTTCGATAAGGTCTTACAACTTCAAGTGAAACGATAAGAGGCGATAGGTTTGAACTGAGGATTGAGAAAGTCAGTTTGAACTTATTCATTTATTATTTTTTAAATTCTTTAAACAATTGAAGCAACCAATATTAAATACTTGTTAAAAATATGTAGCAGAAGAACATAAAAGTTGAATTTTGAAAAAATTACTCAGGTGTGTTGTACCTTTGACCTGGTCACAGGAACAACACCTAGTCGTGGTCAGAGGTACAACACCCTGGTAGTACAAATTAAAAATCATGCTAAAAATTTTAGGGTTAAGATAAATCAATTTCAGAAGCTACACCATGTTTCTTATTGTAATAGCTACTTTGTGAAATGATTTCCATCTAAAAAGACATAATACAAAAAGTATGATGAGGCAAAACGTCATGAAAGAATAACTTACACTTTTATGATAGAAGTGGATAAGTATTTTTTGCAAGAATCCTCTTTGCCTAGAATAATCCAAAGTAGGTTACACAAGCCCTCTAGTGAAGGAGCTAAACACTGATTACACCAAAATTTATAAAATGTTGCTACGTGCTGCCACAGCCTCGGTGGTCAAAGGTAATATATGGTCAGAGGTACAACACCTTCCCCTATATTTGAAATTTTCTGTAGAATTAGAATGTTATTCTGTTATGTTGTGTTGTCTTACGTTTTTGCATTTACTCTGTCATTCCTCTAACAAAAAGATATAATTGATATGATAATTTCATATTGCTGGGTGCCTTCATACTTTGAGTCTCGGCTGACTCAAATGTGTAACGCATGTGACGTCATCGGTCACGTGACTGAAAATTAAATTTGACAGGAATTGATTTTTAATCATTCATTGCTAAGTATTACAGATATAAAACAGTAATGTAAATTAATGAGTATTTAAAACTGGCTTTCATTTACTTGCCGAATGACATTTTTATTGTCAAAATGATTTTGCTCTGGAGGGATTTCAGTTATTCTCACAGTTCGTCGATTTTTATTTTAAAATCTTAATTTTTAAGGAAATTTGACTTTTCAGACTGCGATATAAAATCGAAATCTCCTCTTTTACGTTCGGATTCATTGTCAATTATCCTTTGAATCTTCATATCACAGCAAAGTAAGTTAATTCATCTAATGAAGCCAAAAAAATACCTCACAGCATTATAATTATCCGAAACCAGTCAGTATTGTAGTCATACAACGCTCACAGGAGGCGTACCCTATACGATCAATCCGAACCATTAGAAAAAATCCTACATCTCAATCCGTCGTTGTGAGTAGCCAAAATCAAATTCTAGTTTTCTCCGTTTTTAAAACGGTTAACAATATCGCTGGTTTCATTCAAAGCCGACCCTCAAAGAACTTATAAAAAGTGCTTTGGAAAGCCCATTAACATTGGACAAAATTCAATTACCTGTTTTTGTGTACCTCATAGAAAAGCAGGTAGGTTTTCCTATCGGCTGGTTTTTTCGCCTTCGATAACGTAATACGCTGAGGGTTTCCTAATTTGAATGTTTCCTACAGACGCATCACAACCGCATAGAACGCATTTCAATGATTCGATTGGCCCAGCCAGAAATGCACGATTCACATTTTTGTCCACAGTTTGTGTTCTAAATGCAAGAAAATACTGTAGCCAGCAGAGAGTTTTCTTCTGAAGACGACATTTTGATTCAATTTGTGCAAAATCTTTTGATATTTTATGACACGAAGAATCGTAAACGTCAACCACTTTGTCAGCGTTCGTAATAACTTTTATTATATTAGCGCCACTTGACGGAACTGCGATCATCAGGAACGAAGCTCTTTTAGATACTCAGTGCGATAAATTTCACGTTGCGACGAGTCGGTAGAAAACACTTTCTCTCTCATGTTGAGGCAATTTAGACAAATTAAGTTCCTGCGACTAAATACTAGCCACAAGGAAACGTACCTTTAACCCGGGAAAGGTAGCGCTCCTCCGAGGGTCGATTTAGGTAGCACTTCGTCGCTGAGACGAAGGTGCTTAATTTTGCTTTAAATGGAGCCATATCATTTTGTAAATGCAATAGTGTAATATTATAATCTTCTCAACAATAGGTTTGACATAATATTTCTCTTTTTACGCTTATCTCATTCTTAAAAACTAATACATTTCAATTTTGTTTTGCCAGTTGGCCATGAAGAGCTCCAAGTTATCGCTGTCTACTAAGAGGCTTCGAGGTTTTTAGTTTCTACTAGTTATGATTGTAAATCACAAAACTATGTATTCCCGCAATATTCAATATGTTGTAAGAAAGAAAACCAGACCAGCGATGAGTCTTACGGGTGCAGTTATTATCGGAGCACATTCTGTCAAAAACATTAACTCAACCTTTATTACTGTTATATACAGTAACAATGTCTGATTTTTGGGTTTGGTCCTCTAATGAAGCGTATTTGTTTATACTAGAAACTAGTAACACTGTTTTATTTCCATTGGTTTCAAAAAAATAAAATGAAAATGCTGTGCATAAAGTATTGCTTTAACAGGTAAAATTAGCCTTCAAGACAGATAATTGTTATTAAAGTTGTAATTTTCGACATATTTACGAACATTGAACAGGCTTATAAAGGTAGCACTTAGTTTCCAAGACTAACGGAAAATGTATACATGAGGTAGAGTTCGTCTTGCCGACATCGTTACCTTAGAAAAATAAATCGAATAATTGACTTCCCTATAAAAACATACTTTGACCTTACAGCATCTAGTGTGTTACTAAGAGGTGGCAGCACTCCTAGTAATTGGGCTAGCTAGTGGTGGGGGGTCGTCTGTAACAACACACAAGTATGCGGACTCTTCGTCGTCTCGACGAGTGCTACCTTTCCCGGGTTAAATGTTACGGAAAGTGTCATCATGTCGCCGTCATAAGTAAGGTCTTCCTCGACAGGGAGGGGGAATTTCTCCATAATCCCCAATGAACAACCACGACATAATATATAAGTGATGAGATTATATTATTTTTGCCATTATAATTACCCTTGCTAATTGGCATCCCTTTAAACTTGCTTATTCATTATTTAAAAAAGGCCGTTACGATTAAAACCCCGTATTTCATTCCCGAAACGTTTGATTAACTGGTCCTATAAAGCGGGAATGAGTCGGGCAATCAAAGGGAAAATATAGAGCTTGTAAACTGCCGATTTCTCGATGATAAACTCGCCAAGTTTTAGCGGGAGACAAGGGCCATTATGTTGATAAAATATTAGCTTTTAGTAAAATGGCCTAAAGCTTCAAACGAATTCCGATGGAAAAAGGGTGAATTATTTCGAAATACAGAAGGCATATATAATTTTATTATCCATTTGGTGGCCATTCGAAGATCTCCTACAGTGTCATGGTGGTTGTTTTAGTGATGGGTTGCTATTAGCACATCTGTTATTTTTAAGCAGTTAATCACCATTAGCATTAGCAGGTTACTCTAGCAGCTAGAAATAACATATACCGTTGTTCGCGGTTTAAGAGCCGCTGGCAAAACTCCACCTTTGAAATCGTAGCAGATAGCAGTTAGCTCTATCGATTCTCATTCCCTGTGCCGTCTGCCTTGTCTTCCGAGTTGCTAACCTCCTAATTCAATCTCAAAGCTCGTCTTCGTACCATTTAGCAGTTAGCTCTATCGATTCTCATTCCCTGTGCCGTCTGCCTTGTCTTCCGAGTTGCTAACCTGCTAATTCAATCTCAACGCTCGTCTTCGTACCATTTAGCAGTTAGGAGTTAGCTCTATCGATTCTCATTCTCTGTGCCGTCTGCCTTGTCCTCCGAGTTGCTAACCTGCTAATTCAATCTCAAAGCTCGTCTTCGTACCATTTAGCAGTTAGCTCTATCGATTCTCATTCTCGGTGTCGACAACCATGTCCCCCGAGCTGCTAACCTCCTAATTCAATCTCAACGCTCGTCTTCGTACCATTTAGCAGTTAGCTCTATCGATTCTCATTCCCTGTGCCGTCTGCCTTGTCTTCCGAGTTGCTAACCTCCTAATTCAATCTCAAAGCTCGTCTTCGTACCATTTAGCAGTTAGCTCTATCGATTCTCATTCCCTGTGCCGTCTGCCTTGTCTTCCGAGTTGCTAACCTGCTAATTCAATCTCAACGCTCGTCTTCGTACCATTTAGCAGTTAGGAGTTAGCTCTATCGATTCTCATTCTCTGTGCCGTCTGCCTTGTCCTCCGAGTTGCTAACCTGCTAATTCAATCTCAAAGCTCGTCTTCGTACCATTTAGCAGTTAGCTCTATCGATTCTCATTCCCTGTGCCGTCTGCCTTGTCTTCCGAGTTGCTAACCTGCTAATTCAATCTCAACGCTCGTCTTCGTACCATTTAGCAGTTAGGAGTTAGCTCTATCGATTCTCATTCTCTGTGCCGTCTGCCTTGTCCTCCGAGTTGCTAACCTGCTAATTCAATCTCAAAGCTCGTCTTCGTACCATTTAGCAGTTAGCTCTATCGATTCTCATTCCCTGTGCCGTCTGCCTTGTCTTCCGAGTTGCTAACCTGCTAATTCAATCTCAACGCTCGTCTTCGTACCATTTAGCAGTTAGGAGTTAGCTCTATCGATTCTCATTCTCTGTGCCGTCTGCCTTGTCCTCCGAGTTGCTAACCTGCTAATTCAATCTCAAAGCTCGTCTTCGTACCATTTAGCAGTTAGCTCTATCGATTCTCATTCCCTGTGCCGTCTGCCTTGTCTTCCGAGTTGCTAACCTGCTAATTCAATCTCAAAGCTCGTCTTCGTACCATTTAGCAGTTAGCTCTATCGATTCTCATTCCCTGTGCCGTCTGCCTTGTCTTCCGAGTTGCTAACCTGCTAATTCAATCTCAAAGCTCGTCTTCGTACCATTTAGCAGTTAGCTCTATCGATTCTCATTCTCTGTGTCGACAACCTCGTCCCCCGAGCTGCTAATTCAATCTCAAAGCTCGTCTTCGTAGCAGTTAGCAGTTAGCTCTATCGATTCTCATTCTCTGTGCCGTCTGCCTTGTCTTCCGAGTTGCTAACCTCCTAATTCAATCTCAACGCTCGTCTTCGTAGCAGTTAGCAGTTAGGAGTTAGCTCTATCGATTCTCATTCTCGGTGTCGACAACCATGTCCCCCGAGCTGCTAACCTGCTAATTGAATCTCAACGCTCGTCTTCGTAGCAGATAGCAGTTAGGAGTTAGCTCTATCGATTCTCATTCTCGGTGTCGACAACCATGTCCCCCGAGCTGCTAACCTGCTAATTGAATCTCAACGCTCGTCTTCGTAGCAGATAGCAGTTAGCAGTTAGCAGTCAGCTCTATCGATTCTCATTCTCTGTGCCGTCTGCCTTGTCTTCCGAGTTGCTAACCTCCTAATTCAATCTCAACGCTTGTCTTCGTACCATTTAGCAGTTAGGAGTTAGCTCTATCGATTCTCATTCTCGGTGTCGACAACCATGTCCCCCGAGCTGCTAACCTGCTAATTGAATCTCAAGGCTCGTCTTCGTAGCAGATAGCAGTTAGCAGTTAGCAGTTAGCTCTATCGATTCTCATTCTCGGTGTCGACAACCATGTCCCCCGAGCTGCTAACCTGCTAATTGAATCTCAACGCTCGTCGTCGTAGCAGATAGCAGTTAGCAGTTAGCTCTATCGATTCTCATTCTCGGTGTCGACAACCATGTCCCCCGAGCTGCTAATCTGCTAATTGAATCTCAACGCTCGTCGTCGTAGCAGATAGCAGTTAGCAGTTAGCTCTATCGATTCTCATTCCCTGTGCCGTCTGCCTTGTCTTCCGAGTTGCTAACCTCCTAATTCAATCTCAACGCTCGTCTTCGTAGCAGTTAGCAGTTAGGAGTTAGCTCTATCGATTCTCATTCTCGGTGTCGACAACCATGTCCCCCGAGCTGCTAACCTGCTAATTGAATCTCAACGCTCGTCTTCGTAGCAGATAGCAGTTAGGAGTTAGCTCTATCGATTCTCATTCTCGGTGTCGACAACCATGTCCCCCGAGCTGCTAACCTGCTAATTGAATCTCAACGCTCGTCTTCGTAGCAGATAGCAGTTAGCAGTTAGCAGTCAGCTCTATCGATTCTCATTCTCTGTGCCGTCTGCCTTGTCTTCCGAGTTGCTAACCTCCTAATTCAATCTCAACGCTTGTCTTCGTACCATTTAGCAGTTAGGAGTTAGCTCTATTGATTCTCATTCTCGGTGTCGACAACCATGTCCCCCGAGCTGCTAACCTCCTAATTGAATCTCAACGCTCGTCTTCGTAGCAGATAGCAGTTAGCAGTTAGGAGTTAGCTCTATCGATTCTCATTCCCTGTGCCGTCTGCCTTGTCTTCCGAGTTGCTAACCTCCTAATTCAATCTCAACGCTCGTCTTCGTACCATTTAGCAGTTAGGAGTTAGCTCTATCGATTCTCATTCTCGGTGTCGACAACCATGTCCCCCGAGCTGCTAACCTGCTAATTGAATCTCAACGCTCGTCTTCGTAGCAGATAGCAGTTAGCAGTTAGCAGTTAGCTCTATCGATTCTCATTCTCTGCGCTGTCTGCCTTGTCTTCCGAGTTGCTAACCTCCTAATTCAATCTCAACGCTTGTCTTCGTACCATTTAGCAGTTTAGCAGTTAGCTCTATCGATTTTCATTATCTGTTATCGCGTGGGGTCGGCCCTTCCATATTGGGTCATGAGATCAACCAAGCGGGGTTCCTCCCTAGGGAGGGAAGGAGGAAACGCGCTAAAACGCATATATTTCTTTTGACCTTATTATGCCTAAGAATTCCTTGAATTCTACTCATGAGCAGGAATCTTGGCAGCACAGCTGACCTACATTGGAATTCGCCTATTTTGCAAACGCTCAATGGAACTAACTGGCTTCGTATGCGTAATAGGTACTATGTTGAACCTGTTTCTCTGAATAACTTACCGAATATTACTGAACCTGTAAGTAAATGACATGTTTAAGTATTTGTTTCATGGCGAGCATTCGCCGTCACAGAATACTAACATATCAGTCACGAATGTCCCACTCTTATCTTGATATAAGCAGTCTTGTTCAATGGACGTCAAAATATACGATAATGAAGTCTGAATACAATTGTTAATATTTTACTTCAATAGTCTAGTTTATATATATTTTTAGTGCGTTCTCTCCCTACAGTTACATAAAAGCAAGGACAAAAAAAAAAACGCACACTCTTCAGTTCTTTTATTTAGACAGGTATGAAAGAGTATAAAAGAAAACTAGTAGATATATGCTAATAATAAGGCGTTTTTCTTTTCAGTGGATTGCTAACCGTTGTTGGGAGCAAACCTGTTTATGGCGTCGAAACTTTGACTCAAGTCGGAACTAAAGTCATTTGATGGATTTCACAAAGACATCATAGCCTTTAGGAAAACAGACGATTTACTCTCATATAAAACTCTAATGTAGGCACCTCAATTAGGACTTAATTTGGCATGATTTCAGATAAATGTAACGCCATGAAATCAAAATGATTATGCTATCATAATCAATGTAATTTTCTTGAAATTATAAATAACCCTTAAATCAATATTTTGCAATTCTGTATATCAAACCTTTTATATGGAATGTTAAAGTATCCAAAAAAATACGTTTCAATTATTTGAAAAAATAATGGCGGCGCTGTGTCTGACAAACGGAACCCCTCTTTTTTCACGGGCGATAGTCTGCAGGCGGCAATTTTTAATCTAGAACGAAAAACTGAAATTATTTCGAAAGAAGAAGGTTAAATCTAGTAAAGTGCGTAGGATTTTTAAGAAATATTAATTTTTTCAAAAATGGTGAAAAATTATTCGTTTTCTATCAAAACATCCGCGGGAAATCGGTCATAAAATCGTTAAAATTCAAATAATCTAAAGCTGCAGTTAAAATTTGAAGTTGATCGGGCAAAACTTGCCAGAGTATCGCCCGATTTTAAAAACATAGTTTTGAGAAAACGACTTTTAAAGTTTAACGTTCTGAAATGTTCATGACTTTCATATTTAATATTTTTTTCATACTTTCTTGTAATAAAGATAAAAAAAAAGGGTTTTAATTTTGAAATCTATTGAAGGAGGACCAAAAAGAAAGTTAACATTTAAAAAGGGACCAATCGAAGCTCGCTCAAAATATTATCTTCAAATCAGCACCGCGTTCACTCGGCATCGAGACTTCACTCGGAAAATCGTATTTTTTGCTCATTTAAAAATTTTTTCTTCACATAAACACTCTTGGATAGCATTTTTGATTAGTTAAGGAAGAATTTTAGCCCATAAAATAGTTGCAAAAAAAAGTTACAATGTAGTATTACCCCTTAACATATCCTGCCTCCACGTGGAGGCCTGTAGCGTATTTGATTGTCCCTTGCACAGAAAGATACTGGCCCCAGCCTTGCGAGTTAAAGTGTAAAAATCAGCTCAAATAATATAAATAGTAATTTGAAATGTCTACAATTCAGAACTGCCGGAAATATAAAGGCAACAGAATAAGATTTAAAATGGACTATCTGTAATCAGCTGACACGGGAACTTTTCCCGCTGAATCGTGGCAAAGTGAGATCACGCCTCAGGAGTACTATCGGACTTGACCAGTACAAGACAATAGGAACGAACAAATCAGATTGCTTCGATACATTTCCTCTCTCTTTGTTCGTGATGGAGTCATTCAGAATGGGCAAGAGAAATTAACTTTCTTCTCCCAGAATAAACTATATTGACTTGTTATGAGGAAACGAGACAGACCAATTTGCCAGTACTGCAGTACAAAACTGTTAAAAACTTTCTACATACAGCATAGGATGTCTAAACTCTTACCACAGAAAACTTGAACGAAAAACGTTCAAAAAACAGCAAATGTATCAAAGACACATTCCTATTCCTTACATATACAAAGCTTAGTAGTAAAATCGAAAATATCTTAATTGTTTTTCTTAAAAAAATTATTGAGTGAGCCACTGATCTTACATCACATCTAGGCACACGGTAGTGCGCCAGGCCAAGTTCCGGCCTAAGCATACTGTGTGTATATTACAGGCGGTCTTAGAGCCGATTTTTACTCTCTCAAAACTTTCAACCAATTATAGATAAACTTATGAAATTTTACACAGGCATTATACTACTAGATGTGAGTAAAACTGGAAATTTTCATATTCCTGCCCCGAATAGTTTCTGAGATATAAGCGATCGAAAATCGGGATTTATAGGACTCACTCACTCACTCACTGACTCATCAAAATTATTAGGCACTTCCAATGATGCTAGAGACTTGAAATTTTGCATGATGATAGATATTAAGGTGTTATTAAAGGAAAAAATCGAAAAATCCTGAAAAGTTGTGTTTGACTCCGCTTCCGGGGCGGGGGCGTGCCAGTTTTGTACTTCCTTCGGAAGCCCGTCATTCCGTCCGAAACCCATGATGTGGGATATCAAATGAATTGTCTCGGTATGAAGAACCTATATTTGATGTTTCAAGAAACAATTAATTAGACGCATAAAGGCTCGGTCAAAATCTAATACCAGCTGTCTGTCTGTGTGTTTGTTCCTTATACAAATCCGTACCTTTTGACCGATTTTGACCAAACTTGGGACACAGATGGATCTTGATACGGGGAAAATCATAGGCTAGATTAAATTGTCTATCAGCTGCCTGTCTGTCTGTTTGTTCCTTATACAAATACACACCGTTTGACCGATTTTGACAAAATTTGACACACATGTCGGTCTTGATCCGGGTAGTGTCATAGGTTAGGTCAAAATCGTCTGTCTGCATGTTTTTTCCTTACACAAATTCACTTCGTTTGACCGATTTTGACCAAACTTCGCACACAGGTAGGCCTTGGTCCGGGGAATGCCCTAGGCTAGGTAAAAAAGGTCTTTCAGCTGTCTGTCAGTATGTTTGTTCCTTATACAAATTCACACCGTTTCGCCTATTTTGACCAAACTTGGCACGCAGGTAGGTCTTGATACGGGAGTGTCATGTTACCTATGACGTTTTGTTCCATCGGAAAGCCATCATTCCTTCTGAAACCCATCATGTGGGGTATCAAATGAATCTTGGTAAGGAGAACCTATATTTGATGTTTTAAGAAGTTTAGGATCACAAACCCAAAATGTATCGTCTTTGTTCTTATCTTTTTCTTGAAGGCCTTCTACACTTTCCCTATTGTGATCTTTATCCTCGGGATAAGGTTTCTGTGTTTTACAGTGTAATAGTTAAGTTAAGAGAGCAATCAATTTGTCTTCTAGAGTGCTGTCATCTGGAAGAGCTTAAAACTTTTCTAGTCTAGTGATTAGATGCTACTTATTGGTATAACATATCAAGCAGTAAGGAGAACTTTATGCAGAGTCCAAAGACCCTGGTTTTATATGAAGTACAAAGGCCAGTAGGTATGCGGCAACTAAATTTTAATTAATACTTAGAAAAAAGTAATGAGATCCAAAAAAAAAACATAAATGTGAAATAGAGGCCAAGTTCCTCCCCCCACAAAGAAACACTCCCTTCCCCAAAAATATCCCCTCCTAAAACCCCCCAAAAACGCGTTACCATCCTAAACTCCAAAAAAGTAGCATGAGTTAGTGTATTAAGTGCACCATATTTTCAACCAAACATATTTGCCAATACAAGAGATGATACAAGAAAGAAATGTACTTCTTCCGCTGTACTTGGAAGACCTCATAGTTACTTACTAACAACAGTAAAGACACTTCAACTGACCTTTAAAAACAACAATAAAAATACTTGTATCCAGTTACTAAAATATCACTTTCCTCAACCAGGTATATTCTTAAACTTGGCAATGTTTAGTTTTCTCTCTAAAGATTATTTCGGCACAAATAAAACATTGCCAAGTTTAAGAATATACCTGGTTGAGGAAAGTGATATTTTAGTAACTGGATATAAGTATTTTTATTGTTGTTTTTAAAGGTCAGTTGAAGTGTCTTGACTGTTCTTAGTAAGTAACTATGAGGTCTTCCAACTAATGAACTTGGACATTTCTTTCTTGTATCATCTCTTGTATTGGCAAATATGTTTGGTTGAAAATATGGTGCACTTAATACACTAACTCATACTACTTTTTTGGAGTGTAGGATGGTAAGGCGTTTTGGGGGGGTTTTAGGAGGGGATATTTTTGGGGAAGGGAGTGTTTCTTTGTGGGGGGAGGAACTTGGCCTCTATTTCACATTTATGTTTTTTTTGGGGGGGGGGGGATATTATTTCACAATCATTACTCATGACTAGGACAACTTATTTTAACATTGAATCTGGCTGTTCTTTCTATTTTATCTTTGCTACATTTGTTTCTTTTAATATTGTTACAGTTTAATCGAATGCTATTTAAGCAGTTTATTATTAGTTGCCATTAACTATTAATAAAAATAATAAATGTATTTTCTTTAGTCAAAAATAAAGCTTTCATTTATATGAAAATAATTCTCTTCCTGCGAGATTTTTTTCAGATTAGGCCAGTTTTATTTTTTATGTGCGAACCGTTAATCTGTTTTTTGTATTCGGATAATACTTTATTGTAACCCGACATCTTATTCGTACTATAAATTAAAAAAAAAAAAAACACACAGATTTACTGGCGTTTCCGGACAGAACAGACAATAGTCAGTGTGCGTGTTTTTTTTTTTTTTTAAATATTAATTTATTTTGTACAGGCATGCGTGCTGGTCGCTCTTAAAAATAACTACCTCTACCATAGGGTTACCATGTTGAAAAAATAGGAAAATAAAAGACTCATTGATTAACACATTTAGATTAAAATGAATAGAATGTTTTTAATATTTCTTACAAATATCCTATAACGGAATTGGGGCAAAGTAAATCTTTGAATAGTCTGTGAATAATGGAAGAAACACGGATCCATGGCCGAAAAAACGAATTAGACAACAAATTCTGGTGATTTCAGAGCAACGCCTGACCAACCATCAATTCAGATTATAGCTATTACCCACGCTTTCAAACAATTTGTCTAACGTACCTTCAAGGACCCGTTCTCGTGAGTGGAACTCTTCCCAAGTCAAGTTTTGAATATCTGTCTGTATTTATTGAGTCATTTCTCTTTTCCCCATTCGTTCCTTTCCTTATCCACTTTGGAAGTGTAAACAAGCTGACTGAGCTGGCAGTTTTTCAATGGCCACGCCGCTGCCGGACGTATAATTAAAATCGTTTTAGTGAAATGTGTTACGGGCAACGGCCAATGGTTTAATTTTCTCGCTGGCCGAAAAATTGGGGTTCCCTGCTAATAGAATCCTGTTAGGGAGTTGAAGGCTGTTAATTGAAAAGTATATACTTTCTTGGGCTTATCTAGCCAGGAAGCAATAATCTTGGAGACGGGAATTTCGGTGTAATTAAAGAATTATCTATTCGAAGCTCATTTTCGGGATAATTAATTTATGGAATTTAGCTAAATACGCTCAAATATTTTTAATTAGCAACAAACTCAAACCTGTTGAGTAATCGTCAATGTTAAAAAAAGTACCAGGAACTGAGTCTTATTAGCGCGTTTCCGGTTTTAATCCTAGTGTCATTTTGAACGCTTAGAATAGATATAAACAAATTGTTTTGTTGATTTTTTATGAAAATTGTCAACTCTCGACATCTGGAACATAAGCGAAATTAGTGCGCCAAGGCGCAGGAAACGGACAGTAGCCAACATACACAGACGCAGGAATTACTCAATCCGGCTCTCCATCATTCTAAAGCAAGGCTCTATAAGTCAAAACAAAATACAAACATCCTTCTGATTTACTTGTGATGTTTGATTGAAAAAAAAACAATTAAAATGACAATAACAAATTAAAAACTAAGGCAAAAATACAAAAATAATCAAAGTTATAAGCACTTATTACTCAGAATTTGACCGAAAATTGATTTAGAATTTTTTTTGTCGGACATTTATTAAGCTTTCGAATAGTTAGTTATGTCTATTAATAACTTTTTTTTCGAACACTTCCTTAACTCAAACTTATATTTAACTAATATTTAAAAGTATCGATGAATTAAAAACATGTAGAACATATTTCAGTTGAATCAAAAGATTCTGTGTACCCAAACCGAAAAACAATTTTTATCCACTTTTCTAGAATTCGATTACAGATATCACCTTGAAAATGGTTTCTTTCGTTTTCCTACGTTAGGAAGCCTGAATATTCTGTGGCTCACCGATCTCTCTTCGTTCGACTTCACCCACTGGTAGGAACAGAAAGGGGAAGCTTGGTTAGGCCCCCTTCAACTTCATCTGAGCGTCTTTCTGGCGTTAATCGAGAATGAAGTTGGAAGGCCTTGAGCACAGAACCCTCCTATTGTACCATATACCATATTTATACGATTTTTGTACATAATGTCATCAAAATCGGGCCATTTTTGAGCCCGTGGAAGTACTGGAAGTGTGTAAGTGGATCAAACCAAGGCCAGATAGAGATGCGGCAAAAGCAATGTCATAACATGGCTTAAAACGTTTTATAATTCGACATGGAGTCATGAACTTTATCTGAGCATATAGGAAAGTGACTGAATGCATATGTAACTGTAATTTTTTTTTTTTTTTTTTTTTTTTTTTTACGGCGCATCTACAACTTGGGCATTAGCGCCGGTCTAACTCTAATTAAATTAATAACTGTGAAAAGTCGTTGGCGATGGCAGGGTGGTTTGCGACCTAACTGCCACCAAGAAGACACGGGTTATCGATTTGCTATGGATACACCGGCGCTAAAGACCAGCAAACGAGTTAATGAAATAAATTCATCCCATTTTTCAAGCGGCCTACTTCAATGAAGAAATAAGTAAAAAAAAATGACGAGACTAACTGGGAAAGTAAATGTTATCTATTTTTAAGCCTTTCCTTCTGGAAAGCGAGAAGTATGTTTCTCGGATTGTCCTCTTAACCTTTCACCACCATGATAAAATACGAATTTCGTTCCAAGGTCTAGTGCTTTGAATGGGCTTACTTAAGGCAAGTGACCTTTTGTTAAATCTCTACTTAAAACATCCTCCAAAGGAGATAGAAGATTAAGGGATATCACTTACCGAACAGTGGTTGTTCTTTTTCAATATTGTGGGGCTGCATATTGTGTAATGTATATTATCGTAATATATACAACTCTTTATTGTAATATGCTTATTATGTACTTGATATTCTATGATATTTTTACAACCAAGTTCACTTAAGATAGACCTATCTAATTTAGTAAATTAAGGAAAGTGATAACTAGAGCCCGGAAGTCAGGCAAAATGCCTTTTTTATCTGAATGGATATATTGAAGAAGCAGATAGAAATAAATATGTTTTCGTGCATGTAGGAAGTGTAGAGACAATTTTTTTTTTTTTTTGCCTTTTTTGCCTAGTTTTGCTCCCGTTGCCTATTTTGAGAATTAAAGCCTTTTTTTTTTGCCTTTTTTGGTCAATATGCATTTTTTTCTGCGATTTAAACATTTTAAAAAGGACATTTCCGTTCATCGAAGACAAAAAAGGTTGCACAACTTAAATCACATATTGCCGTCACAAATAGGTATCTATATTCCAATGCTTATTTTCCCAACCCATGGGAAAATAAGCTCAGGTTCAATCGAACCTCTGTAAATAACAGAACCTTCCTTAGTATAAGGAATGCACAAGCATAATGGACAGCAGGAAAGAGAGGGGATGAGAGAAGTACGTTTCCTTCCTCAGACCCCTTTTGCTGTGACAATGGTGTAGTTACCTGGTATTCCGGATTTCGAAATGATAAGATAATGCAGAGGAATGTTTTTCCATGATGAAAAACATTTTTTCCGACAAGGTCTATGACAGCTGATACTTTGAAAAAGCATCTTGTTGCTGCTTGTAAGAAGGGAAAGTAAGAGTAAGTACACTAATTATGTGATAAATTGATAATAAAGAAATTAATGAGTATTTAAAATACATATTTTCATTAATAGTGAGTGAGATTCCTCTGTGCCTTCACTCCTAATAAATCCCTATTTTAATTACAGTACTGCCTATTTTCAGTATTTCAAGTGCCTTTTTGCCTGCCTATTTTAACCAAAAATAAATGCCTATTTTCCGGGCTCTAGTGATAACTAATTGTAGTTATTTTAACAAAACAATTATTTTAATTATTCAATCAGCTGACTAAAATGAAAAGTAAAGACCGTCGTCACTGGCATCGGTGCGAGTATTGTGGGTGACGTAAGTATGTCATTATCAAGCCAATGTTAAGTTAGTAATGAATTTTTGTTTGTAATGTCTGAGTATTTATACTAGGGTAGAGTGAGTTGTTTACGTCGGTAAAGGGTCGCCCAGGTAAATATGTTTGTCTGAACTGTGTGCAGGTGTTCGTTCCGGTAAAGTTTACTTTTTTGTATTTTTCTGTGTTACTTTAGCATATT
The DNA here is from genome assembly GCA_946811695.1 of Gonocerus acuteangulatus. NCBI lineage: Eukaryota > Metazoa > Arthropoda > Insecta > Hemiptera > Coreidae > Gonocerus > Gonocerus acuteangulatus. The sequence continues at coordinate 29,896,797 of OX328127.1, forward strand.
CCTCTGAAATTTGGCGTAAAGCACGCATCGTGCTGAAGATAGTGCTTAGTGTACTCTGCTTCTTCTGGACGGAATTTTAGTCCAGTCAATTGAGCTACAAAAAGTGCTGCTAAACTAAAAAAAAAAAAAAATCGGGGGAAGTCTGTAAACAGGTTGATTTATTTAAAAAGGCATCAAATATCAATAATTTGATGTCTGCCCCAATTTCTGAGGTCAGTTAGAGCCAAGATATTCGAAAAACGCAGACCATGATATTTGAATAAATAAAACAGTTTCATGACTTTTACCGATTTTTTCGCAGCTAAAATTTAATTTTCCTTGGGTATTTATCAAAATAAATTAAATATAAAAATGTCTTTAATACAAATGTGAAGGAAATTTTGATACTTAAATAATATGTAAAGTATCTCATTAAAATCTCAATCTCGGCGGCTTTGTGAACCTACTTCTGGCGGGCTTTTCTATTGAAATATATTACAAATTAAACCCCCGCTTTCCGATTGACCGATTCAGCTCATTTTTACAACACATCTTTCTCATGAGTTACCCACGACGTATACCGCGTTTCGTTACAATACAGCAGAAATTACGACCGGTATGAGGTCACGACCGGTATATTAGGAATTTGGGTCCGGAGTAAACCCCCCCTTCTAATGAACCGATTTAGTTTATTTTTACAACACATATTTACCTGTAGATTACCACTACGAATACCGATTTTCGTCGAAATATACCAAAAATCACGTCTGGTAGTGGCGAATTGGTATCGTGGGTCCGGAGTAAACCCCCCCCCCCCTCCTAATGAACCGATTTAGTTTATTTTTACAACAAATATTTACCTGTGGATTACCACTACGAATGCCGAGTTTCGTCAAAATATACCAAAAATCACGGCTGGTAGTGGCGAATTAATATTGTGGGTCCGGAGTAAACCCCCCCTTCTAATGAACCGATTTAGTTCATTTTTATATCTCACTTTTCTCTCTATATTGCCACTACGAATACCAAGTTTCGTTGAAATATAACAAATATTACGGCTGACATAGACTAATTAGTGTTTTGGGTTCGGGGTAAACCCCCCCTTCCGGTGGACCGACTTTGGTGGTTAACGAACTCGTTCAATCGTTTACTAATTGAATGCTATATACCAAGTTTCGTGACGAAAAAACAAAAACTCTGGCCGCTATCGTGTTAACAGACACACACATATATATAAATTTTAACGGGGGTCATTTTCGGTGTCTACTAGGTAGGATCGATAAAGATTTGAAGAAATTTTTCAAAAATTCCGTCATGAGTCCAACCTCAATAGCTACTTTCCTTCGGAGGAAAGTGCTAAAACAAAGTGTTGGAAATTACATGAAAATAACATTAAAGTAAATAACATATGAAAAGATAAATTAATTTCAGAACATTAATCCAAAAAGTATAAATCATTGATAACAATTCGTACAGCTGTGCGCGGTGTATTGATCTTGATAAGGAGAATAGAAACACTATTTTTTAATTATTTTTTCTTCTTCCACTTTATTTCTGATTCTTGCCTGTGTTCTTCCAGTTTTCGGAGTTTTTTATCCTTTCCTTCTAAGTTTCGGAGTCCCTGCCTTCTTCTCTTCCTTGTTAGTAGCTGCACATCCAGGGCTGTTATCTTCTAGTGTAGGATCTAAGTGAATATCACTATCTATCGAAGGGGATTTTGATGCTTCCAGTGATTCTATAAACTCTAATCTAGCAGCACTTTTCTTTAATAACTTTGTCAATTTTAGGTCCAAGTCCATATCCGTAAGTTCATCGCTTCCCTCCGAAGAAGGATAATCGAGCGGATTCTGACGGATAGTGATTTCCTCTTCTACGATATGTGCATTTTCTTCGTTTTTATTGAATAGGTGAACTTTAGGATCTGTTGGTTCAGTTTCATCAGTCTTTGAATGAGTTCTTAGGTTATTTGTCTCTTTAGTTAATTCAGTGACTTTAGAGGATCTTTTATTTAAAATTTTTGATCGATGTTAATATGAACAGGTTCACTGATTTCAATATTAACTTTACAGGACACGAGGCAGCTACAAGATTGCCTTTGCAAATAAAACAGCTGATTCGTTCTGTGCTAAAATATATTTTCCATGATAAATCTTTTAATCTTATAACCAAAGAAATATAACGATTCCATTTCTAGTATATAAAAGGGTTCCATAACGGTAAAGATTGACTTTTTCTCTTAACAAGGTAGACCATACTATCTTCCATAGAATCCAGGTACGAATACTCCGTGTACAGATGTCTTATTTAGTGAATTTAGAATATCTTTTATTGGAGCTAAGGACAATTAAACGGACTGTGACGCAGGATCTTATAGTAGTGTATGCTGCATTCCTGAAGAATTTCCTTGAAATAACGTATTGTAAATCTATTTATATTATAGTTTCTCAAGGGCTTCTTTTTGTCGGTACGCCATTACTTTCTTAATACTTCATCAATTTTCATAAATGAGGCGTCATTTTAAACCTTTTCGTAACAGCTACACCGAAAAACTACTAATTACTCACATTTTAGTTGTTACAATCGAAAAAAAAAAACAGATTTTCTTAAATCTTGCCCTCGGCCTATCTAAAATATAAACACTCATATATTCCTTGCCCACAACTACATCAATTACGCACTACCCGGTACTAACTATACTGTGTACACATGAATTAAGTGAGATTTGAGGAGAATACACAGCAATTGCTGTGCGCGGGTCGGATAGTTCAAAATAAACTGGAATATTTACATTTAATTTTGCTCCAGAGTAAACCCTATACTTATAAAGGAGTAAGTAAAAATTTATAAAGGACATTTTTTTTTTTTTTACAAAACTTCTTCTCATTAGTTGGACATCATATACTGGGTGCTTCAAAAAAATGTATACACACTTTAAACTATCGTAGTTTTCCCACTGTACAAGGCTAATGTTATATTTCTTCGCCAGGTGGCAGCATAATCGTCCCTCTATGTTATATTGTCAGTTGGAAGTTGTAATATCAACATGGCGGACGTACGTTTGAGTTTTGAAGAACGTAAGCAGGTTATTAAGTGGTACTGGAAGTTTGAGAATGTAAATGAAGTTTAAAGACAGTGGAGAAGGGAGTATGATTTGAAAATCCTCACATTACAATTGAAAAAGCTGTAAATTTGCCTGGTGTAAATGTGTGGTGCGGTTTGTCTTCAAGGGGACTCATTGGACCTTTTCAATTTGAAGGCACTGTAACTGGTATTAATTACCTAACAATGCTTGCTGATTCCATATTTCCTGCCATTCGGGCATTATACGGTAATGATATGTTTTATTTTCAACAAGATGGTGCCCCGCCGCACTATCACAGGGACGTACGAGCTTTCCTGGATCAAAATTTGCCGGGCCAGTGGATAGGACGCAGGGGGCCAATCGAGTTTCCAGCACGCTCCCCAGACCTTACACCACTGGATTTCTTCTTATGGGGCACAGTAAAAAATTAGGTGTACAAACGTAAACCACGTAACCTAGACATTCTTTGGAATGAGATTCAAGCCGTGTGTAGAGAAATCTCATTGGACGTTTTGATACGATGTACAGAATCAGTGGTGACTCGTACTCAGAATTGTATTGATGCTGCAGGTCACCAATTTGAACAGTATTAACATTTGTTATTTATGTTTCATTTACATTGGACTTTCAGCTTTCTAATTTCCTGAAATTTAACTTTGTAGAACGGTAAATAAATTTTCTATGGAAGTTCAAAGTGTGTATACATTTTTTTGAAGCACCCTGTATATTACTCGTTGCAAGGATGTAAAGAGGGACTAAATTTTGTAGGGGAACCTGGCGAATTTAATTAAAACAAAATAAACGTATTACCATAACTATTGATAGAAGTGAATTATTAAAATATGCAAAATCAAGTGTCTATTCATTATAATTATTTTCATATAAGAGATGATGTTAAAAAAAAAAACCTTTTTATTCATTATTTTATTTTATTTATTTTATTCGCAGCCTTTCTGAGTAATGTATACAGTTTACATTGTTTTACGAACAGACCTTTTTTGAATGGCATGGATACAATAACAAGAAAAGGGTGATACAATAGGTGAAGTTATCCTATATATTATTATAATCATTATTAAACAATAATTCGTAATTTCCTTTAATTAAAAAACAGTGCTAATATGGCAATTATCTTCAATGAGTTCTAGAAGCCTTCCCAGGCTAAAAGTGGAACTCGGTTGAAGAAACGGAGTGGCGACAGGAGCCACTGTTTATTGGGTTAAGTGTTTCGCCGCAGGGTGCCGCCACTGGTCCTCCAACATCAACCTTCAAAAAATATTGTACCACTTCCAGTTTTTACTCTTATTGCCTTTTATGTGTACATTTATCCTGCTCTCTTTCTCGAATATACAAAAAAACAACAACTCTACATTGCTGGAGTGTGTCCCTAAACCATTAGGTGTTTGTCTTATTTAGAATTAGTTCCGTTCTTGATAGGTTCAGGTTTTTATATTTTTTTAGTTTTATTTATTTTTTTTTCGACACCAATCTATGATAATGCTTCCTATAGAGGCAAAGGCGCCGCTCTGGAAAGAATATTGGATTTCCATGACCTTTTGTTTTCATGATTAAGGCTAAAAGGTTGGGATGAAACTATTATCTACGAAATCAATTGGATCCGAAAACGCGAGATTGTATCTCTTCTACATAATTGTATTGACGGTATTTTTTTTTTTTTTTTTTTTTTTTTTTTTGTATATTGTAGGTACCTGAATCCTCAACATAATTATTACACACTAAGGAGGAAAATTTCTCAACAACTCAAGGCAAAATTCTGATAAGAATTCAGAATGGATTTCCTCTCTTTTATATTTCTACGAAGCACCAGACTAAAGTAGTCACGAAAATAAATTTTCTGTGGTCCAATTTTCGGGGTTTCAATAAATATTTTAGTTTTCTGATTGCTTAATTCTAGTTAAAAAATTTGAAACGTAGCACGAAAGACCATAAACACACACACATATATATATATATATATATATATATATATATATATATATATATATATATATATATATTGTTTTCAAATCTTGGGCTCGGTAAAGCAGTCACGTGCACTTTCTAACACCGATGTACAAACACAGAATATATATCTGTTGATGACGGTTTTCGATATATCCCAAATGTATGTTTATTTCCATCCCTAATGATGGTTAGATCTAAATAGTTTAAGCAATTCTCTTTTTCAACCTCCATAGTAAACTTAATCCGTGGAATCAGACTGTTAAAATATTGTAACAATTGATTTAGTTCCTCATCCGAACCTGTGAACGAAATCAATATGTCATCAACATATCTGACGTAATAAAAGATCTTATCCCGGAATGGGTTTACTGTGTACATGATTTTAGAATTCTCTAACCAATCCATGTAAATCTCAGCTGCAAGTGGGCTCAGCGGTGATCCCATGGCTGTCAGCTATTCATAGCTATATAAATAGACTTTTAAATATCCCGTTACCGCAAAATAATTACGATAAGGAATTGCAAGAAATTTATCACAGAATATATAGTTGCCAAACAATAGAAAGGGAAGGCTTCTAGTGTCTGCCTGCTTTGCCTCCCCACGTTGGTTGCCCCTCTGGGCCCCTCACTCTCCCCTTCCTTCATCACATCACCGATTTTTATATAAAGACTGACGTCAAAATAATTATAGCACAGACAATTAAAGCTGACATCATTATGTAAACACCATTAAACTCTACTGGCGTTAATGACCCCAACGGTTGACATGCCTTAAATTCAACCAAAAAAATGAAGTCACTATTTGTTCTAACTACATTGTTTAGTAAAACACCGGCCTCCATAGAGAGTACATGGTGACGAGAGGACTTCCTAAGAAGAAGAGACGTGACCAAGCACGAAACATGTCGGGCGTGATTAATAAATAAAGTAGTTTAAATCATTTGTTACTGCTTTGCCGACTTAAATCCTCTATCGATTCGAAACAACATAGATATATTTTGGGTCATCTGCAAGAATATATATATATATATATATATATATATATATATATATATATATATATATATATATTGCGGTTATTTAATGTTTTATAGTCTTCTGGACATGACCGTGTCAAATTGGTGGCACCCACGTTTCGCCTGAATTTCTGCCGACTTGCTCAGGGTTCTTTCTGAGAATGAAGTTACAGTTCAGTCTGGGTCTTATTTATACCTGTGTGAGGTCGTAGTCGGCCTTTCCAGGTCTCTGGATCATGGCCTTTCCAGGTCAAATTCCAGGTCAATTCTTCCCTAATCATTGGCCGTTGGACTCCATGCAGCCAATCAGATCTTCAGTCTTCCTTGGGATGACGGGTGTCTATAATTTGCTAAGTCTGTAGCCACCTTCCCTATTGAAGTTCTTTGGGTATTTAACAATTTCTAACACTTCTCGGAAAATTCTTACCCGTGTGCTGGATGCCTTTACCAGGACTTATTTCAACTCTAAGGAGTGATTTGTGTTACAGACATGTTCTGCAATCGCTGGTCTTTTTGTGCCCATGTTCTTGATACTTTTAATAGGTTCTTCGAGGCTTTTAAAACCCAATCTTCCGGTCTGTCCTATATATTTCTTCCCACACGAATATAATATGTTGTATATGGTCTTTAATCCAAGATCATCTCTGTATTTCGGGATCAGGTGGCTTATCTTCGTATTGTTAGTTAGTATAGTTCTAATTTGTAGGCACTGGGGCACAGGTGTACCCCAAGTAACATTCCAGGATTAAGCTATTACGTACACGAGGAAAGGGTAAGTAGTAACCGATGAGAAAGTACAGCTGTACCGTAATGGTGAAATTCTCTCTCAAATATCTTATTACATTCATTACTCGATAACTATCTGCTTTTAAATCTAGCTAATGAAATGACTATTTAACGAGTCAGCATTCCACGGGCAGAAATCGGCCAATCATACTAAAGCATGTCTCATCAAATATATCGGGACAAGATCGTGTCTGTAAGTACATTAGGATAAATGCCTACACCAAAGATTTGGATAATAGCAATTCTATAATGAAATGCCCGTCACGTAGGAGCTGCATAACTAAGCAATTTCCTCACAATTTGGGTAGTGTCGAGTGCATTCCTGAATAATTAGTAAATGTCTCCACCATACTTTCGGCTAACGGGAAATCACTATTAGATAAGACCCCAAGAAACATCTCTGAAAGCTCTGGTCATTAGGTTAAGAAATACTTAAATAAATCCGATCCTACCTCAGGAACTAGCTCATTATCGGGTCCAACAAGCACCACAAGACGAGTTACGCCTCTACGCCGTTGTTCAGATCCCTGTTCAGATCTCTCCGTTCCTTGGCAGATCCGTTGTACATGAGTCAGAGGCCAACTTGTGGAAAGCTGCGGATCGGCTGTAAGTCTCGCCTTATTTGTAAGTTGTAAAACATGATCGTTGTTTAGTTGTCCTGTTACCGTTGTATAGCTGCTGAATTTATAATAGCCCCTAGGGGAAAGTATATTGTAAAGAGACAGGCCTGTTTTAGGAGCCGCTACTTGCAACATGGATATTATTTTAGTGCCGTGAACTTAGCTGCTGTTATCCGCAGGCACGCACAACTTAAGCGGAACAGGTTCTTTCGCCACTCTGTATGTACATAAAACTAGGAAAATTATATGATGGCAAATCTTATAAAATGTATTTTAGGACGAGCATCAGCACAGGGTATGCTTTCTCTACCCATAATAGCTATTGACAGGAAATTTATCAAGTTTTATTATCAGCTGTCATCGTGTGAAGCTTCCTCTAAAGACAAAATTGGAGCAGATTGTTTCCAATACAAGTGTACACAATCGCAGCGATTAAAAAGTTCCAACATTTTCTATTGTAACTGCGACGCGACTTTCGGCTTGCGGAATGGAGCACGTGAGCAACGTTTACTTTCCTAATTTTCCCGCAACGTTTTCTAAAATGTCTGACCACATATCTACTGTATGTCATTAACAGTGTTTGATACCAATTTACTCAATAAAGAAATAGAAAAGACACTACTCATTTACAAAAAAAAAACAGTTATAGATTGAATGAAGTTCATTACAATTTAATAAAAAATGGAAAGAATTGGCAATGAAAAAACCAACGATATTTTGTCGTCAAGACTAGATGTCGCTGGTGTAGGCTTGGCCCAATGGAGCTGAGGCTACAGATAGACGAAGATATAGCGATAGATTTCTCCGATTCCTGACAATGTTACTATAATTTAGCACTTTACGGATACGCCTCAGTGATTGTATTACAATTTTAAGTGTTCAATCACTGTGATCTAGTTTTAAATAAAATTCATTGAGATTTTTTAATATATCACGGTACGATCGCCCCCCTACCCCCACGACAAGTTCCTAACTAAATTATTACGTTTTAAAACATACACATAAGCAAGGAATAAATCACCATAAATGTATAACATTAGTTTGCAAGAAAAACGTCTTCCTACAACATTCTAAGGTTGAAATAAAAACGAGAACAAATGTCGTGGTTTCGTCGCATATATTTATGCGGTATGTAATGGGTTTTTACAAGGCAATGATATTAACATGCTCACACGCTGAATGTTAAACAGATGTAAATTGTACTTTCCCGTAGCCATGTCTTCATTAGTGAGGATGTAGAATTGTCCCCCCTTCCGAGCTTGTTCCAATTCCAGCTTTCTGTGTATTCCAATTCACTCATATATCTGGAAGAAGTTTCTCTTCGAGCGGTGGTGTAACGAGGTATGACAAATTTAAAAGACGGTTTTTTAATACTAAGATGGTTAGAACTGTCGGAATAGTAAATGCTCGTTAAGCAGAAGCAGCAGAACTTAGCTCGTTTCTCAGCAAGGTTACTCCAATCCGCATTCCTAAAGAAAGTGCTTAATACTCCGATGCTGGCGCGACTAAAGACAAAATTGAAAGATCCAAAATTGTTGAGCTCCAGGGTTGTATAAGGTATCATGTTTATTATTTAACAAATCTGTTAAAGAATGAATACAATTTTTGAGGGAGGATTTATGTATTCCGCGTTGTCAGGATCCGTGGCAGAATAGGAAGTATGCTCCGTTTTACCAACAGATCTTGAATGAGTTGTCATCCAAGCTGACAAAGAAACAGTCACCGGCGGAGAAATCCATCGCAATTTCCAACAAAAATGATTTGCGAATTTATTCGGCCAACAACATTCAGTAACGACTAAAAAATAGTATTTTTAAAGTACTACTATTGACTATTTTCGGGTACCCCTCTAAAACTTGTACGAACAACACAGTTTCTCAACCTTGAAGGCATCAATTTTATGTGTATTATAAGTTATTATAACTGGTTTCTTTTTATACCCTGTGTTATTGTGAATTTCACTGTCAAAATGCTTACTTGAAATCAATAAAACATTTATTTTATTTTTGTTTTGTGGAACATAGGAAACAATGGTAGGTTCGTTTTTTTAACCAAAAATAATGATTTCTATTTCAAATGCAGAATGTTCTAATAAAATACAAAAATTAGCATTGAATCGAGAATAATTAAATGATACAAAAATATTTATGGGAGTGCTGCCGTAGTATCAGAGCAGATCAGGCGCACCTGTTGAAAAAATATGTTGCACATAAGAAGTTCAAGTCTCTACTTTCTGCTGAGAATCCCTAACTTAGGAAGATAGAAAAAAGTCCTACTAGTGACATTAGTAATCGAATAAAAGTATTTATTCATACGTTTTGATCTTTCGTGAAAAATATAAAATGAAATCAGAAAGAGAAGTAATATAAGATTTTAAACGCCACAACAGAAAACTGATTGTATCCTATACGGAAATTACTCCATCCTCTTCCTCATCGTTCGCTCATGGAAACTCTTTAACAAAGTTTCTTATTTTCTTACTTTGGTTTTCAAAAGGACTCGTTTCACTGTTAAATGCAATAAAAAAACAACAACCAACCAAAAAGTTGGGTTAACAGATACAAAACCCCGTTTAAAAGAACAAAACTAACAAGTTTAGTCACAGAACTTCCAAATGTGTGAGATCCAATGCCAGCAACGGAGTGTAAAAAACCTAAATACAAAATGCACATAAATTGTTTTTCTCTTTGATATGCTTTCCGCACTCAGGAAACTCTTTCAACCCCCAGATGGTGCTTCCCTCCAACAGGTACATCACAGGTCACAGATAATACTTCGGCCTCCTAGATAATGGTTACCACTCCCAGACAATGCTTCAAATAATATAAAATGGATTCCTTCCTTACCTGATGATCTCACAGAAAGTTATTAACACTTACACAAAATGCTTCCAGACATCCATAAAATTCTTCCCTTCCATAGATAGTCTTTCCCACCTCCCAGATAATGCTACTCGTCCAAATATTATGCTTCTCACCTGTACATAATTCTTCAAGCCCCACAGAAAATGCTTCCTCCCACCCCTTAATGCTTCTCCATTGAGATAATTCTTCCATCAACAGAAAATGTTTCCCAGACCAACTATTTGTTTCTCATCCATTAAATAAACATTCGCAGATAATGGCACGAAATGCTTCTCCCAACCGTAAAATGCTTTAGACCATCCAGGAAATTCATCGCAGCACCAGGTAATGATATCCACTACAATATAATTCTTGCCTTTACAAAATATACTTACAATATCAGAAAATTATTTCAAACATCAAGAAATTGCTTCGCAAGCCCAGATTATGCTTCTATACACCAGATATAGCCCAGTATTAGGAGGCTTCAAAAGGGGGTCGAGCTTACATTAATTCCCCCCCCCCCAAGATTTTTTCTAATATCCTTAAGTACGGTGTGAGTATGCTGAAACAGATTTTTCCAACTCGAAAGCCGGGGGGGGGGAGAATCATATTTTTCCGCATCAATTTAAATACTGTGCATTTTGAATAAAAAACTACCATCGGGGAGTAAAGAACATTAAATTCTGCTTCAAATGAACTGTTCGAAGTCCAAATGCGGCCAGGTAAAAGTGCCGCAATCGCTAGCCAAAAAACAACTAAATTACACAACTAAACTTATAAAAACAAGAGCAATATTAAAAAAGAGCATTAATTTATGCGTCATATGTGCTGGTCAAAGCCAAATTCGGTGGAATTTGGACTTTGACCAGTTCATTTGAAGCAGAATTTAATTTCCTTTACTCCTTATTTGAAGTTTTTTTTTATCCAAAATCAATGGTTTTTTAATTAATGAAGAAATTTTGAAAAAAAGTGCTAAAATTTCGCGGATTTTGGCCTGCCAAAAGTTCTCCCCCGGCTTTTGAGCTGGAAAAATTGGTTTCAGCATACTCACACCATACCTAAGGATATTATAAAAAAAAAAAAAAAATCTTTTGGGGGAATTAATGTTAGTTCAATCCCCTCTATCTATCGGGCTAATAATGCGTTCTACTTTCCGATAATTCTTTCCTTCACAAAAAAAAAAAAAAAAAAAAAAAAAAAAAAAAAAATCACGACGCTCCAAAACTGCCTTCCAACCTGCAGGAAATGGTTCGCAACCCCTGATAATTCTTCCCGACTCCCCGGCACTGCTCTCCCCCCCTCAAACCATGAGATAATGCATGCATCCACGTGCTCAACCAGTCTCGCAGTATAAATAAGACTATGGTCAGACATTAATACGGACCGCTGCTCCCCGCTGCTAAACTATCCCAAATGACCCCTTTTAAGTAATTCACCCCACCATATCAAGACAGAGGCCCTTAAATGATATCCTGTAGAAATTAATTTAGCTTCTAATCCTGAAGAAATATCCCCGCAGTGCATCCGGCGTTTATAAATAGCAAAGGGACTTATTTGTCGGCCTGGAATGAAGGGGGAGAGAAGAGTTTCAAGTTCTATGCTTGGAGCTAAGTGCAGTCATTGAGATTTCTGGTTTAAAAAGGAAAATGAAACATGATACACCTCTAAAAGCGGGGAACAAACTTCCATCTTGGTAGCTGCTCGCCTACCTTCTCAAGCTCTGATTATAAATTTGGCCTGATGGCGAAATAAACATATATATAGTGAAATAAATAATGAGCCCTGTAGTTGGTAGTTATGATAAATTTTACGTAATTATGAATGGTTTAGGTTGGTATTTAATAGCCGCCATGACTATTACAGTACTTTTCTTGCCAATGGAAGACTCAGTTATTAGCCATGATATGCTTTACAGCTGTAATCTACAATTATATGCCGTTTATTAGTTCACATTTGACGGTAGAAGGTCTTCTGTGTCAGAATATTGATTTCTTATACGACAACTCATGCCTACGCAAAATTGTAGTTTTCCTTGAATCGCGATTTTTTTTCTTCGGACCTATGTTTTTTTTTGTTTTTTTTATGGCGCATCCACTATTAGGCCAGTAGCACGAGGCTATCTATACATTACCATCCTTCCTAAACATTCATGGTGGAGCTACGAGGCGGCTCGAACCCCCCCCCCCCCCCCCCCCATCTCCCACGGGGCCGAATGTCCAAAAAGCGGAAGAATGCAATATCTCGACAACGGATTAATAAAGAGACCTGGGCCAGACTCATTCGAAGAAAATTAAAAAAAAAACTAATGAAGAAAGTAAAGACCTATGGCAGGATAAAACTTCCTGAAATTTTCGGAATAGGTTGTACTTATCAATGCAAGTTGCAACGATTATTTTGAGTCTATATTTTAATTAGTTCGGGGTGATTTCGTCGAAGGACTACGTCGAAGTTAGTACCACCCGACAGGCAGTCATACAAATCGCGGTATTTAATTTTGATAGACCTCATGACTAGACAACGTTAGCAACTAGACTGAACTCGAATTAAATGTTTTTTGACGTGTGGACATCTGAGCAAATTGGGTAAACTTGATAGTGCAACAAATAAAGGCCTACTCTAATCATTTCCTTTCATTGCGGCGTTATTATTGGATAAGCAAATAAAGGCAGATGATTTTTGCTCTAACTTTTACTTTCACACATCTTGTTTGAAAAGTGATCTTCCACATCTCGGAGGAAGCTTTTTTTGTAAACATAGCTGTCCTCAAAACCGCTCTAATTTTGTTGGAGAATGCTGGATGGTGGAAAATTGATGTTCCAAGGATGAAAAAATGGTCGAAAATTCCCAAAAGTGTTTTATTGGCAAAACGTTTTCAGGGACTAAGCCCCATTTTCAATGCCCATGCATTGGCTCTTATTCAGCCGAGCCTTGCTCCTAGACTCCAGTGGAGTCTAGGAGCAAGGCTCGGCTGAATAAGAGCCAATGCATGGGCATTGAAAATGGGGCTTAGTCCCTGAAAACGTTTTGCCAATAAAACACTTGTGGGAATTTTCGACCATTTTTTCGCTCTAATTTTGTTTGTGCAGTTTGACTGATTTGTGGCTTAGTTTACCATCGTAGAGCAAGGAAAAAAATTATGATTGCAATTTTTTCTCCCTCTTTTACAATTATACTTCACTCATTTAGAGCAGTTTGTTATTTGGGCAAACTTCAATTATTCTCACAGTGCGCCTGAATTAATTGGAATGCCTTCTCTTGAAACACGGGAAAAATCATCCTGTTCCTTGATCCTGTAGCTTAAATAGTATGGGAATCACATACTAGATAATCGACATCAGCGCTTTCGAAAATCGATTTTTTACGCTCTAGCACTATTGTGCGGCGTTAGTCACTAGACCACGGGGAGACCCATTATATGCTAATATTCGTGCTTCCGTCGTTTTCTATATACGATTTTGAGTAGGTGATATATTTGGTTGATGTTTCCCCACCCCTTACTCCCCACCCCTCACACTTACTCATTTTTTCTACGCCTCTAAGAGCCTTACCGATCATGTTAGAATTTTGTTTCTTTTAATTCCGTTCCTTACTTCTTTTTTTTTAAAGAGGAAAAAGTATTTTACTGTCCAGAAATAGAAGAAGAAAAGTTTTATTCAATAAACAAATAAATAAAGATTGCTGCCCACGTCTATTGGGTTGAACAAATTTTACAATCAAAGTAATAGAAGTATTCAAGCTATGACTTTTATAACAACTCTAACAAAAAAAAAAAAAAAAACTCATAATTAAAGTCAAATAAAAAATGTAACAACATTTAATCCCTGTAAAAAATAAAATAAAAAAAAAGTATAAATATCAAAGTAGAAACCAGAGTTTTGTAATAAACGATTCCTCATAATGATCGGGTGGCCTCGCCTAATGACCCAGCACGTTCGGGCTTCTTGGAATAATCTCGATCACGTACACACAAAATTATATGTTCTTACGATAAATTAAGTTGCATTCCAATTAAATCTTTTAGCGCGTTTTCACCATCGCTCTGTACGGACGAACCCCGCATTTGACGTCGACACAACGGAAAAATAAATCTATACGTTTCAGGACCCATTGATTGGTGAAGGTATGTCTTATTTTTATTATTATCTTATATGACATGTATTCCATTTTTAAATATATTTATCAAGCATGTACCTAAATTGTTATGGAACCAGGTTATTGTACGTTGTGCTTAATTTTTTATTGAGGCATGCAGTGTTCCTTTTAGTTTGCTGTTAGAACTTCTGAAATGTAGGCTTGTTGTATGTAAGAGAAATCACAAAATATCTCCAGACACTCCTTTGTAAAGGACATTGCCCTAATAAAAAGAACCAATAAATTAACAAAACTATAGATTGGTGAAAGGTTTCAAAAATTATTTTATTAGTGAGATCGGAGTAGCCTTTGGGACGTTAAAAGAGGGAGAAATAATTGCGTGAAAACCTCATAATTTTTCTGTGTATTTGATTGATAGTAGGAATGTTATTGCTCTGTGTATTAATGTGATTTCATAAGCGTTCTTCAGAGTTACAGCAAGTAATTTTTTCTTTAATTAATAGTACAATTTTAATTTCTGAAGCCTAATTAATTACTGCGGCATTCGTGAGGAACGGCGTACATTTATCCTTTTAAACAGACAAGCTCGTAAAATCCGTTAAATCTTACCTCAATCTCATCAATGAAGAGAATCGTAGAAGAGCCTGTTCATTCATCAATCCTTCGAGGGGAATCATCTTCTTGATGATGATGATGGTGATAATACTTCACTATTAGCAGGTAGAAATACATGCGGGTAATAACTGTAAGGAATTAAGAAGGCACCTCAGGCACGAGCGAGTTTGGAAAAGGTCATCGGGCTTGTGTAACCGAATGCCAATCCTTCTCCACTGGGCTCGAGAGTATTTTAGGCAGTTTATTAAGCTTCTAATTAAAATGTGGGCTCCCTGAATTTTTTTCTCTCTTCCGAACGAGCGTTTTACAGTTTCTCCTGATGGAACATTCGGATTTCGTTAAAATGAGTGGATATTATCCGTGATAAATGGACGGAATGTCAAACATTTCGTGATGCGAATAAATTTCTCAAATACTCCAGATTAATGTGCTGTGAAATTCAAATTTGCCACGTGTTAACATCTTATACCACGAATTAAAATTGTGCTCATACTTTCCTATTAATTGCGTAGCATTTGAAAGGAATGTTTTAATCAAATCATACTACTCATTCTATGTTAAGGTTATATCAAATTGTTTCTTAATCCTCATAAATAAATTTGGCAAACTTTAATTTTATTTATTTTGTTTAACGATGCACCACTTTGGGGTGAATTGCATCGAGTAACTTTGTAGCTATATGCTATTCATAGATATGTTATATATCCTACGCCAGTTAAGTACACTTTATTAATATTTACATATATAAATAATAATAAAAAAGAGACAAAATATATAATAAATAGAAAATAAAAATAACACAACAATTGAAATATTAGATTTTAAATATAAAGGCTCTGTGAAATCAGAACTTTTCTAAAACTACATTAAGGACACCACTTACATTACATTATATATATATATATATATATATATATATATATATATATATGTACTTCTCGTTATTATTAAACTCACGGGGGTGAAACTAGAGCAAGAATGTAGTTGAACGCACATTTCTATCTAGTTCTGATCCAGACAAATGCTTTTGTTTGCGGTACGCTGTCCCAAAGTGCTATACCATTGGGAATAAACATACCGCTGTAATGGTGATACTGATTTACATGAATGGAGTGGACTGTATTTAGGGGTATTTGAAATTATGCACGGCTATGAAATAATTTAAGTGTAATAAGATTCTGTTACATGTTTCTATGAGTGGGGGGTGGCCGAAAAGGGTTATAATATTGGTTAATGTGTTAGTGAAATTTTGAGGTTTATAAAGGGGGGTTTGTAGTAAAATAAATTGGTATCTGGTCCATGCGGTCTGCTGAAGCAGGAGTAGTCTCTGGTGTTGAAGTACTTGTATTACTCACTGCGGGGCCAGTGTTTTCTTCCCCTCATCCTCCTCCATGATGCTCTCTGGGTTTTTACTCAACCATGGCCAAAACTATGGTCTGCTGCAAAAGGATGCGCATGGTGCACACAGCATATATCAGTCAAAGATGGTAATGGAGTCCTGGGCCCCTTAACGGTCTCCAGCATTTGAACTGCATGGAGGTAGCAGGTAAATCTATGGAGGCAACCTCTATGGTGAGCCAACTGATGACGTCACAGGTGCTGCTATGGGGGCTTACATCAAACAGCTTTTTTAAATGTTATTTAGAAAAACCCTTTTTTTCAAGAGTATCCCAATTTTCTCTGTTTTTATACATTAATTTTTAAAGTTCATTTAATTTTTTAAATCAGCATTACATTTTTTTTAAGGATAATGGAATTTCAATTATGGGCGTGTAAAAGGGGCCCTCGAAATCGGTAAACATTTCTCACAGAAACCTTAAAAATAAAATAAGTTAAAAAAAACAAAAAAAATTTTTTTGTGTGTAATAGCCTTTTTAGTTGGCTTTCTATTCCAAGTTATAGATTATTAGTATTCCATACTCCCCAAGTGTTCCCAGCCCCCCCCCCATCCCCGAAATTATTTCCTATATACGCCCATGCTTTCAATGTTCACACGTGTCTTATACAAAACGCACAAAGTTCAGAAAGTTTATATTAATAAAAAAGTCCATTTTTTTAAACTAATTTTTTTAAGATGACTTCCCTTCAAAAAAAACAAATTCAACTAGCTGCCGGAAATTTGTAACATTTAATTAAGATTCCGTTATACTTAGATCTAAGAAAAGCCACCACCCCTAGTGCCTGCATATATATATATATATATATATATATATATATATATATATATATATATATATATATACCAGACGTATACCAATTCATTTCCGATTTGGTCTAACATTTCTTCTAAAGAACTTCACGTTTCTCAATAGGCAATAAGAAGGTTTCCTATGTGTGGAGTAAGGCGGTGGACTTTCCGGCTCTAATATGAGAATTCAATTCATACTCATTTGCAAGAGAGCTGCAATTATATGTAACGGTTCGTCCATTTTTTTTTTTTTTTTTTTAGGTTGATGATGAGATTGGCCTCATTGACTTCAATCGGAATTGACGACAAGAACAGCTACAAGTGGAAACAAGAACAACTTCTGCCTTTGAAGGAACCTGGTTTGTAGAAAACAAACTCATTAGGGGTTTTGGTTCGGTGCCTTTTAATCAGATCACTGTCATCCTCAGGTGCCTGACAAGATTCCACCTCCGACACGCCCCACCCCCTCCATCCCGTTGGCGTGCCTCCGTGACCGAAGAGCGCATGCGTGCCTCCCGGGTATACATTAAGACATTACGAAATCGGGACATTGTATCTTGAAGTGAGCTGACCGGTCCGTGCAGATAGGACATCTGTCGTGCCACGGTGTCCGTGCCAGGTTACACGCGAATAGCCAAGCACAAGCATACACTTCTTGACCGATGCCAAGTACCGGGGCCGTGTATGAAATTAAATGAGAATTTGGCTACAAGATATATTTCCACTTGTTGGCGCTGTAGCTCTGTTGTTAATGGGAGTGTAACTGAATAATGACATCGTGTCATACATAAATTTCGCATTTTATTATTTTTTTGTGATATTTCGTGAGGCCAATTTTGTATCAGCTTGTTCACAATAAAGAGATAAACGAGAATATCGTGTATACGATTTGGTGTCGACCTATAAATTAAAGGACGAGGAAATGGAGTCAAAACATAACTGGAAATAGAAGATTTAAGTGCATGGAAGAATCGACAAACTTTTAATTATTTTAAATATAAACAGAAAAAGAAGGATATATTTAAAAATAAAGATACATTTAACTTAATTCAAATTAAGCATATTAAATTTTTTTACGGTTCACCGAATTCTAAGTATTAATGAATTCTTACATATATGGAAAAAATACCTGTTGCTCGCGGAACGGACTCTTTTGGGAGTAATGGAGAGAGCCTTTTGCGTGTACAGTAAAAGTCCGTCACGCAGAAGCTGCATAACTAAGCACTTTCCTCAGAATTTGGGTAGTGTAGACTGCTTTCCAGAACCATTTGCTTAAAATATCCTACATAAATAAAATAAAAACATGAATAGTTCTCATTTTGTAATGAGTAACTGATCAATTATTAATTTGCTTCCAGAGTTATTTTTACACATGGTACATACTACACTACGTAATAAATACAAAAATCCTCATATTATCGTATTTTGATCTAACGCAGGAACAGGATACAGTCACTCTAGTGGTAGAAAGCGCTCCTTGCGGCGGCTTTGTGAACCTACGTCTGCCGGCTTTTCTATTCAAATATATTACAAATTAAACCCCCGCTTTCCGATTGACCGATTCAGCTCATTTTTACAACACTTCTTTCTCATGAGTTACCCACGACGTATACCGCGTTTCGTTACAATACAGCAGAAATTACGACCGGTATGAGTATATTAGGAATTTGGGTCCGGAGTAAACCCCCCCCCCTTCTAATGAACCGATTTAGTTTATTTTTACAACACATATTTCCCTGTGGATTAGCACTACGAATACCGAGTTTCGTCGAAATATACCAAAAATCACGGCTGGTAGTGGCGAATTGGTATTGTGGGTCCGGAGTAAACCCCCCCTTCTAATGAACCAATTTAGTTCATTTTTATATCTCACTTTTCTCTCTATATTACCACTACGAATACCAAGTTTCGTTGAAATATAACAAATATTACGGCTGACATAGTCAAATAAGTGTTTTGGGTTCGGGGTAAACCCCCCCTTCCGGTGGACCGACTTTAGTGGTTAACGAACTCGTTCAATTGTTTGCTAATTGAATGCTATATACCAAGTTTCGTGACGAAAAAACAAAAACTCTGGCCGCTATCGTGTTAACAGACAGATATATATATATATATATATATATATATATATATATATATATATATATGCATATATATATATATATATATACATATATATACATTTTAACGGGGGTCATTTTCGGTGTCTACTAGGTAGGATCGATAAAGATTTGAAGAAATTTTTCAAAAATTCCGTCATGAGTCCAACCTCAATAGCTACTTTCCTTCGGAGGAAAGTGCTAAAATGTGGTCACTTTTGTACACTGTGGTGAAATTAGTACAAACCTATTCTGCAAGGATATCATATTTTTTTTTTACATGCATATATATTTATTTATTGATAGGAAAAATATTTGTCTGTTCGCACCAAATTGAAGGAATTTGATAGGCAACTTTTTGGACATCAGCTTAGCGTCGTGTATAGAAATACTTGAGTACCCAGTGATCCCGACAAAGTATTTGTAAAATACTTAATATTAGCCCAAGAACAAATAAGGCAGATGCTCCTGCACAGGTAGAATATAAAGAAAACGAGCGAAAATCCAAGCATTTCTGCAGATTGTGCTCAATCTTTCTAAGACTTTACAGAGACAAGATTTTATTTTCCGATTGTTTAAGAATCTCGAGGAAGAATAAATGAGTCTTATTATATTCTGGACTAATCGTATTTTAATTATTCAATAGATAAATATATTTTTAAAATGTTGACTGTGAATGAAATGTTTTTATTATGACATTTTTATTCTTAAAAAATGAATTTTTTAAACTATATTTTTACAGTTAATTCCTAGATCACATTAGCGTCTTATTAGTAATATGTAGAATTTTATTAGCTCTTTAAACCAGATTAACAAATAATTAAACGGGTCCTATAGATCCGGTGCCATCACGAGCGTTAGTGATTGGAGTGCCACCACTGAAGGGTTAATTGCGTTTAGGATTAAAATGATAGAGTCAGTAAAAGAAAGTTGATAAATGAGAAAAGTGTTTTTAATATTGTAGGAATTGCTGGATGGTGGAAATTGATGTTCAGAATAATGAAAAAAGTCCAAAACTTCCACAGGTATTTTATTTTTTGTAGAATGTTTAGGGGGGGGCTTTGCCCAATTTTCAATGTCCATTCAAAGGTTCTTATTCACTCGAGTCTTGCTCCTAGACTTGGTAATATTTGTTGCTTTTAAACGAGATTTTCCTAAAAATGAGCAGAATTTGAAATGGCGGAGAGGGAATTTTCTCGCATTTTTGGGGGTACTGTCAGTTTTCTGTCTATTGTGGGACCTAAAATCTTGTTTCTCTTGGGGATTGGAGTAGGAGTTTGAATTGTTTCCAAAATATCTAAAAAAATTATTAACCGGCCCTATTTTAGGCTCTCTAAATAACACTTATGGAAGCTTTCTAAGATAAAGCGTTAAGTTAAGGGAGCTCTAATTGTGACTCATTATCGAAGCTGGGTTTCCTCAGTAATCGTGGAATCATTTTTCTTCTTAGAAGATAGGAAGAAACGCGCTTAAAAGGCGCCCCATCAATCAACATGGCCGATGTCCATGTTGTTAACACGACGCCGTGAACATAAAGCATCGTGTCGGTATGACACGCACTTAGAGACGGCGGAGGGATATTTTTAAAACAGTATGACTAATATACCTTTCATGAACCTTAGCAAGCCTCCTTAACATAATGATTTCCACATTCTACAACCAGCCGATGCACGACGGCGCTATTCAAATTACATCGGAATACACTTAGAAGATACTTGGGTATCTTCTTAGGTCCCTCGGTGATAACATTAAAATTAAATATCTGCTGCTATCAAGAGCTGCTGGTATGGTCGCTTGGTGAATGATTGCGGACCGAGACAAGAACATGGTGAAATCTCAATTCATGTTCTTAGTGTAGCTTTATCGTCTTATTTGCAAAATGGCAGTGTCTTTTACTTCTAACAGCTGATGATATATAAGTCCTAATATTCTCAAAACTTTGATAGTATCCAAAGCGAAAAAGTATGTTTGGATTGCAGACATAATCTAACGCTTTTTATCTTTAAAACAGGAGCTGCATAACTAAGTACTTTCCTCAGAATTGGGCAGTGTCGAGTGCATTCCTGAATAATTTGCTTAAAATAACGTATATAGATAAATAAAATAAAAACATAAATAGTTCTGCCCTTTTGAATTTATTATGAGCACCTGTTTCAATTATTAATTTTGTAATTAATTTCCTTCCAGAGTTTTGTGTATGTGGGGTACTACACTAAGTAATAAATACACAAAGCTTCACATTTTCGTCTACTGATCTTGATGAATAAAATATAATAAAAATTACGACTGGTATTGGCAAATAACTACTTTGACTCCAGGGCAAACCCCCCCCCCCCCGTTAATGAACCAATTTAGTTTATTTTTACAAAACATTTTTCTCTTCAGTTGACCACAACAAATACCGAGTTTCGTTAAAATATAACAAAAATTACTACTGTTATTGGCAAATAACTACTTTGGCTCCGGAGTAACCCCCCCCCCCTCCAGATGGACCGATTTTGTTGGTTAATGAACTCGATCAATCGTTTGATGAGGGGAATACTATATACCAAGCTTCTTGGCGAGAAAACAAAAACTCTGGCCTGTATCGTGTTAACGGACACATATATAACTATATATGCATATATATATATATATATATATATATATATATATATATATATATATATAGATTTATTTAACTGGGGTAATTTTTGGTGTCTACTAGGATCGATAAAGATTCGAAGAAATTTTTCAAAAATTCCGTCATGATTGCAACCTCAATAGCTACTTTCCTTCGGTGGAAAGTGCTAAAAATTTGCATGCTTATTCAAAGCAATTTTTATATTTTACTGTTCGGATATTCCAGAAGAATTTGCCTATTCAGGTTGTACTCAGAAATGATTTTTAGTAAAACACATTTAAATCTTCATCGACCAAACCAACAATTAACAATGGGATAAAAACAACAAATATAATTTAAAAATAAAATGATGCATTTTTAGGGCTGAGATTGACCAGTCGTAATCGCAATATAATTTTATTTTGTAGAACATTTATTCAAAAACGTTTTAAGCTTTTGAAAGGTCACTATCTCTTTACTAGAATTTTGCAACAGTCTTCGAGCTTTTTATGAAAAGTGAAGAGTGATGATGAATTTTTTTGAATACTTCCTCTGGTACCAACGAAACCAAAATTTATATATCTCAGCTTCGTTGCATGTAAAACGTGCTACACATTTTTGAACTCAACTAATCATTTCGTAGTACCTCACCCTAAATTTATATTTTTCCCACGATTCTCAAAAATGGTCAATGATATCGCCAAAAGTTGTCTATTCGATTACCCACTTCTAAGAAGTGCACCCGGAAGCCGTCAAACGAAAATCCGTAAGTGTTTATTTGTGTGAATTTTACCGAATTAACAATTTCCTGGTAAAGGAACATGATCTTTTGAATCAGGAAAACTTTTTTGCACTAAATATCATCAAAATTAGACCTTTTTTGAAGGTGCTAGAGCAAGAATATATATGTATTATATACATGTATAAGTGCTAAAATGTAAAAAAAAAGGATGGTGTCAAAAATCACAGAAAACACACTTCGAAAATCCACTTACTTCGGAAAACTACGTTCGGAAGGAAAAAGATAAGAACAATTAAATTAATCCGATTGCTTGATATTACAATTTATTTTTTTTAATTTTTGAATTGTTTTTTTTATATATATTTAAATTGTTTGATACATTTAGGTATGTTTAACACATTTAGTACGGAATAAATGATCCCGCTACCTTCTGCAAGTAGTTCTTGCAAGTCGATTAGGATAGTTTTGACACGTTTTTTGCGTTTTGTGAATAAATGTTAACACTTTCAGTGCAAATGGAAAAATCCATAATTATTCACAAGTCCATCACGAGGTCAGTCAGCCCTTTGTTCTCTCCTTAGTTTAAATTATTCAACCATCTGAAAATTGGTTAATTTAAGCAAAATCATTCGTTTGGTCTACTCCATAGGTTTGTATACCACGGCAGTAGGACATTAAGTAATTCATTACAAAAGTTCATTAACCTCATGGAAATTGTACTCGTTTTTTTTTGTTTTTTTTTGTACGGCGCATCTACATTCCTACATCTTGGCCATTAGCGCCGAATTGTACTCGTAAATAAATTATTCTTGTCCAAAGCTTAAACAGTTTCGAACATTTTTGAACGTTTACCTCTTACACGCACAGCACTGGTGCAAAGTTAGTCAAGGGACCAATCGACCCCGTACCGCACGGAACGTGTTGTTCTATAGAATTTCCAAGTTTATTTGAACCTTTTCCAAGTCAACTGTAACCTTTTACAAATCAAATGTCACCCTTTCCAAGTCATCAGCAACCCTTTCCAAATCAAATGTAACCCTTTCCAAATCAGTAGAAAACCTATCCAAAACAAATTTAACGCTTTACAACTCAATTGTCACACTTTTTATTTCAATTGTAACTGTTTCCATTTCAGTTGTCACCCTTGAAAATTTCAGGGGCCGAAAGTGTTATCACAATTCTGCAAAAAAAAATCTTTTTTAACAATTAAATCAGAATTCTATCTATATTTATTTATACTGAATATAGAGCCTGCGAAAGTAGCGACAAAAAATTGAATTCTATCCTTAAAATTGTTTTCAAATAGTTATTTAAATTTCTATAGGCTAGAAGTTTTTCCTAAAAATTTAAGTTTTGCTAATAAAAATTATTTTATAATTTTGATCTAAAAATTCTAACTTATAAGAATAAATAAGTATTCATTTTTAAAAAAATGAAAACAAATATAATTTTTTTTTTTTTTTTCTTATAGCACCCTTCATTATGACTGAAAAAGCTGAAAAATCATTGATTTCCGAAAAATTTTCATTTCATTCGTATAATGTTTTGTCCCAATAATAGTTTTGAAAATAAAAATATTTTCATGATTTATCCCGTTGAGTTTTGAGGCCCTCAATTCGCCCGTTCCCCATTACGGTAAATTTGCAAAAAATGTCAAGGGTGACAATTGAAATGGAAACGGTTACAATTGAAAAAAAAAGGCAATTGAGTTGTAAAGCGTTACATTTGTTTTGGAAAAAGTATCAACTCATTTGAAAAGGGTTACATTTGAATTGGAAAGGGTTACTGATGACTTGGAAAAGGTTCAAATAGACTTGGAAATGCTATATATACGTAGCTACGTTAGGAATTTAGTATAGAATGTCCTATTCGAAACTATGTAAACCTTGCGCAGAGGGAATATCGTGGAGACCAATGGAGGTATAGAGGTGCGATTATTTCTAGTTGAAAGAGATTGAAAACAAATCACACGTCATCACCTATTTATTTTATTCGGCTCGAGGGTAAACAGGAGCGGTTTGGCCTGCCTCACTTGAGTCTAATGCCAAATGTCAATGTCTGAAAGAGTTAATGTTGTCTAGATGATAGCTCCCTATTTATTTTATTCGGCTCGAGGGTAAACAGGAGCGGTTTGGCCTGCCTCACTTGAGTCTAATGCCAAATGTCAATGTCTGAAAGAGTTAATGTTGTCTAGATGATAGCTCCCTATTTATTGTATTCGGCTCGAGGGCAAACAGGAGATGGTTGGCCTGCCTCACTTGAGTCTAATGCCAAATGTCAATGTCTGAAAGAGTTAATGTTGTCTAGATGATAGCTCCCTATTTATTGTATTCGGCTCGAGGGTAAACAGGAGCTGGTTGGCCTGCCTCACTTGAGTCTAATGCCAAATGTCAATGTCTGAAAGAGTTAATGTTGTCTAGATGATAGCTCCCTATTTATTGTATTCGGCTCGAGGGTAAACAGGAGCTGGTTGGCCTGCCTCACTTCCGACTAATACCAAATGTCAATGTCTGAAAGAGTTAATGTTGTCTAGATGATAGCTCCCTATTTATTGTATTCGGCTCGAGGGTAAGCAGGAGCTGGTTGGCCTGCCTCACTTGAGACTAATACCAAATGTCAATGTCTGAAAGAGTTAATGTTGTCTAGATGATAGCTCCCTATTTATTGTATTCGGCTCGAGGGTAAACAGGAGCTGGTTGGCCTGCCTCACTTAAGTCTAATACCAAATGTCAATGTCTGAAAGAGTTAATGTTGTCTAGATGATAGCTCCCTATTTATTGTATTCGGCTCGAGGGTAAACAGGAGCGGTTTGGCCTGCCTCACTTGAGACTAATACCAAATGTCAATGTCTGAAAGAGTTAATGTTGTCTAGATGATAGCTCCCTATTTATTGTATTCGGCTCGAGGGTAAACAGGAGCTGGTTGGCCTGCCTCACTTGAGACTAATACCAAATGTCAATGTCTGAAAGAGTTAATGTTGTCTAGATGATAGCTCCCTATTTATTTTATTCGGCTCGAGGGTAAACAGGAGCTGGTTGGCCTGCCTCACTTGAGCCTAATACCAAATGTCAATGTCTGAAAGGGTTAATGTTGTCTAGATGATAGCTCCCTATTTATTGTATTCGGCTCGAGGGTAAACAGGAGCTGGTTGGCCTGCCTCACTTGAGACTAATACCAAATGTCAATGTCTGAAAGAGTTAATGTTGTCTAGATGATAGCTCCCTATTTATTGTATTCGGCTCGAGGGCAAACAGGAGCTGGTTGGCCTGCCTCACTTGAGCCTAATACCAAATGTCAATGTCTGAAAGGGTTAATGTTGTCTAGATGATAGCTCCCTATTTATTGTATTCGGCTCGAGGGTAAACAGGAGCTGGTTGGCCTGCCTCACTTGAGACTAATACCAAATGTCAATGTCTGAAAGGGTTAATGTTGTCTTGATGATAGCTCCCTATTTATTGTATTCGGCTCGAGGGCAAACAGGAGCTGGTTGGCCTGCCTCACTTGAGACTAATACCAAATGTCAATGTCTGAAAGAGTTAATGTTGTCTAGATGATAGCTCCCTATTTATTGTATTCGGCTCGAGGGCAAACAGGAGCTGGTTGGCCTGCCTCACTTGAGACTAATACCAAATGTCAATGTCTGAAAGAGTTAATGTTGTCTAGATGATAGCTCCCTGTTTATTGTATTCGGCTCGAGGGTAAACAGGAGCTGGTTGGCCTGCCTCACTTCCGACTAATACCAAATGTCAATGTCTGAAAGAGTTAATGTTGTCTAGATGATAGCTCCCGTACGCCAATTAGAATCCTCAACCCTGAATAATTACAGATGTATATCTTTGTGATTTCCATCTAAATTGGTACCGTTTCGTGTGGATTTAGTTGCTTCGCTCCTAACACTCCCCGCTACTTTCTATTCTCACACTTTTACAAGTTGTTTGACATTCTCCTTGAATTACTTGACTTTTTTTGATGCCTGATCAAACACTTTAATGAGGAGTTATGCATGAGCTTTAAGCACTAAAGCAAGAAAATTGCGCACGATGATTGATCATTAAAACAATAAAAACAATTTACTAATTCATTAAAAATTATTTGACAACATTTTTCAATTCAACTCTGAATATTATCTTTAAATAATTATAAGTCTTAATCATAGTATTTAAAATTAATGATTATAAACTAAAATATATTTATTTGAATTAGAAACCAGTTTATTACACACTTTAAGTAAATTAGCTCCTTAAACGATCTGATTATTATTTCTATAAGTCGACCAACCCCAGCAGTTGGGAATTCCTTTATTTATCGGCTTCTTTATTAATGCATTCTGTACATGAATTCATTTCACAATATGAAGGTTCTGTGCTGAAGGCGTCCCAACTTCATCCACGATTAACGTCAGAATGACGGTCAGATGACGTTGAGAGATGCCTACACAAGCTCCCTTCTGCTCCGACCAGTGGCTGGAGTCTAAGAGAGATCGGTGAACCACAGACATCGACGCACTTGAAGGAAAAGAAAGCCATTGCTAATACTTTACTTTGTCATTGCAGCAGATCTCTGGGCCACTGTCTTCTGAGTCACCTTGGAGAAGTGGGCGGACGGGTGACGCTTGATAGGGAGAGGACTTCAGGATGTTGATGAGTGGAAAGCTTGGCGTGGAAACCTGGTCTTTATGAAGGTTATGGTTAGAAACGTAGGAGGGAACATCGACTATGGCTCTTAGGACCTCGGATTGGAAAGTTTGGATACGTCAGATGTTCGATGTTTTCGCAGTTTCCCAGAGTTCGTCCAAATGGACTGCAGTAGTCATTTGTAAAGGATCAGTATGTTTTCAGCATGTAAATATAATTGCGGTTCAATAGTCTCTAAAGTTGTCCAAACGGTCTGTTAAGTTCCTGCATTTTAAGTTTTAAGTAACGTTTCCGGGTAAGTGGGGAGTCCAACTGTAGTCCAAGGTAGTGAACTGCATCATAGGAGAGTAAACAAACGTTAAATGTACCGGTGGACAGGAATTGCGCCAGAGGGTGAAGGTGATGTGATGACATTTTTCCTCGTTCGCCTAAATTTATGTACATTAAATTAACACATTCGGGCCCGGCGTCTTGGCATGTCTGTCAGAGATGTGTGCTGCGGGCCTGGCGTCGCGCCTATTCCGGGAAAGATGCGACTCCCGGCCTATTCCTGGTTAGGTTAGTGGGTATCGTTTGAGAGAGAATCCGCCAGAAAAATTACTTCAGCGGGCCCCCTGGCGTGTCGTACTTGACACTTAACTAAATAGTATTTAATCCATTAAAAGTACATAATTTCAAAAGTTTCTTCACTATATATATATATATATATATATATATATATATATATATATATATATATTACATTTGCCGAAATAACTATAGAAAAGGAAGACTTGGGCCCGATGGAAATTTTTATTCAAAGCTATCGGTCCTGAAAGTGTTAAGTTGTTCATGAAAAGGCATCTATCAATGCGAAACGTGTAGAACACTAACTAGAATATATTATGAGAAATTGACCAGTTATACATTTACGTGATCTTTGACCAATTATAAATAATATGTTTTTTTTTCTTTGAATATAAAATAACAAAACATTTTTGAGCAAATAAACAGTAGTTTTATACGAAAGTAACTTCAGATGTTAGGGGCTAAGAGTAAAACAAATTATCGGAGGACCCAAATAAACAGTAGTTTTATACGAAAGTAACTTCAGATGTTAGGGGCTAAGAGTAAAACAAATTATCGGAGGACCCAAATAAACAGTAGTTTTATACGAAAGTAACTTCAGATGTTAGGTGCTAAGAGTAAAACAAATTATCGGAGGACCCAAATAAAAAGGTAAAAATATCTCTTTGCATCTCCTAGTTTGTTGTTAAATATACTGCAATGGCTGAAGAACAACTTGTCGGCTGAGTCAGTGAAATTCGCACTATGTATATATTGCTGAAAATCACTCCTTAAATGTATTAACAACTTTATTAGCGCTTCAGCACGCTTATTACGACCGTGCCTGAGGCAACACGGTATTTCGTACTAAATTATTACTAATTTGTCCCTGGTTTATGTTTTTTGTTAATAACTAGACGGCACTCAGGCGCATGCATAACAAGCCTTAATCGATTCTATGCGACAAGCTAAAGAGTCAGTTAGGGTAATTTGTGATGGGTCGGTTAGTCTTTAAAAAAAGGCCGTGTTTCGGGGTAATGGTGGATGGCCGGCCGAAATAACCGCTTATCCAGGCGGCTACTTGGATATTAAAACTCCACTTATCACCCTAAAAGCCTTGTGTAGAGACAATCAGTTTAATTATATATCTTGGTGGATTAACGGGGTTTAACACACAGCTTTAGGGCATACATATAGAAAATGACTGTCTTTCAATTGGTTTAGAGATGCTTTATTTAGGCATACAGAAAAAAAGTCCAACTCTCAGGAACTGCATAATCTATGGGCGTTCCATTTCTTATCCGGACTGTCACGAGAAAAACTTAAAATAAAAACAGTTAATGTATTATCTTATTCTTTTGTGAAAAATGTTAAGACACATAAAAATGTGAAATGAAATCTCAATTAGCAGTATGACCTTAAGCGCCACAAAAGGAAACTTAGAGTACCCTAAGCGGGAATTATTTCCTTTAAGTACTCCTAAGAAAAAAACTCGTTTTTCCATTTTCCTTGACAACGGTTATAGATGTGGCCTTGGAAATGGCTTGGTGGCTCCAAAAGCCCATTCTTGAAAAAGTACGCATTCCTCTAAAATCCAGGGTGTGACTGGAAACACCTTGTGTATTTTTGGGTAAAGAATGGAAAATTCAACATGATGTGCGGGTATATCTCCTGATTTAATCGCTTAACAGTAACGAAAAATAACGCCCGAGAAATCTCAAGTATAGATTCCGTTTCGATTTTCCCATGAACGATTCCCTCAGGTTCTGAAAATGTTTTGGAAATCTAATCCCATCGCCCGAAAATCTTTATACTTATTTTTTTCTTTAAATATTATCATCTAGACGAAGCACGCCCTACACTCGACCCTTGGGCCCAACAAAGACTTTTTGTGGCCCAATTGAAGTTTTTAACAGTCTATAATATTTTAGACATTTGTACTATAGACGGTTGAAACTAGATTGAGCGTTGCCTAAATTATCAGTCGACATTAAAAAATCACATTAATTGTAAGCTAATAAAATGCTTTGAAGGTTGTTCAGTAATATAATATTTTGAATAATTTGTCCTTTTGTTTTTATGTGTTTTGACTTGGCCCACCCCTGATTTAGACTACCATTTTGTATTACGTTTGGCTTGATTGTGTATTTTGTTTGTTTTGCTTTTGGCTGCTTTATTGAAGTCACAAGGGCCCATAGGGACAGAAAGTGTAGAGGTATTTGACTCCTGACTATGCGGTACACCAAGGTAATATTGGGGTCAGAACTATAATCCGGCCGCCTGATTTTCTCCTTTGCATGTACCCATTATTAAATTAATTTAAGGAGGGGTGGCCTAGGGACGGTCTGAGAACAGAAGGTAAAAACGTCTGAGCTCTTCAGATTTTTAAACTTCTGTCCCTCAGCATATTAGTCAAGAAGTCTACCACTATAGAGTTTACACCTACAAAACAAAGGAAATTTTATGTATGAAGGAATGATCAAAAAGTCACGCTTTTAGAATAGTGGCCTAGTTTTCGCAACATAATCTTCATCAAAGACCAAATTGCTCAGTTGAAGGTTTTCCAAATATATAACGGAGTGTGCCGACAAAGTGCACTCTCCCTGCTTTGTTATGCTATATTTTAAGATTCCCATCGAGTTTTGTTGTTTTCAGGAACCATCCAATTTTTAATTATGCCTCTTATCAAGTTTCTAATCAAGACTAAAATGGAGGTATTTATCATGAAACTTCTAACCAGAAGACCAAATCCACTCTGAAAAAGTCCTGCCCCTGGATTTGGCCCATTATAACCTAACTGGCCTTACAAAGCTACCCACTGGCTTTCTATTAATCCAAGCCTCGGAGATAAATGACCTTTGGATTACGGACACCGCTAGGGGTATATATTAGTTTTTAATGAGTCCACACGGCAGCGCCACCTCCGCCCTTTCTAGCCCACAATGTAATTAATAAAAGAGCGTGTACATGTGTTGCCCTTCAGCGGGACGGCCATAACTCCAATAGCACGGGGGTGTCAGCTTTAAACTGGCCCTAATATTTTGTGGCGTGTTTATTTTTTCTATTTTATTTCAGTTGCGGGAACGTGGACAAATGGTGAGCATTTTCCGAAACTCATAACCGCTTACTAGTTTATAATGACTATTAGTTCTCAAGAGGACGTGATAATATAACAGATTTTTCTTTTTTTTTGAAAAATATATATTTGTGTTTATCTTTCAAGAATTTAATATCAGATACTTCTTCCTCTTTACAAATAATATTCCTATTAACATATGGAGCAATGGTATCAATTTAACACGGATATTAATTTGACTAGGATTCTTTGAAAAAGAAAATCCCAAAGTTCCTATAGCCCGTTCAGTTAGATGGAATAGTTCTAATCGGACATGCGTGATATTCTGAGGGAAATAATCCCGAAGGTTCCGCTATTTCCATTTCCATTACTATGAACAACATGCTACTTTAAACTCAATAACAACTGATTATGTCTCGTTTAGGACCAGAGAAGGCTTTGAGAGGTCAGGCAGGGGAGATAGTGTTTAAATTTATCAATACTTAGCCAAAGCTAAAGCTAAATACAATTTAAGCTATAGCCTGTCCAAAGAGATGGTTTAGTTGGAGGGAAAAGGGTGTGGCCTACATATTCCCCGTGCATGATCTTGGCTGTAAAAATTCTCTCTGTTATAACCCTATCAGTAGGAGGCTTTAAACGTTATTAGTCTTAGCTTTGGCTAAGACTAATAACGTCTTATTTCCTTTGTATGACCTCGCCAAAGCCTTCCCTGGTCTTAAATGCATAATCAGTTTTTATAATGTTTCAAGTACCGTGTTGTTCCTTGAAATGGGAGCTTTCAAATGGTTCCGTCTATCTGAACAGGCTATAGTGTCAGAATTGCGATTTCTAGAATCTAGAGCTGAGTATATTCAACGTTCAAAACTTGTTTCCAACATTAATGCCTTTCCTCTATCCGTCATTAAGAAGGATCCGTCTATCTGAACAGGCTATAGTGTCAGAATTCCGATTTCTAGAATCTAAAGCTGAGTATATTCAACGTTCAAAACTTGTTTCCAACATTAATGCCTTTCCTCTATCCGTCATTAAGAAGGATCCGTCTATCTGAACAGGCTATAGTGTCAGAATTTCGATTTCTAGAATCTAGAGCTGAGTATATTCAACGTTCAAAACTTGTTTCCAACATTAATGCCTTTCCTCTATCCGTCATTAAGAAGGATCCGTCTATCTGAACAGGCTATAGTGTCAGAATTTCGATTTCTAGAATCTAGAGCTGAGTATATTCAACGTTCAAAACTTGTTTCCAACATTAATGCCTTTCCTCTATCCGTCATTAAGAAGGATCCGTCTATCTGAACAGGCTATAGTGTCAGAATTTCGATTTCTAGAATCTAAAGCTGAGTATATTCAACGTTCAAAACTTGTTTCCAACATTAATGCCTTTCCTCTATCCGTCATTAAGAAGGATCCGTCTATCTGAACAGGCTATAGTGTCAGAATTTCGATTTCTAGAATCTAGAGCTGAGTATATTCAACGTTCAAAACTTGTTTCCAACATTAATGCCTTTCCTCTATCCGTCATTAAGAAGGATCCGTCTATCTGAACAGGCTATAGTGTCAGAATTTCGATTTCTAGAATCTAGAGCTGAGTATATTCAACGTTCAAAACTTGTTTCCAACATTAATGCCTTTCCTCTATCCGTCATTAAGAAGGATCCGTCTATCTGAACAGGCTATAGTGTCAGAATTTCGATTTCTAGAATCTAGAGCTGAGTATATTCAACGTTCAAAACTTGTTTCCAACATTAATGCCTTTCCTCTATCCGTCATTAAGAAGGATCCGTCTATCTGAACAGGCTATAGTGTCAGAATTTCGATTTTTAGAATCTAGAGCTGAGTATATTCAACGTTCAAAACTTGTTTCCAACATTAATGCCTTTCCTCTATCCGTCATTAAGAAGGATCCGTCTATCTGAACAGGCTATAGAGTCAGAATTTCGATTTCTAGAATCTAGAGCTGAGTATATTCAACGTTCAAAACTTGTTTCCAACATTAATGCCTTTCCTCTATCCGTCATTAAGAAGGATGCGTCTATCTGAACAGGCTATAGTGTCAGAATTCCGATTTCTAGAATCTAGAGCTGAGTATATTCAACGTTCAAAACTTGTTTCCAACATTAATGCCTTTCCTCTATCCGTCATTAAGAAGGATCCGTCTATCTGAACAGGCTATAGTGTCAGAATTCCGATTTCTAGAATCTAGAGCTGAGTATATTCAACGTTCAAAACTTGTTTCCAACATTAATGCCTTTCCTCTATCCGTCATTAAGAAGGATCCGCCTATCTGAACTGGCTATAGTGTCAGAATTTCAATTTCTAGAATCTAGAGCTGAGTATATTCAACGTTCAAAACTTGTTTCCAACATTAATGCCTTTCCTCTATCCGTCATTAAGAAGGATCCGCCTATCTGAACTGGCTATAGTGTCAGAATTTCGATTTCTAGAATCTAGAGCTGAGTATATTCAACGTTCAAAACTTGTTTCCAACATTAATGCCTTTCCTCTATCCGTCATTAAGAAGGATCCGTCTATCTGAACAGGCTATAGTGTCAGAATTTCGATTTCTAGAATCTAGAGCTGAGTATATTCAACGTTCAAAACTTGTTTCCAACATTAATGCCTTTCCTCTATCCGTCATTAAGAAGGATCCGTCTATCTGAACAGGCTATAGTGTCAGAATTCCGATTTCTAGAATCTAGAGCTGAGTATATTCAACGTTCAAAACTTGTTTCCAACATTAATGCCTTTCCTCTATCCGTCATTAAGAAGGATCCGTCTATCTGAACAGGCTATAGTGTCAGAATTCCGATTTCTAGAATCTAGAGCTGAGTATATTCAACGTTCAAAACTTGTTTCCAACATTAATGCCTTTCCTCTATCCGTCATTAAGAAGGATCCGTCTATCTGAACAGGCTATAGTGTCAGAATTTCGATTTCTAGAATCTAGAGCTGAGTATATTCAACGTTCAAAACTTGTTTCCAACATTAATGCCTTTCCTCTATCCGTCATTAAGAAGGATCCGCCTATCTGAACTGGCTATAGTGTCAGAATTTCAATTTCTAGAATCTAGAGCTGAGTATATTCAACGTTCAAAACTTGTTTCCAACATAAATGCCTTTCCTCTATCCGTCATTAAGAAGGATCCGTCTATCTGAACAGGCTATAGTGTCAGAATTTCGATTTCTAGAATCTAGAGCTGAGTATATTCAACGTTCAAAACTTGTTTCCAACATTAATGCCTTTCCTCTATCCGTCATTAAGAAGGATCCGTCTATCTGAACAGGCTATAGTGTCAGAATTTCGATTTCTAGAATCTAGAGCTGAGTATATTCAACGTTCAAAACTTGTTTCCAACATTAATGCCTTTCCTCTATCCGTCATTAAGAAGGATCCGTCTATCTGAACTGGCTATAGTGTCAGAATTTCGATTTCTAGAATCTAGAGCTGAGTATATTCAACGTTCAAAACTTGTTTCCAACATTAATGCCTTTCCTCTATCCGTCATTAAGAAGGATCCGTCTATCTGAACAGGCTATAGTGTCAGAATTCCGATTTCTAGAATCTAAAGCTGAGTATATTCAACGTTCAAAACTTGTTTCCAACATTAATGCCTTTCCTCTATCCCTCTTTAAGAAGGATGCGTCTATCTGAACAGGCTATAGTGTCAGAATTGCGATTTCTAGAATCTAGAGCTGAGTATATTCAACGTTCAAAACTTGTTTCCAACATTAATGCCTTTCCTCTATCCGTCATTAAGAAGGATCCGTCTATCTGAACAGGCTATAGTGTCAGAATTTCGATTTCTAGAATCTAGAGCTGAGTATATTCAACGTTCAAAACTTGTTTCCAACATTAATGCCTTTCCTCTATCCGTCATTAAGAAGGATCCGTCTATCTGAACTGGCTATAGTGTCAGAATTTCGATTTCTAGAATCTAGAGCTGAGTATATTCAACGTTCAAAACTTGTTTCCAACATTAATGCCTTTCCTCTATCCGTCATTAAGAAGGATCCGTCTATCTGAACTGGCTATAGTGTCAGAATTCCGATTTCTAGAATCTAGAGCTGAGTATATTCAACGTTCAAAACTTGTTTCCAACATTAATGCCTTTCCTCTATCCGTCATTAAGAAGGATCCGTCTATCTGAACAGGCTATAGTGTCAGAATTCCGATTTCTAGAATCTAGAGCTGAGTATATTCAACGTTCAAAACTTGTTTCCAACATTAATGCCTTTCCTCTATCCGTCATTAAAAAGGATCCGTCTATCTGAACAGGCTATAGTGTCAGAATTCCGATTTCTAGAATCTAGAGCTGAGTATATTCAACGTTCAAAACTTGTTTCCAACATTAATGCCTTTCCTCTATCCGTCATTAAGAAGGATGCGTCTATCTGAACAGGCTATAGTGTCAGAATTCCGATTTCTAGAATCTAGAGCTGAGTATATTCAACGTTCAAAACTTGTTTCCAACATTAATGCCTTTCCTCTATCCGTCATTAAGAAGGATGCGTCTATCTGAACAGGCTATAGTGTCAGAATTCCGATTTCTAGAATCTAGAGCTGAGTATATTCAACGTTCAAAACTTGTTTCCAACATTAATGCCTTTCCTCTATCCCTCTTTAAGAAGGATCCGTCTATCTGAACAGGCTATAGTGTCAGAATTCCGATTTCTATAATCTAGAGCTGAGTATATTCAACGTTCAAAACTTGTTTCCAACATTAACGCCTTTCCTCTATCCGTCATTAAGAAGGATCCGTCTATCTGAACAGGCTATAGTGTCAGAATTCCGATTTCTAGAATCTAGAGCTGAGTATATTCAACGTTCAAAACTTGTTTCCAACATTAACGCCTTTCCTCTATCCCTCACTAAGAAGGATCCGTCTATCTGAACAGGCTATAGTGTCAGAATTCCGATTTCTAGAATCTAGAGCTGAGTATATTCAACGTTCAAAACTTGTTTCCAACATTAATGCCTTTCCTCTATCCCTCTTTAAGAAGGATCCGTCTATCTGAACAGGCTATAGTGTCAGAATTCCGATTTCTATAATCTAGAGCTGAGTATATTCAACGTTCAAAACTTGTTTCCAACATTAACGCCTTTCCTCTATCCGTCATTAAGAAGGATCCGTCTATCTGAACAGGCTATAGTGTCAGAATTCCGATTTCTATAATCTAGAGCTGAGTATATTCAACGTTCAAAACTTGTTTCCAACATTAACGCCTTTCCTCTATCCCTCACTAAGAAGGATGCGTCTACTTGATGAAAAGTCCAAAAAGCTAGCAGCAAATAGTGGTCATGATCGAACACCCGGTAAGATGAAAGATATTGGAAACTTTTCAAGTCAATATCGGATTTGCTGATCTTGCTGATCAAACATCGGACGTTTGAAAATCCGGAAAAAACTTGTCCCAAAATTAGTATATATGTATTTTTTGGTTTGATTGAGCACAGCCGAACTATGTGAGTCAAAACAACTAATGGTAAAAAAAAAAAAAAAAAAAAAAAAAAAAAAAAAAAAAAAAAATTGATGTGTAGGTTTTCTAACTAAATTCATACGAATTTTGAAAATTTTAAAGTGCTTTTTAAAATGTCCGATATATTGATGAAGGAGAATCACATTTCCATTTAAATTGTGTAAAAATGCAACTATGTAACGGTATAAAAGTGCAACGAACAGCTTCCAACATAGTTAAGTAATTGAAGCACAATACACAACTCCTTTTTTCTCTCTTTTTTTTAACAAACTTAATTTATGTCCATAAAAAAGAAGAAAAAAATTAAAAAATGAAGAGAAATTACATTTAAGTGCTTGTGAGCCGGCAATATAAGATCTGGAATTCCAGGATAAGGCGGCTCTCGGAGGCTTATAAAAAAAAAAAAAAATAATCTGTCTGATGGAAGTAGCTTAGGAATTCGCTTTGGTGGTTACCACAAGCTTGTCGTGCGCATATAATTGGCGCAGAGGCACTCAGGAATTTGGATCAGGTCCTAACAGGAGCTCACTAACGATATGGCACTAACGGATTTAAAACAGGGGCGGTGTCAATTAGTGGGCCGAATAAATGAAATTCTACTCATTCGTGTATTCGTGTGAGTATATATATATCAAATGGTTACAATACTTTTACGCCAAAAAAAAAAAAAAAAAAAAAAAAAAAAAACATTCACCTTATTGGATGCATTCTTCATTGGAAAAAGTTGTAAAATAGAGGTGGCAAATATCTAAGAATTTTAATGGAGGAAATTGACATAAGATTAATTATACTTGACAGGGTTTTTATTGAACACGTTTAAATTAGTATAGAAATGGAATCTTTTAATTTCACAGATCTTCCTCGTTCATCGCTCATAGGGGGAACTTGCTCCGCCAATAATTGTAACATTTTCTTCAGTATATACGATGAAAATTCTTCTTTGAACAATATGTCACTTATGCAATCTCCAGTTTATGTCTAGCTAAATATATATATATATATATATATATATATATATATATATATATATATATATATATATTCGTGGTAGGCGGAAGGTCAATTAATAAAAACTTCACCATACACTATCACCAACTTTATTCCGTCCCTACATGTTTCACACCTTTTTGGGTGCCTCTTCAGGGGAGGGGGAAACATATATAAAACTTACAGCCTCAATCTGAGGAGGATAACCTTCCACCAGTACGGCCACGTCTAGAATGATCATGGTCTGAAAGAATCCAAAATTGACTGCAATGGGTGTGATAAATCATATATAGGGGTATCGGAACAGCTACTTCGAAAAAGAATTAAACAGCATGCGCAAAGTATTGATAAAGGAGAGAATAAGACAGCGTTGGCTTATCATGCTATAAAACATAAACATAGTTTCGATTTTGAAAATATTAGTACATTAGGTAAAGAGAGAAACAGAATGAAAAGAAGAATTAAAAAAAACATCCATATAATAAAAAATAGGAAAAAAGTGGCAAATAAAAAAAACTGAAATGTTACATTTGAATACGATTTTTATTAATTTATTTAACAATAGGTAAAAATATGTTTTAATTAGAAGGTGGGAAGATGGTTTTAATTTTTAAGACTATATTTCTTCTGGAAATAAATTTTAAATTTTAAATGTTTGACAAATCGATTATGGATCAGCTGATTATATTTCGCCATTTTGGATTCTTTCAGACCATGATCATTCTAGGCGTGGCCGTCCTGGTGGTAGGTTATCCTCCTCAGATTGAGGCTGTTAGTTTTATATATGTTTTTTCCCCCCTGAAGAGGCACCAAAAAGGTGTGAATCATGTAGGTACGGAATAAAGTTGGTGATAGTGTATGGTGAAGTTTTTATTAATTGACCTTCCGCCTACCACGAAAATAAGAAGATTGGGAAAAAAGGGTCAGTTCAAGAATAAATAAATATATATATATATATATATATATATATATATATATATATATATATATGTGTGTGTGTGTGTGTGTGTGTGTGTGTGTGTGTGTGTGTGTTTTGGGGGTAATACAGAGAATTTCTTAGCAGAGTAAACAAGTTTAAGTAATCGTAAATTTTATGACGAAAGTTTCGGCGTGGACCTTGTTGCGGACGGATCTGTTTCTAAAACGTTTGATAGCAGAAAGTAATTCAAAACTTTAACTCGGCAGACGAACATTTCTGAAGGAAAATAATTGTTTTTATTTTTGAATGGAACGCAAAACAAGTGTTTTTATTTGTAACTCTTTGGACCATTTGCTAAATTTTCTTATATTTGATCATCTTTATACGAAATATAAGCACCTACACAGATGACAGTAACAAACTTTTTTTTTTTTGATTTTCATCCTATTCGGATATGCAAATATTGCAAAAAGCAGTCCTGTCGAAATTCAAGCAAACTTCGCTACAACACAATATTGGCAATGAAACAGTGACTTTAAAGGATGTGAACAAAGACAGTTTCCACCGTTCCACCGAAATAACGGCTTCCACCGTTTATTTTTGCAGCAAACATCTAATTGGCTTGTTCTATAGCAGGTATAGGTAATTTTTGGCACGTTTTGGACCAAACTTTAGTGAGTCAACAATCCTTTACCCATAACAAATACCATCCGATACCTTGGGTTTTACCTTGACTCTCGATTGACTTGGAACGCACACATTAAACTCAAACGACAAGAACTCAATCGACGATTCGGACAACTATACAGACTACTAAACCGATCATCACACTTAACCGTACATAACAAACTAACTGTCTACAACTCACTAATAAAACCTATATGGACATACGGAATAGAACTCTGGGGGACAGCCAAGCATTCCAACATCAACCGAATCCAAACATTTCAATCCAAAGTCCTACGTACCATAGTCAATGCTCCTTATTATGTTACAAATCGCACCCTCCATAATGACCTAAATATCCCTTTTGTCCAAGATATAATCCCTATCCGCTTCTCATCCTTCCACAGTAAACTAATCAATCATCCTAATCCTATAGCCCAATCCTTATCCAGCACTAATCATCCTTCCTCTCCACCAAGACGTCTTAATAGAAAGTGGCCCCGGGATCTACTAAGGTAGTATAGTGTCGTGGAGTGAAAAAAATCAGTGAAATTATAATAAGTGAGAGTGATATCGATGGATATTTTCTCTCCTCAGGATATCACAGGCCATGCCTCATTCGCCTCCAATCCTCCCTGCTATTCGCAGGGTGTGGTTGGATGGCGTAAGGTAACTCCAGGTCACCCTAGAATCCTTCCTAAGGAAGGTATTCGGCTGACAACTGGGGAGACCTGAGGCGTGGTCAAGTAACTAACATCAAATTACAAAGTACAGTTCAATTGTAGATTGTAATATTCTATAAATAAATATATATATAAAAAAAAAAAAAAAAAAAAAAAAAGTGAGAAAATTCGTTCGCTGGCCGCGTAGACAATGTTATTATAATACAATTTATTAAGCGAGACACAAAAACCCTGACTTATACTACTAACTACTATATAATGATAATATAAATTAACGATAACTAAAATAATTAATGATAAATAATACTTAAACATAATTAAATTTAAAAAAAAAAAAAATTAAGCGAGAAAATGAAATGAATAAATAGGTACAAAATTTATAATTAAATCGTGAAATTTGGAATTATTAGAAATTACGAAAGTTAAATAGCGACACGAAATTAATGAAACACTGTTTGCCACCTCACTCCTAATGATGGCCACCACTCGGCTTGCTCGCTCACTTGATTCCGCAGGAGCAAGCGTCAAATGTAAGTAGTGTAAAATTACTTCTTTCTTTTTTTTTTACGGGGTTTTTCACGATGTATCGCGGGCCGGATCAAACCTTACAGTGGGCCGGTTGGTGCCCACATATCGACACAACTCAAAAATCAAATCAATCTATGATTTTTCAGTCATGACTATGAAAGACATGTTAAATATCTCTTTAACAACCATCAAAACTCTATGTACCTAGCTACAGAGCTTGTACACCAGAGGGCACTTGTGTCACTCTTCCTGTCTTAAAGCTATGCTCGCTGCATAGACAAGAGTGACACATTTTCACTTGATTTTATTTTAAGTTGGTCTATAGTAACTAAGTACTGTACAGCATTCCTGTAAATATTTTTTACGACTTAATCCTCTGCACAAATCAGCTGAATTCATTTAGTTTTATGTTGTTTTCAAGCGTTCGATGTATTTAGTAACTTTATCCAAAGTTACTGATAATTTTGGACATTTAATTTGGTTTTAAGGTAGGGATTGTCGGGGTTCGGTCACTGCTACTTAATAAAACTACATTTTATCATAAAAATGGTTTTATTGTGCCGACGTTTCGGCTTGAACTTCAAGCCTTCATCAGGGCTGTAAAAAACAAGTAGGACGGATGTAATACTGAAATATACACGCACACACACACACATATATATATATATATATATATATATATATATATGCCTACATACACAAATACACATACATACACATACATATATGGAAAAAGACAAAACATAAAATACTAGATCATAATATATAGAAGAACAATGTGCTCTAGAAGTGTTTGGATTATTAGGAAAACAGATATAAGAATAACAGATTACATATTAGATTAGATATAAGAATAACAATATGGGCTTACCGATGGGAAGATAGAGAACTATTCCTCACAAATGCGGGATCATTTCTGACAGTTAATACAGGGAAACATAGGAAGAAAGGAGTTGGTGAGGGGGGGGGGGGTTCTGGACCACCCAATGGACAGAGAACATAGAAGATGAAAGAAAGAGCGGCGAAAGCGGCGAAGTACAGTAAGGGGTCATAAAGTCATAAAATGTTGTGTTAATAGAAAGGGAGGCAGGTATAAAGGGCTATATTGCAGGCGGTATATGGGATTAGGATGGAGTTTTTAATAAATGGAAGATGTTGGAGTAGGTAGAGGAGATGACTTCTTTGTCAATTTTGTCATTAACTGGGTTATTTTCTAGGTGGATGAAAATTGATTCGGAAAGGAGGCGTTTGTCTTCGTAGGATTCAGTGGAAAGGATGGAGTATTGGTCAAAACCAAAGTCATGTCCGTCTGTGATGGCATGTCTAGTTAAAGCTGTCTTTATGTCTTTATTCCGTATATCGTTTTTGTGGTTGTTGATACGTATTCTTACTGGAAATATACTGGTATATTTCAGTATTACATCCGTCCTACTTGTTTTTTACAGCCCTGATGAAGGCTTGAAGTTCAAGCCGAAACGTCGGCACAATAAAACCATTTTTATGATAAAATGTAGTTTTATTAAGTAGCAGTGACCGAACCCCGACAATCCCTACCTTGCATCATCTACGGTCAACGATCTCCACTCAAATAATTTGGTTTTGTTTATTGTTTAAATGAGAGAAAATCGCCGTAGTTCCGGAGCTCTTAAAATAAATTAAAAAAAAATAAAATATAATAAAAATAATCTTACAATATGCAAGCACTACAGTAATCTGTAAGTACAGCTTCACCTCATACCAGGGGTTTATTTTGAAGATTTGGTTATTAGTAAAGTTGGTTCTTTGATTTGTTGATACCTTTAGCTTCCTTGAAAGCAAATATTCGGGTTAATGAGAATTAATAATACTGCGGGTTATAAAAATTAAAAATAAAAAGTTAAAAAAAAAAAAATGATAAGTAAAAGCCGGTCTTGCGAGGGAATGTTGATTCGGAATCAAGCTCCTTTAGTAGCAAATTCTCACGGTGTCTTGCTCCCGGGCTTTCTCCAGTCCTGCCAACCCCAAGATTTCGGACCAGTTGCGCATTAATTGATATTAATACTGGGCATGCTTAAATTAGAAGTGCGCAAATATTCATTCATTTATTCATTCATTTCGAGAGCTTCGCAACAAGGGTGATCTGCTCTATTGAATAACAAAGAATAAAAACAATAAAAATGAAAAAAAGGGGGATAAATGATAATAATAAATACAATGAAGTAATTGGTTTTGAATTAATTGGTCATGATCTCAAATTAAATAGAATCCGATGATAGGTGATAACATAGGGCTTTGATTATAATAATAATTGGTCTAATAATATGGTGACCAGCCGAAAAAATAAAATAAAATAAAATAAATAATAAAAAGAAAAGCAAGAATAAATAAATAAAATAAATAAAAATAAATAAATAAAGGAATAAGGAACATAAATTAAAATAATAATGACAATAAATAAAAGGTATAAAGGAATGAATAGGTTGACAATTATTGTAAGATCAGAAATTTTGTTGGGAATTAAGATCGTGGGTCATTTGTAATAAAAAAGTGCGCAAATAGAAAACTTGTAAAATTCTCCTTCTCACGCTGGGACTAAACTATTTCTCAAGTTGTATCGAAACGGGAATTCATTTTACATTTTTTATTACCATATTATGAATTCAGAGTTTTATCTCATATTAAATTTCAGGAATGTAGAATTCGTAGGAGCGGGACTTTTAAAAAATAAACTAATTCATTCTGTCTGGACGTGTGAATTGATTTACGATAATGATGTAATAAGCATCCAACTCGAATTTCTTAAATTTCTAGCCGACTAAAAGGTTTAAAACAAATAAAACCTTCATCACTTCTTGTATATACGGTTCCGTAACATAA
Organism: Gonocerus acuteangulatus; assembly: GCA_946811695.1. Lineage (NCBI taxonomy): Eukaryota > Metazoa > Arthropoda > Insecta > Hemiptera > Coreidae > Gonocerus > Gonocerus acuteangulatus. Next base: position 29,939,801 of record OX328127.1, read on the forward strand.
CATATGTAATCGTAATATCTATTTATTTATTAAAAGTCTAACTTCCAATTTATACATAAGGCCTCTCAAAACATACTCAGGGCATCTGCAAAAATATCTAATATCAACAGAATGCAGTCTAAAGTTCTCCGCGAAATTTGTAAATTCCCCTTTATACGTATTCAACAAAACCCTTCACAATCACTTTTACGTCCCATTTGTTCTTGACCTTGCTAATATCTGTTTCCAAATGTTCCACTCTAAATTCTCTCACCATCACAATTCTGCAGATATATTCTTGTCTTCACAATCCCGTCCAGACAATCCTTCCAGGCGGCTTAGGAGACAATGTCCGGATATAAACTATATTAAACTTATCTCGATGATCTTATCGTGTCCGTTAAATTATTTGTTTACCCAGCTCTAAAAGTACCATAAATGATTGGATTCTTCCAAATTTTGTATTGTTTTTATTTTATTTTTTTGTTGGTAAATGTTCCTTTGTTTTGCCTGTCCTTCTCTTTGATCTATGAACCTAAATTAAAAAAGAAAGAAAAAAAAGTGTAATGAAACATGAATGTAATGAAAAAGAAATGACTTACATATTTACAGTTAATTCCATCCCGAAGTATTGTGGAACTTTTACTCACTTATTCAAAAAACCTCAGAAAACACATAATATGACAAAATTTAGGAATAATTGCACTCAAATGTTAAATTTATTTATCTATCATCCATGGGGGCGCCCTAGAATATTTGAGACGGCATATACTTTGTCCCAGTTGCTTACTGTCTCTGAGCATAACTCCCTGTTATTGTATGATATTAATACAAGGGTATATTCATGGTCACCTTTCAATTACCACGATGTCCTGTATGACGAGGAAGGCAGAAAACCCGCTAAAATTGTTTCATAACCTTTTGGCATGATGTAAAAAAACGCATTACTGTTTGCATTATTCTAGTTTGTAATTATGTTTATTTATTATCTAAGTAATGTTGCCAAAGCTGTTATTGTTCCTTCCGAATTACAATTGACAATAACAATCAATAATTATTCTATAAGAGAGTCCACCTGCCTAGGAATCTGACCCAATTCCTGAGAGTGTAAGGTAGAGAGACCATCATAATGCAAGACAGGAGGCTGAGTTAATCTCCTTCGCCATTATCTTCAGCGGGACTCTGGTTGATAGCTTCTACACCATCAGTCTCTGCTTATATCGCTCAAGGATGCTTTTAATGAATTTTGACAATTCGCTCACTTAGGCGGATAGAACCACGCCTTATCACGACCTTATTATGCCCCCTGTAGGTATGTCATGGCGGCGAGGTAGGGGTGTCTGACCTAAGCAGCTCTTACTCCTGATAGAATGTGTCATGCCTTTCATTGCAAGATCCGTTCATTAAAACCAAAAATCGGCACAGCTGGAGATTTTCAGACTGACCTCATCTGTCATCAAGCCAATTAATAAAATAATACTAATAATAATAAATAAATTAAATTTTCCCGTTTAGCTCTTTTGGAAAAGGCATTTTTCTCAGAGTTTTCATAGAAAGAAACAAGGTTCCTTTAGGAAATGTGGAGAATAAATAGGCGGATATAATAGCTAAAGAAGCAGCACAATATCCATCGCTTGAATTTGAACTTACCCTTGTATCACTATAATACAAAAACAAGACCTCATACAAAGAGACAGTAAGCAAATAGGACGAAGAAAATACCATCTCAAATATGCCTAAATCACGGATTAGAACGATTTTTAACAATAATTGTACATATCATATTTTTTTTTATACTACAATTATATATTTTCTCTAGGATTCTCTTATTTTGTATTGAGCTGCTCTTACTTATAGGTCTTGGTACTTTTGTTGTTTTTCTTATTTTTTTATAATATATAGTTGATTAATTGTTTAATGGGATTTATATGTAATATAGTATTAATAATATTCCTAGAACTGTATATATTTATTAATCAATATAACTTTAAATGTGTATGATTTTTATTGTATAATTATAAGTATATCTATAAATTGTACTGGGCAAATCGCCTTGGTTGCGGATGCTCATAAAAATAAATAAAGAAATAACAAAAAAAAATAAATAAGTCATAATAGTCCAGGGCGTATTTGTTTCGAGCTGGATGTTGAGAGGGTACAAGCTAATTTAAACGAATTCCTGAAGCCGGGCCGATTTTCAATTTCAAAAATTTTGTTAAAAGGTTGAGTGCCTTAAAATTTTAAAACATATATTTCAAATATGTAAATTTTTTCGTTTGGTGTTTACAACAATTTAAAAGATACTAATTTTTGTGGTTGTACCTGAATTGAGTAATTGTTATGAAACTGAGTCATAGGAAGTAAGGTGGGCTGTTTTATTATATAATTAATATATTGTTTCTACAATTTGAAAGTCTTAAATGCATTTTAAGCTTCCGAAAAAAGTATATATAAAATGTCTATTGCTACTATTTTCTAAACTGCGAATCAGTTTTAACGTTTGTAAATAATTTAAATTTTTAAGAAATTTAATTAAAAATCATTTGAGGCCTTGAGAATGTCTCTAGCATGTATAAGTTCGGAGTTATGATCGAATCGTACAAAAAAACTGATTTTTTCTATTTTTTTTCTTATTCAAATGAGAAAAAAAAAGTATGTTCTTGGAATTTTTCGACTTATGCATACCTCAATTATTGTTATTTGAATTTTTTTTTAGTTATTCCAGCAAACATTAGGTTGCCCTAACACAACATCCAAGTATAGATACTTTTTATCTGTCCTGGACTAAAAGGCCTGTGCCAATTCAACCCTCACATTACACAAAAGTGCATTGTGGTGACTGAAATCTCGCTTTTCATTAAGTTGCCATTGTCATATGTTTTTAATTTTTTTACGAACCATAAAAAAAAAAAAATTAAATATTTATTTTCCAAGCTTACCAAATAACTCCTGGGTTAAGATGTTATCGAGCAGGGAGTTGTAGTTTTTGTTATTACTCAGAGATTCATGAATTCTCATCAATGTTTAGAAGTCCGTTTGGAATACTTTATAGACAATAATAAGCACAAATTATAAGTTAAGGTGGAATAAAGTGTAAATACTTGGTTTGTCAGTGGATTTGCAAGTAGGCGAGGAAATGTATACGCGCGTATGACTGCTTTCTGTGATATATTGAAGAATGAAACGACCAAGGAACACAATAAGAGAGTAAGTTATTGGTTCACTATGAGTAGCCATTCATTGGATATTGTGACGTCACAAAGTGACTCACTACTTCGGAAACGGGTTTAGAAAAACCACCAGTATTTACGAGTCATTCAAAGATCAGTGACCCGCTCACGAGGAAAAATGATCAAGCTTAATGCGACGTCACTATCGCGCGAATGGAGGCTTTCCTTTTATGGGGCCACTTGATAAGTTATCGACCTTAGTGTGGATAGGACATTAAGTGATAAATTTATAATATTTTTAATTTTTGGGATATGATTTTTAGTGCGTTTCCTCCCTCCCTGTAAGGAGAAAGCTCGTTAACGTAGTCGACATTATAGCATAATATAAAAGTGTAGGCATTTTGTAACTCATAGATGAGAAGAAAACAAGTAGGTAGTTAAAAAAAATATATTTCGTTTCCCTGCTCATCAGAAGTACTGCCTGTAGACTGATGAAATCACTTATTTTTGGGAAATGCCAAGTCACAAATTTCCTGAAATAAATCAATCAAATGAAGTGTAAAATCTTATTCTTATTCCCAGACACATGGCCCATAGGAATCATTTTGAATTTGGCAGAATAAAGTTAAAAAATGTTAAACATTGAATGAAATCTAAAATATATTTGTCAGATACCGCTCACTCACTCACTCACTGACCTATCATCGCCCAGCCTAAGCCACTTGACAGAAAAATTTGAAATTTTGCATGGACACGCCTTTTAGAACGTAAACACTCGCTAAGAAATGATTTTTTGATATTCAAATTTTTAAGTATTTTTAGAGGGGTTTGAATTATATAGTAGAGGGGTTTTGAAAATTATATAGTAGCGTTAATTGTGATGGTACATTATTTAACGAAATAAAAAAAACTACTTATCTGCCGTGACGAAGCATGAGCATTCGGCTAGTCACTAATGTTTAAATGGAAACTTCATTAGGAGCTGCTTGAAACGTTATTTATTTAATTTTTAATTTTCTTTTTTAAACGTTTTGAAATTTTTTTTTTAAATAATATGAAGTATGGCGTTGGTATAACATGTAATGTACATGATCTCTATGTACTCGTCAACTGGTATAGCACTAACATGTTGTGCCTCATGCGAGTTGGACATTTTGGTAACCCTTTGAGGGAAAAAATTGAAAGATAGTACACTTTTACACTTTTTCATAAATGACCTCTAAAAGCCTGAAGCAGGCCACACACGGTCAGACAGGGCTGTCAGTTATAACGGTCTGCCGGAAAGCCGGCTGCCTGAACGTGTATATATTCCGGCCGCCTGAGCGGTCTTAACTGACAGACCTTCAGGCGGACTGTTCAGATCCTGCCTGACTGTATGTAGCCTGCTTAACGATTTCCAGATTTACGTTCACATGTGATTCTAGGTTTCATTGCCTGAATGCATAATACTTTGTACACAATAATCATAGAGATCAAACATTTTGTAATTGGCAATAAAGGGAAACAGTATTGTACTGAGAGAAAGCGTAAGTACAACAGAATGTGTAAGTGCACTCACTATATGCACCAGTATGTCTTCATTATTGCTATGGATGTGGGGGAGAGGGTGTAAGAATAGTGCTTTGCCTCTAGAAGGAATGTTGTCAATTCTACATCCTTATTTGTAACATGTTACACTATTATGGTACATATAACGATTTTATACCTGGTGGCTTTCTATTCTCACGACAATCTACCTCTTGCAAAACATCTTAATAAAGATAAGTTAGGATATAGTTCAATTACTTATTTCCTTTTTTGCTCAGATATCTTCTTCAGAATCGCCAATACGGCTAGTAAATAACATCAGTCTAAGTTCGGCTGTACGGATTGTTTCATTATTATGACTTTAAAATAATAAAAAAAAGTTCGACTCGCAGAAAATGCGACACCTTAGCGCGTTTCTGTTCTTTTCTTAGTATAGAAACAATGAATGTATTGTATTAATGTTTCGTAAAAAATGTAAACACATGTAAACATTTAAAATGAAAGATGAATTGAAGCAAGAATTAAGGCGTCAAGAATAAATTGAGAGTATCCTAACAGAAATGACTCACTCTCTTCTCAAATTTTACTCTACGAAAACAATTTTACAAGTAGTATGTTTCTCATTCAGGTACATTATTTTCCTAAAATATTCATTTTACTATGTAAATTGAAGGTGAGGGTAGGGAAGGATATATGGATTTTTGAAATAACCAGCCAAATTGTGTAAAACATTAAGTCATAATTGCGACATTTCGAACCTGCTAAGGTTCATTTTCAGGGATCATGAATTAAGTCATGTTAAGATCTATTGTAATTTTTATATTTTCATGTTAAGGTCCATAGTTTTGAATTTTGAGAGTAAAACGTTGAATTCGGGTAAGAATCTCATCCATATCCCCCCGTTGAGATTCACATTGAAGCTTACTTGTCTATTCAATCATTAATTGAGGTGTCTAGAATCAAAAGAAGACACATTACCGAAACCAATTTGTTCAGGAAACACCAAAAACTGAACAAATCTTATGTTTAATATCATAAAAAAAAAAAATCAGTCCCGTAACAGGCCACGAGGGCCCTGAGGGGCAGATACTATAGAGGTATCTGATTCATGACCATACGGCACACTAGGGAGATAGTGTGGTCAGTACTATGCTCCGGCCGCCTGATTTTCCCCTTGGCTGCTTCGACTACTAGAGTCATTAGCACCAACCAAGGTACCCATTATTAAATTAATTAAAGGCTGGGTTGGCCTAGGGACGGTCAGGGAGGCCGAATTCAACCGGTGAACGAAGACACTAGAAGAAAAAATCTTTAGTGCTTGCTCGGGATTTGAACTCAGGCCTCCAGCTTATTAGTCCAGTGCTCTACCACTGAGCTAACCTCGCCCCCTGTTTAATATCATACTCTTGTATAATTTTCTTTAAAGTTGAAAGTGTCACAGACGAATCATTTTAGGAATTTGAGAAGTTGATCTGTTATGTTATCTGTTTTGAAGGAATTTTTATTTTTAATGTGTCTTCCTTAGTTTTAAAATTCGGTGATGTATGTCTTATTTTGAAGCCAACTTTTCTCTTCAGCATTAAAAAAACAGCATGATCTGTTGAGTATTGAAAATCTTTTCCTTTACCAGTATATAGAGGACATTTTTTTTTTTTTTTTTATTTCGAATTTACAACAATGTATAAGGTACATATCTAGTAAATTATTGCAAGATTATATGGTATGACATGAATGTACATGAGGTGGGAAGCTGCACAGTTGTAGTACCCACTAGACAGAATTTATTTTTCCACAGATCTACACTTTCTAGAGTTGATCTCTTGGCCACTTGCGTTTCAGTCGGCGAATGGGGTTGTGTGGAATGTGCTGGGAGGATAGCGTTTATTAAGGAGTTAGGATGGCCGTGTAGGTTCGAATGGAATTTACGGTAGAGGGATTTGGCTAAAGGTAGGATAAAAGGGATATTAAGGTCATTATGGAGGGTCAAATTGAAGACATAAAATGGATAGTTCAATTACTAGCATCCGTTATTTTCCGGAGAATTTTAGACTGCATGGATTGGATTTTGTAGGAGTTGGAAGGCTTTGTTGAACCCCAGAGTTGAATTCCGTAAGTAAATATTGGTCTGAGAATGGTCATGTAAATGAGGCGTTTGTTTGTTAGTGTGAGATTAGATCGTTTGTCAAGTAAGTGTAGTAATAGTCTGTACCGTCGGCTGAGTTCTTGTCGCTTCTGGGTAATATGTGGCTTCCATGTTAGTCGTTTGTCAAGTATTAGTCCCAGATAGCGAATTTGGGATTTTTGCGGAATTAGAGAACTATGGAGGAACACTGGAGGGCAGGATGATCGCCTGAGAGTAAAGGTTGAGTGGCAGGATTTCTGAGGGTTAACTTTGATTCTCCATTCACAGAGGATATTTTGAACTTTTAAAATGAATTGTTATCTCAAAATCGTGAAAGTAGTGATGTGTCTTGTTTCGATTCTAGACGCCTCAATTATGAGTTTCTTATCCGGATTTAGCATTATACTCTCAACTTCAAAAATTGGACTTTAACACGAAATTATTAAAATTATGATAGACCTCAACATGACTTAATTTAAGATGCCAGAAGATGAACCTAAACAGGTTCGACGTGTCGCGATTATAACTTAATGTTTTAAACAATTTTCGGGAGTAACTCCTGCTGGTTGTTTCATGAATTCAGTTTACTGTTAAATGGAATGAAAAACTGAGACAAAAACCCTACAGAAAAACGATACCGACACAATTTTAAGCTCCGATTTCCTTTGAATGAGATCGTCCCGTCGAAAATCACTTCAGGACCATCTTGTAGTAAATTTATTGAGTTTTTGAATGCCTACTTATCACGCTTTTGAGATATTTAAGAAAATTATAAACTGCTCATATCTGTTAATAAAATATTCTTTTTTTCTGATAATTCCTTAACTCCCAACGCAAACAAACATAAATTATCTTAGTTTTGATGAATCTCAAACATCTAGAAAAAGATTCCACTGAATAAATCGTCTCTAAGTACCTGATAATTAGTCAGGAAAACTCGATTTTATTTATATTTTTTTTTGGAAATGATCATAGATACAGATTTGAAAATGTTTTCCAAAAAGATTCTCCAAGTCTTATTACCTGCAGAAAGTATACCTTGAACCCTATAAAGGAAAAGGTCATTTTGGGTGTCTACTAGGTAGGATCGATGGGGATTTGAAGAAAGTTTTTAAACATTCTGTCATGAGTGCAACCGTCTTCGGAAACTGCTAAAAGGTATGCAAGTGTATATTTATAAAATCAGATAAAAAATAAAGAATGTAATAAATAAATGTATAATGATAGAGATCTGTAGATAAAGGTATCTCGTTTCGAATAGATTTCTAGAATAGACCTCATTCCTTCTCAAGAAGTGATAATTAGTTTTGCCGCGCAATCTAAAATCTCTGCATTAATATCCTTCATTTCTCATGTAAAGAGTTTTTATCTTTATAATAGCCTGCATTAACACCTTCTAATTTAGTTTGTGATATCGGTGTGATAGTTTGAATACCACGACTCTGACGAACGACTATCATGGGGTTCCATAACTTCTCCAAAGCTTAAATGTGTTGGTTCGTTTTACGTTGCATCCGACAAACATGGGCTTATATAAGGGGGGGCTGAGGGGGCTCAAGCCCCCCCCCCTCCGAAATTTTGAATTGATCGGTAAAAATGTGTCATACACCGTTAAAAATAAATTAAAGAAGATCACTTAGTTCGTAAAAAATATTTTATTTTGTGTGTAATAACGTATTAATTGGTTAAAACTATTCCAAGTTCTAAATTATTAGTATTCCATTACCCGAAAATGGCCTCAGCCCCTCCCGAAATTATTTTCTATATACGCCCATGCCGAGAAAAGCAAGAAGTGTCAGGAAAATAAGTGTTGCTTGCTTGTTACATGTGGGAAATGATTAATGTTGTCAAGTTGGAAAAGGATGGAAATTTCAGCACTTCTCCTTTGCCCAATACTTAATTTTTTTTTTAATTATATTATATTTTTTTTAAAGCTTCTCATCTTAGGAATTTGATCTGTTGGTCCATCGAAAACCACACAAACTAAAAATTAAATAAATTTGAATAATTGACTTGTATTTTACATATACATATCAAGATTTATTTGTATGCCTAAATAATAATAAATTACAGAAGTAAATAAATGAATTTAAGAATAAATATATGAAAACAAATAAACAAACAATAAATTAGCGAAGAAAAAATCGAAAAAAGAGTGAGAGAATTTTTTTTTTTTTGCTATTTATGAATTGTCCCGGGTAAAAGCTATTTTTTCTTTCCTTGTTATTTAATTTTCTAATCAAAAGTCTATATCTTTCTATAACTACAATTTTTCATTTTATCATTTAGTATGTTTAATATCTTTTAACAAAAGAATATCTCATGACAGGAATTAACAATCCAACTTGTAATGTATGAAATAGAGAGTTAACCGTAAAACACCTAATTACGGAATGCAGAAGACGACACAAACTTAATATTTCACATTACCTGAATGAATTGCCGAAAGGCAGAAACCAGAAGATAAAGCAATACTCTCTTACTTGCAGAACACTAAACTATACAATCTGTAATTACAACGGTAATCATAAACTTTCTGTGATTACGAACGTAATCACATCTTTTTCTGTAATTACGACTGAAAAGTCTCAACCGCAACACACATCTGAGCATGAGAACTGGAAAACTATTCTCATCGAGATAATGAGAGTCATAGATATGAAAAGTTGAAACTTTTAATCCGGTGGTGTTACGATAAGAATATGGCAACACAAATCTGAGCATGAGAACTGGAAAACTATTCTCATCGAGATAATGAGAGTCATAGATATGAAAAGTTGAAACTTTTAATCCGGTGGTGTTACGATAAGAATATGGCAACACACATCTGAGCATGAGAACTGGAAAACTATTCTCATCGAGATAATGAGAGTCATAGATATGAAAAGTTGAAACTTTTAATCCGGTGGTATTACGATAAGAATATGGCAACACACATCTGAGCATGAGAACTGGAAAACTATTCTCATCGAGATAATGAGAGTCATAGATATGAAAAGTTGAAACTTTTAATCCGGTGGTGTTACGATAAGAATATGGCAACACAAATCTGAGCATGAGAACTGGAAAACTATTCTCATCGAGATAATGAGAGTCATAGATATGAAAAGTTGAAACTTTTAATCCGGTGGTGTTACGATAAGAATATGGCAACACACATCTGAGCATGAGAACTGGAAAACTATCCTCATCGAGATAATGAGAGTCATAGATATGAAAAGTTGAAACTTTTAATCCGGTGGTATTACGATAAGAATATGGCAACACACATCTGAGCATGAGAACTGGAAAACTATTCTCATCGAGATAATGAGAGTCATAGATATGAAAAGTTGAAACTTTTAATCCGGTGGTGTTACGATAAGAATATGGCAACAGTATCCCAATTTATAAAGATTACAGTGGTGCAATTTATAAAAATTGCAGGAAAAGTTGGGATTACGTTCGTAATCACAGAATAGTTATGATTACAGCTGTAATTACAGAAAAAAAATGGTGGTTACAGTTGTAAATGCAGGAAAATAGTTGTAAATACTGGGAGAATCAGAGAAAGAGCTGTTGTCATTACGGGTGTAATTATAGCCAAGATGTGATTACAAGAATAATCGTAATCACTCTTGTAATTACGATTATAATCGTAATCCTAATCATATCTTCAGCGTGTGTGATTAAACTTATAATCGTAATCACATCTCGAGAGCCTCTGAGTATAATCGTAAACGTAATCGTGGTTATGATTATGCCCAACTCTGCCATCATGCTTACATAAGTAGAACCACTTATAAATAAATAATAATCTATTTTGCTGTGTGAGGAAAAGCATGGGAAAGGAAGGAACCCAGACACCAGTCAGCAATATTGACCATCAGCAGCTAGAGACCTGCATTGCTCTATAATTCCCACGATTCCCCAATCCTACCTGCCTATTTAGGCTGGGCTAAATCCTAGCCCACGCTCAGTCTCACTCAGTCTCTCAGTCTCTCCTCACTCACTCTCTACCACCGTCCAGGCCAGTTGTCCTATCAATACACGCTACTTCTCACAAGCCAGCCTTTCATTCTCAGCCCCCGAATCTCCATCACAGCTGATTTATTTATTTGTTCGTTTTGCCTCTATCCTTTAGGATCATTTGCAGTTGTAGATCAAAGGTAAAATAAGAAATATTCGATAAAAATGATAATGAACAGATTTAAATGAATGAAAATTAAATAAAATGATGCTAGAATAAGTAATAATAGCAATTATAAAAATATTAACAGAATTAATAATTTATAATAGTAATTATAAGGATTAACTCAAATATAATAAAAAAGTCGGATAATAAATAATAATTATAATAATAAATAATAAACGTGTAATAATAATTTTAATGAATATTAGTTTGAAAACTAATAATAAAAATAAATAAAAGTTATAATTTTGAAAATAGGTTTGTTCTTCTTAAGAATATGAAGATTTTTTTTATGTTTTCTTCTTTGTCCGCTAGAATTTTGCTGATTGTTTCTTTTTTTGTTTTTAATTTGTAATACTTACATTATCCAGTGCATATTTTATGTATGCAACCATGGCGGAGTCTACTTTAATAACTTTTTTAACATTTTCCAGTAGACGGAAAAAACTATTTTCTGTAAAAACTGGTTTGTTGTATTGTTTTGTTTAAATAAATAAAGCAACGTCTCATTATGAATATTTTTGTTGTAGATACATTTTTAAAACATTATTCTTTGCTTACTTTCTTAATATTGTTTTGTGATTTTTTTTTTAAGGCTTTTTATAAGAATAAACGGTTTAACGCGTGTTTTAAAATCTGTGTCAATAATATTAATTGAAATTCTGAAATTAGACAAATTAATTGAATTATTGAAGAAATACAATTGTAGCGGAACGACCCTTGAAGAAGAGAGCTGAGAGAATTTGAGAACGTCCCCTGGTGAGATCTAAAAGTACTAACTGGTTCACCTGTTCTCCCATAGAGGCCTCTGGTGAACAACATTCAAATCCTCTTCCGTTCCGCTACATAAGCATTAATTCAGTTAATCCTAGAAATGTCTATTTCAATGTAACTATTCGATTATTAATTAATTTAATTAGAAAAATGTATCTCTTTCATTAAAAAATCAAATTATAACGAATACTTTAGTATTGATTAACATAAAAATAAAAATGTTGAATAATATTTTTACTATAAATTACTAATGTATTGATTATTTTATATAGTAGTAGTAGTAGTTAATAAAATTTTTCACAAAATATAGTCAAATATTAAATATATCATTATTATGTGGAAGGCCAACAATTCAAACCACTAAAAACTGTCAACAACTTTAATCCCTCCCTATATGTTTCGCACTTTCGTGGTTCCTCTTCAGGGGATCATGGTAAAATACAAAAACTTACAGCCTTAGCTTGAGTAGGAGAACCTTCTACTAGTAGAGCCACTTCTAGACTGGTCATGGTCTGTAAAAATTCAATATGGTGGACAATAGTCAGCTGGTCGATAATCAATATTTCATACGTTTAAAATTAATCTCCAGACAAAATATAGTCTCAAATTAAAAGTCACCTTCATCCCCTCCCCCCTAATTAAAACCTATTTCTTATTGTTTGTCAAAAATAAATGAAAGGAAACTAAATGCAATATATACAAAATATTCTGGAATAGCTGTGATAAAGCTTACATAGGAGAATCGGAACAGTTACACCATAAGAATGATATGCTGACGCAGTTCCTTTGGGTAGGGTCCCGAGACCTCCTTCAAACGTGATGAGGTGTACGGAATCTAATGAAACCATTAACTAGTTGTCTTATCAGAAAAATGCTTAAAGATAAAGCTTATTCTGTCAAACACTGAATTGTATTCAATTTTATTTTATCAATGACTGCTAACGATTTTGCAGAATGGGCTAGGACTTTTATTATAAAAAAAACAAAAAAACATTACAGGCCACTCACTATTTCCAAAATATTAACATTTAAAAAAAGAGAAATTAAAGTTTTTACTTGCTCTAGTTGATTTGTAATGATTCTATGTTTTGTTAGAGTGTGCATTGTTGTTGACTAGGTACCACAATTCGAAACTATAAAATTTGTTGTAAAAGACTTTCTAAAATAAAAACAACTTCCAGTCTTCGTTTTCTTAGTGAGATAACCCTGAAGATGGCTCATACAAAAAAGAAAGAAAAAAAAAATCCGAAATATTCGTCACGAACAGAATTCAATAATTATTATGTAGGTGGAACCTTGCCTACAATACTAGAGCATTTTTTTAAGTATTTTATCAAAAAACAGAATCCAAATATATCTAAAAAAAAGTCCGACTCGCAGGAACTGCGTCATCTTAGCGCGGTTCCCGTTTTTTTTTTTTTGTTTTTTTTTTTTTTTACGGCACATATACATCTAGGTCATTAGCGCCAACATCCAGGGTGTAGCGAGGAATTTCACCAGCGAGCCGTGGGATGATAAAATTCCTGCCGGAGGTTGGGAATCGAACCATTAGACCACGGGAGACCCCGGTTCCTGTTCATATCCCTATTCTCATTTGAAAAGCATAGAATAGAAACAGATAATATTTTCCTCGGCCTTTGTTCAAAGGGTTTTATGGCTATACCTGGGGTCAGGTCCGCAAGACCCTAGAATCCTCTTCTACCGATACTTCATTTCGTACGTTTCAATGAATTGGAAAATATCAAATATTTTCACACATTCCTGTGTTCTTTTACTATAGTAATAATTCTACAGATAAAATCAATTAAAAAATAAAATAAAAAAACCAACAGCATAAAGGCAATTGAAAATATTCAAAAGACGTCAACGAATCTTTTTCTCTTGGCAAGCTATATTTCTAACAATGAATTGTTTTTCTTATTTTGCCTAATCTGTTTTATTGTAATATACATTATCCAACTATAAGCAATTAAAAAATAACAAGGAATAAAAACAGACAAAAAGAACAGTTCGAATAAGCAAAATCAATTACTTTAATGTTTTAAGCACTTATTTCTCCGATTGACATCGCCTAATCAAAACTTTCATCAGAACCTTTTTTGTAAAGCATTTAGTAAGCTTTCTAATGGTATTCTTTCGTTTACCAAGATTCTCAACCTTTTTCGAGATATTAAGGAAAATATACAAAGTTACCAAAACTTTTTAAGTCTGTTAATAAAATATTTTATTCTAACCCTTCCTTAACTCCAAACGTAACCAAAATTTCAACATATTAGTTTTGATGAAAGTAGAACATGCAGAAAATGTTTCAACTGAATCCCATGATTCTAAGTACCCAAACCAAAAACGGTATTCAAAAAATATTTTTCCAATTTTCTCGAAAACGGTTAAAGCTATCGCCTTGAAAATGGTTTCATTCGTTTTCCTAGCCCAGGAATCATATAAAACGAGTACTTAGAAGCTTATGAACTCAAAAACGTAAGCGTTACGATTTTTTTTGCGCGAATTTCGCCCCAAACGCCATCTTCCAGTAGGCGGATTTTGCTGGTTAACGAACTTGACCTTTCAAATTGGAAGAAGGATTTTTGTACCAAATTTCATCAAAATCGGACCATTCGTCTTCTAGCTAGAGAGCGAACAGACAAATATATATATATATATATATATATATATATACATATATATAAATAAATATATATATATATATACATATATATAAATAAATATATATATATATATATATATATATATATATATATACAAATTTGAACCACCGTTATTTTCGGTCTCTAGGGGTTCTGAAACGCGAAATTTTCTAGTCGGCACTTCCAGTTTGTTTCATTGTATCAACCCTATAAGCGGGGTTCCTCCCTATGGGGGAGGGAGGAACCGCGCTAATACAGTTAGACTTAACTGTATTCTTATTCAACATTAATATTCGGTAGAATAGTTTTTTCTTCTTTTTTTTTTTAAAACTGCGGATTGACATCTAGGCCATTCGCCTAATTGTTAAACACCCATGGAGGAGCAGAGAATTTTTCCAGCGGGCTCTGAAATGAAAAAACTCAAACTGCCACAGGTAAGACTCGAACCCACCTCTCCCACATGAGAATCTAAGGCGTTAGCCACAGGACAAAGGGGAGACCATAGAACAATTATTATACTCATCAAAGAATGAAAAATTGTTAGCAGTTCCTATGGAAACATTATTTCGCTTAAACGCAATTAAGCTTATTAAATAAAAATAAATTAAACGTGTGGGTAGATCATCTTCTACGTTTACCAGAGAAAAGGGTATAATATGCAATGAATAACACACATCTTTTTTTATCTTGATTGAAATGGAGCCCGGAAACAGATAAACATATGATTTCCAGTAATGAAGAAATTACCCATGACATTTTTTCTTGATTTAAATAGAAGTATAATTTAGAAGAGAGAAAAATAAATCCATTTCTTCTGAAGTCGAAATGACCGCCCCTTATATATCACACCATGGAAAATGACCTATACTTAAGATACGAACAGATAGGAAAAATGAGTGGTTATACCCTAGCCATTGGATAAATATAGCATTTTCTGGCGGTAATTTGATATTTAGAACTTATAATGTTGGAGAAGGCGTTTTTAAACCATCTATACTTAAACGTTTATATTCGTTTTACTAATAAATGAAAGCAAAATAACATCTTGAGGCAATGTTATTCTTATTCAATTTATTTTAGATAAATGACACTGAATCTACAGAATACCCATCTCGCTACAAAGACACACACACACGTGTCTATAAATGGTGACCCCAAAGTAATTTTAAAGCTTCAAGGTACTTACAGGCACTAAAATGTGCAGAATTTAGTGGCCTACAACATTTATATGAAGCTTTTTCTTCTAACACCACATGTTGAGACGTTGAAGCTGATTTTTTTAGCCCCAGCGCCTCAGGAAGCATTTCCGGAACCTATGTTTATAGGAAAAAGTTTTGCTCAGAATCAAATTCACTATAAGTACCTTGAAGCATAAACGCTACTTTGGCATTCCTGTATATATCGAGATTGCAAGTAGTTTACTAACGGTTGTTAGTACGTTTCAACAAAATTTTCAGAACAAAGCGTTTTACGTTTGTCAATATCAGCAATGTTGTAGTCAAGAAATCAGGTCCTGATGTCACTCTCTCTACGCTTTAAGAATAGTTTAGAATTACTGTGGCCAAAATGTTAATTTTATATTTGAAACAAGTTTAAAAATATCTGGTATGACGCATAGGTAACCCTCTATAATCTGCTGTAGACAATCTTAGCCGAAGGGAGATATGAAATTCAGTAAATCTTCTTTTATATCGGAATTAATCCAAGACAAATTAATTACTATTGCTTCTGTCTTCTAGCATTATATCATAGAAACAAGGTCATCGGTTCACTATTGTAAAAATAATGGTTTTTAAGGCTTATTATACTCATAAAGAAGAAACTTATGGGGGTAAAACTACCTTGTAACGTCTTTTTAAAAACATTTTCTAGGCTTAAATGCTTCCTAAACTAGTCAAAAATGATATCCAAGAATATTTATGAGGCGAGAATTTTTTAATGTGCCTTTCCACTCACTGCCACCGGTCCTCATTAAATAAATTTCAAAATTAAAAAACAACTTTCTTTTTATCTTTATTGCAAGAAACAAAATTAAAAAGTCCGTCTCGCAGGACTGCATCATCTTAGCGCGGTTCCGTTCATATCCCTAGTCTAATTTGGAAAGATCAAAATACAAGCAGTTATTATTTTGGTTCCACCAGTCTTTTTTTTTAATTAATTATTATAATGGCGTGTCAACCCTTAAGGTCACTGACCCCATTCCCGTGAGTAGTAAAGTCTTGAATGGTCATGATTTACAATCTTACCTGGAAGGGTCGGCCACACTAGAAACAGACCCGCTAGTGACAAGGTCTTGGAATCTTGGAAATCTATATTTCTAACAATAAATTGTTTTTGTTATTTTACTTAACCAGTTTTATTGTCAAATACATTATCCAACAACAAGCAATTAAAAAATAACAAGGAATAAAAAACAGACAAAAAGAACAGTTCGAATAAGCGAAATCAGTTACTTTAAAGTTTTAAGCTCTTATTTCTCCGATTGACATCGCCTAATCAAAACTTTCATTAGAACCTTTTTTTTAGAGCATTTAATAAGCTTCCTAATGGTATTCTTCCGTTTACCAAGATTCTCAACCTTTTTCGAGATATTAATGAAAGTATACGAAGTTCCCAAAACATTTCATGTCTGTTAATAAAATATTTTATTCTAACCCTTCCTTAACTCCAAACGTAACATAACTTTCAACATATTAGTTTTAATGAAAGTAGAACATGCAGATAATGTTTCAACTGAATCCCGTGATTCTAAGTACCGAAACCAAAAACGGTATTCAAAAACTATTTTTCCAATTTTCTCAAAAACGGTTAAAGCTATCGCCTTGAAAATGGTTTCATTCGTTTTCCTAGCCCAAGAAGCCTATAAAAAGAGTACTAACAAGCTTATGAACTCAAAAACGTAAGCGTTACGATTTTTTCTGCGCGAATTTCGCCCCAAACGCCATCTTCCAGTGGGCGGATTTTGCTGGTTAACGAACTTGACCTTTCAAATTGGACGACTGATTTTTGTACCAAATTTCAACAAAATCGGACCATCAGGGAAGCCAGAATTGAGCGAACAGACAAATATATATATATATATAAATATATACATATATATATACAAATTTGAACCACCGTTATTTTCGGTCTCTGGGGGTTCTGAAACGCGAAATTTTCTTGTCGGCACTTCCGGATTGTTTCATTGTATCAACCTTATAAGCGGGGTTCCTCCCTATGGGGGAGGGAGGAACCGCGCTAAAAGAAAAAAATTAGCATTTGAAGTCGTTTTTCTCAAAACTATGTTCTTCAAAGCGGGAAATAACTCAAGGGCCTTCAATTTTCATCCGGTCAACTTCACATTTTAACTGCAGCTTCCTAATAATATTTGCAAGTAAAGTTCGTAGAATTTATTCGATTCTTTGAATTATAAAGATTTTATGGCAGATTTTTGACTGAGTTTTTAATATAAAATTAAGAATTGGTCGCCCTTTTCGAAAAAATTAATATTTGTTGAACATCCTGCGTACTTTGCTAGAGTTTACCCTCTTCTTTCAAAATAATTTTTGTTTTTTGTTGAAGGTAAAATATTGCCGCCTGCAAACTATAGTCCTTGAATAAAGAGTGCTTCCGTTCGTCAGGCACTGCGCCGCCATTTTCGGGGAATTAGAACTTTTTTTTGGATGATTTAATATCCCATATGAGATTTATGACATAAAGAATTAAAAAATATTGATTTATTTGTTATTTATAAATTAAAGAAAATTACTTTTTTTTTTTTTTTTTTTTTTTTCTTAAAGCGTACCAACCTTTTAGGATGTTAACGCCACAGATGTTAAATAAAGTTTGGAATTTTATTTTATAAATTGTCTTCAAAATGATATATTATTGAATATTAGAATTTTTAAAGTTATGTTACTTAATTTAAATATCTGTTGATAGTTAATTTAAGTACCTTGAGCAATGATTTCTGTTTGGTCCCGGGGTTTCGGTTTACTTCAACCCCGGGCCATGTGCCACAACAATCATAGTTTATTTAGAAGTTGTGTGTATTCTAAAAAATTAAATACACGTTTGATCTTAGTCCGTTATCGGCCATATCTTCACTCAAATTGCCCGAGAGCTCAAATAGAGACCTTTCATTCTCGTAGGCACGGCATTCAGTGAAGATATGTTTGATGGAAATTACGACACCACAAGCTGGGCACTCTGGTGCTTCATTTCTCGGCAGTAGATAAGAATGCGTCATACACGATAGAAAATTACTTTAATTTTGATCGTAAAACGTAGCCTAAAAAGCCTAGTAAATTAGAATGGGTTACAGAAATCAGTAGTTCAAATCCTTACAGACGTTAAATCAACTCACTAATTTTAGCAAATTGACCAATAGTGAACAATAGTAACCAATCATTGAGCAAATAATGCACTTGTTACAAATGTAGTAACTTCATTGTACAATGTGCAACCAGTACATAAACCGAGTAACCAGTATATCAAATGGTCTTCCCAACCTATACACCATCAATGCAGAACGTAGGCTGCATATACTCCACACATACTTTCATGATTTACAATATTTTCATAAATAATAACTGATAAAAATAAATTAGCTGTATATGGATTTGACTAAATTGTTCTTTTTAACTAGCATATGAATATAAATTATTCATTACTATTTTAATTGTTTTGAAACTGACCTTTCCTTATTCACATTTCAATCTACAAAATTGCCGACGTTCCCCTCCGTCGGCAATTTTATATATAATAGTTATATAATTTTATTATTATAACATAAGTTATAATAATAATATTTTGTAACTATCTTCAGGATTTCTGTTGTGAACGCAGTTTGTTTTATTTATCTGCAGCATGTTAATTCATAGCTTGATGACATTATGAAAAGATTTACAGTTTTAAATTCTGTATAATATAATTATATATACTTTATGACTCTTTATATTCTAATCTCTTAGTCCTTGGAAGTGTTCCTTTTAAAATTATAAGTGCTTTATTATACAAAACGTTCCTAGAGAGTGAATTTTCTATTTGACAACTTCCTACATATCTCCATATTGAAACTAAAGTTAATTACCATTTTTGTTCAAGATAAAATAACAATAAATTATAATTGTCCCAATAAAGACAGAAATTAATCTGCGAAACTAATGAACTAATTATGAAAAATTGTGTAATGATATATTGTACAAACCGAATTCAAATTCACATAACCGGTAATTGGACACGATATTTAAATTCTTACGAGACACACACTTATATATATATATATTTATATGTTGTTTTTTAAGCTACTTCGCTGGGAATTAAATGTGTTGTTCATTCGGCATCTGTCTCCAGCGGTCTTGGTCCACCTATCATCGCAATATTTCGCCGGATTCCTCTCCGGCTTCTTCTGGCCTTCACTCATCCTTGCTGGTCGGTAAGGGAATGAGTCCGTCTTTTTTTTTTTTTTTTTTTTTTTTTTCCTAAACCCCACTTTAGATAAAAGAGAAATAAAAAAAAAAGCATGCAAGGAAGGGCATGATGAAAACGAAAGTGAAAGAAAAACGTGCAGAACGCAAAGAAAAACTAAGGACCTCGAACGACACAGGCGGGCGTAAGGGCCACAGGTAGAGGGAGGATGAGGGAGGAGGTGTCCTTATTCTGCATTAATGCACTTGAAGGCGGTAAGTAAAGGAGAAAAAGGTGTAGGATTCCCGAAGGGAGGTATGTGTAATGTGCTGTGTGGGGCACAGCGATAGAGGAGGAGGTAAAACGAAAGATAGTCGGAGAGTAGAAGAAAGAAGAAAGGGGAAGAAGGTCAGTTATACTGTCTTACGTGTCAAGTGTCAGTGTAATTGTGTTTGTTGGATTGTTCCTAGCGTGTTCTAAAATGTGTTGTGTTCTAGTACGTCTACTAGTCGTCGTGTGAACTCTGTTGGTCC
Organism: Gonocerus acuteangulatus; assembly: GCA_946811695.1. Classification (NCBI taxonomy): domain Eukaryota; kingdom Metazoa; phylum Arthropoda; class Insecta; order Hemiptera; family Coreidae; genus Gonocerus; species Gonocerus acuteangulatus. Next base: position 29,960,110 of record OX328127.1, read on the forward strand.
TTGCCAGCGTCCTGGTCGTCCAGGTGGTGTGATGTCGTTAAAGAGTGGATTGTCATGGTACTTAAGTCCGTCAAAGAATTTGATGTGACGTCGTTTTATGAATTCTGAAACTGTAGGGAGTTCTAAAAGTTTGTGTAAGTCGGGGGCTTTGAGTTTATTGTGTGAGGTGCTCCGTGTGACTGTTTTGAGTATTCGGTTCTGAAAAGATTGTAGTGTTCTGAGTATGGTGGGGTTCAGAAACCGAAAGAGTGGTGTGCCGTATAGTAGTGCCGGTCGTAGGACTCCTTTGTATATGAGTAGCTTCAGTCTGAGTGAGAGGTTTGGTGAATTGAGTAAATATCCAAGAGAGCGGGCTTTCGTCCTGACAAGCTTTAGCTTCTTGGTAAAGTGTGTGTGAAAACTGAGGTGTGTTCCTAAGTGTATCCCCAAGTAATTGATATGTCTTTTTAACTTGTTTCTTTTGTTTCTAACCGTGAAATACTTGGGGCGTGCTCGTGTTGAATTGCCATGAAAGGCGAAGAGTAGTGCATCTGTCTTGGTCGGGTTTACTGTGATGTGTATTCGTCGCAGTTCGTCTACTACGTCTGCGCAAACCTCTTCAGCTTGTTTTAATGCCTTTGAATGTGACATGGATGTGCTGTATATCGCGATATCGTCGGCGTATGCGGCTATTTTTGTGTTTGGGTACTGTTCACCGACGATTTCTGATGTGTAAATGGAAAAGAGTGTTGGTGCGAGTACTGACCCCTGCGGTACACCGCAGGGGATTGGGTGTGTGCTGGAGAGGCTTGCCCCTACCCTAACCGTCATAGTACGTCCGTATAGGAAAGAGTGTATTATGTTATAGAGTTGTTCTGGACATCCGTAAGTTCTGAGTTGCTGCATGAGTATATTATGTGAAACAGAGTCAAAAGCTTTCGTACAGTCAATCGATATGAGTGCTGTAGTCCGGTTCATGAGCATGTTGTTTGTGATGTGTGATTGGATCCTTACTAGCTGGTGTTCTGAACTGTGTGCAGGGCGGAAGCCGCACTGCTCAGCAGGGATTATATCCTCCTCTGCGCAAAAGTCTTTCAGATATCTCAGTATGATCTTTTCATACACTTTTGATAAATGAGGCAGTAGGCTTATGGGTCTGTAGTGTTCAGGTGTGTCGCCCTTTTTGTTGGGTTTGAGTAGTGGAGTGATGATGGCGTGTCTCCAGTGTTCGGGGAAGTGTCTGAGGCGGAGGCATGTGTTATATATGTGTACGAGATAGTGTAGTCCTTTTCTCGGTAGCTGTTTGAGTAATATGTACTGAAGTCTGTCATGTCCTGGGGATTTATTCCCTCGTGTCTGTCTGAGTATGGCTGTCAGTTGTTTTGGTGAGACGTACATGTAATTGTCTTGTAGTGTAAGTCTGTATTCAGGTGTACGGTCTTTGTTGCGAGTCTGAGCGTCTTGTGTGTAGTAGGTAGCGAGTATGTCCGCCTGGTCTTTTTCGTCTAGTAGAGTATCTTGTCTGTGTATTTTTACTGTGTTAGTCTTATGCGTGCGTGTTCGTATGAGCCTCCAGAATTGCTTGAAGTCACCATGTGTCTGCCTGAGTTTCTCATGCCACATGGACGTCTTCCATTGTGACATGAGTGTGCGTATTTGTGTAGTGAGTGAGTTTAGTGCAGTTTTATAATGCCTGTCTCGTGTTCTGTACCAAATGTTTTTGATATTGTTTCGTTGTTTGATGAGTGTGAGAATGTGTTGTGGTGGTTTCCTAAGATTTGGAGGTGCTGGCGCGAACTTAGGAATGCTCGAGTCGGCCGCGAAGGTGATTGTGTCTGTGAATTGTTTAATGGCCTCGTCGAGAATTTGTGTGTCATGTATGGGTGTGATAGGGGGGGGTGTGTTCGTGTATGAGGTGTTTGTATTTGTGCCAGTCTGCCTTACTGTAGTGGTAGTTTGTGGCTGTGGGTGTGGGGATGTGCCCGTGTAGTTCGTATAAGACCGGCCTGTGGTCTGATGTGATAAAATCGAGTGCAGTGCACGCGGTTATTACGTGTGGTTGTCGCGTAACCAGCAAGTCAATCGTTGAAGTCATGCTGGGATCTGCGAAGTGTCTGAATGTGTGTGTGCCTGGGTGTATGACTGTCAGGGGGTATTTAGTCAGCTTAGTCCCTGCGGGGTTATTTCTCGTATTATGCCAGGCAGTGTGTCTAGCGTTCAGGTCACCTATGAGTATGTGTCGTCTGTCTGTCGAAGTTTCCGAAAGGAGAAGTCCCAGTCGTGAAAGTCGTCCTCTCGGTCTCCGATAGTATGCGGTCAGTTTGTACGTCTTGTTCAGTTTTACTATAATTGTCAGAACAAAATTGTATTCGTCTGGGTCTATGATAGGGTCTATCCGTTGAAAGCGTGTACCGTGTCGAAGGCCGATGGCGACTCCACCACCGGCTAGTGTATTGTCCATGTCGTGCCGGAGAAGTGTATAGCCCTGGAAGTGTGCGTAGCTACCTCTGGTCAGTCGTGTGTCGGTTAGTATGAATACAGTGGGCTGTATTTGTCGTAGAAGTAAGTCCACGTCTTGTAGTTTTGGAGTTAGTCCGTTCGTGTTTAAATTGAGTATAGTGTGTCTGGTCATTTTGTTATCAGTTTAGTCATAAGTTCTACTAATGTTCGTATCATTGACATCATGTCAGTCATGGTGTTTGTCAGTCGTTCGACCCATGCGGGTGTACTGTCACTGGTATGTTGTTGTGGTGCGATAGGTGTTGGTATTTGGTAGATAGGTGGTGTAGGTGGGGTGGGAAGTAGAGCTGGTCTGGTGTTTTGTGTGCGTTGGGGAAGTGGTTGTGTCGGTGGTGGTGGTGGAGGGGGAAGCTGTGTAGAGTGGCCAGTGAAGGCATTAGAGTAGCTGAATGTTGGGTCAACTGTTCTATATGTACGTGTGGGTGTGCTGTTTGCCGGGGGGGGGCTACAGTTGTTTGTCGGGCTTTCCGGCTCTTCTCGAGAAGGTTGAGCCGGGTTGGGCATTGCCTGTAAGAGGCGGGGTGCTCTTCCTGACAGTTAGGACATTTCAGTGAATTGTTAGCTCGATCGCAGTCTTTTGACGCGTGTGAATTGCCGCAACGGACACAACGTTCGCGCAAGTTACAGTTGTTTCTGGTGTGGCCGAAGCGCTGGCACCGGAAACACTGGGAGATGCTGTTTTCTCCCCTATAGGGTTTGATGTATACAATTATTTGATCGATCGATTTGATCGATTTTAAGTGTGAGGGGTTAAACTTGTGATCGAACGTGAGTATGATGGGTGGGATGGGGACCCTAGTTCCGTCGGTCTGGGTCTTGCTCATACGCTTCACTGACACGAGATGTTCAGTGCTGAGCTGTTGTTTTACGCTCTCTAGCGGGTGGTCGATGTCCAGCCCGAGGAGCACGAAGTTTTGGTTCTTTGGGGAGCCCTTAGGAGTGAAGGAGTAAAATTGTGTCTTGTTTGTGGTCAGTTTAGTTTTTATGGTTTCAAAGGTAGTGAGGTCCTGGGCAAAAATTTTGTTTCCGTCTTTACATCTCTGTACAGTGTATTTGGAGATTCCGGCATTGTTTAGTGTGCGTACGAGGCTGTTAACCTCGGTGTAGTGTGGTGGTAGTATGATTGGTGGTGCCCTAATCTTGTTGAGGGGCTCAAATCTGTTCTGTGTGGTGGTCGGGGCTGGGGAAGTTTTAGTGGGAGGATTTTTGGGCGCCACCTTTCGGTGCTTCCTGCCCTTGCTTGGTTTAACCAGCGTGAAGATTTCACTATCAGTTAGGGGTTCGCTCTCTGAGGAGCTACTTGTGTCAATGGGCCTTTTTGAGGCCGGAGGGAGGCCAGGGAAGTCTGTGTTATTAGCGAGATCGGTGCCCTGCTCCATAGGAGACTCAGGGCCCAGAATGCTGAAGAGACGTTCCATCTCTTCTGTGGTGAAGGTTCTGGTAGAGAGGGCTTTAGTGAGGGTCTCTTGGGTGAGATGTGAGCTGGTAGTGGGTGGTGGTGTGAGTGTACGTGTCTGGTGGAGGGGAGTGTGTTCATGTGAGTACATGGTGGGGGGTGGGCGTGGCGAGAAGAGGGGGTAAAAGAGAGAGGGGAGAGTCAGAGTGGGGGTAGTCAGAGTGGGGGTACCCTGGTGGTGGGGGCCGCCTGCGGTCGTACCTGTACCGACCGACAGACGGGTGGGCAAAGCCCCGGAATGCAGAACCCCTTAGCAATTCCCTTGTGGGTCCGGACCCAACGGCTTGCTTAGAGATCCTGGATGTGCCCCTTACTCTCTTCTTCTGCAACTGCTGCTGGTCCTGGCTGCTACGCCAGGCGCTTCTGCTCTTACGAGCTTACTGACCGAGCGGGTGCTCGGGGCCTAGCTGCTTGAGTAGCTGGTCCTGCTGGAGATCACTGGAGAGCTGCCGGTGAATGCACAAGAGCTGTGACGAGGTAGAAGAGTTCCAAGTAAGCAGACGATGTGTTCAGAACAGGAGTTCATGAAGGAATGATGAGTCCGTCCTTGGTCTGGGCTCCCTTTATACGCCTTGGTCGGAGATTGTGCGAGCCAATAAGCTTGGGGGGCTGTGGGCCAATGGGGAGTCGGCTAAAAATCAGGGAGGCGATTGAAATCCAGAAGTATCCGGCCAATTTCAATAGAGAAGATGGACTCATCCTTTCCAACACATGGCGGCCCATCATGAAGAGGATAGAAGTCAAGCCACCCACGCAGGACCATCAGCGCCCCGAACGGACAACTGAAGAAACGGACGGAGACAGCCGACTCCCCATTGGCCCAAAGCCCCCCAAGCTTATTGGCTTGCACAATCTCCAACCAAGGCGTATAAAGGGAGCCCAGACCAAGGACGGACTCATATATATATATTTATATCATATAATTTTACAAAAATAAAGGTTCGTTTTTATTATTATAATAAGATTGTGACCTTTAATAATTTATTTTCAAAATGGCGGAAGGAAATGTGTATCTTTATTTTTTTTTCATATAAATTTTAACGTCCACTTATACATATAAAATATTATTGGTGCGGGTATTTTACAGGTATCAACCTTTTATAGCTAAGAAAGACGTTTTTGTTTTTTTTTAAGAAAATCCACCCCCCCAATGATAATCGAAACCTCGACCTCAATTTTTTTTTTGTGGCAACATTCGACCTAATAGAAAATGTAGAAATCCATGCTATATCCTAAGGTGAAGTTTAAAAAATTAAGTGAAATTATTTTTGGAGGAAGTCCATTATCTAAACACGTTTCCATAACATTCCAGTGTCATTTGGAAGATTGGACTAAGAATAAATTTCTTGTACAATTACAGTTACTGGAAATTTTATGAGCAAACTATAATGTTAACTAAAAATACGTTATAAATAGTTATTGCATCCATAGCTAGGAATTGGAGCAATTAATATTTTGCTTTGATATTTTGGGAAAAATCTAAACAGCTACTCTAATGACATCCTGAATAAAAGTGGGATTTCAGGCGCCACAATGTTCAGGAAACTGACAAGCCAACTCTAAGCGGAAGCTGCTTCCAAGAGCTCTCTAAAGCTTGAAAGTGGCAATTCAAGCACTGCATACAGTTTTAGTAATATTTAAGAAAATATACCAAAATCTTAAAATCGCTCACGTCTAAACTATTTTTGTTATTACTTCTTCAAAACCAAAATATGTCTTGGTCCTGATGAATTTAAAACGTCTTGAAATTTCTCAACTCTATCTGCCATCCTGAAGTTCAAAAACAATTTGACGGGCGGATACCGTCATGAGGTTAACCTGAAAAGCGAGTTTCCTCCATATGAAGGGAAGGAGAAAAAACGCTAAATATGAACTTTTTTACTTACCTGTTGCTTTATTACATGTTATATATTCTCAATGTTATTCACCATAAAACTTTCCAGGCTTCAGTAGTTCCGTCTTTTATCAACTGGGACAAATAAAAATGTTAGGAGTAAAACAAAGACTATACCAAAATATTTTAAATATATATTAATCTGTAAAAGAAAAAAAAAAAAAAAAAAAAAAAAAAAAAAAAATTGCACAATACGTTAGCTTTGGATCAAATAAAATTGTTTGTTTCACTTTGATTATATCAAATTTCACAAGCCATGTGGAGTACACGGGTTCCCATTGGTTGATACTGACAGGCGTTGACAGTACCTCAATGGGTGACCGTCTACGTGCTGTTGGTATTAAAAAAGGGTGGCAACCTGTAGATAGCCTGTCGTTGATGTCCCAAGTTGCTGATATCCCGTAATAAAATAAGCATCAAATTTCACAGCCAAAGAGTACAGTTTCATTACTTTTCGTTGTGGTTTCTTCATGAAAGTACATAAATGTTCTCAAAGTTACGGAACCGTTCAGCAAGATGACTGCCGTAAAGTCTTGACGGATCACATACATTAAGCCTAATTGACTCAAAGAAGGAGAACTATTAACTGAAACTGGATCATCTTGAATTATATCCTACAAGTGGCTATTAAAGAGATGGTAGATTTTTCATTTGGAAATAACCCATTCCGTGTTTGGTTTGTCATGATGCAACAGGATTCATCCTTTTCAAGATTGCGTTTAGCACGATAAGTATAGTATTTCTGTCGTGAAATAGACTTAGTCATAAAATGTTTCACAAGAAAATATAGAACATTAGATATTGAAAACATATAATATCCTTGTTCTTATATGGGAACGGAATATCATAGTCGTCATATATAATATGAACTTCCATGTCAGATACTTTTTAGACATTAATGTTCCACAATTATAAAATGATCATACAAATAATCTTCGCTAATTGTGGTCAATCTTTATACATTTTAACTCCTTATTGAAGCTGAGTAAAAGTTCACAACTACCAAAGGACATAGTAGTCGACTGGACAAACGTGATTTTCGTAAAATTCAAATCCTCTGAAAGTTGTAAATTTGATATCCATAACTAATTCAATTTGCTCATAATCGGTTTAGGATATCGCATTGCAAGGGCCATTACTCTACTATACACGCTAAATAAAAATGCGCCTGAATGCTTATTAACGTAAACAGCTTGAGTTCCACCAAAAAACAGTGTTCCCGTGGGTGCATTGTAGTTATAATAGTTAACAATTTCGAACTTGTTTCTGTCTATAAAAATGGTCCGGTTATAATGAAGTAAAATTTCTTAAACGAAAAACCAAGTTTACAGTTAAAGCATAGGTTTCGAGGTGTTTTGACTTGGGGAATGTATGCATTCTATAATTTCTGAAAAAGAAAAAAAAAAAGAAATAAAAAAAAAAACTTTAGGAAAAAAACGCGAAAATGATAAAGAAGCAAAACGATTAATCTATATATATGAAAAAATAACGTGTCTGTCTTCTTGTCCGTTTGTCTGTTTGTTCCTTATACAAATCCACACCATTTCACCGATTTTGACCAAACTTGGAATACTGGTAGGTCTTGATACGGGAAGTCTCGTAGGCTAGGTCAAAAAAACCTCTACCAGCGGTCTGTCTGTATGTTTGTTCCCTATACAAATCCACACCGTTTGACCAATTTTGACCGAACAAGGCACACAGGTAGGTGCGGAGCGTCATAGGGTAGGTCAAAATCGTCTATCAGTTGTTTGTCTGTATGTTTGTTCTTTATACGAATCCCCATCGTTTGCCCGATTTTGACTAAACATGGCACACAGGTTGGTGGGCTTGATCAGGGGAGTGCCATAGGCTACGTCAAAGTTGTCTAGGACTCACAGTTCGGATGTCAAGGCTTGGAAGCTGTGAACCCGAACAGCCACAGTTTTGCGTTATTAGATTTTATTATTATTATGTTTTTAATTTATTTTTACTTTTCTAGATGCAGAAAGTAAGTTTAGCATGGCACGCCGGGTAACAGATAGATAATAATAGTATCTATTTAATAATAATAATAACCACTATCGTTCAACATTACAAAAAAGTCCGACTCGCAGGAACTGCATCATCTTAGCGCGGTTCCGTTCATATCCCTAGTGTCATTTGAAAAGCTTAGAAAAGATATAAACTTCATATATATCTCGTGAAAATTGGCAAAATCCTCTCGAACATCTCGAATAAAAGTGATATTAAGACGTCTGGGACACCGACAGTAGCTAACTTATACACAGAAGCGGAAATTACAGAATCCGGCTCTAATTCTAAAGCAAAGCTCTATAAATCAATACAAAATATGCCTAATAAAGCCCTTTCTAGTGGAAACAGAAGGATCAAGAAGAAGTACTCAAGATTGAGAAGAATACCATGCCTAATATAGCCTATATAGAATAATATGCAGAATAAAGCCTATCTAGTAGATACAGAAGGACAAATAATAAGTCAATAAATAGAATAATAAACCTAATTAAGTCTATGGAGTAGACACAAATGGAGCAAAAACAAGTCTTGAGGAAGCTTGTTTTTTTTTCTACTTAAATACTTTTTATCAATATTTAGTATATAACCTGTGTTGAAAACTATTGATTGCTAATTGATGAATCGGGTTAAAACTAAGTAGTCTTTATGAATATTTAGTATATAACCTATGTTTGGAAGTGTATTATTTCAGAATCTAGTATAGTTTAAGAAATTTTGGTGAATGAAATCAATAAATTGCTCTCTGTACCCTGCCTATGCTTTGTATTTCTGACGGCAGATACCTGGGGTATATTTACAACTCTTGAGGATTAACTCCTAGCAGGTAAATATCCTGGGGACCTTGTGTTTCTTTGGGGACTCTCTATTCGCTCATAGTATCTAACCATTGTGAAGTTTATTTTTTTGGACGTAGGACTTAATATACATATGTAGACTAAATCATAGCAAGAAGTCTACCTCCGTCTTCGGTTCTTAACTATGTAGACTCGCCAATGTTACCCAATCTTAGATACATCATAATTAAAATCCACAGCAAAAAGACGACATTTCATCAGAATCCCCTGCTGAATAAAACTTAAATAGAATAATGTGCAAAATAAAGCCTATCTAGTGCATAAAAATAGAGAAAAAAAGTCGTTCGTGGTGGTAGAAAATCTTAAAAGTATTTCGCTCAGAAATCTCCGAAATATTGTCACTAATTTTACGTATCCTGTTTTATAGCCAAATAGATTTATATTCTATAATCAATAAGAAAAACCTACTAACAATAAAAAACTATGGGTAACAGATGAAAATAGGGAATACCAAGAATAATTCTAAAGAACGAAATCAACACCAGTACTGTAATCTATATATTCATACGGTATCTTCGAATTCTAACAAACAAAATATTGATTCTAATTATACGTATCCTGTTTTATTGACAAATACATTTGACTACTATAAGCAATTAAAAACACTAGGGAATATGCCAAAGAACTCGGAGTAGGAGCCTCGACAGTTTCAAGACATTTGAAGGAAATCGACAAATCCAAAACTGACATTTCATACGGTACAGCCTGATATTACTTCAAAGTGTAAGCACTTATTTCTCCGATTGACATAGCCTAATCAAAAATTGTTTCAGAATCTTTTTTGTAGAACATTTAGTAAGCTTTCGCATGGTAACCCTCCGTTTACCAATATTCCTAACCGTCTTCGAGATATTAGGGAATGTATACGAAGTTCCCAAAACATTTCATGTCTGTTAATAAAATATTTTATTCTAATCCTTCCTTAGCTCCAAACGTAACCAAAATTTTAACATATTAGTGTTGATGAAATTCAAACATGCAGAAAATGTTTCAACTGAATCCCATAATTTTAAGTATTAAAATCAAAGAAAAAAAGAACAGTTCGAATAAGCGAAATCAATTACTTTAAAGTTTTAAGCACTTATTTCTCCGATTGGCATCGCCTAATCAAAACTTTCATTAGAACCTTTTTTGTAGAACATTTAGTAAGCTTTCTAATGGTATTCTTCCGTTTCCCAAATTCTCAACCTTTTTCGAGATATTAAGGAAAGTATACAAAGTTACCAAAACTTTTTTATGTCTGTTAATAAAATATTTTATTCTAACCCTTCCTTAAATCCAAACGCAACCAAAATTTCAATATATTAGTTTTAATGAAAGTAGAACATGCAGTAAATGTTTCAACTGAATCCCATGATTCTAAGTACCCAAACCAAAAACGGCATTCAAAAATTTCTTTTTCAGTTTTCTCAAAAACGGTTAAAGCTATCGCCTTGAAAATGGTTCCATTCGTTTTCCTAGCCCAAGAAGCCTATAAAAAGAGTACTTACAAGCTTATGAACTCAAAAACGTAAGCGTTACGATTTTTTTTGCGCGAATTTCGTCCCAAACGCCATCTTCCAGTGGGCGGATTTTGCTGGTTAACGAAATTGACCTTTCAAATTGGACGCCAGATTTTTGTACCAAATGTCATAAAAATCGGACCATCAGGGAAGCCAGAAATGAGCGAACAGACAAATATATATATATATATATATATATATATATATATATATAAATATATACATATATATATATATATATATATACAAATTTGAACCACCGTTATTTTCGGTTTCTAGGGGTTCTGAAACGCGAAATTTTCTAGTCGGCACTTCCGGATTGTTTCATTGTATCAACCCTATAAGCGGGGTTCCTCCCTATGGGGGAGGGAGGAACCGCGCTAAAAAGAACAACTACCTCCAATCGAATCAACCTTCAGGATAATGAAAAATGCAATAATGTTACAATATGTCAATGGTAAATAATAACATATTTCCACCATGCAAACGAGAAGGACCTACATATTGCGCGAGAGTGCTCTTCATCTACTTAGACAAGATCAGCTGAAGTAAAACGCAAAGGCACCAGGTTAATGATATGCCAATCGGCAATGAGAGGTGAAGTTTCGGCATAAAAAGCCGACCATCTTCAGGACCATTTGGATGTAGATTTTGAACTCCGCGTCATCAGAAGGTACACTTTCATTGGTCTGCCTATCGTTGTAATCTTCAACCTGTACATTCCTTCGCTTCAGGAATTATTCCCTTGAAGCTCCTCCAGACCTTTCTCCCAGCTCCTGCAGATAATGCTGACTAGATAGATATATTAGAGCCTAATGAGCTGGCTCTATTAGCAGAGGTTGGGTAATAGCCAAGTAGCCGATTGGACGAATCCACGACCTAAATGCTCCAACCATGGCTACTTTCACCCCGGGCTAGCGCCCCTCTGTCTCCCCGTGGAGCTACTGGAAAATGGCGTTCTGCCCAAAAAGGGAGCCGGCGTTACGAGACCTGTCAATGCTTAATCGCTCCCTCATGGGTACCTGCAACGTTGGCCAATGTTGTGTCATTCCCTTGATTATTGTGCGAAATGCCTTTGAGTCAGGGTTTTAAGAAATGAAAAGACTTCTGATTGCTTTGGTCATTTATGGAGTTTAATGAAACCACCAGCAGCAACTCGAATACACAAATAAAAACCTCGTTATGGATGGCATATAAGCATAATTATTTATAATAAACCAGGTTCTCCCGGTGGTCCAGTAGCTAAGGCTCATGCAGGAGTTGCAGGTTCGAGATCTACTTGCAGCATGTTAAAATCTTTCATATGCGGGATCGCTGCAGAATTCCCTCATCTAGCATTGATGAATGGGAAGGGTGGGAACCAATAGATAGCTCGAAAAGAAAAAAAGAAAATAAATAAATAAGTAAATTGTGGGCCGCCCCATAGTAGATTGGATAACGTATCTGATTCTTGCCTAAGGAGAGCCGGGTTCCAGTCCCGCCAGCGGTAGGTAGAGTTTTTCCATTTATTGACACTTCAAAAAGGTTCCCTGTTTCACCATGGATGTTTAGAAAATTTCTATATAGTTGAAAGTAGTTATATTAAGGACAACAATAAACTAAATATATTATAGTTAATCTTTGAGGCACGAGGAGAGCTCCTGAATCTAATTTATATGTCGTAGGACCCTACTAAAATATATAAGTGCAATAGAAATAAAAACGAACCCGTTTTTCACTTCATAGGGGCATGCTCAAATTTGAAGAATGTGTTTCATAAAAGCAGCCCTAGAAGAATCCTCAATTAATGCTTACCACTATGGTGAGGATTGGGCTAAATTGTATGGATTTCTTAGGGATATCCCGTTCATTCAAAGACGTACAGATGACCATTATGGAGGTGTTTTTGTTGTATTAATTTTAGGATGGGTGGCAACCTCTAGCCCTAAGGGTGGGTTTACACTTGCTAGTTATTGCAGGAAATTTATATCAGCCAGAAATTGCGACTAGTGTAAACCATGAGCAATTTATGTCTGAGATATATATTTCTATCACGAACTATAAGTGTCGACACTTCTATACCACAAGGTGTAAACACTGATTTTTACGAGAAGAATTTAATTTCAGAGATAAATATCTTGGCTACTAGCTGTATATATATATATATTTTTTTTTTTTTTTTTTTTTTTTTTTTTTTTTTTTTTTTTTTTTTTTATGAATCCAAGGTGCTAGCCATTAGACCACGGGAGACCCCTACTAGCTGTATTTTTTTTTTTTTTTTTTTTTTTTTTTTTTTACGGCGCATCAACAAATCGTGGCTATTAGCGCCGACTAGCTGTATTGTCGACACTTCTACACCAACAGATGTAAACACTGATTATTTGTGCTTTTGGTGAATTTATCGCAAATTAGAACAAATCCAGAACTGTCCTATACATATCCATGACATAAATGTCTAGCTATTTCTGTCAGTAGGTAAACCTTCAAGAGAATATCTATCCGACTCCTGACATATATTTCTTGCGAGAAGTGTCAGATGTAAACGCACCCTAATACCCTAGATGCAAATGTCCCTTAAAAAACTAATTATCAGGAAGGCAGTATCATCAATACTGGATATCAGGAGAATATTTAAGTAGTGATCCGGAGCACGTTACCTATAATATAGGATACCAGTATCTATATATTTATATATATATATATATATATATATATATATATATATATATATATATATATATCAGGTCACTGATTAAAGACCACCATACAAGTTAAAGTACTTCACTGTGAGCAGAAAATGTGTTTCTGAACACATTCGACCAATACGAGCCCAAACAAGCTAATAGCCTGTAAGTATAGAATAGAGAATCCGTACAGCTGTGTATATATTACGCGTCTTACAAATATAGTGGTACGCCGCCCAAGACACGGGCAATATTTCAGCAAAGACTAGTAATGCTCGAGGTGAAATCGAACATTGGTGTTTCCCACGGTGCATCACTAAGCCCCATTACAAGCTAGCTCCTATTTCTAAGCCCCATCGATTGGGGAACCACATAAATATCCAGAGGCGAAAGGCCGCCTTGTGGTGAATATGTAAACACATTTACTTACCGCCCCTAGGGGTAATGCGTATGTGACAATTACTAATCGATAATTGATAACCTCCTCATAAATTTCATTACAGGTAAGTAAAGGGTTAAATTGCCCAAGGTTTGAGGTGGATAATGAATGGTAAAGAAGATATCTTGAGGTTCTCTTCGTCTGAATGGAGTGTCTAATAACTCCGTAGAGAATACTAACATTACGCCTACGCATGTGTCGTAAGTCATGTTAGAAATCCTCATGGTTTGTATGAAAAGAACAAAGATTTGATTTTCATTATGGAAACATGTTCATGCCTTACGGGGTTCGGATGAGTTATGGTGTCGTAACTTCATGTGTAGCTCTGTATCAGGCTTTACGTCTCTGTGGCTATAGTACAAACACACATAAGCCTCCCTACTCAAGATATAACATCTGTAGTACTGGAAATTTAATGTGGAATGTGTGGTTCAATTCAACATTGTTGGACGATAGCGGTATTTGAGCGATTATGAACCACTACCACTTTCATTGCGTCTATACTAAACGCTAAGTTCCAGCAATTTCCAGCTTAGCATCAATATGAATCCAGTTCAAATAGGTGGTGTTACACATATCTGCCGAAAAAACAGCCCACCAGCGAAAACCCAACATATCCCAATCGACCTTGAATAATTACAGAAAATAGGCTGAAAAATATTTTCAGTATTAAAAATTCTCAATAACCACTTTCCGTATCAACGTTTCAACTACAAAGGCGGCTGCTTCTCTGACTGATATGCACGCCGCGTTCACTACTCTTTGTAGATTTTAAGAGTTAATTGATCTTATGAAGTCAATACTTTAGATATCATCAGATGCTATAAATAGCAATCCGAATCCAGGCATTGTAATTGTCAGCCTAAATACTCTCAATACATTTTCATGTAAAGGGGGAGCCAAATACAGCGTCCTAGTTATTGCTCTTAGTGCTAGGATCATCAACCAACTCCAGAGCCATTATAGCGGATTAATTCTATTTGAACATAATACAGAGTTAACTCCAACTTCTAATGAACCGATTTAATTTATTTCTTAATAATACATATCTTTCTGTTTAGATGTCTATGGCGTATACCGCATTTTGCTAAAATAAACGAGATAGAACGGTCGGTATGAGCAAATAAGAAATTTGGGTCCAGAGTAAACCCCGCCATTCCAATGAACCGATTTAGTTTGGTTATTTAGATTACCACAACGAATACCAAGTATCGTTGCACTACACAAAAACAGGGTCCGGAGTAAACCTACCAGAAGACCTATTTTGTTGGTTAACGAACTTGGCAATCGTGGTGAGAAAACAAAAACTCTAGCGTTATATATATATATATATATATATATATATATATATATATATATATATATATATATATATGTTAACACGATAAATAATATATAAATATATATATATATATATATATATATATATATATATATATATATATATTTTGGGTGTAAACTAGGTAGGATCGATTGATTTGAAAAACATTTTCAAAAATTCTCTCATGAGTGCAACATCAATATTTATATTCCTTCGGAAAGTGCTAAAAATTAAGTCGAATGCCCTTATTCCGTCTTGTATGTTATACAGTTGTTTATTGAATTAAGTCAAATGCCCTTATTCCATCTTGTATGTTATACAGTTGTTTATTGAATTAAGTCAAATGCCCTTATTCCATCTTGTATGTTATACTGTTGTTTATTAAATTAAGTCAAATGCCCTTATTCCGTCTTGTATGTTATACAGTTGTTTATTGAATTAAGTCAAATGCCCTTATTCCATCTTGTATGTTATACTGTTGTTTATTAAATTAAGTCAAATGCCCTTATTCCGTCTTGTATGCTATACAGTTTTTTATTGAATTAAGTCAAATGCCCTTATTCCGTCTTGTATGCTATACAGTTTTTTATTGAATTAAGTCAAATGCCCTTATTCCATCTTATATGTTATACTGTTGTTTATTAAATTAAGTCGAATGCCCTTATTCCGTCTTGTATGTTATACAGTTGTTTAATAAATGTTCTTGAGATTGTCAACGGAAATTTATTAGTTTTTTTAAGGAGCACCGACATCTGGACCATAAGCGCTGGTAATTTATTAGTAAATGATTTATGGCCAGAAGTTTGTTGGAAGATTTCTATATTGTTTGTTCTAGTCTGGCCATTTGGCTTAATCAAGTCTTAAATGGCTTATACGCAGCCCAGTCAGAATAATGCATACGAACGTCTTTTAAAGAAAGGGTGAATATTCAGCAGTTACTAATAATAAATTAATTTTAAACTGCTGAGACATATTAATTCCAATAACTTTTTTACAAAAAGTAAAAAAAGTAAATTGTTTGGGCTAGGCTTTACGTATGAAAAACTATACAGACTTATTAAAACCAAATGATAATAAAATTGTTTAAAAATTAAAATTCCACTATAAAATAAATATTTAAATAAAAGAATGAAGAAATTATGTAGCTCAAAAAATGCGGCTGGGAAGATTAAATTTCTTTTGAATAATAGAATTATTAACAAATCCGGCGTTCAATCCACAGCGTGGTATGTATTGATTATATATGATATATTTATTAGATTCAATATATTTCTTTTTATGATCTATAATATAAAACTATCATTTATTTTTTTTTTTTATTAGTCTGTAATACACTCTGTATTCTATTTATTTTCTTTTTATATTACTGTTTGTTGGTGTAAGATAAACTTATCCAATAATTTGTTTTCTAAGTGAAAATTTCGTAATTTTATTATTATATTCCATAGTGGATAAAATGCAAGATCAATACATGAAATTAATGAATCAAATTTATAATAACCAGTTAAATACTTAAATATTGTTCAAAAAATGTCCTAGTATTTTATATTATAAAAATTGTAAATTACGTTAATTAAATCCCGTATAACTTATTTAATAACGATTAATCAGCAAAATTAAAGGGAAATGTTATCAAAATATCTGTCGTGACAAGAATTTTCTTTAAGTAATTAAACACAATTATATTCCCTGATAGAGTAATAATTCAATTTTCCAACATATTTAAACTACCTACTTAAAATGATAATGTTTAATTGTTCAGGTCAGCAACTCTTTTCGTTTTTGTATGTTAAAATAAGAAAAGTAAAAAAAAAAAAAAAGTTTCATATAAAATATAATTAATATAATACTGGCCTAGATGTCGATGCGCAGTTAAAAAAAAATCATTTTATAAATTCATTGATTGAACTATTTTTATTACAATAGAACTATTATTGTCTTCATAATATTATAATTATATAAATTTTTTATTTTTCTGTTTAAGGTATTTTAATTAAATTATAGTGGTGTCCGTTAGATGAGTTTGTGGTATAAAAAGTAAAAAAAATAAAGCAATAATTACTATCACAATTCATCATTTATTCATGAAACAGCGAAACAATATATTCAAAACATTTATAAAGAAATATCTGGCACATAGACTTAATTGTATACATTTAACATACAATAACTAAATATATTACAGAATAAAATACTTATTTTAACTATACAGTCCTTATTGCACTTACTTTATATACATTAAGGAAAACCCGCATCTTAATATACTCAATATTATATGATGAGGCTATTAAAGCTTTTCCGAATCTCTTATGATGTAGAGAAAATTAAAATATATATACAGCAACAATATAACAATTAAAATTAAGCAAACTAAAGGTAAACTAATACGTAAAATATGATATGTCTGTATTCATATTTTCTAAAATGTATGTTTTCATTAAGGTAAGATCATCTAACATAGCTTGAAAGAAGACAGAAAGCTGTAGCAATATTTTGCAAGTAGTTACAATAAATATATGTTAGGTGTAATTACATAATTTGATGAAATTCACTAAGGTTTTATTTAATAGAAGAATGAATGAATATTTAGTCAACATAGTGAAATATAAAAAAATATTAAAAATGCTAATCTGAATTTCAACACCCCAATAGTAATGTAACAAAAAAAAATAAACCAGCAAAAAAAACAAAAAAAAAAAACAAAAAAAAAACCTTAATCGATTGTCAGTTATATTGTTTTTCTGATTAAATATTTTTTGTTCTTTTCTTGTTAGTGATTTTTGTTAAATTCCATGTTTCTAATAATATTCTACGGAGCAAGAGAAACGTTTATGTTTCTGAAACACTTTAATTGACAGAGAACACATGAGGCATGATGGTATTTTAATAGATTATTCAATAATTGTCAACAAGGAAAAAAGGTAGCTGTAATTTTAATACTCATCACATTACGGGACAAACTAAAAATTAAAATTGTATTAAAATTGAATTTTTCTCTTACCTTTTCTATAATTTAGGAAAATAAAAACTTTCACATTTTTGCGGGCCGATGGGTTTAATATTAAGTAAAATTACAAATTATTAAAAATCCGGTATATATCAATAATTACATTTGAGCAAAAAAATGTTTTATAGTATTACACTAAAGAAATGAATAATAATTATTTTTCAAAGAGAGGGATATAGATATCATCTCTTCCTATTTTTACCGAAAATAATCAATTTTTCTCTTCTTTTTTTTTTTAAAGAACAAAAGTAAGTATCTTTATATTGTATACGGTGTTGTCTTATTATTTTTCACTGATATATTCCAACATTGGTTTGACGTTTCCATACAGTTTGAGATCTTTCCGTTTTCTCATTACTCCTTTCTATCATAATTTTGTTGGGCTTATTTAGATTAGAATAACTCTATCTGGTTCTAATGATCTCTGAAAACAATTAAAATAAATAAATAAACAAAATCGCATTTTTGAGTAAAACCCTAGGGACCTATCCTGTTCCGACTGGAAGTGGCCCCGAAATCCAGTGAGAATCCCGTAGCATCTATTGTTTATGTGCGGGTCAGACATGCGAAACAGATTAGACCCTACTGTTAATGATCTTCGAACTCGAAGTCACAAAACAACATAATTAGGTTTATTTTTTACGCAATTATTCGTCAAATTTTGTTTTTATTCCTTCAAACAGGCATTTTGTTATCTTATTTTAAATTTCTATGTCATAAAGTTGTGAAAAAAGTTCCTTTTAAAATAAACTATCATAATTAGTCTCTTTTGATCAAATATTTTATAAATAAAAGTATCGTTTAAAATTGTTATTACTAAAAAAGAACAACAAATGAAGCGTTCCCGACAAGAAGGGCGAACTTACTAGATGCAAGAAATGCATAGAGAAAAATGCACAAGTTCGAGCTTCTGGTCCGCGCAGTTATCGCTCAAACCGAAGCCCTTCTTTTTATTTTTTTCAAATTTCATTCACTGTATAATGGTGAACTAAACAAGCTGCACCTACCACACTGTGCGCTCCTAAAAAACGAGACGAACGGTAAAATTAAATGAAAAACATCACCTGGAGAGTTCGTACTTCTGGTCGGGACCGCCTCAAATATATTTTTAAATTGTTTGATCATTGCAACATTTTAGTTGCACCATTTACTAGTACTATTAATTCCAGTATATTATTATAGTAGGCATAGTTGAATCAAAGGGGATGAGAGAAGCTTTAATCAACTGAAAAACTGGTTGCTCAGCTGATGAATAGATTTTAAAAACCAATAAAATATGGAGAGATGAAAAGAATATCCAATCCTTTGATGAACTAATATAATCTAAAAATAACGAAGATCCTATCTGGAGAATCTTTTTTCGGGAGCGTAGAATCACCGGACAGACCTTTATCAAAGGCTGATCGCATCTTATTCATCATCGAGTCCAACTAGATGTTTTGACGTCTATTCTAGCAAATCGACACAGATAACAATCTTGATTCGGGTGGATTAGGTAAATGGTATCTCTAGTGTGGAAAGTTGCCTGTTATTACGAAAATTGATGATTAACATTTTTGATTGCTAATTTCGGTAATAATTGCTTTAATAAAGCGACCATCACGGGGCTCATTTGCTTATTTGAATTTGGAAGATAGTGTTTTTTTTTTCTGTTGCGTTTTGAGCCTGCACGAAGATTGACTGCCTGGAGAAATTAAAATTAAAAAACAAATTACTCTTTAGCTTTAAGTTAATTAGAGAAAAAAACTTTAAAAATTTTATTTTATCATTATGCTTAGTTAGTTTTTCAATAAATATAGCAATAAATGCAGGCTATTTATTTTCCAATTTTTCTATTGCGTAAAAATGAATTTGGTAAAGTCGGTAATTAAGTCATAAAAAGTAATAATTTCTTTTTATGAACTCTCATTATAATTTAGTTTCTTTTCTTGAACATTTAAAATACAAAAATGGCCACTATTCCCGTTATTTTTGAGCTACATTTGACTTTTTTAAAAAGTTTACTTGAACAACTAAAAGTAAATTATTTTAAAATGTGTCGGAAGGTAATAATATTACCTTGTGTTACTGCTTTTCAGTTATCTAATCTTTTAAAAAAAAAGCGAAAGTATCCAATGAATAATAGGACGAACACATAATAAAAATAATATAATAATATACGAGGAGTGTAACAATAAAACTGATATTAGAATTGTATAACCCAAAAACTATATTTTAAAAATTATAAATAATTAAAGCTTATAAAAATGCCTTAAAGCACAAATGAAACAAAAATACTCAACACTGTATTGTAGTTTAATCATAACGGATTTTACAGATTACACGAGAAAATGTAAAAAGATTCTAATTCATAATGAATAGATATTAATTCATTAAAAAGACATTTACTTGATAGTTTTTGGATATTTGATTGAAATTACTTTTTAATAAATACAGAATTTCGAAGAAAATATATTATTGTATATTAGTGTGTCGCCCAATTTTTAATATTATTGAAGAAAAGTGTAGATATAAAATCGGTCCCGTGATCACGAGCTCAACAATCAAAATATATTCAAGAAAGTAACATGAACAGAAATTCTTACATTTGTTCAGGAAAATCAGTTCAATTTCAAATTACTGGCTGATATTATGATGATATAAATATTCAAATATTGCAGATAGAATCATCATTTAAATGCATATATTGCTACAATATTACAACGATATATATTTTCAACTTACTAATTTTTACATTATTAGATTTCATTATTTTTGATCATGACAGGTTTAAATCACTTCTGTCTTCTTTGCAATTCCTAATATTATCTACTCCGAGCATTTAATAATTATGTAATGGTAATAAAACATTTATACAAATAAATATTGATAAAAAGCAACAAAAATCCTTACAGATATTGTATCACCAATCAGCGTTAAACATTCCTGGCGTTAAAGTCTTTTTTTATTGAGCGTTAAAGTCTCTTTTATTAGAAAAATATTTCTTACGTGAAATCAGTTGGAAATGGCTCGTCTAAAGCGAAATTAAATTCCGAATAAGTGTCTAGTGGGACCTCATCGAGGTCTGGATATGGAAAGGGGTCTAGCGTCAGAGGCGGCGTTAGCGATGTCTCGGTGAAACTGTCGCTGAGTAAGGATTCTGCGTCGGACTCTGGTTCGCTGAGTAGCTGCGTCAATGCGGAGATGTACCTCATTGCCAGCCTCAGAGTCGAGATCTTGGTCAGTTTTTCGGACTCACGAGGAACGGGTACGGCTCGTCGGAGGCTTTCGAAGGCTTCGTTTATCTCGCGCATCCTCGATCTTTCCCTGGCATTTGCTGTTTTCCTCCTGTATTTCGAAAGAGGTGCCGGCTTGCCGCCTTTGGAACGCCGTTTCCGCCTCACCCATGACACCTCTTCGTCGTCATCGTCACCCCTCCTGACACACCCCCTCGGCCTGAGGCTGTAACACTTCTCGCTCGTGTTGTTATTTGGGTCTGGCGGAATTTCGCAAATTGAACTCATTGTCGCTGCACAATCACTCTCACAAGACACAGTCTGAATTCATTATCTCAAAGAGACGTCTTTAACTACGTACGATCTCCAGACGGATCGGAGCTTGCTGAAGAGATGTGTTCAGCTCGCTTCGGAGCGGCCGACTGCCGCCTGCTCGGAAGATGGTCTCGTGCCTGAGCCCCCCACCAGTGTCCCACCCCGTATAAGGCTAGCCCCAAACATCCCGTTTCCCCTAGCTTCTTGCCCGGCCTTGCTCGGATAACTGTAGTCCCCTCGCTTTTTATTTCAACATTCCCTCTTACGTACCAATCCTAAGCTAAATCACCCCCTTAAATTAAATGACTTATTAGCAGAAAGTAGTTACAGCGGAGGTAACTTTAAACGTTCTTGGTGGGCGAATATAAAATCTTTCCTACCATGACTACATCGTCGAATTAAAAGATTCTAAATAGCGGCTTCTCGATAACCAGAACTCCATCGGTTTATTATGCTCGATAGAAATTAATATCTGATAGGAAATTCTTGAAGCAGTAAATGCTCCTTTTCCCATAAATAGGCTGATAAAGTGTCGTTGATCTGGTGGGAAAGAATAATGAAAATAAACCTAAAACAAATGACAAAATCTCAAGAATAGACCATATTATATTCACGTCATGTTATAGAATTCCTCATAGCTTAAGGTAAGTCAATAAGTTCATAAGCATTAAAACTATGGATGGGATTCGCTATGAATCAATACAAGACTTATAAGATTTTGAACCTTTCGAAACTAATCTTCGATAAACTAATGTATTAGTCAGTCTCTCTAATTTCCATACGCATGTCAGTGCTCGTAGAATAACGATAATAAATACGAATGTGCTGCGTTACTTTTTGACGAATCTGCCAGATTTGCAGCGATAATAATTAATAGAGTACTTGGCAAACATAAAAACAGTGTAAGAACAGCCCAGAAATGATTTAATACATTTTTAGTTGGAGAAAGTAGCA
The DNA here is from genome assembly GCA_946811695.1 of Gonocerus acuteangulatus. Classification (NCBI taxonomy): domain Eukaryota; kingdom Metazoa; phylum Arthropoda; class Insecta; order Hemiptera; family Coreidae; genus Gonocerus; species Gonocerus acuteangulatus. The sequence continues at coordinate 29,982,242 of OX328127.1, forward strand.
TTTATGATGAGCCCTGTTCAGGACGTTTAGTTCTTAAAAATCTTGTGTAGTCAGAGCCACAATTAACAGTGGACCTGACAGCAAAAAGAATGGATTCATTTCTTGAATTCTGAGCGGTCGCGAATGTTGAATGTCAAAAAAGTGACATTTTATCATGATAACGTTATACCACTTACGCCACGAACAACCCTACAATTGAATTTATTTGAATGCTTTTGCCGCATCCGGCTTGATCCCCGGACATTGCTCCAAGATATTTTCACTCATTTTATTCCTTACAGCATTTTTTACTAGAGAAAAAGTTAAATATTAAACAATACAACCTACACACAACAATTTGGATTCAGCAAACAATTTAGTCCTTTAGAAATATTATTTTGATGGTATAATAATAATCGGATTTCGATTAATACCCTTTTAACATTTTTTTTCTTTAAACGTAATATCAATTAATTAATTACACGGGTCTCCAAAGTTGATTTTTTTTTTTCTCCAACAGATCTATATAGTATTTGTTGTAGATCTCGATGCCCACGTTCTTGAGGTACCACACGTTTCTCTGCATCACCCTCCAATTTTTAGAAAAACGGGAAAAATGAAAAACAGTGTTTACCTTCGAATTTTGGTTAAAAACGAAGTCCCTGTTTACATAATTGAGAAAGTTATTATTTAATTAAACATTATTGTACCTATAAATTCAGTTGACACTATTGTTAATTATTTTTTTATTAGTTTATTTATTATCTTTTTGTATTTTTTTTTATTATACGTTTTAGAATTTTGTTTAATTACTACAGTTCAATGACTAATACAATTCGTTTTCTCTTGTATTAGCTTTCCATTTCTTCCCAGATTTTTTATTACTTTCTTATTTAAAAGATTTGTATTTTTCTTCAAACTAATCAAAGGATAAATCGTGAGTGTAATATCCAAAATTAAATAAACAATGTTATGGCATGATTCGTCGTTTCTTAATTTATTTTAAAATATTTAGTTCAATTCAGTTTTAGGACTTTAGGATTGGGTGAAATATAGATAGTCATAAAAGATAGAAGAAGGTAAAGGAATGATTTAAAAAAATATTAAATATAAAGATGATTATAATTCAAGAAGATATCTAATTTCACTATTATCGCCGACAATTTTCATACTGGTTAATCACCACAGTCAACATTGTAAGTTGTGATTACTGGAGTACGAACACTTGGAACAGATTGGCCAACGTTTTCTCTCCAGGGTCAGTCCATTTCAAATCATCCAGCTAAATAGTGAAATGAAACCCATGTCCTCAGAATAGCTTGAAACTTTTTTTATTTGTTGAACTGGTCATTCTAATGATATATTCCAAATTTTAGTTAGATATCTTCAATACTTTTTGAGTTATGAATTTTTAAAGTTGTCTATAAAACTTGCTTTTGCGTTTGACGATTTAAGTCAAAGCGACTTTAATTTACTAAAAAAAATCATTGCTCTGTTAATTTTAATGATATCTCAATGGGATTTTCACCAAAATGTTCACAATAATATTTTGAATATGGAAAAAATATATATACTATCTGTTATCTTTCTGGTTGCTAAGTATATTTATTTAAAAACAAAATTTTAATTTAAAATATATTAAAAACATAAAAATTTCAAAAATCTATAAAAATAAAAGGCGCTCCATAAAATCAAGTTCTTTTTTCATGGATACATTCTTAAAAGTATAAACTATTAGATTTTAAAAGAAAAACTCTGGGATTTTGCTGTTAAGTATTCTTAAATCAATAAAATAATATAAATTCCTTTTTTTCAATAATTACCTACTTAAACGTCCGGCGTGATCAGTACCTGAATGGGTGACCGACTATGTACTGTTGGTATTTATATTATTTTATTGATTTAAGGATACTTAACAGCGAAATCCCAGAGTTTTTCTTTTAAAATCTAATAGTTTATACTTTTAAGAATGTATCCATGAAAAAAAAACTTGATTTTATGGAGCGCCTTTTATTTTTATAGATTTTTGAAATTTTTATGTTTTTAATTTATTTTAAATTTAAATTTTGTTTTTAAATAAATGTACTTAGCAACCAGAAAGATAACACATAGTATATATATTTTTTCTATATTTAAAATATTATTGTGACCATTTTGGTGAAAATCCCATTGAGATATCATTAAAATTAACAGAGTAATGATTTTTTTAGTAAAATAAAGTCGCTTTGACTTAAATCGTCGGTAATAGCAAAAGCAAGTTTTATAGACAACTTTAAAAATTCATTACTCAAAAAGTATTGAAGATATCTAAATAAAATTTGGAATATATCATTAGAATGACCAGTTCAACAAATAGAAAACGTTTCAGGCAATTCTGAGGACATGGGTTTCATGGCCTGGATGATCTGATATGGACTGATCCTCCATTAAATTGGAAATCGTCAATGAATGGCCAATCCTTTGCCTTGTCAAAACCACATCACTTTAAAATTAGTATGAGAAATGAAAAAATATTTTATAGTGCTAATCTTCAAAGCTATATAAGTTGCAAAAAATGTTGGATTTTTTCCGCAATTTTTCATCTACGGCCTTCAAATCACCATGAAGGAAGCCCGCGCTCAGATTTTGGGATAGTTTAAAAAATCCCTATTCATTTTTCACCTTTGAATAAAAAGAATATTTGTTAATCTTAACATAACTTATGCAAATTTCACAGTTTCTATAAAAGCATAAGCGTCCACCAGCAAAAATTATTATAAATACGTAATATAAAATATTCTGGCTTGAAATCTCTACGTGGGCGGATGTAAGTTATTTCATGATATTCAGAGTGTCTCTCTCTCTTTATCATTATAGCAGATATAATGCTATATTTTTCACACTTTTAAACCGTTATCCTTCGATAGGTAAATGTGTATTAGGCAACATTTCTTCTTGGATAAGTTATATATTATTATAACTTATGTTACATTTATGTTATTATTATATAATATTCATGTGATCATAAAAGTTGAAATATATATTGGAAAAGTTATAGTGCGATAACTGTAGTCCATTAGAAAGTATTTTCCATATTAGTCCAAAGTAAACAGAAATTTCAAACAGGGATTACTTCAGGCAAAACACTTTTGTGTAACAAAACATTACAATAAGGCAAGTGAACAATAATAATTTTTCGTTACATATTAGACGCAAGAAATTGTTTTATAACCAATGGTTTTGTGTCGATCTAATATATTGTATTTACCGTTTTTAATTATTCTCTATTGTAATTCTTTAGGAGACAATAGTGAATTGAGCCAAAAAAAGTTGAAACATTTTTTTCTAGTTAAATTAAAACAATATAATATGCTGTTTTATGACATGGCAGTTATATCTAAAAATTATAATCTCCTATACCTACCTAATTTAGCCAATATATAGTAATAACCTAATGGCGCAATCCGGAAGACCGGACACGAAAATTCCATTTTTCAGATCCCATAGATCAATAATATAACGGTGGTTCAAATTTACATATATATATATATATATATATATATATATATATATATATATATATATATATATATATATGTTCGTGCTCCTGAGGGCTTAAAAATGCTCCAATTTTGATTTACTAAAATCTTTCGTCTAATTTGAAAGGTCTTGTTCGTTAACCAGCAGAATACTTCAACTGGAACATGGCTTTTGGAGTGAAATTCGCCCGAAAATAAATCGAAACGCTTACGTTTTCGATTTCATACGCATATACTCGTTTTTTGGGTTTCTTAACGTAGAAAAACAAATGAACCCATTATTAAAGGGATATCTGGAACCGTTTTCTAAAAACATTGAAACTCCTACTTTTCCAAACTAATTTTCAGTTTGGGTATTCAGAAACGATTTATTCAGTTGAAACTTGTTCCAGACGATTGAAATTCATCTAATCTAAGATAGATACATTTTGGTTCCGCTTTGAGTTAAGGAAGTAGGTACTAGAAATAAAATAATTCATTAACAGGCATGAAAAGTATTTGGGATTTTCGTATATTTTTAAAATATCTCGAAAACGGTTGGGAAATCGTGGTGACCAGTCGAAAGCTTACTAAGTTTCCAACAAAAAAATTTTAAATGTAATTTTCGATGATGCAACGTCTATCCGAGAAATAAGTGCATAAATCTTCAAAACTGTTAGTTTTGTTCCTTTCAATGGTTGGTTTTGTCACTGTTTACCTATCATTTTAATTGGTTATTGTTTTTTTTTAAATTGCATTTAATAGTAAAATTAGTATTTTAATACAATAAGGTATGAAAATGACAAACGTATTGGTAATAGTGTTTCCCATGGCGAACGTGTCATTTCCGCTTAGAATACTATCAGTTTCCTGTTGTGGCACCTTAAATCTTCCTTCTCTTTGAGATGACATTTTATATTATTCACGAAAGATCAAAGCCTACCAATAACTGCTTCTATTCTTTTGCTTATGACTCAAGAGATATGAAGGGAACCGCGCTAAGATGATGCAGTTCCTGCGAGTCGGACTTTTTAAAAATTATTTTCGAATGATTGAGCGATGTCCATTTCGTTGTGTATTATGCCAAATACCTGCGCATCTTTTGAATCCCTATCGCAGACTAAATATTTCACATAATTCTATGCGGTATTCAATAAATCAACCCACGCCGCAGTCCATCGAGCGATTTATGACTGGTGTTTTGTTGTTTTCATTAAATCACCATTGGCAGGACGCTAAAACGCACAAGACCAGAATAAAATACATAGTAATTAGTCATTCAAAAAAATAAATAATCAATTGACATTTATTTGTATATAAACCTCCGTGGTATATCACTTTCTATTAGTTTCGCAATGGGAGGTAAGGGTTTAAGCGAGGCAAACAAGTACTATTAAATCTTATATCCCAGGATTGCTGGCTAAAGTCCTCCAGTTCACTCAGTAAAACTTTCATATTATTGGAAATGGGAAATTCATTTTTATTTCATTTCTATTTTATCTAAAACTATAAACCTGGAGTAACTTGGGATCATAAAATCTTAATTGAACACTTAACTTCTTAGAGAAAATAATTATAAAATGTTATAAATCCTATGCTATAATTAAGTAAAAAAAACCCCTATATTATCCATTAGACAAATATATATTAAAATAATAATTTAATTATTCCAGTTTTCTAATTTGTTTTTATGTTCTTTATTTATTTATGCGTAACCACAGCTAAGATGACTCGCTCAGTACAATTAAAAAAATATCAACCAGTAACGTATAACCAAATATATATTAAACAAAAACAAAAGAAGAAAATTCTGTGAATAACTTATACAAAACAATGAAAATAAAAAAAAAAAAATTTCAAAAACTTACCTTTAATTAACCCCAAAAAACAAAACTAAAGTTATCATTTATTAGCTTTCATAGAGCCCGCTCAAAGGCTATTTGCTCTTTTTACATTTCTCTAATTTTAATACAGATAGTGTGGTCAGTGGTATGCTCCGGCTGCCGGATTGCTCCCTTTGTAGAAACCCATTAAATCAGTAGCTATTTTAGCATAAGAGCCGCCGGCAACCGACCGTTTGCCTAAGGCATTATGGCCTGGTAGCCAGTGGATGGAAACGTGTCTGTTTAGTGTGTGAGCTTGAAATAGTATTCGTTGTAATAGTGGACGATGTGTGTAACTGTCCGTTAGTTATTTAAATGCGCTTGTAATAAACCATTAAAAACAAAGTAAAACTTCTTGAGAAATGTGCCCAACCAATATGGCTGGTTTGATTTCGTGACAGGTTTTTTCCAAAACATCTCCTCCCCTCCTTTCATAACTCCTCGATAACAGTATATGACTGGAAAAAATGTAACCGTAAAGCCGGATTAAAATTTGAAGAGATTCTGGATAGCTCGATTCTTTAAAAGATCGGCTCTTGGAGAACGATTCAAAATATGGATATATTGTGCTAAAAAGATCTATTCAGATCGCCCATCTCTAAACCTATTTAAAACCTAGACGAATCGCGGTAACCCAGTTCTTACCTGGACAGTTAATTCTTAAACCATCATTTTCCAAACATCTATCTTATAATCCTTCGGAGTATTCCAACATCATTATATCAGCCAGGAAATATATGAATGTTACAAAAATACGATGAAATGAAGCAGTTCCCGAGAGACTAACGTTTTTATTTCTGAGTACAAACACACTTCGAGTCAGAAGCATAATACGATAAAAGAGACATTCTGTCCTCTTGTTTTATTCCGTGCATTGTCATTCGTTGGAATCATAATTTCATGAATATTCATCGGACAAAACTCTTGGAGCTAAATTAAAAATAAAAATAAAAACGAAACAATAACAAACAGTGGGCTCAAACGACAGTCACCAAGACCCGCATTCAATAAAATATACATAATTGAAAATAAAAGACCTAAAGCGTAACACCGAAATGCATATGTAAGACTGTACTTAACTTGTTAAACACAATAATCTAGTAGACATTTGAGAAGGAGTGAGATGATAAATAAACAAACAGAAAAAGCTGTTGATAAGACAAAGGGAAGAATATGTATATTTGTTTACAAGTCTTATTGTACTCTGTAATTACAATGACAATATTAATGATTAGTCATTGGCCTATTGTCCCGATGTAGTTATTCTCATGACTGGTCGCCACGCCCTGAGGAGACAGGAAATTTAGGGAGCTCAAGATAGCTTTGGTAAACCAATAGTATATTGTGGGTTGTGGAACAATAAAGTTATTACCATTCACAATAATTGTCCTATTACCATTGGAAAGGTTAATGAAATACAAACAAATGTTTCGGCAAAACATTCTTCTAAGTAGAGTTATTATTATTATTATTTTTGAGCATCGCAACTTAAGCGGTAGCTCATCATAAAGCAAATGTCCTCAGTCTAGTAAAAAATAAATAAAATAAAATAAAAAAACTACAATAAGAATTAAATAAGCTAATTTGCGTGATTTTTGTCTTACGAAAATATATATTCAAATACTTATTGCTTATCGGGCTGTTTTAGAATGTTTTCAGATTTTTGGTTAAGCATCCTGAGGTTTTGTTTAGGTGGTTGTCTTATCCAAAGTGGAAGGTTCTCTGAGTCTTAGGCTGTAATTTGTATTTTAAGAGCCCCCGAAGAGGCGTCAAAGAGACATGTTAAATGTAGTGAAAGATAAAGAATTAGTGAGTAGAAAATAATTTTACCTTTTGCCACATAAAAATACATAGTGATTCATAGAGACAAAATTTTATAATATTTATATCTGGTTTACATAAAATTAAAAAGTCTGAGAACATTTTTAACTGAATCCGTCATTTAGAAGTAACTGAAATAAAAGTTCTAGTCCAGTGTTCCCCTAAACGGTTAAAGATATCACCTTGAAAGTGCGTAACCTGGACCCAAATATAAACCCAATTTTAAGTAAAGATGGAATGGTTGGGATTCGGCTAAATAAACCTCAATATGATTTTGTTTTAAAAAATCTATAAGTGTTTGTGGCACTATGTGGTAGATTTGTTTTAAAAAATCTATAGATTTTTAAAACAAAATCATATTGAGGTTTATTTAGCCGAATCCCAACCATTCCATCTTTACTTATCACCTCGACGGCTAACTATCTAATCATCATGATAAACCCAATTTTGTTAGAGCTACAACACTCGCAAGAAATTTACTGAGAAAATATTGTTTCAAACAAGTTCTGCAGATAACCGAAGTTGTCTTATTGGATCAGAAGAATTATTTTTGTACCAAATTTCATTTTAAAAAAACGACTTTATTTGGGGCTGCTGGATTGGAAACTGAAAATTATATAAAACTTTGAACGACCTGTATATCTTGACCTACATGTCCTGACGGCACTCGATTTGACTAGGTCCCTTCAGCTGGAATTACCTATTCGGGGCCCAAACGAGGGTTCCTCCCTAAGGAGGAAACGTGCTAAAATGAACCTCAGTACTAATGAAACCGGCAGTTCATTGACCACCTTACAACCGTCCACCGTACCAAGTCCTTGCTGACACCTTAAGAATGCCACTAAGGCACTATGTGGTCTGTACGGTATGCACAAGATGCCATAACGTCGACTCCACTAATTGGTAAGCTGTGTTGCTCTGGGTCAGCTGATACAGAACTTGTACTTTCTCCCAGCGTGACCTACCGCTCATCCCTTTGGCGGCGCGGTCTCTTATCCGAGGGTCATCGCTTTCCGGACCAAAACTTCTCCTTTTATGTATCCTTGTTTCTAAGCACTTTATTTAACTTAATGCTGAAATATATCTTACTCTGATTTCTTTCTTTGATTATAAATAAACTTTATTTATAACCTTTAAATTCTATATGCCCAAAATAAGAATTATTTTTCCAATAATCAGGAGGCAAAGATTTATTTTCTTATTTCTTTAGCTTCTTTCCTTTCACGATAAACAAAACGAGATACCGCATCTAAGAAACTAGTGATCTTTCTTTCAGCGGTATATTATTTTAAACTGCTTGTAAAATTATTAATAATATAAAATGATTATTGATGTCATAACGTTCATTTATGGAATAAGAATATGAGTTCTTATAGACTATTGTCGTGACTTTCATATGAAATCATGAAATCTTATCATGTCCCTACCATGTGAAACTATCGAATATTAAAATTGAAGTAAACTAGCGAACAAGCATAATCGATACGTTGACGAAGTAATAAATTGGAAAATCATCTTATTCGATAATTTATTTAAAGCATTAAAATCTATCCTAATGGGGTTAGAGTTGCGCCAAGCCGTATCGTCCACAATCCATGGGCAAATATTTGATAGTTTGACGTGGTTGGGACGATATGTTATAATACGTTCAGACATGTTGTGCGTGATCAAGGCCATTAATGTTGTATAATTTCATATCATATTATTTCAGTACGCAATTTTAACATTAAAATAGCCTTAGGTTCGGAAAGACGTCCGTCCTTGTCATGTCGGGAAGACAGGACATGATTCAGGAATTTGATGGGAATACATTATAGAATTTGGGCTATTGTTCTAGAAAAAACCACTGATGCCGTGACTTACAAACGAATCAGTTCATTTTCTCCCCATAGCCCTGATGAAGACTTGTAATTCAAGCAGAAACGTTGGCAATAAAATATGATTTATTTATAATTGTAGTTTTATTAGCCCTTTTGACCAGACACCGACAATCTCAACCTTGACAACGGTCAACGATCTCTTGAGGAAGAAAAAAATCCATCCTAAGGTCATAAACCCCACAACAACAATAAATTCGTCAAAAAACAAATCACCAAAACAAAAGGCGGATATGCACCTGAGATAAGAGAGAACTAACAAAAGAAACAATGACATACAAACAGAAGTGGAGAGAGAGCGTGTGGGAAGCGTGGGCAGTGAGTATAGCTCTATATAGCCATGTGACATGCTCTGACGTCACAACCCCTACATAGAGGTTCGCCCTTTCATGAGCTTTGGGTTTCTACTTTTTATACCTCTCTGTACTCCTTTCATCTGATACGAAGCTCCAGAGCTGCCACTTCACACCGTCCCTATGGTTTTATCTCACCATCTCTATGGGATATGACAGACCTTATATTATGCGTGATAACTTCTGATTCTTTCTCATTTCAACATAAAATAATGCCTATTATTAATCCTTCTCAAATTACAGAAATTCTAGAGAACTTTTCATATTTTTTCTGACAGGCGTTACAAATGTACCCCATTTATCATAGCAGAGGATTTCCTGTGAAATATGAAAGCCGGTTTTCCTTGAAACTGAGTCATATAAACGATGTCCCCTCAGGTGTATTAACCCCATTAGTAAAAGTACACACTCTCCTGATAAATGCTAGTTACCTGCATCCTGGATGTTTAGAAATGTATAATGACACTTACACTCACTCTTAAAAAAAAAAAAAAAAAAAAAAAAAAAAATCAGTCCCGTAACAGGCCACGAGGGCCCTGAGCGGTAGATACTATAGAGGAATCTGATTCATGACCATACGGCACACTAGGGAGATAGTTTGGTCAGTACTATGCTCCGGCCGCCTGATTTTCCCCTTGGCTGCTTAATTAAATTAATTAAAGGCTGGGTTGGCCTAGGGACGGCCAGGGAGGCCGAATTCAACCCATGAACGAAGACACTAGAAGAAAAAATCTCTAGTGCTTGCTCGGGATTTGAACTCAGGCCTCCAGCTTATTAGTCCAGCTTATTAGTCTCCGCTTATTAGTCTCAGCTTATTATTCTCAGACACTCTTATATACATATAAAAAAATAGTCGTCCTTCTCAAATAGAATAATAATAACTTAAATAACCGACAATATGAAATCATTTATATTCCAAATTTTTATATCCTTTTTAAAATCGTCTGACTTCATACCGCAAAATATGACCACATTTTATTGCACAATTTATGTTAACATGTTGACATATAAGATCCACATGTATTTGTCCGTTAGGAGAAACATTTTCCTCCGTAAATAATCACTATTACAAAATTAGTCCGACACGCAATACCGAAGTAGATTACTGTGATTTACTAACTGTCTTCAGCGGAGTCCAAAACAGTAACCTAAAAAAAAAAGAAGATTACAGCCAGTGTTTCCTTGGCGGTTGTGACTTTCTATAGTTTAAATATAGTGCGTAGTAGTACTAAAGGACGATATATATTGACAAAAAACTAAATGGATTTGTTCAGTACCAGTTTAATGAAAACAGCTGTTTCAGCAAAAAATGGAGTAATTTAGAGAATTTTTTGTCCTAGTTTTTATTCATTTCTGTATGCAATAAAATTTAATCGATCCATGCAAAAAGATCTTCAGTCCAAAATCAGTAGTTTTGATAAAACTAGTTTGAAACCCTATCTGCATGGAATAATAAAATTAGGACTATGTTTCTATGATAACTATGTATTGTACTGAAGTCCTTCTAACATAGAAATGTGACGTTACCTTTAGATACAGAGAATTCATCACTCATACTAACGAAAATATTATCGGAACTCATATTGGGAAAAAATGGACTGAAGTCCTTTTTGCATGGATCGATTCAATTATGTTTTTTGTTGTAGAATTGTTTTTAAATATTTTCTGTGTTAGATTAATAAAGCATGAATAGAATTCATATTTTTAATACACAAATTTATATTATTTTATTTTATTGTCGGCTTTGCATTTAAGACAGTTAATGGAGCAAATCGCCTACAATGCAGATCTTCTGCAATAAATAAAGAAATAATACTCTGATGTTGAAGTGTAAAGCACAAAAGAGGGTTTGTTGTGCAATTTAAAGGAGTTGCCTAATGTTTTCTACCGCACATAACGGAGTGTGCAAGATGAGATCTATTTGTTTTGTATCGCATCCAACGTGCTGATAAAGATATTGTTATTGCAGAAATATTTATAAGGAACGAATAAGATTTCAGTAATTTGATAAATAAGGTAAATATAAGCGCGGTAGGTCCTAAAACAGGCAAGAATGCCGGCGGGTGGTCAGAGCACCTTGAGGAATGGTCAACAATCGGTCAAACGGACACCTCGTCGGACGCTGACGGATTCTAACACAGCCCTTAAAACACTTCCTCTTTTTTTTTTCTCTCCTCAAAAAGGCCAACAAGTGGATAAGATCTCTGCTAGCGGTCCATCCGAAGCCCGTGTATTTACGGTCCTGTAACCCAAGAGAGGATGTCCACGGCTTTCTCCGTCACTCCTTCTGTCTTAAGACCCGGCCAGAGTGATTTACACTTACAATACACCTACTTTTACACATGAGTAAGGTGGTCCCTTGTCCGCCGGGGCTACGCTTGTTTTTATTGCTCTCTTCCTAACAGGTGGCTCATAAGAACGTCCTAAGATTAAAATTTAGTGATGTGATTTACCTTAAACGCATTTTAATAAAGGCGCTAATAGTCAAATAGTTGATGCGCCGTTAAAAACGAAAAAAAAAACAAACTTAATTATAAAAATGTTCCTTGACTCCTATTTGTCCATATTTTTGAAATTGTAAAAGTATTTAACTTTAAATTGAATGGTACACGCTTTTGATTGGAAGTATTCGAATTCAAGGAGAAAATCCAAGATCTACGACAGAGTACAGTTTCCAGAGAGAATTTGTGGTAAAAGTTTGTTTGTGTGTATGGAAAGATACTATGGTAGGGCCTTATTTCCTGCCTGAACGCCTGAATACAAATTCATTTGTTTAGAAAATTACTTTTAAGAATTTTTATTGGGCATGCCACTACAAACACGCCTAGAGACATGGCTTCAACTCGATGGTTGTCCAGCGCATTACGGAAGACCTCCTCGTAAATGTTTAAATAGAAATTTTCTAGAACGGTGCATAGGTCATGGAGGGCCCGTTCTTTGGCCATCTAGATCCCCCCAGACCTTACTCCTATGAACTTTGGGGGGGGGTACTTAAAGCAGAGGGTCTATGAGACATCAGTGAGGGCATAACAGGACCTCACCAATCTGATTGTGGCAGAATCCAGAAGAATATCCCCGGAGCAATGTCTGGCAGCTGCATGAGCGGTCAGCCGGCGAATCAACGCCTGTCAAGCCGCAAGGGGCCTACATTTCGAGTACCTGAGGTTCTGATTGGATGATAATTTCTACAGAAATTAGATTTTTTTTTTACGCAATTCTTCCGTTAAGGAAATAAGAGAGAATATGTTCCAAAAATAAAATTAAAAAAAGTCAGCGCAGAAAGCGCAGACGGTTCGCTGTATCAAAATGTGTCTAATTCTCTATGGAACGAAATGTCCATCAGGGGCTATTCAAACACAATTATCTCTTGAATATATTCAAGTTAAGACGCTGAACTTGGTTTCATCTTAAAGATATTGTAATAAGCTACAACATTTGTGTTGAGGTATTTTTTCTTACAACGGTTGGTTTACTGTAAATCGGGATTTTTCCGAAAAAACACGAGTTTTCTCAAAAACGAAGCGTGCACGAGAAAATCGCCAAAGGATCTTTTGACTTAGTTTTTCGATGCCCCATCGATATACGAAGCCTGACGGTTTAAGACTGGGACACCCTGTATATAGAAATTGAAATTACAAGAAAGGTAATAGACCAAAAAGGGGGGGTGACAGAAGCTTCGCACGGCTTCAATTTACACTCTTCAAAGTAATAAAATTACTTACAATGTGATAAAGAACATTAATTGCATGGGATGTCTTCCATAATTGCTTCCCCGTCTAAATCGTCCTCCGATTCCAGAAGGACTTGAAGTACCTCCAAATAAATTAGAAACACTGCTAATTACAGCTGTTCAACATTCCAATTACTAATCAATAAATTCTCCTAAATCTGCTTTGGCCTATTAACATCGAACTCGATACCTCGTTAGCTTCTTAAAGCAGTGATAACATCTTCTTATCGTTAATTACACCAGATTGGGGAAGAAATACGTTTCTTCGCTTTTTATCTATAAGGACACATTCATTTTTAAAGATTATTTATGATATTATTAATTGAACGGAAAGTTGATTTAACGCTTAAATGCCCCTGATTGGGATTGGGGCAATTAAAATTTGATTTGCGCAAAATTCCTTAACAATAATTTAATAGCCTAGATGAAGATAGGCGGTGTCATAATAGTTAATGAAAAATGATGCCAGCGTTTTGGCTTGATTTTCAACCCTTCATCAGGGATAAAAAGAGGGGAAGAACTCTTCCGTTTGAAAGTCATTATATCTCTTCTGATGAAATAGCTCAGACTTGACGGAGGCTTGAAAATCAAATTGAAACGTTGTAATTACTAAAAACGTATTTTTCTTTTTCGTGCCTAACCCCAAAGATTCTCATGCGGGAGGTTGGGTTGGAGTCCCACCTACATCAGTTATGTGGAGTACCACAAACATCTCCGATATGGATATTTAGGAAGGATGGCAACCTATAGATAGCCCGACAATAATGGCCTAGAAGACAGAAGTGACATAATATATATATATATATATATATATATATATATATATATATATATATATATATATATATATATAGCGGAACATGGATAATTCGAACTTCGATAATTCGAAATCGTGGTTAATTCGAATATTTCTCTCGGTCCCTAGAATTTAGGGCATAAACAATGTTAAAAAATCGTGGTTAATTCGAATAAAATTTTGGATAACTCGAATTTTTGAAGAGTCTTTACCTCCAATGGGAAGTGTTCGATCTTAAATCTCGTGAAAATATTCTCCACTCGGGAAAGACGGATAGTAAGACACGGATGTTGCAATGATACGGATGATGCTAAGGGGTGAGTCGCGCTTCCTCCCTTCCAGGGGTTGTAGTTACATTCACCATCCTGTCGTTTTATCCTTGAATTCCCTCCGTCCATCCCTCCAATCTTCATTTCTTATTCAGTTATAACTCAATCAGCGCCTAGATCTGTTGTATTGTTTGTGCCTTGGATTTCTTGTGTACAGTGCAGTTCTGAGAGTTCTTGATTTAGGATGTGGAAGCCTAGAAGTTACAAAACTTTAACGTTGCCAAAGAAAATAGCTATGATTAAAAAAGATGAAAAAGGAATAAAGAAAAAATCTGAAATTGCCAAGGCATTCCTCCTAATACTTTACCAACTTATTTGAAAAATAAAGAAAAAAATCTTGGCCATGAAAAGTACTTTTTTCAAAACAATTTTTACTTTTTCAAAAAATTATTTATTACTTATGTAAGTAATCATCAATTTATGAAATGTTTGTTATTGTTTAAATAAAATGTATGTTTTTTTTTAATTTAAAAAATGTGAAAATATGAAATTCGATTTTTTACCCCTTTATATTCACAAACTTTTTTAATTCGAATTTTGGATAATTCGAACTTTTTTATCGGTCCCTAGAGGTTCGAATTATCCAAGTTCTACTGTATATCCTTATTATTTTTATTTTTTTATTAATCATTTTCTTTGAGCAGATCATCCTTGTTGCGGAGCTCTTCAAGCAAATAAAAAAGAAAAAATTGAACAAATGTCCACGTCTAAGCTAAGGTTTACATCAAAAGTGCAGCAGGATTGAATGGAGAACATTGGAAGGTTCTGTAAGTTGCGACAATTCAATGGGGGTTAATATTAGACGGAAAACCGCTAAGATTACACAGCTCCTGCGGTTCGGACTTTATCTTTTTTTTTTTTTTTGGTCATAAATTCATTAAGGCCCCCATTACCTAACGACCGACCCGAAACGCAGCGGTCGGGTTACAAGGGAGTAGTTAAGCCTGAAGCCGATAAGATCAGCTGACCACTCCACGTGATATATATCTAATTGTCTAATTAAACACTGAACAGTTTAAATTGAGCCTCCCTTGGGATAATTCTCCGGGGGGGGGGGGCGATGTCGTTGGACGTTCCATGAATCAACCAATTAACAGCCAAATCACCTCGGCTTAATTGTGCTCTATTTCTTAGCGGCTTGAGCATGCCGCTAGTCTTGGGCTCGTAAAGAAGTCTATGTTTAGTTCTTAGTACCTATTCATTCAGTACTACTCTATTTCACACAAGTAGCGCATTCAAAGCTAGTAAAATGTCCCCCATATTAGCAGGTTTCACCAAGAACGCTAAATGTTTGGAGGACAGTTGTATTTACTAGCTACCAGTCCGTGGGCAATAGAAATAGGCCTGGCTCTTAAAATAGTATATATATATATTTGAACAGGTGTAGATAATCTGGGTTCGGCCGTTTTGTTGATTAAAACTACATTTTCTAACAAAAAATTGTTGTATTTCCACCAACGTTTTGGCTTGACATTCATGCCATCTTCAGGGCTATGGAGGCGAGGGGAGTTCCGTTACTTAGAAGCAATATTTCTGAGATTCTCTATTATACAGCCTCTAGATGAGAAATTTTAGTCTCCAAGAAACGGAACTATTTTCCGAGTCTACATAGCCCTAAAGAAAGCTAGAATGTCATGCCAAAACTTTGGCAACTGGGAGTACAACAGCTGCACGGCGAGCGATACCACCGCTTTCAATAAAACAATTGTACATATCAACTTTTTCATCACGGGAAAACTGCACTCTTCGGTTCATTTTGACTAACTGATTAATACTGAATGTAGGCAAGTTGGCATTGTTGTAATAGTCATCTATTTCCAGGATTTAAGTTCGCTTACTTAAGACCATTTGGATAAACAATATCAGTGAAAGTAAACAGCTCTACCTTCACCGAACATACAGGGGCTTATTTCTGTTTCTTCTCTGCATCTTTAAAAGAAACATTTATTACGAATTACAACTAATAAGTTAATTATTTATTTACAAATTATTTCCCTTGTAACAAAAGAAATCCAAAACAGTTTAATGTAATTAGTAACGAAACAATCAAAATGTATTTTGTTTCGAACTTTGTGCCATAACTTTGTTATTAATTGACCAAATTGAAATCTGATTACATCATTGATTTCAGTGTAAAAAATCCTTTAAAATGATGTATTGGAAGGTATAGGATCCCATTTAAAATTTCAAAGTTGTATAGGGTTTGGGGTACCCTGAATTTTTTTCCCCAAAAACTGGTCAAAATCTTAAACTAGGCAAAAAATTATGAAATACGTTTTTTTTGGTTTTATTAGAATGTTATCGGTTCAAGAGAAATTCAGCCGGGTCATCTAAAAAGGACACACTATGTATGAATGGGCGTTAAAATATGAATAAAAGTCCGTCACGCAGGAGCTGCATAACTAAGCACTTTCCTCAGAATTTGGGTAGTGTAGACTGCTTTCCAGAAAAATTTGCTTAAAATATCCTACATAAATAAAATAAAAACATGAATAGTTCTCTTTTAAATTTGTAATGAGTAACTGATCAATTAATAATTTGCTTCCAGAGTTATGTTTACACATGGTACCTATTACACTACGTAATAAATACAAAAAACCTCATATTATCGTATTTTGATCTAACGCAGGAACAGGATACAGTCCCTCTAGGCGGGCTTTTCTATTGAAATATATTACAAAGTAAACCCCCGCTTTCCGATTGACCGATTCAGCTCATTTTTACAACAATTCTTTCTCATGAGTTACCCACGACGTATACCGCGTTTCGTTTCAATACAGCAGAAATTACGACCGGTATGAGTATATTAGGAATTTGGGTCCGGAGTAAACCCCCCCTTCTAATGAAACGATTTAGTTTATTTTTACAACACATATTTACCTGTAGATTACCACTACGAATACCGAGTTTCGTCGAAACATACCAAAAATCACGGCTGGTAGTGGCGCATTGGTATTGTGGGTCCGGAGTAAACCCCCCCTCCTAATGAACCGATTTAGTTTATTTTTACAACACATATTTACCTGTGGATTGCCACTACGAATACCGAGTTTCGTCGAAATATACCAAAAATCACGGCTGGTAGTGGCGAATTGGTATTGTGGCTCCGAAGTAAACCCCCCCTCGTAATGAACCGATTTCGGTCATTTTTATATATCGCTTTTCTCTCTATATTACCACTACGAATACCAAGTTTCGTTGAAATATAACAAATATTACGGCTGACATGGTCAAATTAGTGTTTTGGGTTCGGGGTAAAGCCTCCCTTCCGGTGGACCGACTTTGGTGGTTAACGAACTCGTTCAATCGTTTGCTAATTGAATGCTATATACCAAGTTTCGTGAGGAAAAAACAAAAACTCTGGCCGCTATCGTGTTAACAGACACACACATATATATAGATATATATAAATTTTAACGGGGGTCATTTTCGGTGTCTACTAGGTAGGATCGATAAAGATTTGAAGAAATTTTTCAAAAATTCCGTCATGAGTCCAACCTCAATAGCTACTTTCCTTCGGAGGAAAGTGCTAAAAAATAGATGTATTAATGTATATGTTGTATTCGTATAAGATATTTTAGGAAACTTATTCACAACTACGGCGTTCAAAAACCACCTTGTTTGAAATGTGTTTTTATATAAAAGTCCTGCTTCATCTATATCATATAATGTCAATTCTCATTTCACTAAATTTGCTAGTTGAACATAGACCTTACCGAGCCTCATATAACACCTGTTGACTTTTTATAGGATATGTAAAAGAAAAATAATTCCACTTTGTTTTAATGTAATGAAGTATATATTCGGTTTAACTCTTCTATGAAACTAGTTTAAAGATATTATGGGTTATTGTACTGTTGTAATATTGTGGGTCACTTTTAGATCACAATTTGATAATGAGACGTTATTCTGCCGGAGGGGAAGATATATAAGGAAGTACATCGGTGTCGATTTACTAACTTCTAGTAAATACATTTTTGAACCGATCAGCAAAATAATGCCCATTTTTCAAAATTTTCCCTGATGCTTTATATTTCCGGAGCAGTTTTATATAGGCTAGATCGTTGACTCTCTCGAAATACATAAATATTCATTTTTCTGAGCTCCGGGCCAAGAGGTGTCGGTAATTAAGAAGTTGCCCCGGCGAAGACGAGCTGTGAATTTTAAGTCAGCCATCGTGACAAATTATGGTCGTCCTGACGGAGATTAGGGCTGTCGCCATGACACATCTCTTGATACTATCTACCCCGGGGATTTCAAACTTTTTAACACTCACTTAAAAATCTGGAAGAACATTTCATTTTTATTTCGGGGGATTTTGTTATTCCAAAATAAGCCGACCTCAAAAGGGCCGACTCGTAAGGACAGCGTTGTCTTAGCGCGCTTTCATTTAATGTTTATCTACAATAAATAAAAATTATGACAAAAACCAATTTACACAACATGCAACAGTGATCTTACAGTAAAATATATCTCAACTGACAGTGAATTACTCCGTAACTCGGACATTCCTTAAGGCACGACAAAACGTTTTGCAGAAAACAGCCCCCATATTGACTAAGTAATTTCATATCTAAAAAATATTTTAGAGAATATAAAGTAAAATTAACATATTTTCTGTGGCTCACCGATCTCTTTTTGACTCCAGCCACTGGTCGGAGCAGAAGGGAGCTTGTGTAGGCCCCTCTCATCTGAGCGTTTTTCTGGCATTAATCGAGGATGAAGTTGGGAGGCCTTGAGCACAGAACCTTCATATTGTATCATATATCATATTACCAGATGTATTTATATACAGGATTTAATAATCAATAAAGAAATATATATCATTAAAAAAAAAAAAAAAAAAAAAAAAAAACACATTAATATAGACCTTATTGTTCTCAACATTTTATTTTTTATATACAATTTTATTTTAGGGCAATTCTTTTCTTGTAACTTATTAAATTAATGATGTTTTTTTTAACTTTTATGTCAATTTTTTCATTTTTTTTTATTATTTGAGTGAGTTGTTTATTATTAACTAAAAATTATCAAAGGCGAGTTACTTAATAAACTAGTAGAAAAAAGACAAAAAGCGTGTAATGCTGCTTTGTATGTGATGATGCAAGCCGCATAATCTATATGAAATATAAATTATTTTTTATTTTTATTTTTTTTACGGCGTATCGACATCTATGCCATTGGTGCCGACATCCAGGGTGCAGCGAGGAATTTCCTCAACGAGACGTGATATGAGAAAATTTCTGCCGCCGCACACTGGGCAAAAATCCACTTTTAGGGCGACAAAATTATTTTGTTGTGTTTTTCAATATTTTGGAGGTCACTGAGATAGGGAAAAATATTTAAAAAAAATCGTTGACCCATAGTTTTCAGTATATCCAACAAACAAATGTTTTAGACACACAAATTATTTGACATAATAGTTAAAAATTGGGAAAACATTTTGTAAATCTATGAAACATTTACGTAGTACCTTTTTGCATGTATTATTTACATAAACATAATACATATATTCATAAAAAATAATACATACGCTATAATTCGAAAATAAATAACAAAAATAGACTAACAACTTGAAGAAAAAAGTAATTGTACTGACTTGTTTTTTTTTCTTAAATAATAACAAATATATACAATTGTATTATGCACTAAAAACGAATTATCCATCAATCTTCGTCTGATTCAATACTGCTACATCCTTCAGCATTTTCTTTTGACGAGTCAGTATCGTCAGCCTCATTTTCTAATGACAGTTCGGTAACATGAAATTTAAATAATCATGTATAGTTTCTGTTCCAAAAATGTAAAAGTAATTAGAAGAACAAAACTGCAATAAACACTGGAAAAATGTTCCCTTTCTTAGAGTCCGATTAATATTCCCTTCCGCGCCCGTTCATGATCCAAGAAAGTAAATATTTACATTTTACCTTAATCCTACTAATACTAGACAGTATTTAGTAAGTGATTTGTAAACTTTTTTTTTTAATTTTGTCCACCTAAAATATGATTTTCGCCCACTGTGCGCCGCGGATTCTTCAGCTTCTATCTGACTGCCTAAACTAAATTTAAATTTGCATTAAAAGGGGGAAGAAGGGGGAGCTGAAAGTCTCAAGACAGTAAAGTAGAAGCTTAAGGCTTATCGAAAAAAAATATTTGGAAGTGGAACTTTGTGGAACTTTTTTTAAAACCTTACTCAAACTTGAGTAATCAACAAAATATGAACAATCTAGTAATAATTTCATTAATATTTTTTTTTCTTCGATATGCCTTTCTGTTATTAGATATATATTATATATTTATAAAGAACGTACCACTAGGTAATAAATCCTCTGTGAAAAGAATTTTTAAAATTTGCACACAATTTTTAAAACACAACTTAAAAGGACCATGGTTGGAACAAGACTAAACCGAGGAAGTGGAAGAAACTAGCAATGGTTGCATTCCTTATTGTTTTAAACAGGTTTGGGTTAAAATAGATAAAAAAATTGTTCGGTTTTTAATGAATAGAAGACTTGAGCACGTTTAGACACGTGAATTGACTTTCTACGACATCACATTTTCGACTTTTGTCGCCGTAAAGCAGTCATTTTGCCCAGTGTGCGCCGGTGGAGGTCGAACCCACCATCTCCTACAAATGAATCCAAGGTGCTCGCCACTACACCACGGGGCTACCTTCAGTCAGTGTCTGCCGCATGACTGTTATGTCTAAGTAGTCAGTCCCGTTCTTTGCAATCAGTCGGTATGTATTTTATTGCCAATGTCACATATCAAATTCTGCAGAGTGGTCATGTTATTACATTTAATACGAATGAGTCAGCAATGAATGGCCTATTCTGAACCTGGTAAATACGACTTCTGGTGAATAGATTTCTCAACGGTCAAGCACTTACGCACTCATTTATTTCAGGCAGTTTATTGTCTATAGTGTACGTCCCCGTCCTTTGCTATTTGTTTTTCATGTTCGTTTAAATTTAATGATGTGTGTCTTGTTCTTTTTCAGTTCATAATCTGTTCGCTGCAATTTTCGGTGCATTATTAGAATTCACACCACCTTACAAAGTGAAGTCCCTTTTCTTTTTATTTTTTTTTATTTCAGTCAAAAAATATATTTCAATCTCTGTTCATACCGAAAGAGTTTCAATATTTACTCTAAATCAGATTTGCGTCCTGAAGCCTATAAGTCTGAAATAACTAACCGAGATTCCGAAAAAAAAAAAAAAAAAAAAAAAAAAAAAAAAAAAAAAAAAAAGAAACTGGTATTTCAAATCTGGTAAGGTGAAGAAATTCACCGCTGACAAATATACCAGGAGCTAAAAAACGACAATAAATAATATTAAAAAAATAACATATATGTCCTGTCAACAGATTGACCTTACTGTATTACGTGGTCCTAAGAAAGGCGGCGAAAGGAATAAAATATTTGATAAATGTACAAGAGGGAATCTTCAGAAGCGATATAATTCTGCAACACTTCTGAAATGAACGGAACACGTTTTTTGATCCTATCTGAGAGAATTAGGTGCAATCTACCAGGATCGACATGATTTAAAGTTCACGGCCTACAGTAATCTTCTTGCCTTTACACATTTGATAAATATCATCTCATGTTTCACACCTAACAAACGCGATGAAATCGGTAGAAGCATCTTTTACATTGGTAGCCAGTTACCTTACAAATTTATTACAACATCTGACCGAGTGAAATAAGCCTGTGTTTACCAAATATACGTGACTGCTGTATAAATCTTCTACGATTTAAAAGAAATAATAACGATCAACATCAATAAAATTGTACTTTACGAAAGAAATGAAGTTGTACTAATGAAACAATTTCCTTATTTTGTTTTTTCAAGTCTTCAAAGATCATACATATTGGAGATACCGAAAATGGCCACCGTTAAGATCGTATAGCCCTTCCTGCGTGATGGACTTTATATTTATTTATTCATATACAGTAGAACCTCCATTATCCGGGGTAATGACGGGGAGGGTGGTCCACGGATAATCCCCCCGGATTAATCGAAACACAATGACTAAATGTGCTGGATTATAAGGTAATAAATAAAATTTTTATAACAACTTGCATTGAGAAATGTGTATATAACGTTTGATTAATTAATAATTTATATAAGTGCAAAAGTAAACTCAAGTTCAAATTAATTATTTTCCCGTGAAAGTCAGTAATTTTTCGTCGTTTTTGATACATAATTATTTTCTTATATCTGTTCTGATCGCCCGTAACAAGATAATTCTGCTGAAATCGGGATTCGTATGTACTCGAGTGAAGAGTTAAAGCCCAACTGAGGTAATATTTCCTGGGTAGGCTAACAGCCCAGTAGGGGATTCATAGAAAGACGGGAAAACGTTTCAGTTCCAAGAATAGGAAATAAATTTCTGGAACAGAAATATGGAATCATCACATTCTTCCGAAAACAGCGCGGTTTTTCCATTCGTTAGTTTACAATGTATGTAATTAATTTAATTTCATATTTATGTACATAATCGTCATTACATACATACAAATATTTAATACATAATTATGAAATGAAATGCTTTAGTTAATAGAAATAAAAATAATGCAATAAATATGTTCGTATGTACATAATATTTAAAGAAGGATAAAAAATAGAAATTCACCCATCGAGACCCCGGTTAATTTGAGTCCCGGATAATGGAGATCCTACTGTATATGTCTCATCGGACTTTTAGGGAAATTATTGTTATCGCAGTGGGCTTAGGAAAGCGAATAATTACTCAATTTGGAGATATTGATAACGGGTTTTAGCGCGATTAGCTTCCGCTAATGAGGTTGACCTTATGCCGCAATTCGGAAATGCCACCTAGTAAATTTTACATTTCAGAACCCCTAAATCTAAAAAATAACAGTAGTTAAAATTTGTATACATATGTCAGTTCGCTCTCACATAGGCTCAAAAATGGTCCGATATTGATAAAATACGGTACGAAAATCTTTCAGATTTGGAGGGTCAAGTTCGTTTACCAGCAAAATCCGTCCACCGGAACATGGTTTTTGGAGTAAAATTCTCGCGAAAAAAATCGTAACGCTTATGTTTGCGAGTTCAAATGCTTGTAAGTACTCGTTTTACAATTTCCTTGACGTAGGGTAACGAATGAAACCATTTTTAGAGGGTTATCTGTAACCTTTTTTGAGAAAAGTGAAAAACGTTGTAACTCATTTTCGGTGTTGATACTTGCGGCAAAAAAACACAAAAATCTATTAAAAAACACTATTACATTTTTTTATAATAAAAAGTCTTTGTTTTTACAGCAAAACAGGATCCATCCCACTCCCGTTCTCCTCTACCGCCCCATTTTCATTTCGTATGATTCCTGGGGCTGATATGATTAAATATGAATGTGAAAACATTAAAGCAATTCATACGCTTGAAAACCTGACAGCAACTACCGAATTTTAAGTTTAACGCTGAATTCAAAACCCCAGTTCGGCTATAATAGTAAACTTGATGGAACTTTTGAATATTTTTTTCACACAAAAATCCATGGAAATAGTCAAAAAATGATTTCATTTAGAGCATTTTACTCAAACTCAGGAACATAAATATGCTTTAGGTCCACCCGACAAACCTACGTATTGTACTGTATAACATATAGTCTTCTTTTTCGTACATGGCCACGGCGCATGCGCGAACGCCAACAGACACTTGTTTGTGACACATAGTCTTCTTTTTCGTACATGGACACGCCACTGCGAATGCTGGAACGCAAGCGGACACATTTTTGGGACACATAGAGTGATATTTTTCGTACATGGCCACTGCGCAGCCGCGAACGCCAGGTACACTTCTTTGTGACACATGCAGTCTTCTTTTTCGTACATGGCTACTGCGAATGCGCGAACGCCACAGCGAATGTGTGAAAGCAACAGCACATGCGCGAAAGCCAGCGGACACTTTTTTGTAACGGTATTGTTCCAGTTTAGTCACCGCTAAAGCATGTTTGTGCTAAAAAATCACTTGATTTTTTTGGGTCGCTGACCACTGTTGTAAGATATCGGCCTGCCCCTGCTAAACAAATTATTAATATATTTATTACCATTAAAAATATTATGCATTCACTAAACCATATCATAGTTAATCTGCAGATATGAATATTGGTACAAACACGAGTAAAGGCAAAGACGAAGAAGAAATGCAAGTCCTCGCCGTAGCTCGAGTGACGTATAGCTTGTCATAAAGGACGAGAGAAGGTGTCCCGCGGTAATAGAGTGATTTCGAGAAAGATGAAAAATGAAGATGACTCCGAAGTGGTAGATAAGCAGCCAGCGGTAGAAGAGGTGACTTGGAACAATAGCCCTGTCAAGGGAAGATTGTCGATAGCCTGCCAAATATATCGACCACCCGCGAGAATCGATCTTTGTCGCGGATCGAGATTTACATCTAGTGACGAATAATTATCTACTTTATTAGGTAGAGAAATTTTTCTACCTTTGAAACACTTGACAGATGTCCTCGTTTGAAATCAATTTGACAAATGGCCTTTGCTGAGTTCTCCTTGTGACGATTTTACCCCTGAGTGATAATTGAAATCCCCCCATGTTGATTTGGAATCAGTTAATTGATTGGTTGTAGTCAATTTTGTTTCGTCTTGATGAATTGGCAATAAAAAAAAGATATTTCTGTACCTTAGCGTAAAAGGGGTCAATGTATTTTTAAACTAATATAGTTTTTTTTTTTTTTTTTTTTTTTTAATAATTTATTTACGAGCACCCCGCATTGACAGCGTTTCGCCCAGGTACACATATAAAATAGAAATACATAACAACAACAAAATAGTTACAATATTACATAATTACAAATCCAATTACATTATTGTGTGTTTTAATCTAATTATACAATTAACTTTGTGAATAACATAC
This sequence comes from Gonocerus acuteangulatus, assembly GCA_946811695.1. Taxonomy (NCBI): domain Eukaryota; kingdom Metazoa; phylum Arthropoda; class Insecta; order Hemiptera; family Coreidae; genus Gonocerus; species Gonocerus acuteangulatus. Next base: position 30,007,404 of record OX328127.1, read on the forward strand.
AGCTGAAAGTAAAATTAACTAGTAAAAAACAATACATTTTTAAGAAAAACTTATAATTATAAAGGAAACGAAGAAAATAGTTCCTATGTACAATATGACTATATATAATCGCAACAGTTTCTATTTACAATATAGGTTCTATGCATAATATGACAACATACATAAGAACAATAGCCCCATGTACAATCAATAGGAAGGATCCTATGTAAAATAATGATGAATAAATGAATAAATCACGTCATGAGTGATGTTTATTAAACAAAAAAAAAAAAAAAAAAAAAAAAAAAAAAAAAAAAAAAAAAAAAAAAAAAAAAAAAAAAAAAACTTTCAACGGCGATGTTAAAAGCATAGTTTGGGTCGTCTAGACAATGAATTAAGAAAATTAAGTGGTTTTTGTAATACATACTACACCCACATGTTGACTATTTGAGGAGTTTGGTCTGGGGTTTGTTAAAAATATTGTTGTCTTTAAGAAAGGTAAGTATTGCGTTGATATGGTGACTGCTATCACGGAGTAGTTCGTTCATGTCTCGTGGAATTTCCAAGTCTTGTCTCAAATTACAGTCTGTCAGTATATGTTGAACTGTGAGGTCTTTGTTACAGATTTGGCACAGTGGTTTATCAGACTTTGTCATAAGGTATTCATGAGTTATACGTGTGTGGCCTATCCTTAGTCTGGCTAATACTACTTCTTCTCGCCTTGAATCCCTGTATGAAGAAAGCCCAGTCGCTTACGGTCTGTTTAATTTGTCGAAGTTTGTTTTCTGTTATGCTCGACCAGTAAAGTTGCCATTTGTCTTTTATGTCGTTTTTATTTTGCCGTGAAACTTCTTTGTGGTACAATTTAAGTTGGCCATAAGTTGGTTTTTTTAACGGCTTCTAGACTATAAACGCTTGGTTATATCGTCCCAACGATGTCAAACTAAAGACTGCCTATAGAATAGAATGAAAACGCTCGTTTTTCAGATTTGATATTTTACTCTTTCATTGGGGACTATACGGCTTATGGCCAATATTCGAAACTCTAGCCTCTTTAGAATTGCCGTAAATGCATTAAAGTATCGAATATGACCATTTTTCAGTATATTACTTCTCCAATGTATCGAATATATTCGTTCTCTAGTCCGCTCCTAATTGTCATACTTTTGTGACAAAAAACTGACTTGGCAAGCAGACGAAACTGCTGTATTCGATACTTTGATTTGTAGATATCACAAATGTCGAACGCATAATGTCGAATGCGTCACATTCGTTATTTTGAAAGTGTAAATAAGCGTTAAAATTTAAAAAGTGTAAGTGAACGTTAAAAGTGGATAAAATAATAATAAGAAAAACAAAAGGAAATAGCTAAATAAAAAAATAATTAAAAATCTAACAACTATACGAAAAACTACTTCATGAGCTTGTTTGAGTTTAATATTATCAAGTGTCAAGCACGTCATTTTGCGAGGTTTATGGCTGGCTCTAACGGTACTATTGTCAGGACCTTAGAAAGAGGAGCAGGTCCTTTTATTATGTTTAATAAAAGTAAAGGAAAATTTGGAATCTCCTTTTCTCAGATATGGTTAATCTAATGAAAAGAAGTGCGGGGACAAGTTTCGTATAAAATTGCACAATGTACAATTTTTGTCTATACTATTTTTATCATAAAACTTAACGTTTCGTCCAAAAATACTAAAAACCTTTTTTTGCGAACTTTGAACTCGAATAAAATTGTTTGCACTCAAGGGATCGACAAGGACTTTTCCCAAATCCTTTATAATGTTGTCCCTAACGTTCATGGACATTTTTATTTTGCTAGGTATTTATGCAAGGGTGACCATATTTTTACTAACCCATCTATTTCTAACAACAGAAAATTGATTCACATTTTACCTATCCTGTTTTACAGACTAATACATTTTCCTAATAGAAGCAATTACAAAAATAAAAAAACAAAGGGAAATATGCAAAAATTAAAAAGTAGTTTAAACTACGACAAAGGGGGTCTCCCGTAGTCTAGTGGCTAGCGCGCTGGATTCATAAGCGGGAGATGGTGGGTTCATGGGCTCATCTCAGGGCTCGCTGGGAAAATTCCTCGCTGCACCCTGGATGTCGGCGCTAATGACCTAGATGTAGATGCGCCGTAAAAAAACAAAACAAAAAAAAAAACAAACGTGTTTAAAGTTTTAATCACTTTATATATATATATATATATATATATATATATATATATATATATATATATATATATATATATACATATACACGAATTTGAACAACCGTTATGTTCTTCCTCTAGGGGATCTTAAACGTAAAATGTTCTAGTCGACAGTTCCGGATTTTGTCATGAGGTCAGCCCTATAAGCGGGATTCCTCCCCATGGAGGGAGGGAGGAACAGCGCTAAAACGAATGTATAAAATAAAAATAGCAAAAAAAAAAAAAAAAAAAAAGAAAGAAAGAAATAACAAGACGAAAAAAATGAACTAAAAAGTAAGAATTTCCATTTGGAGCAATACATCACATTTTTTTCATTATTTGCAATTTTACGCCATCATACAGGTAGCATAAAAATCTTGCTGCAGCTACCCCTCTTTCATTGCTGAAAAAATACTCTGCTATTGATGCAAACAGATTTGAAAGTTCATTTAGTGAATCCTGTTTAGAATTTAACTTTTTTTTTTTTTTCAAATTTTGTAAAGAAGGAATTAAGTGAAAATCTCTGGGCGATATCCTGGGGTAGATTTGGTAAAAGCTCTCAAGTAAATATAATAATTTGTTGTACAGTTGTTTGAGCCGTAAGTGTCTCTCATCATTCACGAGCGGTTTTAATCCAGTAGATGAATCCATAATTTCTGCCATCTGATTGACTGTTATTTTTGGCTCTGACTGAGATTTTTAAGAAAGTCTTTATTAAAATTAAGTGGACGTCCTGAAGGAGGTCCTTCAAAAATATTGCTTTTTCCAACTTGAAATTTTTTAAACATTTCTGAGCATCTCTTACAACGATAATATGTTCACCATATAAACACTACTAATTTTTATACAATTCATTTTTATCGCTGCAGTTCGGGCAGTTTCGCCACACCAAAATTAAAACGTATCACAGCACGTTCCTATTTTCTATGTGTACTACTATGCGTCCGACTTTTTCGAAAATTGTCGACAGACTGACAGTACATTAGTCAAGTGTATGTAAGTGTCGAAAAGTTTGAAATCTTATTGATTTAGTGCGTGGGTCTTAGCGAATCCCATGCAATATTTTAATGCGCACGATATTATTGACTGGCCTAATATCTATTACTATCGTGTTTACAGACAGTATTTATCAAAAACTGAAACCTCAATAGCTACAGAATTTTCTAATAATTATGTAATTAAATATACAAAGAAAATGATAAATTGATTCATGCCATTAATATTTTACCAACAGTGGTGATATATTTTCCCTGTCTTCTGTATTGATTGTGTACAAGGCTGTTGCTAGTGTTCAAGTGTTGTTATTGCAAATGTTCATTTTAATCGGTTCATTATTTAAATACAGAAATCAAACACCAGTTGTTTACATTAGTAGTCTGTGTTAATGGAATTTAATAGTGGTAATTGTCACCGTCAATGAAGAATGGTACATGTAATATGGATAAAAGGAAGAAGTTATTCAATAATATGTTATATACTGAAATTCTATAAGTCATTTCTTATGAAAATAGATATTCTGTGAAACTTTTTTTTTTTTTTTTATACATATTCCTCCTGGTTTAGTCCAGTAGCTGCAAAACTCGTAAAATAAAAAGTATCTGGACATTTCCTGGTATATCTGGCATAATCCTGGTAACATAAAATGCATCTCCTCAATACCTTCGGAAGTCAAATAGTCTTAAAGATTAATGCTGCAAGGTAACAAACAAAATATTTGGAGGGGAAGGGAGAGATAAAATGATGAACAGTTTTTTGTTATTTGTATTAAAGCTTTCTGACCAGAAGTTGAAGATCCGTAGTTGGTAATTTTTCTCTAATGTTACTTTTCTGGGCACAATGGCGCATCAAATCTTACTTTTTTTCACGATTTCATTGAATGAGGTTTTTGTAGTTTCCTCAAAATAGTAAATATTTCTGTTCCAAGTTTTCCATATGCAACTACAGTTAGGAAAGTTATGGAAAAGCGCAAGTTGGACTTTTTGTTTCCTATCCATGCCAACATTATATCTTAATGCTCATGTGAATACAGTTCTTCTCTTGGTTAAATAATTTTTTTAATTGGCATCATTAAGTGAGGCGGTGATGATAGATAGATAGTCTTTATTAATTATAACCAACGATACAAAAATACATATTTTTAAAGTAAATATACAAATACATAATTAAAAAATACATTTAATACTGATGATTCCAGGTCTACAGACTATTCCTCTTGGCTAACTCCCATCAGAGGGAGGAAACCCCCTCTGAAAAAACAATAATCCTCAATATTTGAAAAAAAAAGAAAAGTTATAAACATAAAAATAAAATTACAAAATATATTTTCAATATAAATTCAACGCACAGCGATATACAATATTATAGTCCATGTGCATTCATCATATCTTATCAATAGTATGTCCTAGTGATTTTAGTAATAAATAAACACTACATGTTTTAGAATATACCTAGTTTTCATTTATACCAAAAAGACACGTCCGCTAAATTTAGCAAATTAGGTAACATAGCAGTAAGAAATTTTACTACAAAATGTCTACATTTGTTAGAATATTGCTAAAAAAAATAAAAAATGTTCCCCTAATGGATTTTAAATAATATGAAGATGTCTTGATTTGTTTTTAGTCCAAAAAAGGAACGCCTTGAATTACATTTTTGTGGTCTGATATATTGAATACATATATTTTTTTATTAATGAGTCATTAATGTGAGTGTTAACTGAATTTTCTAACATTAAGTCATGTACAATTATTGACTATTTCTTCTTTTTCTCCTATTAATCGGTAGTCGCTTAATGCTATTATTTTCCGACTTTAGTGGTTTACTATCTTAGGACGGGAATTCCGAAGAATCTGTAACAAACACTTTTCTCATGAAGAAGGAGAAGAAGATTTTAATTCTATTATCCATAGTTGCAGAAAATCAAAAATTACCAACAAAAAAAAAATTGTTTTCTGCAACATTGTGCTGTTGAACATTACTGGAAGGCTGGAGACTCCAGTAGCCTGGTCATCAACCCCAGTAATCCGCTGGAGTAATTCTAATTTAGGTACCATCACCTCGCCTCAAATGGCAGCTTGCTCCACGGCCTTCGAGAAAGCAATGCCGGCACTTTATTTGCCTTAATCGGAAGCCGGTCTCCTCTTTAACAAATGGAGCAAAAAATAAATAAAAAAAAAATGCCTGGGGAGAAAAGCTGCAGTTTTTTTTTGTTTTGTTTTTTTCAAGCAGAGATTTAGTTTAAGCAGTAATTACATTTTATTAACAGCAAAATTAATATATGCCAGAGGAAAGGTCAATGATAATAAAACTAGCATTTCAATGGTATTTCACTAATTAAAATGAGCTATGCATGTTTCATACCAACTGCTTCAGGTGCTCCAATACTAAATATACTACTAATATAGCCCAATAGTACTACATATTTTTCTTTATTATTATTTTATTTATTTATTAAAAGTTTCGCAGTTTTTAGCGATATACTCTATAACAATAAACGATGATTACATGATTACAAAATAAATGATGATTACATAAATGATAATAACAGTGATTACAATAAATGATGATTTAACAATAAATGGAGATATGATGATTTGACAATAAATGATGATGACATGATTACAGAATTCATACACATACACACACATATATACATATGCGTATATTATTGCACTATATCTATATTGTTTATATTTACATTATACATACATTATACATTATTATTATCTATAGACTTATAGCGTACATTATTATATCTATATAATTATTTTATTCATTAATATTATTATTATTACATTTATTCCTTATTATTATATATATACTTATATTACACATTATTATTATTACATTATTCCTTATCATTATCCATCATTATTTTTCTTTATAAAATTGTGGGAAGGTCTAATGCTAAAATAAAAACATATTTCATTTAGCACTAGTAATTTTCATATAATTTGCCCTACCAGTTTCACACCTTTTTTAATGCCTCTTCAGGGGCACTGAGATTATAAAACGATATTTACAGACTAACTGCAGGAAGCGGAACCTTCTGCTAAAAGGGTCAAGTACAAACTGAGATCATTAAAACTATAGCGGTAAATTTAAAACACTAGCTGTTCCCCGGCGTGCCATTCCACACCTACTTTCTGCATCTAGAAAAGCAAAATTAAATTAGAAAACGAATAAGTAATATTAAAATCTAATAACGCAAATCTGTTACTGTTCGGGTTCACAGTTCCGAACCCATGACCTCCGAACTGTGAGTCCTAGACGTTTTGACCTAGCCTATGACACTCCCCGGATCAAGACCTACTTGTGAGACAAGTTTGGTCAAAATCGGTCAAACGTTGTGGATTCGTTTACGGAACAAATGTACAGACAGACAGCTGGTAGACGATTTTATCTAGCCTATGCCACTCCCCGTATCAGGACCTAATGTCAACGGTATGGATTTCGGTCAAACGGTATGGATTTGTATAAGGAACAAACAGCTGATTTATATATATATATATATATATATATATATATATATATATATATATATATATATATATGTAGTATATATATATATATATATATATATATATATATATATATATGTATATATATATATATATATATATAGAGAGAGAGAGAGAGAGATTGAGAAACTCATAAGTCATAGTTTTACAACCTATATTAAGCTATTATATTACGATTTGTAAAATTCATTATCATACTGTTCAAGATTTATAAAGTGTACTGATGTATAACAACTTCTATAATGTATTAATATATTGCATCATCTGTATAATATATTTATATACAAAATTTGTAAATGTATTTTGTAATATCACAATATGATAAATTGGAAGAGTAAATCGCCAAAAGTTACGAAACTCTTAATAAATAAATAAAGGCATGCAAAATGCGAGAACAACTAAAATTACCTTACAACTTACAGGAACTACTGACAGAGGGTAGCCCATTCATTAACGATATATTAACATTTTTAAAACAACACAACCTACACACAACCATTTGATTCCAGACAAAAATTTAGTCGGAAGACTTTAGAAATATCATTTGTTAAATAGATCTTTTTTTTTTTGTTTTTTTTTTTTTTCTTTTTTTGACTTTGTATCAATTAATTAATTATTATTCAACTTTACTAGGGCAATAACGGAAGATCACAAATGTGTTGCGTACTCCATGACCCGATATATTATTAAATAATCTTAGTAGTATTAGTGTTATGTTATGTAAATATATTTTTACATAACATAACATATATGTTATGTTATGCAAATATATTAACGGAGGCGGTGGCCGTGAGCACTTAACACTCCGTGCTAAAGGTTCGATTCCCACTATGGGGTGGTGGCTATTCTTTAGAAAAAAGAAAAGGCATCAGCCCTATCCTGGCTAGAAAAGGGTGGTAACCTATAGATAACCCGTCCCAAAATTCTCAGTTAATAATAATGGACGTTAAAATTTAAATTAAATAAATTTACTATTGTATAAATAGCACTGCTGAAAATAATGTATAGTCCTTAATTTTGTACACAAACCCAATACATTTTGTCTGATGTTTTGTTGGGTAAAACCTTTGTTGTACTTAGTTCTATAAGTTACTGATGATTGTGATCATATATATTTGTAGTTGTTGTTATTTTAAAAAGAGCAAATCACCGTCAAAGCGGAGCTCGTAAAATAAATTTAAAAATTTTTTTTTACAATTTCATTGGAGTAGGTGTGTACATTTTTCACAAAATATTAACTTTATGTATTCCAAGCTTTCCAAATACAGTAGCTAGCCATAGTCATAGTTTTTGTTCTAGCAAAAATAATATTATGGAAACAGGCTAAGATGACGAGTCGGACTTTTTTTTACAATTAATCTTTGCCTTTATAATTGCCTAGTTGGAGAATCATGCGTGACTCAATATGCAAAACGTATCATATTTTTTCACCGACGGTAGTGACCAAATATGGCTGAATTTAATATGCTATCTACTTCATCATAAATGTCCATACTTCATTTGTACTTGTTGTTCATATATCATGCTAATACATCAAAAACTGTAGCTTTTAAGAATACTAAATAAATTAAAACCCGACAATGACATAATTGAACTTGCTGTTTGTAACATATTTGTATAAATATTTTATTATAATAATATAGTATTTCTTGTTTTATAATTAAAATGCATAAATAAACTGTGTAATAAAAATGGCCTAGAAGAAAATTTATACCATCTTACCTTAAAGGCATTTTTTTTAGGAACGGTGTTTTATAATTTTAAATTTATATGAATTGAAGGTAGATTTGACAATATACCAGTCGTATATTATAAATCCATCGTAACTAATAATAGTTATTAGTATTAAAGTGTTTTTATGTATAATTTATTGTAATCTAAATCTGAAGTTATTGTCCCTTCCGAGTAAATATTTAATATTACTTCTAGCCGTATATGGTAGAAGTTTGTTAGCTGTGCACCTATAAATTGCATCTCTCAAATGACATGTGTTATATTTCGAATGAACCAATTTATGGCTTTCAAAATAAGGAGATTTATTATTATCAACCTCATTTGGTATAATTAAGTCTAATAATGTATATTTTACTTTCTCTCAAATTGTTTGTCTTTTATTGTAATTTAATTGTTCTAAATGCATATTCACGTCTTAATTGTGTAAATTTTAGAAGAGATCGTTGACCGTAAATATTAATGAGTGTGTGAAAAACCACAGTTCTGAAATAATATTTAATAAAAATAAATATAAAAATGAGCTTTTATAAAATAGGCTGAAAATCAGCCAAAAAAAGAAAGACACTTTTTTATACTAGTAATATTCAGGTTCTCAAAATTGTTCCTTTCAGTACTCTATTCATAAACTGTGAATAATAAATATCACAGTGATTTTCAAAAATGTACCCAAATTACTACAATGATTTAAAAATAAAAACACTTTTACAAATGTGTAACTTGTGTCTATAATTATCATGTCTAGCCGAATATGCAATTTTATTGTATGGCACTCAGTTGAATGTCAGACAATGAGTTTTTTGAAATTTCATGTTTTTATTTGATCTATTCACAAAATTGGACATAGTAAATACTTAAAACAATAAATATATGTTGTAGATCCTAAGATGAAAACTAAGATGTTCTAGGTAGTTGGTAACAGCTTATTAAGTCTTCAATAGTTTTGTATTTTAATTACATTTTTCTTGTGGAAACGTTAAACGCCTATAAGCCATTTTCAATCCAATTGTCTGTATGTTTTTGCACTATTTTTTTATATATACATTATATCTTCAGATTATGTGCTTGTAAATTTGATATTATTTAATTTGAGGAGGAAATTTCATTTTTTATAAAATTGTGTGGTTCATGTCTCTATTATTTCATGGATGATATTATTATTACCTCAATTATTACAAATTATTTTATATATTTGAGCCTGCTTCTGTAACGGAGGACTAGATGTGCAAGACTGTCTTATATATATAAGACAGTCTTGCACATCTAGTCCTCCGTTACAGAAGCAGGCTCAAATATATAAAATAATTTGTAATAATTGAGGTAATAATAATATCATCCATGAAATAATAGAGACATGAACCACACAATTTTATAAAAAATGAAATTTCCTCCTCAAGGAAAACAGAAGACGATGGAAACTCAATATCCCACATGATATGAACACTAAAATAAGACATTGACACAAAATAACCAGTGTCCCTCAGGCTCTTAACAGACATTTTCAAATTTCTGTTTATAGGAATGAAGGAATCAAATTTTGATCAGGATGATGCTGGTTTCATTATACCATAAGAATATTTATATATATATATATATATATATATATATATATATATATGAACTTCTTCAAGGTGTTACTTTTATGGTATAATCAAACCAGCATCATCCTGATCAAAATTTGATTCCTTCATTCCTATAAACAGAAATTTGAAAATGTCTGTTAAGAGCCTGAGGGACACTGGTTATTTTGTGTCAATGTCTTATTTTAGTGTTCATATCATGTGGGATATTGAGTTTCCATCGTCTTCTGTTTTCCTTAAGTAGGTTTTTTACTTTTTGATGTATCTATGGAATATGCCAGAAGTTTGTTAATTAAGTAAAGAGATATTCGTGTCTTAGTGTTGTTTGGCCAATTCTGATTCCAGTGAGTACAATTTATTTTATTTTATGTTATTTATTGTCAGTTCGTGGAGTCCAGATGTCTACAATAATTTATGATATTTTTTTTTTAAATTTGATTGTTCAAGTAGTTGTGTATGTTTGTTCGGTTGAGCTTATGTTGTCTTTCAGAATGATATGCAGACGAACCTGATATGAAACGTTCACAAAAATTCATGACCTGACATCCAGTAGATTGTAAGTAAAGTGTTTCCGACTGTTCGTACTGCTACTTATGTTAGGTTGGGTTTAAATAATTTCGAAAGGGTGAATTGACAAACATTAAGGCATGAGTGTTCCTGTCGCCGATGGGGATCGAACCCACCATCTCCCGCTTATGAATGCTGCGCGCTAGCAACTAGACCACGGGAGACCTCTGGACAGTTATTGTTACTCTTATCGGTGCATGTAATTGATATATTGCAAGTATATTATTATTCATAATTTCGAAATTAAATAACTACGGAGCTATTAGATCAGAACATAAAGGATAATTTAAACACAACTCGACCCCGCTCGACCTTCGCAATTTGAAAGGCATACATTTTATCTTTTGTACACTTATCTCTTGCACAGCTATTATACTTGAAGGTAATTTAAGCTCTAGATCATTGACTAGCAAGAAGGTGCACTAGAAAGCCATAAATGAACTGGGCAACAATGACAGATTTAATAGAGTGTAAAAGAAATAGGACTCACATACATAAATTATGTGATGTCTGGAGTCCAGGTGGGCGGAAGGACAAGGGGTCACCTAGCTGTATACAGCTGTCACGCAATCAGGTGTGTGCTGAGAAAAGATGTGAATGGAACGAAGGTTATTTAAAAATGTTTCTAATTTTAGAAGTTTATGTCATTATTTTTGCATAAAATTGGAACACGAAAAATCTAAAACTCATTTTATGATATCATTAAGTTTTAGACATTAAAGACAACCATTCTTTAATATAATATCTGTCAATGGAATGTATTTTTAACAAAATATAGTCCAAAGTAGTAGGCCGCTTTAATGGCAGACCTTTGAAATGTTGAGAGTATTTTTAAGTTTCATTAAATTCGATTTACATGAAAACAAAATATTGAGCAGAAAATATGAAGCATTGGTTATATAAAACGACAAAGGAAATCAAATAAAGAAAACACGTTGTTCTGAGACATTTCTCCCTTAAGAATTTATTTATTTAAATTTGTTTACGTCCACTTACAAATGACAAAGATATCTGGGACGGGATTTCTACAGGTGACCACCCTTTCTAGCCAGGATAAGTCTGATGCATTTTTCTTAAGCCTACAAGCCTTAAGCCTACAACCCTAGTGGGAATCGAACATGGAGTGCACACGCCTTAGTTCTTAGAAAGCAAATTGACTCGAAAACGTAAGCGCTACGATTTTTGTCACGAAAATATCTCTCAAAAAAACATGTTCAGGTGGCCGGATTCAGCTGGTTAATGAACTCGACCTTTCAAATTAGACAAACGATTTTTGTACCAAATTTCATAAAAATCGGAACTAGTAATGGGGACTCTTCACATACATTGCACTTTGGGAAAAACCCAATGTGTACTAATGAGTACCAATGTGTACTCTTCAGTACACATTGGGTTATATATATATATATATATATATATATATATATATATATATATATATATATATATATTTGGAAGAATGCAGCTCTTTTTTTTTTCTTTTTTCTTTTTTTTTTGGTGGACATACGTTTTCCATTTTGGTCTCGTTGAATAAATTCCCTTCTCCATCACGGATTTTTTTAAGGGTGTAAACCTAATGATAGCCCGGCTGTAATGGCCTTGCGCTATAAAAAAAATGTTCTGTTCAAAAAACGTTCTTCTTACTCATAGGACTTCGCTATTTACCAATTGCAGCAAAGGTTTTTGTAATTGCAACCAAGGATTTTGCAGTTGCAGTAAAGGTTCTTGCAGGAGCCTAAACCTTGAATTGAGGTTGACTCCTGACGAAATTAGCATTGACTGTCAGCATCACAGTGATCAGGTAGAAACGGCCCAAGGCAGTGCGTGGGACTAAAGAAGGGGAGACCTCAGTATGAAAATAATAAACCCGGTGTCTCAAACCTGTAACGCCTACTCGCTGTAATAAATGACAAATAATTAATGAATTACTAGAAATATTTCTGTTCTCGTTATGACCTAGTTGCTATTTGGAAACATTCATAGGATAAGTCATTTTTATATGTCACCTTGAAGGAAGGTTTACAATTCCTCCATTCGTCTTTAAATTATATATTGCCATGACAAGTCCTTGCTAATAACAAAATTATTTTGCAATATCTAAATGCATATTAATGTGATACTGTCTGGGCAACATATTATATTTTATAAAATTAATCAGTAAATGGACGTGAAAATTATAATAAATTAAATAAATAGAATTAATCAATTGAAGGGCCACGGGGGAAAAACTATTAATGTCACTTATTTTTACGGAATGGAGATTTCTGTTCCATCTACTAGCTTTAGAAGAGAGCCTGAAAAATTGTACAGGGGAAAAATGAGAGGAACCCTAAAAACGCAGTACATTATGTTACTTTCAGGTCGATTTTCAACAACGATTTAAATATTTTCTTTCGTTACCTCATGAAACATACGTGCAGTACGTGTGCCCAGGAGAGACTCTTAACCCCTTCAGTTCCATTGTCCAGCCGGCTGGACATAACTTCTTTACTTTGTATCACACTGCCTATGGCCGATAGATGTTTACTACCTCTTTGGTTTGAAGCTCTATGTATTTTTCTTCCACTTGACATCTAGTATAAAATGATTCCATTCGATTTTGAAAGGTTATGTGTAAAATCTTCTCCGCTTTTCTTTACAACCCGTTTCCAAACGTTCCACTCCAAATTTTCTTACCATCCTAATCCCGTAGGTCAATCCTTATCTTCCCAATACCATCCAGACAATCCTCCCAGGCGGCTTAAGAGACAGTGGCCCCGAGACAATTTACTTGCCTGATCTTTTCATGATCAATAAAATATTTATTAAGACACCTCTGGAAGTGCCAACAATGGTTGGCTTCTTCCAAATTTTGTATTTTTTTTTATTTTTATTTTATTTTACTTTTGCCAGTTTTGTCAACTTGTACATAATATCTGGATCAACATACTTGATCATTGTACTGTTAACCTGTACAGATTTCAAATAAATAAATACTAAAAAATAAAAAAAAAAAAAAAAAAAAAAAAAGCTTTTCTTTACATATTTAGTCCAAATGGTTTCTTTTTAGTTAATTAAAACTCCTCCGAATTTAATGTATATGATCTTTTTATAGATAGTTTTAATGTATATGATCTTTTTATAGATAGGTTTGTATAGATATATGTATATATCTTATTTAAGTATAAATGTTAACTGTATCAAAGTGTAAAAAAATTGTATATATTTTATAATCTGTATTAGGGCTCATAGCCATAGTTGCGGAGCTCTTATAATGAAATAAATAAAAAAAAAATAAAAAGATCTTTTTAAAGGTTGGAAGTTCAATTTTATCAATAAAGTTTGTTGGAAGGTGTCTACGAATTTTTGAAAATCCATGTCCAGTATACTGTACGTGGAAATCAACCCTCATATTTGATGTAACAATATTTTTATCTATTTTTCAAATATTTACTGTTATATTTTCTTTTTATGTTGTCAGAATTGATTTTTTTCAGTACCATAATAATCAATAACATTTTCTGAATGTTATGGGCTAAAAGGCGCCCAAACCATTCAAAAATATTTCAATTTCATTAATTTTCATTATTACTGTGCGCTGACAACATTTTCTTGTCTAAAATTCTAAACTATTTTTACAATACCTTATTATATTTGAACTTTTACAATAATATTTACTTATAATTTATTTTTACTGAATTAATTTCTTTTAAATTGTTAATAAATTACTGCTTTAATTATATATTTTTTTAATATTTCGAAATTTTGAATTTCGGTTTTCATCCACAAATCGCATTACTTGAGAACCAATGTCCAGTATACTGGACATTACATAACTCATGACCGGTAAACCATAAAATTCTGAAAAAAATCAGGAATCTTTACAAGAGCAATACACAATTATGGCAGAAAAATAAAACAATTTTATCAAGAAATAAAATTTTTTTATTTCGGACCTGAAGGGGTTAAAAATCATTACAGCGGGCCAGTTCCAATTCCTGACCCTATGCTCAATAACTTGCAACATCTTAAACTGTTTTGGATTAAACCATCTTCAAAACCCTTCCATGAAAACTTCCCAGGAACATCTGCCACTAAAAATATCGTCGAAGAAACATACCTTAAGGTAAACATATAATAATATGTTATCTGAAGAAAAAATATATTTTATATAAAGTTCTCTTATTACCCAATTGTTGTTACAAATTGAAACCTAAATCTTCACTAAATTCATATTTATATCATTCATACACACGCAATCACTTAATCAGATTATAAATACAGTCACGCGTTATATACAGTCACACAATAAATACAGTCACACAATATGTACAGTTACACAATAACTACAGTCACAAAAAATGAAAAATATAGTCAAATCATTTATATTATTTTAATTAATTAATTAGTAGAAACAGATCTAAACAAACATTTCGATGCTAATGTATTTAAATAATACCATATTCGTAGTAAAAAGACATACCCAAGGCCTACAGTTCTTTTAAAATTAATTTATAATTTTTCCAGAAATAATGACTAAAACAAACAAAACTTCCTACACCAGGCGCCAGACAAACCAACAGGCAGACTTAGAGGAAGTTGCGAAAGCTATAATTACAGCAGAATCTGTCTGTATGTTAATACATAAACCCACGCAGGATCTGAGCAACGCTATAAATACAGTCCACTTTATATAAAATAACGGACTGGTTTGTGCATAATAGCTGATCCAAACTCCTGTCCTCTTTAATGTAGTGTATACCTTAATTTGTGTGGGCTGTTTTTGTGTCAGGTGTTCTCTCGGCCGGAGACTGTGAGTCCTAACTAATCATCGGAAATGGCACATGTTCATTTTTAATCGAGCATAAAATATTTCATCCAATTAAGAAACCTCTCAAAAAATACAAGGCAAAAAAGTAATAAGAACAACACCAATGGGCCGAGAATATATTGAACGTGTGATCGATAACATTTTTGATCGTTTAAAAATCAGAAACGAAAATTGAATCTTTTGATATTTTGCAAATTAGGCCCAACATCTAGAACTTACTTACCACATTATAAGACAGCTTATCTATTCTGTACAGCCTTTTCCCATCCAGGAAAGGTTTGTACCTTTCCTCAAGGGTATGCGCAATAACATCTTAGCTAAATCCTTACAAACTTTTCCAAAGAGACCCAAGAAATATGCGGCCAAAGAATAAAAATCCCCTTCATCAGTTGATTTGCCAACTAGCTATCTAGCCGATGAGATAACATTAAACGGTAGCAGCAGATCGTTTTCACTAATTAGGATATTTGAAATTTCGTAAAAGTTTCTATTATTTTGATTATAATCAGCAAAAAGTAGTTTTTTGTTGTTATTTTTCTTGTGTAAACTTGTTTATGATCATAATTAGCCCTCTTACCGTTATTATTAAATAAAATTAAAAGTTTTATCACAATAAATTGTATTTCAGTAGTTTTATTTTCTATCTAGAAATACTAGTTTTTTTGTGGTTTACGACCATTTTCAGAAGCCAAAGTTATACTTAATCTTGATGCGATTAGTGTATAAATTGAGTGTACCCAATAATCCCCCTGAGTATCCCCGCACTTACAAGCTGAAGCATTGGTAATCCACATCCTCGGCAAATCTGAAGCACTCGCTTCAAACAGGTCGTTCAATTTTGATTAAAAAGTGAAACATCTACAACCATTACTACATCAAATCAGAAACACTTTTCTTTTTTCACTAAGTGTGTCATAGCTGTTAAGTGGCTTCTTTTTGGGAGGGCAAGGATCTCCATACGTCCTCAAGGATCAAAGTAATTGAATGGTGATTTTTCAACCGATGTAACTACAATAAATTCCACGACTATTTATAAGCTAGTCTGCGGAATGACTCCATGAAAAAAAACAAAAAAAAACAGAAAAAACAACTCGTGTACGTGCCAAGAAATGTGTTTCTTTGACCACTTGTTTGTGGGTTGGCACGTTTATTCAAGATACAAACAACAACTGTTTTTTATTTAAATATTTTTAGAACAAGTAATCCATATCTACAAAAGTTTACCATAGCTAAAATAAAAAACATGGCCTCATTAAAGTTTAAGTATAGATTCTTACTAATATTATAATAATGTTATTGGTCTTTTCAATGACTCTTTTTTGCATAGTAGGAAGAAAATTGAAGTAAAATAAAAAATAAAATAATTTTTTCTTGAAAAATTAAATTAGCAAGACTAAAATATAAACGTATAAAACATTGAAAGGAGATTTTTGACCGATGAGATTGCTATGGTAGATGTAGTCAGGGTTTGGTCTTGGTACAATACTACATATGTTAGATGAAAAATGTAGTTTTCAACCGAAATCCGACAGTGACCATTCGCAAAACTTGACAAAAACCATTCGTAAACTTATGCAATGTTCTAGACACTTACAACTTGTCAATGGTAGATGGAGATTTACTTTAAAAACTGTGACTTTCCGTAGTTTGCTATGTTTTGGAAATGGTAAAAAAAGATCTGTAGTGAAAATTGAACTACAATATCCATGTATAATGTTAAAATTCCTAATTAATATTTTTAAATATCAGTTATAATCTGTAACCGAATGATCCGAAAACCTTTCTATAGAAGAGAAGATAATGTTTTTTATTGTCACCATTTAATTGTCTACATCTCATTTATTTTCCAATTGTAAATGATTCAAGGTTTCTTCACATTCCTACTTGTATTTGGAAGCGTGTGTGTTGTAGTTTTAGTTGTTGATTTGGTTCCAAATGAAGTGGCTGGTTTTGTAGTTTTCTTCGGTGTCGGTGTAAGTTGTGCAGCTTTACTTGTTGACGCAGTAAACACGGATTTCTTCGGTGCGCCAGTCTGTCTTCCGGGCCCCGTAAGTTTGGCTTTGAGTGTCATTAAGTTGTCTTCGGTCTTTTTCTGCAAACTTTTTCTTGAAGGTATTAAGTCTTCGTCGTCGCTTTCGCCCGAAGATAAAGTCTCCATCGCTATTTTATTCCAGTTTTGGTTCGGATCCCGGGTTTTCAACCATTCTTGAGCTTTCATTTTTGCTTCTTCGTAGTCCTCTTTTGACGGCATGAATTGCTTCCTGTCTCGGTCTGTGGAGGTACGGTCTTTTGGTTTCTTATCAAAATTGGGTGACATCACTTTCTGAAATAACTTTTCTTCCTCAGAAGCTCCGGAATTATCTTCTTCGTCTGATGAGGCTTCCGATGATTTGCTTGACGCTGATGAATCTTCATCTTCCATTAATTTTTCAATTTTCTGACGCCAGCCATGATCAGTAGTTTTTCCTAACATATTCCTTATATCTTTCTTTGATGGGGGTGCTTCTGGCTTCAAAGTTTCGGCTAAACGTCCTTTGTAAAGTTCTGTAAAGGATGGTTTAGCTTTTCTGTCTTTCATGAAATTTGTTGAAGTCGAGCTTTGTAAAAGTTTACTCATAACTGCATCTGCTGATTCCTTGGATGGAATTTTGGACTTAACATTTGTTGATGCTTTAGAAATATGGTCTCCACTTCCCCTGTGGATCGACTGTTTCGCCTTTACCGGTTTGTTTGGTTTCAAATTCATTTTCTCCAGCATCCCTGAGCACTTGTCGACCATGCGGTTAATGTCGTCCTCACTTTTCAGTCCGTCACCTTTCTTGAATATTTTGTCCATGAGATTTCGAACACGAGTTTCAGCTTCGTTTTCTGATGCGCTGGAGGTCCCACTTTCAGAGAAGCTTATATCGTTTTTGTTCATCTCTGATGTTTGAAACGTATCTAAAACATATTAAAAATAATAATAAAAAATATAATAAATTATTAATTATCTAACCTTGTTTATTATATTGCTAATAATAAATACATTAGGGTTTCCCCGGGGTCTAGTGGTTAACGCCTTGGATTCTCATGTGGAAGATAGTGGGTTCGATTCCCGCCTATGTCAGGGCCCGTTGAGAAAATTCCCGGCTACTGGCCAAGTTGTTCGTGCGCCCCCCCCCAAAAAAATAAGAAAAAAAAAGAACACTCAGTTATACTTAAATTTCTATTGCGTTTGCCAATGAACAGAAATATTCATAGTGCGTCAAACCAATTAACATAATTAAATATATTAAAAGTATTCAAATAATTTTCAAAAACTTGAAAAAAAAAAAAAAAGATCTATGGTACCTTCTCATTTATAAGATTTTTTTTTTTTTTTCTGTTATTCAAACCCATTAAAATAGGAAAATAAGTGAAACAGATAAAAGGGCTTGTGAATCAAAGTAAGACCAAAAAGCAGAATGGAAAATATAGAGGTGGGAACAGATCCGTTGAAACAATTATTTATTAAGTATTTTTGTAATTGTTGTCATTTTTGTTTTCTGCAGGCTATTAGCGCCAGGCTATCTAGAGGTTGCCACCCTTATTAAGGAGTGCTGCAAGCGGGACTCGAACCCCCATCTCCCGCAAAAGAATCCAAAGCGTTAGCCACAGTAACACGGAAACACTTATTAATGAAGATATGAACATCATGAATGACGTGAGGACGTCTTGAACTTTTGCCAAATAGATAATTTTGTAATGATAAGGCACGATAAGCTTACACCCACGTTCTCTCGGAGCGTAGGAGGAGGAAACTTATAAAATCATGCGGTTTCCAAATAATCCGTTAAAATGATATTTTATTCGCGAACAAAAAAAGTATGTGTATATATAAAAAATTGTGAATGGAAAAGGACAGTTGCCCGTTCTGAATTTCGCGCTGTGTAATTTATAGGCCACCAAAATACACAATCCCCATGACAAGACAGACATTTCCTCTGTGATGTGACTGATATATAGATATATATACGAAGGACATAGAGTGAGTGTGAGAGAGAGAGCGAGAGAGAGTGAGTACGCCCACCAGTCCCATTGAGAGAGCTCTGCCCACTCAGAAACTACGAGCCATTCAAGAAACCGAGGACCCATTGAGCTAACCCACACACCCATTCATATGCCGTGTGGGCAACGGCTCACCCTGATAATCTCCTTCAGAAGGTCGCCTTACCGCTCCCTGGTTCGCTAATAGGAGGAAATGGGCAATCAATGAAAGAAATCAATTAATAATGTAATGAGAGCGATATTAAAATAATCTACTGTAATTGCCGTCAGTTGAGAACAATGTTTTCAAGACAGGGAAAAACTTCTAAGTACATACATTAAAAGTCAACCCACAGGAGCTGAGTAAACTCAGAACATTTCTCAATAAACAAATATCACACTTCTTTCGCTATAATGTTGTATTCCGTATTAAAGAAGAATTTACGTTTCCTCCCACCTTCCATAGGGATCCAACCCGCTTCCGAAGTCAACCGATGGTTCAAATTTATATATGTATGTGTCTGTACGCCCTCTAGAAGTCTCACTGATAATCTGACTTTAATGAATGTCGTAAAAAAAAATTAATGAACTAAAAAAAAATAAATAAAAAAAAAATTCGGAGGTCAAATTCTGTACCCAGCAGAATTGTCCCAAAAAAAACAAAACAGGAATTGCTTACGAAATTCACAAAAAATCTTAGCGCTTGCGTTTTTATGTTAATTAGCTGGCAGGTACAATTTCCATAGGTTTTCCAACGGAGAGAACCAAGTTAAACAACTTTTTAAGCGACATCTGAAACAGTTTTCGAGAATTTTTTTTTTTTAATTTCGCTTAGCAGTAAAATGAAATCAGTAAAACGAGGTAAGTAAACAATAATCACTTTTTTATTAATTTTTGTTTGCAATAGAGCATTCCGTAACGTGAAACCAAAGTTTGGAAGGCATGATGACGCAGTTCCTACATTATAATTGTAATAGAGTTGCCATTGCCCCGTTTAAAAAATTAAAAATTCTCCGTCTTTGGTGTTCCCATATTATATGTTCTATATTACATAAATATTTATTATTTTCTGTTACCTTTCCTGTATGAGACACGTTCTTTATGTAGGCGAACTATTTTTTTGGATAGTTTTGTCAGTGACTAGATGACCACTGTATATTTAATTGTTCCTTGTAATTTTCAGTTAACCCGCCAATGATGTTGACCTCTAGAAGTGCCGACTAGAATTTTAGGTTTCGGACCTCATAGATCACGAGACTAACGGTGGTTCAAATTCGAATTTATTGAATTTATATTTGTCTGTTCGCGCTATATCAGGCTAAAAAATGGTCCGATTTAGGTGAATTTTGGTACACAAATACTTTGTGTCATGTAAAAGGTTATGTTAGTTTACCGCCTGTTCCGCTAACCGGAAAACACTTTGTTTGGCGTAATTCGCGCGGACCAAATCGTAGATTTTATGTACTTGCCTTTGTATGCCCACATTTTTGTTTTCCAAGTTTTAGAAATGAAACTACGGGAAGAACGGAAACGCGCTAATCTGACGCAGTTTCTGCGAGACAGACTTTTATTTATACTTTATTTTATAGTTTTTATTTTCAATTATTTTTCCTATAAACGACCAGACAGTTCCTCAGAGGGTGGTTTATTTGTATGCGAACTTCAGAGGTAAATATTATTGGCTATCGATTAACATATTACGCCACTCATATGTAATGCTATTATGGTTAGATTAACCTTTAACACTTGATTATATCTGCGCTCAATTATAATACAAACAGTCTCCAAAGTGCGCGGGACTTAATTCCATGCGAACTGACAAGCAATTATAATAAGAGGTTATCTGTTGATTTAGAGCCTCCTTGATTTAATAGCGAGCTCTGATTCGGCGTATATTTAGCCTAAAATGAATCCTAATAGCGCATGTCATTAATCACCAACCGATATCCATTCATACTGACATTTGAGCTGAACAAATTGCGCAGGTGGGACCAACCTGCTCAAGGATCGCGCCTGTAATGGCTATAATTATACTGCAACTCCCACTTTTATACGCTAATTTGATTCATAAATTTCTATTTTATTCAAATTAGCTTGCATTTATTTGGCTTAACTAATTAATGAATGAGTAAGAAAAAACAAAAATAAAGCAATATAACTCCATTGTTAATTGGATTCATTTGGTTTAAAAAGATTTTGTTACGTAACATGGCTGCAATTCATTAAGGATTAGTCAATGGTTTAAATACTCCTTTAGCGCGTTTTCTCCTTCCCTCCATAAGGACAAAACCCTCTTATGACGTCGATCTTATGACTCAATCAGGGGTGACGATGAGAAAGGTTCGAGATTTCGTTGGTTCAAATTGGTATATATATATATATATATATATATATATATATATATATATATATATATATATATATATATATATATATATATATATTAGAGAACTGCACGGATACGTAAAAAGTAATCGGATAAATAAATAAATAATCAACGAGTATAAAATGGACGATGCGAGTACATACTCGGCATCGTTTGGACTTGGCATCGCCGAGTATAATCTGGACGATGCGAGTACATACTCGGCATCGTCTCGAATTGGCATCGCCGATTACTTTTCATTACGATTACGAGTAATACTCGTGAGTACTGCATCGTAGGCATCGTAAATAACTGTCGACTTCTCGACATGTCGATAAAGGAGAGAAGATAAGCTACAAACGTCCGATTCGCAGGAACTGCGCCATCTTAGCGCGGTTCCGTTTATATCTCTAGTGCTATTAGTAAAGGAATAGTAGCAGTTATTGGTGGGGTTTGATCTTTCTTGATAAATCTATATATATAAAAATCACGTGTCTGTATGTTTTTTTGTCCCTTATACAAATCCACACCGTTCGTCCGATTTTGACTAAACTTGGTACACAGATAGATCCTAATCTGGAGAGTGTCGTAGGCTAGGTCATAAATCTCTACCAGCTATATGTCTGTATGTTTGTTTCCTATAAAAATCCACACCGTTCGACCGATTTTGACTTAAGTTGGAACACAGGTAGATCTTAATACGGAAATTGCCATAGGCTAGGTCAAAACGGCTACCATCTGTCGGTCTGTATGTTTGTTCTTTATACAAATCCACACCGTTAGACCTATTTTTACCAAACTTGGCATACGTGTATGTCTTGATACGGGGGGGGGGGTGTTATAGGTTAGGTCAAAGTCGTCTAGGACTCACAGTTAAGTAATTAAGTATTAAGTAATACTTATTACTAAGTAATTAGTATTTAGTACTAAGTAATTAGTATTTATTACTAATTATTATTATTATATATTATTATTACTAATTACTAAATAATTACTTATCATTACTAATTACTAAATATTATTATTACTAATTACTAAATAATTACTAAATAATTATTACTAATTATAGGAATATCAAACGCCTGGAACAAGTTTCAACTAAATTAATCCTTTTTGAATACCCAAACTGAAAATTAGTTTGGAAAAGTAGGTGTTTCATTGTCCTCGAAAACGGTTACAGATATCGCTTTAAAAATGGTTTTATATCCAAAATGTTCGCGTTACAATTTTTTTGCACGCAAATTTCACTCCAAAAAGCAACTTGCGGTGGACGGATTCTGCTGGCTTACGAACTTGACCTTTCAAATTAGTCGACAATCTGAAAAAAAAAAAATATATATATATATATATATATATATATATATACACACAAATTTGAACCACCGTTATATTCTTGCTCTACGGGATCTGAAACATGAAATTTTCGTGTGGGTACTTCCTGATTTTGTCGTGAGATCAACCTTATAAGCGGGTTTCCTATGGAGGGAGGGAGGAACCGCGCTAAAGTTAATTGGGCGGTTAAATCAAGGGATGCGAATTAAAGAGCGTCGAGTTATTGTAATCAGCAGTGTTCAGCAGTAGCACCAACTTAATCGCTTATTTTTGTCCTTAAGTTCCATATTTGTTTTTTCGTTACAAATTTGGAACTTAAGGACAGAAATAAGAGTGGTATGTACACCTCAAAAGAAGTATGTTACGAGTTACTCGTCCCACGAGTATACCCACTCGTGATTACGCGATGCCATACTTACTCGTGCAGTTCTCTAATATATATCTGTTCGCTCACTAGCTAACCTAAAAATGGTCCAGTTTTAATGAAATTTCGTACAAAAATACTTTGTCTAATTTGAAAGGTCAAATTCGTTTGCCAGCAGAATCCGTCCATTAGCAAATAGGCTTTTTGTGCGAAATTCACGGTTAAGAAGTCGTACTGCTTACGTATTTGATTTAATAGCCTCCCAGGTACATATTTTGTAAGTAGACAAGAGAATCTGCTTATTTTTTATTATTTTTTTTTTTGTTTTTTGTTTTTTTTTACAATCATCGATTGCATTCAGCTGACAACTCACACCCGATACGATTTGTGAAAATCTCAGTTTTGACGAGCCTAATGAATGGAACGGTTTCCCTAATAGTCCAGTCAATACATTGTACCTTGTAAAAGGTGGGGTATAAGATTTTTTTTTTTTTTTTAATTTTACATGCTAGTATGAATATCATAAAAACAAGTCTTCCAACATAGCCCACCCAGAGAGAACTTTTGACAGCCGAAAAACAAAAAAAAAAAAAAAAGTTTCAGATATTTTCATAATATCTGAAAAATGGTTGGATTGAGCAAAAATGTTTTCATATAAAGTTTAAAGATAATAAAATCGACTACAACTTTCATCCGGATAACGTTTTTGTAGCATTAGTAGCAAACGTGTTACAGCTTATTGGAAATAGACAATTACCAGCCGACCTGAGTGGAAGAGTGCAACAGAAGTGGGGGAGGGGGAGAGCCAGTGAGGATTAGTACAAATTGGGAGTATTTTTAATATAGTATTTGAGCTCAATCAAGCTGATTTCAATCAATGGATTGACATTATGATTCACTTTTTATTTCTATCGACCTCGAAATCAATATGATCTTCGGAAATGATATTTTGTAAACATCCACAGACGTAAATGATTCTATGAGTTCGGATTTGTCATTCAATGTGGCGGAAAAAAAATTAAATAAAATATCAGAAAGACAGGATAGGTTCCGCCGTTCCAGGTTACGCTCAGCGTCCCGAACCGGGCTCCCATTCATTGATGAAGACAACAGCCCACGCTGTCTTACTTCATTCATTTCTTGAGAAATCAATGTAGGTTAGAACGGGAAGACTTAAATCAATCCATCTAGACGGGTTTAGTGCATTTTTACTACTTTCCGGCCGGCCGTGGGCGGACATCAGACTTGCTAATACACCTGCGCGGTTCAGGGACTTTCTTGACAGTTTCGACTTTCAACAAGGGAACAAATTGTTACACTCATGTGAGATATGTATTTGTAATAATATAAAATTAATTATTAATAATTATTGTATTTTTATTTAATTTTCATGTACTTTGAGCACACTGAGACACGTCTTTCTGACATTACAAGAAACTTCATAATTTACTCTTTTAAAAAGGTACATCCGCAAACTTACAGTAAAATTCTTTAAAGTATGCAAACAAAAACAAAACCCACTTATCAAAAAAATAGGAAATTACGACAAATCGACAACACGACGTTACGTACACAAATAAACGAAACACATTTTACTGAAATAAATTGACAGAAAAAAATCTCTTCTTCAACACGCACTAACTGTAACATTAACGGACACTGACTGAATTATCTTACCACCATAGGATTAAGAATTGTAAACCATGCTAAACCTATCTAAGCTCTGCCTTCTCCAATTTTATCTCGTGTTGTACTATAGAAGTACAGTATTATAAAAGTGAAGCGAGCTGTAGGTGGACTATGAAATATATTTATTTGTGGGTATTGTTGAAAAAAAAAAATCTGCAGAAAAATCTGGATGAAAAGTGATATTAAAGCGCCATAATAGACAGTAAATTGCTGTTCATACAACTGCACAGAAAAAAACAAAACAAAAAACATGATTTTTATTTACATATCGTGTGTTACTGTTAAAATGAACAACAAACAATCTAAAACTGAGACCAACTGAGACAAAAAAAATCAATCAAAATAACGATGCCATGACTTTCAAAGAGAATTTTAGTTGTTTCCAATCTTCATGACAACAGTTATATATATAGCCTTTAAAATTGTTTCATTTGATTTCCCACTTTAAATTTTTAATATAAAGTGTACCTTCAAGCTAATAAATGCAAGGCCAAAACATATTTTTACACAATAATTTCGCTGAAACAATAGAGTCCTGGAAGGCGGATTCGGCTGGTTAACGATCTTGACCATTCACTTGAGCCAAAATATATTAGTACAGTGAAACTCCCTATAGCGGACACCTCTCGGAGATCCAAAGTTGTCCACTATAGCGAGGTGTCCGCTATACAGAGGGGTTGGTCGAGATGGATACGTACCGAATTTGTACATTTAATTCATGTTTTAATTAACCATCACAAGTTTTTTTAAAAATTACCCATAACAAGTTTTTTTAAGTATATAGAAAGAAGTCCAATAAGTATAAACTTAAAAAAATAAATAAAAATATTATCAGGCGCCAAAGATTAATGATGGAAGCTTGGGTTCCAACTGAGTAACCGATGCTGATTCTCCACAAATGGCTCTAAATAAAATTTTGTGCCTGCAACGAAATTTTCCCAGCCACTCATTGGAAGCTTTAAACTCAGAATAGCCCAACTGTCCAGGTCCCTGGATCATAGGACCTGATATGGGAATGTTTTGAACACGCACTCTTTTAAACCATTCCAGTGTTGCTAGATCGATTGTAAATCCGTGTCCAGTTCTTACTTCTTGAACAACATGTTTGTCACAATTTTCCGTCCATTTTTGCACAAAATTTCATCTTTCTTTTTCAATATTTCTGCTGCTTGTGTTTTCCCTATCTTAAAAAAACTCGGCAACTTTACGCACACCACATTTTTCGCGATTAGAAAATGTTATAACGTCACTTTGTTCTTTAAGTGTCAGAGATTTCTGATTAGACATATTGAAGAGAAAGCACGATATTTACTCAACAAGAGCTAAAAACCAACTGAAAATTGAAGAGAGAGAATGTGAACGGAATGAGAGTTTTGGAATATTCCCGGAACCGTGATACCTCGTAGGCAAAACAATAGTAATCTGCCAGCGGGAAAATCATATGCTTCTGCTGAAAAGAAAAAGGTTCCTGTTGTGAAATTCCTAGGAGGATATTACTAGTCACTATTCTATGTATATATCTTATTCTCACAAAGAGTTTGTTATTGTTAACGCATTTTACTGGAAACCTACACCGGTAGGAACGCTTCGATAACTTACATTTGCTGTACTTGTCCGTAGTAAGGAGGTACAAAATCAGGTTTCTCTGTCCGTGTCCGTTGTAGAGAGGTGTCCGCAATATAGAGGTTTATTTTACCTATAGAAAAATTCGGGACTGTGAGAAAATGTCCGTTAATAGAGGTGTCCGCTGTAGGGAGGTGTGCGTTAAGGGAGGTTTAACTGTACCAAACTTCATGAAAATTGGAATATTGTTGATCCTGCTAATGTTGGATGATACACACTATGTATATATGAATTTTAATCACCGTTACTTTCTTGCTCTATTTTTCCGTAATGTAAGTACTGGACGGAATCGCCGCAATAAGAAGGTCATATAATATTACAGCTTACATTAAGTCCTTCAAAGAGACTGTACTTACATATTTTTATGCAACCCCTCTAACCTTACGTAGACCTATTGTGCAATGTTTCATAAACATATTGGATTGTGGTAATTCTGTAAACACCGTATGCAAATCAATTTAGACTCTGGGCGTAAAATAAGCCGGTTAGATGTTCACTAGCCATCTCGCCATTCTTAGAGGTGTGGTTATTGGTAGGATCTGAAAACAGTAATTCACAGAGGGAAAGCGCGACCATGTTGGAGTATGTTCCTGTTTTGGCAAATGGCAAAACTTGCACTGTTCCCATTGCCATTGGCCTGGGGAAATGGGACATGGGATTTTTACGGCCATTTGAAACGCAAGCCCTTCAAGAAAATAATTGCTAATAGCCTAAGTATCGTGTCAGGAGTGTTTTCACTTTTTTTGAAACTGAAATTTCAATAATTTACTCAATATTATATAATGGAATTCCTTATGTCATTGTCAATATTTATTTACTTACACTTTAACATCCAATTTTACGTAAGCGAATTGGAACGGGGTTTTCGGCAAGTTAAAGCGATTTTGCTTATTAAATAACCAATCACTTGCTAAGGGAATGTTTTGGTACCTAGCATTGCTATAGCAAAATATATCACTGCATACTGTTTCAATCGTGCAAACTGACTCATACATATCGTCCCTACTATGTCAAACTTTCGAATATGAAAAATCTCGTTTTTCAGATTTGATATTTTACTCATGGCAAATTGTCGAAACTCTAGCCTTTTTAGAATTGCTGTAAGTGCATTAAATAAAGTAACGAATATGACCATTTTTCACTATATTACTTTGTCAATTTATCGAAAATTTTCGTTCGCTAGTTTGCTCCTAATCGTCATACTTTTGACGATAATTCGTTACTTCGATTTATAGATATCACTATTACTATACAATTAGTACAATGCATAATGTCGAATTCGTCGCATTCGGTGGTTTGAAAGTGTAAATTTTTATACAATTAGCCTACCGGAATCAGCAAACTATCGAAAATACCACATTCGACAACTTGAAACGGCGAACCAAGAAAAATCACTTATTAGCACCAAGATGCAAACTCACGAATATGATTTTTTGGTAATTAAACAGTAAACAGTTAGTTCATAATTTCACGTTAAAATGATTAACAATATACTTTGAAAAAATATGTAAAATTCTCCTTTTGTAAACGCGCTGATTTTTTTGAATCACTATTAAAGCTTTATCTTGCTCACTTGAAAAGTACCGATTTTCATATTCGATAGTTTGGCATGGTAGGGACGATATATAAACAAGTCATTTTCGGTAACTAGTAGGTATGATGAATATTAGGAAAATGAATCAAAATTCTTTTATGAGTGCAACCCCAATAGCTACATTGTTTTAAAACGTGCATGTTATTATCTGAACATTCTGAAAAAATTGCCAAAGATCTAGTTATGCTAAAAATAACTTTCCATCTCCATAGTTTTGATCAACCTGATATCCAACTAGTGATGGGCGATTGTCGAATATGAATCGATCTTTTGATTCGAATCTAATCGAAATGAAAAGATCGATTCGCCTTTTCATTTCGAGTTCAGATCGATTCAAAATATCGATCTTTTAGCTCAGAAGATCGATCTTCGATATGGATCGATTTTACTTTGACTTACAATTACTTACGAAATTTGTATTCCATTTCGATTCGAATCGATTCACATTCGAGAATCGCCCATCACTTCTACGAATCGACCTTGCAGCATAATTAGTTTCTATTTTCTTCCCTGCGCAATGTTACTCAAACTTTTTTCGATTGTGCTCTTGTACAATTGGAACAGCCAATCGCCGAACAGGTAGGTATTGTATTCTCAATATTTAGTCCAAGTTAAAATTATCATATTAGTAAACCATCAAAAATAAAGTAAAACTTCTTGAGAGATGTGGCCAACCAATATGGCCGCCATCGGGTTTGTTGACGTGACATGTTTTTATTTCCCAAAATATCCCCTCTCCTCCTTTAATAACTCCACGATGATAATAGTATATTACTTGTATTTGACAAAATGTAACCGTAAAGCCTGATTAAAATTTGAAACCTTTCTTGACAGTTCGATTCACTAAATGACCTTGGAAATCGATACTTTAAAAGGATCCGCCCTTCGAGAATGATTCAAAAAATCGTGTTAAAAAGATCGATTCAGATCGCCCATCTCTACCTCCGACCCTACAGGGTAACCTATGCTCTTAAACCTCAAGTGTTTCCTATTACCTAACATATACATCATGTGACATACCGTATCATATACTTCATGCCACATTTTATCAGTACTGGGTCTTATCCAGTAAGTCGGAAGGCGCCAGCATCATGATATACGAACGTGACAGCGTTATATTTCACCGATATTATACATTGAACTAGATAAATAAGATATAATTGACTGATATATATAGTTCATGATAAGACTATAACATTAATGCTACTTAAGCTGCCGGAAAAGCAGTATTAAATTCATTAAATCCAGCGGTCAGCTGCAGCAATTGATTTAGAAACACTTAAAAGCAACATTTCCATAAGACCCATAATTTATTACCCAGAGAAAATCATTTCAAGATTTCCGACACACAGAAGCATAAAACGACAAATAATATAGGCGCGTGGCATTATAAATAATGATTTTTTATAATGACTACAAGCAATGTATTATAAGGGACAATATGCATTTTCCGTCCCTCAAGTGGCATAAGAAGACATCCCAAGGCCACTATATGACATATTTATTTAAATTTTAACTCCCACTTATACATATCACTGCTTTTTAGGACAGATTATATACAGAATAACACTTTTCTAGCGTTCTTTTTCCAAAGGAAAGCCATTATCCTTAGTTAAATCTTTCCAAAGCAAGATTTTAACAAATGCAATTTTAGAAACACAAATATATCTCAGGTAAACCTGAAGGAGAGCGTCCTCAACACCGATTTTCTTCAAAGTTTGCACTATAACGTATTTTCATGTACTAAACACGAATCCGTTGAAAAAAATTGTTGTTCTCAACCAGGAAAGAAGTTATTTAAAAAAAAAGTTCACTGTTATGAAGGTTAGGGAAGACTGCCTTGGACGACTTTTGGGCATAGAATTCTTTTTATTTCTGCGAGTTGGATTGACTAGGGGTTTTGATGTTTTCTTGAGCGAGCGGAAACGCATAGCACGTATGCCCAAAAGCGACAGTTTACGACCAAGTCAGCTACCACAAGGTGAGTCTAAATTTCAATTACACTTCGTCATTAAGGACTATTGCGCAGGCGCGTGTTTACATATAAGCTGTTTACCCCGTCTTTTATAACCTCCATAACAGTGAAGTTTAGTGCTTAATAACTTCTTTCCTAGTTGCGAGCAACTTTTTTTTTTCAACGGATTCGTGTTTAGTGCATCAAAATACGTTATAGTGCAAATTTTGAAGAAAATTTGGTCGTTTGTAACCCGCTAACAGCACCTTTGGTCGTTTGTAACCCGCTAACAGTGAACTTTTTTTTTAAATAACTTCTTTCCTGGTTGAGAACAACAATTTTTTTCAACGGATTCGTGTTTAGTGAATGAAAATACGTTATAGTGCAAACTTTGAAGAAAATCGGTGTTGAGGACGCTCTCCTTCAGGTTTACCATATCTCAAACAGACAAGACCGATAACACTCTCCATCCTAACATTAAACTCGCACAATTTATTTATAATCTTAGGGCGGAGATGACCAACCCTAGTTGAAATCGAACCCACGACTTACGGCCAATGGGCCTAAAATAGTTAACACTTACAATATACAAGTTAATACTTAATATTCGAAAAGTATTAGGTAGCGTTCCTACTTACCAGCCAATCACTACTTTCTTGCTTATTTTTAAAATTCTCTTCCTTAAAATCAAATGTCAGAACAACACTTGATGAACAAAAACACTGTAAAACTGTTTAAGCATTAATTTTTACTTATTTAACCTTAGGCTAATTTCATAATTATAGTTACAGATGGATTTTCAAGAGATCACCTGGCAATTTATTTCTTGAAACTTTTTTGCCAAACGCGTACAGTTCATGTCATTCTTAAGATTAGTTATGATTCAAATACTTTTCTAATTCATTTATTGATTAGGTGCAGATGAATTTTTAAAAGAAATCCAGCTAACAGGAACCTTAGCATGTTTTCATAATAATTTGGTGTGATTTGGAATGTTTAGAACTGAGTCTACTAATATTTCGGTTTTAATGGAACAGAACCAACACACCCGTAACTCCAAGCACTGTATTCTCCGGCTGA
Organism: Gonocerus acuteangulatus; assembly: GCA_946811695.1. Classification (NCBI taxonomy): domain Eukaryota; kingdom Metazoa; phylum Arthropoda; class Insecta; order Hemiptera; family Coreidae; genus Gonocerus; species Gonocerus acuteangulatus. The sequence continues at coordinate 30,038,797 of OX328127.1, forward strand.
TGTGGTCCTGTAGAACGTTTTGTCTGAATCTACTTTCTAGGAAATTTATTTATTTATTGAAATCCAAAACTATTTAATTGACTAGAAATTTTAGTATGGGATCTAGACAGATTACCACCCTTTCCTAGCCAGGTTAGGGCGGATAGCTTTTCCGTAGGACCTTATAAGCATTCAAATGATTACCTTTCCTTACAAAGACTATGCACAGATTTTCGAGATATTTAAGAAAGTCCAAAACCGCTCGTCTCTATAGATTTTTTTTCATCCATGTTGCGATAAGGAACCTTCTTAACGGGCCTTGAGATGAGAAAAATTTTTGCCGCCGGAGGGCCTCGAGCCCCGATGAGAATCTAAGGTGTTAGCCACTGGACCACGGGGAGAGCTCATATAATATATTATTGTAATCCTTCGTCTGATAAATTGTACTTAATCTTTTAGATGAATGTAAAAATTTGAGAAGAAATTTTCAACTAAACCCGTCGTTTTGAAGTGCCCCTAGTGTGTCGTATGGTCATTAATCAGATACCTCTACAGTATCTGCCCCTCAGGGCCCTCGTGGCCTGTTATGGGACTGATTTTTTTTTTTTTTTTTTTTTTTTGAAGTGTCCAAAATCTAAATTATAGTTTTTAGTCATCACAAATCTGTAACAGATATCACCTATTAAGTGGTATTACTGGACTACCCTTGTCAAAATATTTTTGAGACGTGTATGTAGGATAATGCTCTCCTACTTAACTCAAACCTCTAAGCGCAAAGAATTTTGAAGCCCAAATTGTGCGGAAATAACAGTGTTCCAGTGTGCTGATTAACTTTAAATTATGTTTCATTACATGGCCGTTTTAGCACTTTCCTCCGAAGGAAAGTAGCTATTGAGGTTGGACTCATGACGGAATTTTTGAAAAATTTCTTCAAATCTTTATCAATCCTACTTAGTAGAACCGAAAATGACCCCCGTTAAAATTTATATGTATCTATATATATATATATATATATATATATATATATATATATATATATATATATATATGTGTGTGTGTGTGTATGTGTCTGTTAACACGATAGCGGCCAGAGTTTTTGATTTTCGTCACGAAAGTTGGTATATAGCATTCAATTAGAAACGATTGAACGAGTTCGTTAACCACCAAAATCGGTCCACCGGAAGGGGGGGTTTACCCCGAACCCAAAACACTAATTTGACCATTTCAGCCGTAATATTTGTTATATTTCAACGAAACTTGGTATTCGTAGTGGTAATATAGAGAGAAAGGTGAGATATAAAAATGAACTAAATCGGTTCATAAGGAGGGGGGATTTACTTCGGACCGACAATACCAATTCGCCACTACCAACCGTGATTTTTGGTATATTTCGACGAAACTCGGTATTCATAGTGGTAATCTACAGGTAAATATGTGTTGGAAAAATAAACTAAATCGGTTCATTAGGACGGGGGGGGGGGGTTACTCCGGACCCAAATTACTAATATACTCATACTGGTCGTAATTTCTGCTGAATTGTAACAAAACGCGGTATACGTCGTGGGTAACTCATGAGAAAGAAGTGTTGTAAAAATGAGCTGAATCGGTCAATCGGAAAGGGGGGTTTACTTTGTAATATATTTCAATAGAAAAGCCAGCCAGACGTAGGTTCACAAAGGCGCCGCAAGGAGCGCTAGAGGGACTGTATCTGGTTCCTGCTTTAGATCAAAATACGATAATATGAGGTTTTTTGTATTTATTACTTAGTGTAGTAGGTACCATGTGTAAATATAACTCTGGAAGCAAATTAATAATTTATCAGTTACTCATTACAAAATTAAAAGAGAACTATTCATGTTTTTATTTTATTTATGTAGGATATCTTAAGCAAATTGTTCTGGAAAGCAGTCTACACTACCCAAATTCTGAGGAAAGTGCTTAGTTATGCAGCTCCTGCGTGACGGACTATTTTGTGATTATGCGATATCGACATGTCGGCACTTCCAAATAGCATCATCAGGACGCTGTCATAAGTGGATTTTCCTCCCTATAGGAAGAGAAGAAAATCGCTGAAATGTTACAACTTTAATAAATGAAGCTTTAATTCGTTAATTAGAACTATTAACGTGAATAATAAAAATCCTGTAACGTTTTTTACCTGATTTCTGTTTATCATTCTTGTATTCAAGAAAACAATAAATCTGCAACCCAAGATCACGGCTTCGAGACAAAAGTCGCTAATTGAGGTTTTTTCACCTTTTTGGCTTGGAAATGTTTTATAGGGAAATTAAAATCTGCAGTTGAGAATCAACCATCAACAACTTTTATTATTAAATCATCTGTAATGAAAAAATATGGAATTTTTGAATTTAAAACAATCAGCCTCCAAATCGACAAAAAACTACAAACACATAAAAATAAAATAGATTTTGTTTACAACTAAAAAAAGTAAAAACAATTCAAGAACTGCTCACAAAATAAGTCTGTAACTTTTATCACATCGGCATGAAATGTCGAAAATGCAACATACCATTAAAAGAAAAATAAGCAAAACTTCTCCAACGATTTCTTCATAAATATCAAATGATTGTTGAGAGAAACTAGCCAATCTTGGTAATTTCTCCGGATTTCTGCATGATTGATAAGATGATAAGAGAATCAAAGGAATAATGAAGGACCAAGGAAAAGGTTAAACCACACATTCGACAAGAACGTTTTCGAGATTTGCAAATAATTGTGCGACCAGATAGCTGCCCAAAACTTCTACATATTACATCTTCAAGCATTTCACTTTTATATTATGAAAAAGAAGACGGATTCTAAATGTTCAAAATTAGGAGTGAGAGTTAAAACGCATCTCTAAATTTAAATATTAATGCCATATTTTTTGTGTCACTTTTTTGTAACGCTTTTTATCAGTTTAGTAATTGCTAAACCATATTTTTGCTAAAATAAATATAAAACGAACTAAATATCAAACAATAGGTAATTATTTACATTGCATCAGGTCATCCCAGAAGTAATGTTGGATTTAAATATCCTGTCTGTTTATGTTTCCCTTCTTTTCAAATTATTTGTTATTATTTTTTACATTTTTTGTTTATTATAGCATTATTTACATTTATTTTGTTTTGGTTGTTCAAACGTATTCATTCTTCGCTGAAATGTCATTTGAAATGGATCACCCAAGGCAACACATACGCCATTTTATGCTTTGGGGATTCGATAGAGGAGAAAATGCTTTTTCAACTTATCGAAAACTTGTAGAAATATTTGGCAAAAATGTCATTAATGCGAGAAACGCAACACTGGTTTGAACGATTTCGAGCGGGGAACCGCTAGCTTGAAGAAGAGCCTCCGCACAGTGGTGCCGAGAGGGAATAAACCTCCAAACCCGATGGTGTTCAATCACGTTTGAAATAATATTTTTTTTATACCTTATTAGTTGTGGAATATTGCTTTTCCCTTTTATTGATAGGTATGATCACAAAAAAAACTTTTTGTTGACCGTTTTCTCACTGAGTAAATATCTCAGTTTTTCGTAAAAAGTAAAACAATATTTTATACCACTTATTTTATTCCTGGAAAATTGATATTAGCCATGAAGTCTCATGAGTATATGTAGCTTTTTAAAGAATTTTTTTTTGCGAAAATGTACCATGAACTTGGTGGTCAATATCTGTAATGAAACTCAATATCCTTAGTTTATTTGATGTAGAAAAAAAAAAGCGATACTTAGCTATGATCTCCGCATAGTTTTACTTAACAGTGCATGTTTTGAAGTTGCTTTCCTATAAATTTCATCGCCGTACTTGGCCGTCTATGTGCACAACCTAATAAAATGAAGGCATCAATTAGCAATGCGATTATTTTACGAGAAACGACTTTACCATTATTATTTCCTGCAGACAGTTGTTAAAAATGTTCTTTAGCAAGTAACTAAACATAAACAGTGAGCTCCATCAAATATCTCCTGTGAAACTGCTATAGGGTCTCACCGTGTTTCCACATGAAATCTGCACTGGCGTCTTTCTTGACTTTGATGCCATTATTTTATTTCTAGTTCCTAGAAATAACTTTTCGTCAATTATGAAACCTCTAACTGTACTCGTTTTGGAGGAATAAGGCTTGAAACCCCAAACTTCAATGTCGTTTTTCTATGAAACTGTACTAGATATTTTAATGAAATTAATGTGAATTGAAGCTATCGATTTGGTGTTCCTTGCGTATTTTTTTCATAATTTTCGAACCACTTATAAGGTAAGAAAAAAATTTTTGAAGATTTCAAGGGCGGTTTTCCTTAACTACCCCTCCAAGTACACCTACCAAAAAAATCATGTAAAATCAGCAATTTCTCAACTATTATCCGTAAAAGTTTCATAGATTTGTGAAAGGTGCATCATACATAAAAATTACAAAAACCCTACGTCGATAGCTAAACACTAAAAACCAGATGCATTGAAAATATCTCAGTTACTCTTAGAACGTTTTTGTTATTTAAATATGAACCCTCACATTGCTGAGTACATAATCTGCATTATAAAGATCGAAAAACTATTGTCTTATTGCAAGGCACTAAAATAATTAATACTACAAATCTTCATTTTCTACAAATGATAATTAATCTTAATCACTATTTTCCCTTATAGTTTTGCTAAGATTTGTAACATGAGATGAAACTGGAACAAATGTTACCTGGCTGTTCTATTAGACGGCAATAAAAACGATATTCATGTTGAGTACTTATAAGAAAATCCCAACATATTAAGGATTAAAGTTCGTTATCGGCACTTCAATAGCAAGAAATATCGAATGTTTCATTGAATACGATTTTTTTTTTTATATTTATTTATGAGCATCCTTGCGCATCTATGGCGTTTCGCTCCAAACAGTTATTGCATATATACATCAGTTATAATATTACATATATACATCTATAAACAAATAGTATTATTCGTAGGTATACATTTGGTTGATCAATTAGTTATAAATCGGATTACATAATGTTACATATTCATTCACTACATATTATTCGTTCTTTACACTTTACTAAGTGACGCAATACCTTCGTTTTGTTTTTCATTGTACTTGTTTGAATATAATAGAGACATGGGATGTTTTTCTAGTGAAACTTTTTTTTTTTTTTTTTACTTTTCTTTCAAATACAATTACAAGGACATAAAAAGATATACGTGTGATTACGCTAATGGAAAAAAGACCATAGGTTGCTGTTCACAGGTAGCCTCGATAATTTATTTCCTATCACTTAGTCGTTACGAATAGAAAAAAATTAAACCCGCAAAATATTAACACATTTATTCGAAGTTACAAGTGATACCAAAACTACTAAGGAAAATAGTGATTATGATTAATTATCTTTTGTGATGTATGCAGCGTTATTTGTGGAGTTCTTGATTTCGTAGAAGGTAGAAAAATAATGTCTCTCCACTGTTTTTCAAAGTATTTATTAGCAAAAGCTTTTCGAGAACATGGTTCTCATCGTCAGTGCATCTATTACTCCACCGGTAGTACTGCTAACAGCCTCTCCGAACAGGTGTGAGGTAATAGATGCACTGACGATGAGAACCATGTTCTCGAAAAGCTTTTGCTAATAAATACTTTGAAAAAACAGTGGAGAGACATTATTTTTCTACCTTCTACGAAATTATCTTTTGTAGAAAATGAAGATTTTTAGTATTTATTATTTTAGTGGCTTGCAAAAAGACAATAGTTTTTCGATCTGTATAATACAGATTATGTACTCAGCAATCTGAGGGTTCATATTTAAATAACAAAAAGATCCTAAGAGTAGATTGAGATATTTTCGATGTATCTGTATAATACAGATGATGTACTCAGCAATCTGAGGGTTCATATTTAAATAACAAAAAGATCCTAAGAGTAGATTGAGATATTTTCGATGTATCTGTATAATACAGATTATGTACTCAGCAATCTGAGGGTTCTTATTTAAATAACAAAAAGATCCTAAGAGTAGATTGAGATATTTTCGATGTATCTGTATAATACAGATGATGTACTCAGCAATCTGAGGGTTCATATTTAAATAAAAAAAACGTCCTAAGAGTAGATTGAGATATTTTCGATGTATCTGTATAATACAGATGATGAACTCAGCAATCTGAGGGTTCATATTTAAATAACAAAAACGTCCTAAGAGTAGATTGAGATATTTTCGATGTATCTGTATAATACAGATGATGTACTCAGCAATCTGAGGGTTCATATTTAAATAACAAAAACGTCCTAAGAGTAGATTGAGATATTTTCGATGTATCTGTATAATACAGATGATGTACTCAGCAATCTGAGGGTTCATATTTAAATAACAAAAAGATCCTAAGAGTAGATTGAGATATTTTCGATGTATCTGTATAATACAGATTATGTACTCAGCAATCTGAGGGTTCTTATTTAAATAACAAAAAGATCCTAAGAGTAGATTGAGATATTTTCGATGTATCTGTATAATACAGATGATGTACTCAGCAATCTGAGGGTTCATATTTAAATAACAAAAACGTCCTAAGAGTAGATTGAGATATTTTCGATGTATCTGTATAATACAGATGATGTACTCAGCAATCTGAGGGTTCATATTTAAATAACAAAAACGTCCTAAGAGTAGATTGAGATATTTTCGATGTATCTGTATAATACAGATGATGTACTCAGCAATCTGAGGGTTCATATTTAAATAACAAAAACGTCCTAAGAGAAGATTGAGATATTTTCGATGTATCTGTATAATACAGATTATGTACTCAGCAATCTGAGGGTTCATATTTAAATAACAAAAACGTCCTAAGAGTAGATTGAGATATTTTCGATGTATCTGTATAATACAGATGATGTACTCAGCAATCTGAGGGTTCATATTTAAATAACAAAAACGTCCTAAGAGTAGATTGAGATATTTTCGATGTATCTGTATAATACAGATGATGTACTCAGCAATCTGAGGGTTCATATTTAAATAACAAAATCGTCCTAAGAGTAGATTGAGATATTTTCGATTTTTTTTTTTATTATTTATTTATTCTTGAGCTCTCGCAACAAAGTCGACTCACCCAATATAACCATAACATATATACAACGACAATATTAAAATTATAACATCTAATACAACATCATATACTTATCACAGTACATATACTTATTATCATATACTTATTCACACAGTTTAAATTATTAGCTCAATATAAAATAAAATAATTAATTAACTCAATATATGTTAACTTCATATAAACAACATAGGTATGCATATATTTTCAATGCATCTGGTTTTTGGTGTTAAGCTATCGCTGTAGGGTTTTTGTAATTTTTATGTATGATGCACCTTTCACAAATCTATGAAACTTTTACGGATAATAGTTGAGGAATTGCTGATTTTACATGATTTTTTTGGTAGGTGTACTTGGAAGGTTAGTTAAAGAAAACCGCCCTCGAAATCTTCACAATTTTTTTTCTTATCTGATAAGTGGTCCGAAAATTATGAAAAAAATACGTAAGGTACACCTAATCAATAGCTTCAATTCACATTAATTTCATTTAAATATCTAGTATAGTTTCATAGAAAAACGACATTGAAGTTTGGGGTTTCAAGCCTTATTCCTCCAAAACTAGTGCAGTTAGAGGTTTGATAATTGGCGAAAATTATTTCTAGGAACTAGAAATAAAATAATGGCATCAAAGTCAAGAAAGACGCCAGTGCAGATTTCATGTGGAAACACGGTGAGATCCTTTAGTCGTTAGATGCTCAAATTTCAAGAATGAGGAATACGTCGAGAACAGTTAACAAGATTACATTTGTTATTAATTTATTCGACTCAGCACTCAAAACACATTTTGAATTATACATATCTCTACCGATTGAGTATAATGTGACTTTTTTTATATTGAATCCTTGCTGTTTTTCACGTTTTTCTTAATATAAACCCCGTTTCTCGTCCAAAATAAATATTCTACCAACTTGGTAGTGGTCTCATTGGACTAAGCACACAAAAAAATACTTTTAAAATGACACCTAAATCAGAAAGGTTCAAGTACCTACAGTTTCTTTCCTGAAATCGGGCGTTTGGCATCACTGTGCTCCGTCCACCGACATTACTTGTGGGATGAACTAATTGAATAAGTAGATAGTCGACGTTTTGTGTTTCTTTTAAAATAAATAACTATGCAGGCAGATATAAGTCCTATGCTTCTATGTTTAAACATTTATTTAGAATGTTCTCGAAAAATCTCTGTGCTCTTCGGAAATAGTATTAGCAATAATGTATTTGGAATGGCGGAGGAATATATCCGTAAATCTACTGCAATCAGTTACAGTTGGCGGTTTAAACATCTTCGATTCTATATGAAGTATCCAATAAGCACTTCTAAAGTTAATGCTTGAACTTCTGAAGACCATATCGTAGGCGGTTTATACATTCTTGACTCATAGAGCTGTCACTATTCATTGTCACATATCAGACACATCGTTTGAATTCAAACTCCGTCACTAAAGGTAATAATTCGGTACGCCACATTCGAATGTCGAGAAACCAATGAATGACTAATATGCTTTCTGAATGAAAGTAAGATCCCGAGCCTCCAGAACGGTAAGTGCCCATTGTGTTACGATTAGCGTGGAATATTGCAGGATTGCACAACCGGAGGATCTTTGCCGGATTATAGTGCCGTTTCAATCATCCGGATTTGCATAGTAAGAAGCACTTCTGGGATTTAGATACCAAACGCCTAGGGTCTGGGTTTTATTGGTATACTCGAAGCTTATTGGATTTTCCTTGATAATCCTGACGAATATATCTGCGAAAAGAGGATTTTACACAGGTCTTTGACCAGAATCATGTATCTTGCACTGCAGTAACTTCGATTTTGCTTGCAGAAAGCAGAGAATTTTCTGATGGGGGAATTTTTCTCTGGCGAAAGTGAAAATAGGTTTTTATGAATTTTTGGAGAAAGATCAATATTTTTAATATTAATAACAAATATTCTTTATTTACACACTTTTCGAAAGGTTTTGGAGGTTGCCCTTTAGGTATGTAAAACAAGACTTTATCCGCGATTTTTTTTTTTTTTTTTTTTTTTTTTTGGAGTGCCAACATTACTGTAATTAACGGCAGTGGTACATATTAGGCCTATGATTTGAGGGACGACCGCGATCCAACTGGTGGAAAAGAGAGGCAGGGGAAGAAGACTCCGGGCCTCCTCAATACAAATAAAAGAACAAAACTGAATATGTTATGCAGCTCCTGCGTGATGGATTTTTTTTTTTTTTCAATAAAGTATACTTTGCTACCTCCTAGGAGGGAAATGGGATGGTACAAAACCGTAGGCGACGAGTCTGCAGGTCTTAATTCATATGTTCATCGGTCCATTGACCAATGGTTCACTTGACCCAAGGTGTCAAAAATATGGTAAGAGATATTACCTATGACCCAAACATGGGTGTCAATTTAATGACACGTAACCATCCATCAGAGCTCCTTCGTTTTGAACCGAACGGAAATTAAAAATAAAACGTATTCGGTTTTATACATGGGAAGTATCGGAATATATCAGCCAAGCGTAGGGCTATCTACAGGTTACCGCCCTTTTTAAGCAACCATAAGATACTAGGGAATTTTTTCAGTTAGCCCACCGCTAAAAAGGCAACCACTCTTAAGCGAGGCTCCATAAGTGAGAATCCATTGGACCACAGGAAGACCACCCTTCTCTATTGAATGATAAAATCGAATAGAGCGTTAAATCGCCCACAAAGTACGTATATTTAAAAAATAGGAGTATTTATTTAAGTGTATAAATCAAATTTTTAAGGTTCAACCTTTCGTTCAATCAGATATAAAGGCAGAGAGAATCAAACGTGTTCTCTTATTTTAATCCCCTGGCACTGGATTAATTCTTCTACTGCTGTTAATTCAATTATTCCGAAGAAGTTAAGCCTTCCTTGTGTCAATTTCAAAAGTATCTAAACTACTTTTTGGCCAGTTATTAGAACGGAATATATCCCCTTTCCGAGGGATTTTAAAGATTTATTAAATGGGTCGGACTAATCCCTTAGGGAAAAGATATCAGTTTAATATTTATAATTTTGTTTTTATTACAATATAAAAGATAAAGGAAAGTAAATCGGTCCACAGCTTGTGGGCGTCGCTATGCTAATAGGTTTAGTTTTTTGACGAGCCAAGATAGGTGCAATAATCTTATCTGCGGTAGGATGTGGGCAAAGACAGGACCGACCACTTAGTCTTGGCGCCTTACAGGGGTGCTTTTTCATCTTTCCTTTGGCAGGTAGAGAATTAGCAATCCTCAAAGGACGGGGCATTGATCAGACACCCACGGAGGTTGGGTGTAACAGGATTAGACGGCAGAATTGTGAGTAAGTGATTGGCTAATGGGATCGTTAGCAACTGCCAAAATGAGGACGAGCTTTTGGCAGGCATTTCCGGATCTAAAGGGGCAACCTGAAGTACATGTCGCATTTTTAGCACGTTTCCTCCCTCCCTCCATAAGGGGGTCGCTTTGAAACGGATGCTGTTAATTTTGGGGTAATTCAGGCGTCAATAATTTAAGGTTTTTGGAGATTGCATTGGAGTAAGTCTCTAATTTTGTTGAAGGAGGCCACCTGAAATTTTGAGTAAATTATAAATAAACTTTAATAATTAAATAAATAAATAATTTTTCGTCGTTAATTCAAGGGCGAGACGGAAATCAATAATAATAAGCAGGAAGCGACTCAAGGACCCTCCCTTCCTGAGTAACTACACCGCACAAACAATACACATAGTACAATAACCATTTACTCTTATACAAGGTCATCGACAGTACCCACCCCAGGATCACCTTCCCTGGGTGCTCTACTTGGCAAAAGGTATAAAAAGCACTACCTACGAAAAGTGGTGAAATCAAAGCCCATTCTAGGCAAGCGCGAACCTGGAGTGAGGGAATTATTTACCAGACCTATGTTTTCGGGTAAGATTAAGGATATTTAAGAAGTTTACAATGAAGCACTGGCTTGAACTTGAAGGGGAGTGATACTTCACCCGCTCCCGTCAGAAAATGATCAAGAAATAAACAAAAACGCATGAAATAGATTGGACAAATGCATAGTGCAGTCTTGCAAATGTATTACCCAGAAGCGGGCACGAAAACAGCACGGTGTCCAGCAGGAAGCAGCAATCGTCCGATACTTCTTATATATCCAATAAATTTATGTACATTTATAGAGATAAATTATTTATTTCGGTTCGATAGAAATCCCCCAAATTAACTTGAAACGGAAAAAAACAGCCCCCATAATAATAATAATAAAAATATATTTGTATAGTAAAAATATATTTGTAATATGTTTATTTTTTAGTCGATTTTTAAACTTTTTTTAAATATCAAATTATATTATCAATATATGTTTCCAACAAAAAGAAAATGTTGAGACTAAGTCTTACACTTTCACGATCCATGTTCCTTAATGTTTTATGGTCTTCTGGATATGATCGACCGTCCGTGTCGACTTGGTAATAACCGACGTTTCGCCAGACATTCTGCAGGCTTCCTCAGGGCTTCTTCTAAGAATGAAAATAGGTTTCAGTCCGGTGAAATTTACACCTGGCCGAGGTCGTAGGGTGCCTTTCCTGGACTCTGAATGGTCGAGTCTTCCTGCGCTGTTGGATTTCGTGGAATTTCTTAATCTTCTTCTTCGGTTTCTATTCTGAGCTTTTGAAATTGCATGGGGGATTTGCTTTGTATACATAAAAGCTATAATTCTTCAAGTGGGACAGATAAAAATGACAAAAAAAAAAGTTTCTTTAATGTCCAGTGACTGAAGAGCTATAATTTCAAATTTGCAAAGCATTATTGATTCTATTATTCCGGCCAACAAACTTAAATCAGAAAAAAAAATCGTAACAAACTTTCACAAAGCCATTCACTACCAATAAATTTCGTTGCCTCAATTCCAGTGATTCAATCGAGTACATACCCTACCGGATTTACATATATGATTACATTTTATCATATTTTCCTCGTATATCATGACAAATCTTCCTAGAAGGTAACAAATCAAGGCTGGACTAAAGTAACACCTTAGCGACTCCTGCTGTAGGGTGAAGCAGGTTGTTAGAAGCCGTGTACAACTTCAGCCCTCATAAATACATCAGAACCAGTTGCTACTTACATTTCTCAAATAAACCAGTAGAACTTCTGCTTAAGGACTTAACTAAGAAGTTCTTCAATGGGATAAACTAGAAAATGCTATATCAGAAGAGTATATTTCTCAGCACTTGTCACCAACTGGATTTTAAGCATTATAACAATAATACAAATATGAAAACCGTAAGCCTTTGGGCCGCTGTAAGGACAGCGTCATCAGTGCAGTGTTTCTTAATCTGCGTTCGGCTTAACCTTACCGGGGTTCGGCGAGCGAAACAAGTAGGTTTTTTTATCTTTTGAATTCTTCCAATAAAAATGTTTTCTACAGATTTACAAAATTATTATTAAAGTATCCACAGATAAATTTCTACAAATATTTATCATATCTTAAACCCTATGTGATTATGAGAGATAATTTATTACTCAAAATGAATGGGATTGCGGGGGCTCATTAAAAGAGATATTTCTTCAGGTGGGGATCTCAAACTAAGAAGAAAGAATCCCTTTCGTAGCGTATTTACTTTTAATGTTTAGTCCAGATGTGATTTGGTGTTTCTTTAACGGCCTTTCTTAGGGCAAAAAACTGCAGAGGTATCATCATAGCTTGCGATTGAGGTTCTCAATTAAAATTTTGGTTGCATTCTGTAGACGTTTTAATAAATTGAAATTGAAGACCCGTTGGACGTGAGAGATAAGGCGTTTGTACTCCGTGCCTAAGGTCATGGATTTAATTCCCTCTAAGGGGATTGCTTTTCTCTAAAAAAAAAAAAAAAAAAAAAACAGAAAAACTTTCGCCTTATCCTAGCGAGAAAAGGGTGAAAGGGTGATAAGCTCACCTCAAAAATCGATCTCATGTAAAAATGGATGATAAAATTTAAATACAATAAATATACAACTAAAATAATATTAGATTAATTTTCTAATTGAGAAATTTTCTAATTGAGACCGAAGAGAAATTTTCTTGGTCTACTTCTTATAAACCATTTGACTACTATTGCTATTTTCTTACGAAGAAGAAGAAGAATTTATTTATTTATTTATTCAATTTAAGAGCTCCGTAACGAAGACTATAAGCTCTTAAACAATCAAAAAATGAAATACAAGAAAAAATTGAATAAAACATTAATGAATACAAAAGGAAATTAACACTTGTCTGTATATAATATTCACAGCTATGATCTTGACACCTCAGAACCTAAAGTCAACATTAAAAACAGAAGATTGCAAAAGAAAAAAAAAAGAAAGAAAAAGAAACCAAAAGTTAGTGAGTAACAATTTTTATCAAGAAGTAAGGCCATTTTATTTGAAGAATAAACGTTATGGAATCAGTAGTGAACATAACCTCTATGATTGAATTATTAAAGGACAATCCTTTATGCCCTAGTGATTGTGCTATAGTTTTATACACTGTGAAAGGCATAAAACAGCAAGAATATTTGTTACATTTGGCTGATATAGTTGGTGCTAAAAATATTAAATTTGCTTCCTATATTTCAGGAGGCAGGTTTTGTATACATTTACATAGTAAGAATGAGGTAAATAAATTAGTAAATGAGCATCGGAATATAAGAATTAGGGGACATAATATTTTATTAAGACGTTTTTTAGAGCCATCTAAAAGAATCGTTGTATCTAATGCTTTTCCTTCAATCTCTAATGAAGCGATTGAAGAAGCTATGAAGAGACTTGGGGTAGAAATAGTATCGCCCATACAATGTTTAAGAGCTGGCCTTCATGATCCGAGGTTATCACATATACTCAGTCATAGAAGACAGCTGTTTATAAATCCTGAAGGCATTGAAAAGCTACCTTCTTCACTGGTTATAGACGTTGAAGGGAAGCCTTGGAAAGTATTCCTGCAGACTGAAAATATCAGCTGTTTTATATGCAAAGGCCACCATTTGGCTGTCGGGTGTCCTGACGCTCCTAAAAATCAAAACGATTTTTCGACCGAAAATTTTGTTCCACCTGAAGAGTTCACACAGGGAAATGCTGTCTTATCAAACAGCTGTTCACTGGCTCAAGAAACATATGAAGTTATTCCTTTTTCTCACAGTACTCAAGGAGCCTCAACATCTTTCACAAATCCTTTTTCTGTTACTGCTGAACAAAACTCATCCAAAGAAAACCAACGCCATGATTTTCCTACATACACAATAGAACAGAATTTAGAAGAAAATGAAAATATTACAGAAGATATAGGAGAAGAATGTGAAGATACTCGTATGTGCCAATTATTGAGCTCAGCAGAAATAATGTTGCAAAGGTTTGAACATCTAGAAAAGCTTGCTTTGTTGAAGTTCCCCGGCACTGATATTCACATTGGCTCTGAACTTGACCTTGAACAAGATACAGCTCCTCCTCGCCTAGAAGATACCAAGGTAGTAGTGACAACAGAAACTGCGGTACTCGAGGCTGCGACACTAGCGCTTGATCAGAGTGGAGAATCCCCTAAGGAAGGAAAAACCAGTAAATTTGCGAAAGATTAATTCACATTAATGTTTCCTTATTCTATTTGTATTCACTTATGCATTTATTTTTCCTTTAAACCCTGGAATCACAACGTGGGGTCACCCGTGACCCCAGAGTTCTAAAAATATTTGTTATTTCCTACACATTCCAGCTGTTAAACCTGTCCGATCCTGTACCTTCCTGTCCTGACAAGGTGGTCATAATAGAGAGTTAGGTGTTTCTCATTACTAACTCTGTGAACGTATATAAAGCCTTTGGGTCACGGGCGACCCCACGTTGTGGTTTATGTAAGATTTTTATTTATCGAATGTAGTATGTAACGATAAATTATTTTTCACTGAAGATGAAATTCGTAATGAGTTGCTTTGGCAAATTGTAGAAGAGAAAAACGGAGAGTTTGGAGACGTTTTGGATAGTGAAAATAGTGATATTGGTGAAGTTTGTGATACGAGTGAAACAGAGGATAGCCATATATACGATGTGTTTTTTTATCATTAAAAAGACTGGAAAGCTGAAACACATTGTGCAAAGTGTAGTATATCTGAAAAATGTATAAATGAATAACAATATTTTTATTTTTTTGATCATTATAACGTGCATACATTCAAGTCACTATATTTTTTGTCCTTTTAAACCAATTTTACATATCATAGTATTTTTTTATTCTAGCAGTAATAAAGACAAAATATTATAGGAGAAAACGTTATATTTAATGTTGATATTCAGAGGACAAATATTCAAACAAACTTATGTCTAAATTTGTGGTATTTTGATGGTTGATTTCCCACTCCCCCATTTTTTAATTAAATAAGATTATTTGGTTATAAATTGTTATATTATACATGGTAGTCATCTTAAAATACCATTTCAGAAACCTAACACCAAATTTGTAAAAGAATTACGAAATACTAATTGGGGTCTTATATGACCCCACGTTGTGAGATTTGTAACAGCTTTATCATGTTGTGATTCCAGGGTTAAGTGTTCTACAGATCTATTTTAAGTTATTCAATTTGTTTAAATTAATTTTTTAGTAAGTTAGATTGGCGAATGAAACCTCCTCTGAGAGATTTAATCGATATCGTCGATTGGGCTATTCAGATTCTCATTAAACCGATAAATATACGATGCGCTACCGACCAAGAAGGACAAACTCTCAGAAGGTCGAGTGAAATTGCTTTTGGCCAGTTCGCCCTTTGGATATGCCTCATAGTATGCCCTTTGGATATCACAATGTATTAAGATATAAGGGAGACATATTTATGTATCGTTTAACTAGGCAAAATGCATTATTTCCGTGGCACCCACATATATAAAAAGTCCGTCACGCAGGAGCTGCATAACTAAGCACTTTCCTCAGAATTTGGGTAGTGTAGACTGCTTTCCAGAACAATTTGCTTAAAATATCCTACATAAATAAAATAAAAACGTGAATAGTTCTCATTTTGTAATGAGTAACTGATCAATTATTAATTTGCTTCCAGAGTTATGTTTACACATGGTACCTACTACACTACGTAATAAATACAAAAATCCTCATATTATCGTATTTTGTTCTAACGTAGGAACAGGATACAGTTCCCCTAGTGGTAGAAAGCGCTCCTTGCGGCGGCTTTGTGAACCTACGTCTGCCGGCTTTTCTATTCAAATATATTACAAATTAAACCCCCGCTTTCCGATTGACCGATTCAGCTCATTTTTACAACACTTCTTTCTCATGAGTTACTCACGACGTATACCGCGTTTCGTTACAATACAGCAGAAATTACGACCGGTATGAGTATATTAGGAATTTGGGTCCGGAGTAAACCCCTCCTTCTAATGAACCGATTTAGTTTATTTTTTCAACACATATTTACCTGTAGATTACCACTACGAATACCGAGTTTCGTCGAAATATACTAAAAATCACGGCTGGTAGTGGCGAATTGGTATTGTGGGTCCCGAGTAAACCCCCCCTCCTAATGAATCGATTTCGTTTATTTTTACAACACATATTTACCTGTGGATTAGCACTACGAATACCGAGTTTCGTCGAAATATACCAAAAATCACGGCTGGTAGTGGCGAATTGGTATTGTGGGTCCGGAGTAAACCCCCCCTTCTAATTAACCGATTTAGTTCATTTTTATATCTCATTTTTCTCTCTATATTAACACTACGAATACCAAGTTTCGTTGAAATATAACAAATATTACGGCTGACATAGTCAAATAAGTGTTTTGGGTTCGGGGTAAACCCCCCCTTCCGGTGGACCGACTTTGGTGGTTAACGAACTCGTTCAATCGTTTGCTAATTGAATGCTATATACCAAGTTTCGTGACGAAAAAACAAAAACTCTGGCCGCTATCGTGTTAACAGACATATATATATATATATATATATATATATATATATATATATATATATATATAGATATATATAAATTTTAACGGGGGTCATTTTCGGTGTCTACTAGGTAGGATCGATAAAGATTTGAAGAAATTTTTCAAAAATTCCGTCATGAGTCCAACCTCAATAGCTACTTTCCTTCGGAGGAAAGTGCTAATAACACTAGCATATGCATAAATTTTGTATCTTCGCGGTAAGTTCTATGAAAATTTTAAGAACTATTTCATCTATTATTTCAAGAATTCCTTTGATACTAAAATCATCTAGTTATTGTATTGGATATCCGGAAAGAAATATCGTTTTGAATACATTTTTCATTCTTAGGGTCGTAACATTTACTAAATGGCCAAGTCGCCGGACATAATCATCAAACCAGTCACATAATACTTCATCCGAATCATCTGAAGAGTTTTACCGCTCGAAATATGAATGCATCAATCAACGAAACGACCAATGAGTTACCGTGATGAGTATCACCGTTGAATACCTGCGACTGGGCGTAGAGGAAAAAAAACTGGGAGGCATCAATAAACAGGGAAGAAACGGCTAGCTTTGAGTACTCTTGAGTACTTTATCGTCGGACATTGATTACTTTTTAATTACAACCCTGGGGGACTTGTAACAAATTGCTTATTACGGATGGTATTTAATGAATAATAAACGTATAATGGGAAAACCAATCAGCTGTTTCTGTGTAAAGGACAAGTAATATAGCGTACATGAAATAAAAGTCCTTCAAACTGATGAAAATATCTATATAAGTATTATGCATGATAATGAAGCAATCAACAATCTCGTTCCATCGAAAAGTGCTAAAAAGGCTATAAATTTTTAATTAATTTGACTATTAAGTTTTAAATTAGCTGACTTAATAATAAACAAAAACGTTGTAATAAATATGCACCTTAAACTAATGGAAACTATAGCACACAAGTGAACGGACGCTGCCCATCAGTTACAAATCCCTTTTCCTCAACCTATATCCATCTTCATGCAGCTGCCATGTAGGAGAGCAATTGGCGGTACAACATATTTTCAATTCTTACAGGAACTACTCTCCTACAAACAAATCTTCGAAAATCGGCTCAACAATTGAACAATGTTTTAAGGACAAACAACACAACATAAAAGTCCGTCTCGCAGGACTGCATCATCTTAGCGCGGTTCCGTTCATATCCCTAGTCTAATTTGGAAAGATTGAAATAGAAGCAGTTATTATTTTGGTTCCACCAGTCTTTTTTTTTTAAATTAATTATTATGATGGCGTGTCAACCCTTAAGGTCACTAACGCCATTCCTGTGAGTAGTAAAGTCTTGAAAGGTCATGATTTACAATCTTACCTGGAAGGGTCCGCTACACTAGAAACAGACCCGCTAGTGACAAGGTCTTGGAAATCTATATTTCTAACAATAAATTGTTTTTGTTATTTTACTTAACCAGTTTTATTGTCAAATACATTATCCAACTATAAGCAATTAAAAAATAACAAGAAATAAAACAGACAAAAAGAACCATTGGAATAAACGAAATCAATTAATTTAAAGCTTTAAGCACTTTTTTCTCCGATTGACATCGCCTAATTAAAACTTTCTTCAGAACCTTTTTTGTAGAGCATTTAGTAAGCTTCCGAATGGTAATCTTCCGCTTCACAAGATTGTCAACGGTTTTCGAGATACTAACGAAATTATACAAAGTTACCAAAAGTTTTTTTGTCTGTTAATAAAATATTTTATTCTAACCCTTCCTTTACTCTAAACGTAACAAAAATTTCAACATATTAGTGTTGATGAAACTCCAACATGCAGAAAGTGTTTCAACTGTATCCCATAATTCTAAGTACCAAAATCAAAGACAAAGAACCCTCCCTAGGAAGGACGCTAGGCAGTTGAAAAGCTATATACCTTGGAAATCCATATCTCTAACATTAAATTGTTTTTCTTATTTTTCTTGACCTGTTTTATTTTCAAATACATTATCCAACAATAAGCAATTAAAAAATAACAAGGAATAAAAAACAGACAAAAAGAACAGTTCGAATAAGCGAAATCAATTACTTTAAAGTTTTAAGCTCTTATTTCTCCGATTGACATCGCCTAATCAAAACTTTCATTAGAACGTTTTTTTTAGAGCATTTAATAAGCTTTCTAATGGTATTCTTCCGTTTAACAAGATTCTCAACCTTTTTCGAGATATTAATGAAAGTAAACAAAGTTACTAAAACTTTTTATGTCTGTTAATAAAATATTTTATTCTAACCCTTCCTTAACTCCAAACGTAACCAAAATTTCAACATATTAGTTTTGATGAAAGTAGAACATGCAGAAAATTTTTCAACTGAATCCCATGATTCTAAGTACCCAAACCAAAAACGGTATTCAAAAAATATTTTTCCAATTTTCTCGAAAACGGTTAAAGCTATCGCCTTGAAAATGGTTTCATTCGTTTTCCTAGCCCAGGAATCATATAAAACGAGTACTTAGAAGCTTATGAACTCAAAAACGTAAGCGTTACGATTTTTTTTGCGCGAATTTCGCCCCAAACGCCATCTTCCAGTAGGCGGATTTTGCTGGTTAACGAACTTGACCTTTCAAATTGGACGAAGGATTTTTGTACCAAATTTCATCAAAATCGGACCATTCGTCTTCTATCTAGAGAGCGAACAGACAAATATATATATATATATATGTGTATATATATATATATATATATATATATATATATATATATATATATAAATATATACATATATATATATATACAAATTTGAACCACCGTTATTTTCGGTCTCTAGGGGTTCTGAAACGCGAAATTTTCTAGTCGGCACTTCCGGATTGTTTCATTGTATCAACCCTATAAGCGGGGTTCCTCCCTATGGGGGAGGGAGGAACCGCGCTAAAAAGCTTTTCAAATTTCTAAGAAGCACAGTCTTATATTCAGAAGTAAAACTTTAATTAATTATTTTATTTTCAAATTAGTATTCATTAAAATTATTATTATTACAGGTTAATAATATGTTATTATTATTATTTTTTTTTGTTAATGTTTTGTGCGTCGGTTGCTGACGCCATGAGCACATCTCTATCTATCTGGATCTATTTCTGTCTTTGCATATTTTTGTGTATAGATATTAGTTCCGTATTTAACAAATGTCGGAACTGAAGCTAAACTTATTAACTAAATCTAAATTTTAATATTTTCACTTCTACTTATATACAGAAGATACAGTTACATTTGAAACATATATAAGAACTAACCTTACACCTAAACCTAAACCTTAGAATCATTGAATATTTACATTAATATGTTACATAAAATTGTACACACACACACACATATTAAAAATACACTCATACAGTAAATACAGTCATACAATAAATACAAACACTCAATACATGCTGATTTATAATCAATACACTCATTGGAACGAAAGATAATAAATAAAAGTGAAACATGTATTCCTCAGTTATATGAGACTATACAGTTATTATTATTATTTATTTCAATCAATTTTGTAATCTTCATTAATTTTAATCTGTTCATTAACTTTTAATTATAATATATATTTATTGTTTTTAATTTTAACTTCGATTGACAATTACCAAACGATCAAAGCAAAATTAACAAATAAAATAATGTATACACCTATTTTTACTTTTCGAATAGTCTACTGCAGTGTTGGGCATTATTCGAATAAATTATTATTCAAATGAACATTCGAATACATTTTTAGTGAATGATGACTAATTCACTGAATTATCTTATTCACACAGTACATCATGAATTATTCGTTATTCATTATTCGTTATTCATCATTCGTTATTATTTACTTCTAGTTGGTCTACTGAATAATCCTACTCAAACACACATATATATACGTATTTCTGGCTGCCAACATTATAATAAATCTATCGTTATTCACTAAAACATGTTTATTCTGAATGATCATTCGAATAATTTGTGAATAAAACATAAACTTCATTCACAGAATAACGAATAATGAATAAAAGTAATTATTCTTCATTCATGAATGAAATAATACATTTATTCATTAATCATTATTCATCATTCTGAATAATTTTTGCCCAACACTGGTCTACTGATATTTTGTAGAATGAAAACAAAAATTACGGCCCTCGGGTGTACATTTATATTTGGAATGTAGCTCAGGTAACGCCAACTTGGAATGAACCAATTTCGCTAATTTTTACAACACATATTTTCCTGTAGTTGGGCTCCTGTCCAAAACTTCTCTAAAGTATCCGAGGAATAACTGCTTTTCTTTAGGCTTATTACTGGGGTCGTTAGAATTTGAAAAAACCAAAAGTTTTCAAATGATAGCCTTAGCACTGAGAATGGTATTAATGTATTGTTAAAAGTATTTATTCAGCCGATGAGTAACTACGCAAAAAGCAAAAAATATACAGCGAATACATAAAATTCAAAGATTAATGGAGCTTTTAAAATTTCTCAATAGTCAGGTATGTTTGGTTTCCATTGAAGTAGTAGCGCTTATGAAAGAATATAACATTAAATGTCATAATGAAAGCAATATTTTTAAAATATACTGGAATTTCTAAAACAGACAAATTTGAATTTGAATTCAAATTGCAGCAATCTTCGTGTACATAGCTCAATATTAAACAAGGCACTGTAGTAGCTCTTGCCAGCTTTTGTGCTGCTCTTGAAATTGCATACTTTCAAAAATAGAGAACTTATCAAAAATGACGTAATCGGAGCAGCCAAAGAAATGGGTCCAGAAAAGGTTAATTTATTTAAATCTGCCAGTTTGTCAGCAAACACCGTGGCTTGAAAAGCACAAGCTATCGCAGAAAATAAACGAACTCAACTTTCTTACTTAAGCACAAAAATAACTTCTCTGATTTAAAAGGTCGAATTCATTAACGACCAAAATTTTTACATCGAACTATCGTTTCGTGCGAAATATGAGCGACCAAAATTGCTGCACTCACATTTTTGCGTTAATAGGCTTGCAATTATATTTTTTGTAGGATCTGTTACGCAGAAGAAATTAATGAAACCAATTTTTATGGTGATGTCTGTAACCGTTTTCGAGGAAAGTGTGTAAAACTAGTTTTTTAACTATTTTTTTAGTTTGGTCATTCAGAAACGATGCATTCACTTGAAAAATATTCCAGACGTTTGATATTCTTCTAAACTAAGATATTTAAAGTTTGGAAACGTTAGGAGTTAAGGAAGTGTTTGAAAAAGAAGATATTTTATTTACTGACATGAGTAGTTTTGAGAGTTTCGTATCTTTTAATAAAGACCAAAGTCGGTTGGAAAATCGTAGTAAATGTATAAAAAAACTTGTAATGGTTTCTAACGTCCCATTTACTACGTCAGCGGTGGCCTTGACCTAGATGAAGAAGCGTCGTAAAAAAAAAAGAATAAAAAATAAAAAAAAAAAGACTATTCATGTTTTTTTCTAATAATTCCTTAACCCCAAATGTTTCCGATATATAATAATCTTAGATAAGATGAATGCCAAACGACCGGCTTAGTATGTTCTCTACAAAAACGGTTCTGAACTGATTTTCGATGGGACGATCAAAGTTTTAAAGTGCTTTAAAACTCCTTGCTTAGAACAGTTATTTTTGACTATTTTTCTCAGGATTTGATAGCTTTTAGTTGTCTTAGAAGTAAAATGGGTTTGCCCTACAATGAAGTTGTTTTGAAAGTCAAGGAGGCCGAGTAACTAATTTTCGCTACCCTATGTTTTCTCAGTATTGTGGTACATACACTTTTCTTCACGATTTCATTAGAGTAGGTGTTTAAAGTTTTCTCAAAATATTATCTATATATATCCCATGATTTTTCGGTGATAATAACGTTATGAGATTGCCCTTAGATGACTCAGTTACAGTGGCTCGGACACTTTTTTTTTCAAGTATCTGGGATTGGTTTTGAAAATTAAGGAATGACATTTTTGGAATAACATTTTTGTTTCCAAGTCATTCTACATAATCTACAAAATCGATTAGGAAACTAGACCAATAGTCGTAGATGACGACTTCTATTAAAGATATTTCATCAAAAAAAAAAAAAAAACTTGGCGTCTCTTTTTACAGTCCAATCTAACCGGGGTGCCTCAGCAACCGGGTGCATTCCTGCGTGTTGGTCAATTTTCGCTTCGGGGCTACCGACAGTTAACGCTCTTCTTGGACCTCGTTCTCCTAGAAAGCAGATCTTATCGGCCAATTAAATAAGCCCAACCAAAATTATGTCGTTCTTCTTTTCTCTTTGGCCGCCGGTTTCCGGTGTCAGTTTGCGGCCTCTTTGATCGCCTGAATATGAGTTTGATAAAAACAAGATGTCTCTCCTAATAAAAAAAAAAAAAATGTTATTTATATTTTAGCTTTAGAATGATTTCAAATTTCTAAAATATCTGCCCTTAGGACATAGTAATAAACCGTTATTAATATTGCATATTGATTGCTTAATTTAATTTCGGAGGACCCGTGTCATTGGGTGCTAAGGTGTGTGCACCCCGTGCCTAAGGTCTTCGGTTCGATTCTTACTAGGGGTGATGGATTTTATTTAAAAAAAAAAAAGGAAGTACATCTGCCCTACCTTGGCTAGAGGATGGTCAACTTTAGTGAACCCGTTCAAAAATCGTTGTCATTTATAAGTTGACGATAAAATTAAAAGAAATAAATAAAGCTTTGAATGAGTATATTACAATATTTTGTGATTTTATTTAGAAAAGTCGAAACTACGTCATCTTTGTGTGTTACTAAAGCTATTAACAAATTGAATTGACATGCATTCCCGCCCAAATTGAAATCAGTATGCGACGTTGGAAAGTGCTTAAGAATACGCGTTGACATTGCGTATCACAGGATTCACTGAACGGAATTGAATACATTAAAATTCATAAGTAAATTCATTTTAATTTGTTTGAAAATTTCAATCAATTGCTTTAGTACCAAAAACATTGTTAACAAATTAAAAACATTCCTGATCCCAAATAAAAATATTCCGATTTTCAATCTGTAAAATGTTCTTGATAGCTTAAATGACTTAAGTTTTTCTAAAAAAATATTTCAAATATGTAAAGTATGTTGTAGATATGCTTTATACGAAAACTATCAATCCAATTTAAACGAAATTTGGTTTTACTATATAATCATCATTTTCCTCCTAGAATATGAAGATCCTAAATGCATTTTAGCTGCAAAAAAATGTGTTTTTTCTATTTTTTTTCTAATACCTGCTGTTTTGCAAAGCAGGAATTAAATATAAATATTTTGAAATAATAGGGCATTAGAGAAAATTGTATTATACATTTTTAACTCCTTGGAAGAATCTCTAGCGTGAGTACTTTTGAACTTATGAGCGAAAGAAGTACAAAAACGTACTTTTT
The DNA here is from genome assembly GCA_946811695.1 of Gonocerus acuteangulatus. Taxonomy (NCBI): domain Eukaryota; kingdom Metazoa; phylum Arthropoda; class Insecta; order Hemiptera; family Coreidae; genus Gonocerus; species Gonocerus acuteangulatus. Next base: position 30,063,194 of record OX328127.1, read on the forward strand.
TATATTAAAAAAAAAAAGATCGTGAATTCCGGAAATTCGATTTACGCATACATCAATTATTGTTATATGAATTGTTCCATACACATTTCCCCAAAAATTAGCTTACCCCCTACTCAACATCCAACAGATACGTCCTAAATTATAATGGCATCCTCTGGGGAAACACCCTAATTTGATTTGAATGTTACATTTGATTCTGTCGCGTGGTCCTGGAATAGAATTAATCCCAAGATTAAATAGTGTTCGACAGGATTTGTATACATAAATACCTTGTTGTGGTCCATAATAAACTCTCTGGAAATGATCTCATCACTACTCCTGCAGTAAAAATTCAATTTGAATGACAATCATGGAATTCGAAAGGAACTATACTTATTATTTATTTATTTCTCGGTGGTCTTGGAATTCCACTCTGTCAGCCGGTCGTCGTGTCCTCCTACTCGTCAGCCTTATTAGGGAAGGATGGTGGCTGTGACGGGTTTATTCACGGCCTCCTTGATGACTGTTGGTGCGGATTGAACGAGTGTTCGTGAGGGTCTGGCGCCAAGCAGCCAACTCCCGCGCATTCCAGCTCTCCACAAGTAGGGCAAGATAGGATTGAGTGGGTCTCTTCCTGGGATCTGAATCTTCCGAATTTATTGGAATTAGAGGTAAGCAGTGCGGTTGTTGATTTATTAATAATTTGACGTATTAATACAAATTTACTCGTAGATTAGCTTTCCGAATGGAACAACATAGATTTAATTCGCCCGCTTTCCTTTCAAAGAGGCCATCATATAATCTTTTTATTGTAATGTGAGACTGCCATGTTTATTTATCGATTATATCGATTAATTAGGTAAAATATCTTTAATATTAAATGTTTTAATGATAGAAAGATTAGCAATTTCAGCGTCATCCATACTTGTGGATCGCGAGTAATGATAGAAAGAGCTCCAGATTCAAAAAAGATAAACACATTAAATGAATGTTTATCCAACCAAAGAAGAAAATCATTTCTCTTCATTCAGTAAACAATTCGATTAAGGTAAGAAGGTGCCATCTTGTTCTGCTTTATTGTGCGTCCTCTCCGGTAGTAGTCATATTTCTGCTTATGAGAGGTATTTCAGTGGATGGGTTCAATTTCACCTGATCGGAGGCGTTTCAGCTGATGGAAGGCATTTCAGCTAAAGGGAGGTGTTTCAGCTGATGGAAGGTATTTCAGCTAAAGGAGGTGTTTCAGCTGATGGAAGGTATTTCAGCTAAAGGGAGGTGTTCCAGCTGATGGAAGGTATTTCAGCTCAAGGGATGTGTTTCAGCTGATGGAAGGTATTCCAGCTCAAGGGAGGTGTTTCAGCTGATGGAAGGTATTTCAGCTAAAGGGAGGTGTTTCAGCTGATGGAAGGTATTTCAGCTAAAGGGAGGTGTTCCAGCTGATGTCATGTATGTCAACTAATCGGAGGTATTTCAGCTAAGGGAAGGTGTTCCAGCCAATGGAATATATTTCAGCCTATGAAAGGTATTTCAACTGATCTGAATATCGGCCTGTAGATTATCCAAAATGTCCGACTAGCAGAAACTTCGTCATCTTACTGTGTTTCTGTTCTTATCCCTAGATTCATTTGGAAAGCTTAAAACAGTTTCAGAAAACATCTGTTCCAACGATATCTCAAAGAAAAGCGAGATTTTAGGAGTCACAAAACACAGAAAACTGACAGTACCCAAATCGCTCACTCTTAAGAAAATCTGTTTTAATAAATGTTTCTCATTTGTGGTTTTGATGAAGTATTCGTTTAATTGTTAAATGCAATTAAAAAAAAAAACAATAAATTAAATACAAAGAAAAACATAGACAACAAACCGTTCAAAGGAACGAAATCAACACTTTCGACTTTTTAGCACCGATTTCTCCGATTGAGATCGCTCAATCGCAAATTGCTTAAGAATAGTCTTTGTAGGAAATTTAGTAAGCTTTCGAATAGTTGTGTTCCACTTAAGGACTACTTCAGAACCATTTACGAAATATTTAAGAAAATATACAAAATCTCAAAATTGCTTAAGTGTAGATATAAAGTAGTTATTTTCTATTTGTACCTGATGTAACCAACATATGCATGTCACTGTTTGCAAGAATGTCAAATGTGTTGAGTTTTCAAAACATAGATAATTTCTTAATTATGTTTTCTTAATTAGAGACATACGCGATACGATATTTCCCTTATTTTTGCGTACTTTATTAATTATGACTAAGAAATTACTTAATTATATTCGTCATACTAAATTAATGATTTGTACATAAGAAACGCATTGTTTCACATACACTGGAGCCTTATCATAATGTTTTTAGCTTTTAGAAAAGATATTTCCTTCCAGGCGAAGACAAGCTTTAGAAAAATGAAGGAACTTAAGTAAGTTTACTGAGAGGAAATTCACCCGGAGATGGGAACGAACCTATGAAAGTGATTAAGCGAACGTATGAAAGTGATTAAGCGGACCTATGAAAGTGATCATGGGAGAACCATCCGTCTAGTGATCACTCTCACTCTCCATCGTATAGTGGTGCATTGATGTATTAGGGGTTTCGACGGTAGCTCATCCTACTACCCGCTTTCTGAACATGAAGGATATCATAAACCGAGTACTGACGAGTGCGAACAGCCACTACACTCCAGACATTACTGTAGACGAAGTTACTTACCTAGATATGATCAAATAAAGGTCTGATCTAATACACACTTAGTGGCAAGACTCTTGGACTGAGACATGCGAAAACAAACTAAAACAGACAAAACAGCAGCGGAATGGCGATCTAGCGGGAAAATGGCAAGACGGAGAGAAGGAGTCTTACTGACTCGAATCCTTATTGAAGAAACCCAGCTTACTCAAGTACATACACCTAATGCTAAAACAAAACAGACCCACTTGTGAGCAGTGTAACGAAACACCTATAATAGAACACATACTGACAAACTGTTATTTGCTTGCAAGGAAAGTCGATAGATATCGTTCCAACTAAAGAGTGTTCTAAAAAAAAATTCCAAATCACAGGAACTGCGTGAACTTAGGTTGTGTCCGTTCTTATCCCTAGTATAATTTGAAAAGCATAGAATAAAACCAGCTAATGTTTCGTCTTAATTTTTTTTTGAAAAATATAAACACATTTTACCCAATCGATACTGATAGCCACTTCGTGACAACGGGCCGTCATACCTCGTGGCCAAATAGCCACCTTTGAGACAGGCCCTTTCTTCGCTTCGGGACTGAAAGCTACAGCTGTGACAGCTTTTTGCGATATCTAACGGTTATTTTATTAGCTCTGGTTACTATAATATCTGCTGTAGTTCATAAAAGCCCAATTTGAGCCTAAATAGAGGTTTCCGCCTGCTACCCTTATTTCTGTTTTACTAGTTGATTTTACACAGAGATCATGTTCCGTAGATATTATACTATCACCGAAATACCTAACGATATTATTTTTAGAAAAATTAATTTCAACAATTTTGTTGTCTGGCCCATAGCCCAGAAAGAGAAAATGGAAACGAGTGACTTTGTAAGTAAAGAAATAAGGAAAGCGTATTAGGAGACATGAGACGAGCGATAGAGGCTCAGCTATTTTAATAGCTCTCCTGTCTGCTATTTTAATAGGTCTCCTGTGGAACCAGGAGAATGAAACGGGCTCCACACCACGGGCAGCTAAGGTCGTGTGGGGTGCCGTCTCGTAAGGGTTAAAATGAGATTACTTTAACCAAACATACATGACAAACTTATTTTCAAGAAATTTCATGTTCGATCGAATATATTCTTTACATTTTCTACGATACTTTTTTCCATTTTCCTCGACAACGGTTGTAGATTTAGTATAGGAAATGTCGAGGAATGTGCATAGTTATGCCGCTCCTCCGTGATGGTTATTATTCATCACTTAATTTTCTTAAGATAAATATTGTTCAGTAAACTCATCCCAAGCGTCACGAACAACACCGGAAATGACTTCACAGTAAAGCAGTCTTCACAACCTGAAATTGATGACAGATAAGTCATGCGGGAAATGATTTCCAAGAATGCAAACTATTACACATATTTAAACGGCGAGATGAGTAGTTATATAAAGGGAAATCAGAATGAGCGCGTGTAGGCAGTATTTTGTGGAAAGAGAGTGATTCGACAGGAAAAGGGGTGGCTTTGCGTGGGTGGAAGATGAAGGACGCTCAATCAACGAGGTAATATTCGGCGCGGGATATGAATGGGTTATAATTTATGCGTATTAGACAAGCCAGAAGCAGTGGATGTTATAATTAGGATTGACATAGGGATTATCGTCTAAAGCAATACAGAAGCTGTTGCTGTAGAACGAAAAATATTTCCTTCACCTTTAGGAGGCAGAGGTTCAATAAATCTTTACCTATCTTTATTTACAACAATGAAAAAATACAGTACTAATAAATTGTTAAATTTAGTTGTGACTTGAAGCTCGAGAGGAGACAAGCTGTACAGATGCAGTACCCACAAGGCAGAGTGATTACAATCTGAATGAACTTCTCCTGGAGCTGGTCTCTAGGCCAGTTACGCTTCAGTCGGCGGAAGGGGTTATTTGGGATTTTATGTAATGATCGAGAGTTTAGAATCAGGTTTGCCTGTAATGATATTTTTGATTGAAAGTTTTGGATAATATTAGGATTGAAGTGTAAAATTGGAGACCAAGAATGAAGAGGATTTTAGCGCAGTTCTCCTTCCCTCCATAGGGAGGAAACCCACTAATCAGGTTGACCACATGACGCAATCCGGAAGTGCCCCCTACCATATTTCACGTTTCAGCTCCCATAGATCACAAAGATAACGGTGGTTCAAATTTGTATATATATATATATATATATATATATATATATATATATATATATATATATATGTATATATATATATATATATATATATATATATATATATATATTTGTCTGTTCACTCTCAAACCGGCTCAAAAATGGTCCAATTTTGACGAGATTTGATTAAAAAACCTTTTTTTTTTTTCATTTGAATGGTCAAATTTCTTTACCAGCTGAATCCGTCCACCGGAACAAGGTTTTTGGAGCGAAATTCTTGCGAAAAAAATCGTAATGCTTACTTTTTCGAGTTCATATTCTTGCAGGTGCACGTTTTACAGGTTCTTTAACGGATGAAAACTAATTTTTTTTTTTTTTTTTTTTTTTACGGCGCATCTACAACTTGGCCATTAGCGCCGGGCTATCTACAGGTTGCCACCCTATGAAAACTAATGAAACCATTTTTAAAACGATATCTGTAACCGTTTCGAGAATAATTTATACAACTAATTTTCCAATAATGGCACTGGGGGCATGAACGGAACAGCGCTAAGATGACGCAGATCCTGATTGCGGGACACCTTTGAATTTCGACAATTAGCTCAAAGCAGAGGGACGAACGGGCCCAGGATCGAAAGGCCAAGTTGCTTTTATTTTTCTATATTATCTGTGAAAAACAAAAACAAAAAAAAATCACAGTTAATATTTAGAAAGAGGGATTTATCTTATATGAATTCATCAAAACATATGCCGAAATAATTTTTGTTCTAATACGTTCTAAATCGGCAGCGTTCATTGGTCAGGTGTTGGATCCACTTGAAATATTTTACCCGTCACCGAATTATCCATTAGCAACTCCATTCTGAATTGAGGTAAAAGGCGATCCTCAACAGAAGTAATAATGGCACTTGGGATATAATGGTCATTACGACGGGTTGGCGTGCAGAGCGAAGAAGTCGTCTTTTAATTCGGCAGTAAAATCACTCTATTTGGCGGCTGAGTGAAAGGGCCGTGGATTAGGTGGTTCTTGGTATTCCTAATCACTCTACAAATCAATCAACCAATGTCGTCACGGCATCAAATCAAATAGGACACTGTTGGTGAAAGCAAGTCTCCGCTAATCACTTGGTGATTTCACTGCGAATTCCAATCACATCGGTGAATACTTTCGCAAATTAATGAAATCTCATACCACAAATGAAATCTTGGAGATTTGAAATTTGCACTATTGTTTTAACCGTTTACATACTAAACCCAGTTTCAGTTGAAATTTAAAGGCTAAGCTTCCTTATTTTTATATTGAAATATTTTTTTTTTTTTTTTTTATCCAATGCCCGACGGTGGCGGTTGAACCATTTGACGCCGAGACTCCCAGTATCCCTTAGTGAGGTGAGGAATATGGATGAGTTTGGGACAGACGAGGAGTTGACTTCCCACCATCCTTCCGCTTGAACATAGAAGGCAAATGTCTGAGTCTGCTAAGCCAAGTATTGAAATATTTCAATGGCCATATTTTAAAAAAATTGCTGACTCATGTTTTCTTTAATGTTTCCAAATAAGAACAATATTAGATATATATATATATATATATATATATATATATATATATATATATATATATATATATATAAAATAACAATGATAATTATATGTTATAGTTAATTTAAGACATAGTTCGGGAGTATAGAATGAGCCGTTCTTGAAATTTTGGACTTGAAAGTCACCTAACAGCGAAAATATTGACATTTTGAAAACTTTAGGAACTTTGAGGCACGTGTTAACGACCTCTTATCGTGGTCAAACTAGGGCTATCTAAATATCTGGAAAGTGTGGTCATTTTGTGGGGCGCCTTTTATAAACTTCTGACATTTTGAAAACTTTAGGAACTTTGAGGCACGTGTTAACGACCTCTTATCGTGGTCAAACTAGGGCTATCTAAATATCTGGAAAGTGTGGTCATTTTGTGGGGTGCCTTTTATAAACTTCTGACATTTTGAAAACTTTAGGAACTTTGAGGCACGTGTTAACGACCTCTTATCGTGGTCAAACTAGGGCTATCTAAATATCTGGAAAGTGTGGTCATTTTGTGGGGTGCCTTTTATAAACTTCAGACATTTTTTCCCCTTAAGGGCTCTGCGACCCCTCTAATATACAGTTTAATGAGGATCAAAATATACAGGTTAATTTACTGTTTAACATACAGTTTAGTAGGTAGGATCCATGAAGATTCGAAGAAATGTTTCAACAATTTTTTCATAAGTGCAACCTCAATTTGTAAATTCCTTCGGATGGTGCTAAAAAATACATCAATCTTAAACCGTACTTACAAAATATTTTAAAGTGACTCACACATTTAGGTACTCACTCAACGTCAAGAAGTAATGTATAAAAAAACTGGACACGTAAATCATTTATATGGATTTCACTCAATTAAGGCAATTTCTTCAGTTAGTTGAAAGTTAGGCGTCAATAACCGTGTGCAATTTCCTCTCGAAGCGACTTGAGGATTGGAAGGAACACTTTGAAATGTAGTAGCTAAATACTAATCAATAAGCAATGAGTCTGCATCTGTAGAGAAAACTACAGTATTTGCACATTCTGAAGAAATGTAGATGTTGAGGTTACACTGATGATAGAATTCTTGAATATATATGTCCATGGTTTCCCCCCAAAATAGGCATATATTTCGTATTTGCTTCGTTTCCGAGAAAAACGTGGATTGATTTAAGCATTTGACATTCACCCAAAAAATGATAAAAAAATGTCGGTAACGTTTGGTGTTGATGTAAAAATAGATAACAATATTTAAATGATAGAAAAAAAAACAGTTTCGAGATAATCAAATATTTTTTTGAATAACAATATCCATGAAAAATATCGATATCAATTTGGAAATCGTGTTAAGTGTGTGGGTCATATCGAAAGTTCAGTCAATTTTCGGAGAAATCAGTGCTTAAAATTCGTCGTAGAACATCTGTAATATAATAGTGAAAGGTAATTGAATCGATCCATGCAAAAAGAGCTTCAGTCCATTATTTCCTAATATTTCTGGAGGTAACTACACATTTCTATGTTAAAAGGACGTCAGTACAATACATAGTTGCCATAGAAACATAGTCCTAATTTTATTATTCCATACAGAAAGGGTTTTAGTCGAGTTTCCTCAAAACTACTGATTTTGGACTGAAGCCCCTTTTGCACGGATCTATTTAATTATGTTATTTATTTATTTAAACTCCAAGATAAGAAGATATATTTCTAATTAATCAATAGATAAATAAGGCTCTCTTATATCGTCATGCTCTGAATATATGTTCAACGCTTTAAAAAGAAACAAAACACCCGAAGCGTAGATCAAATAAATATCTGTTGTTTCATTCGCCAAACTAATCACCAAGTAAATTTGTATCAACTTATGTAAAAATCAAGATGAGTGCTGCCTACCTCTGATTTGAATAAGTCCGGAAGATTCAGATCCCAGGAAGAGACCCACTCAATCCTATCTTGCCCTACTTGTGGAGCGGGTGCTGGAATGCGCGGGAGATGGCTGCTTGGCGCCAGACCATCACGAACACTCGTTCAATCCGCACGAACAGTCATCAAGGAGGCCGTGAATAAACCCGTCACAGCCACCATCCTTCCCTAATACGGCTGACGAGTAGGAGGACACGACGACCGGCTGACAGAGTGGAATTCCAAGACCACCGAGAAATAAATAAATAAATAAAAAGTATAGTTCCTTTCGAAGTCCATGATTGTCATTCAAATTGAATTTTTACTGGAGGAATAGTGATGAGATAATTTCCAGAGAGTTTATTATGGACCACAACAAGGTATTTATGTATACAAATCCTGTCGAACACTATTTAATCTTGGGATTAATTATATTCCACGACGGAATCAAATGTAACATTCAAATCAGCAGGGAGGACTCGAAGAAACATCACATATCTGGTTTCCTCGCGGGGGGGGGGTATTGTTATTCCAGGAATGAAATTAGAATCTAAAAATAAAGTTAATCATTTACACTACCCTCAGTGTCTCTATCAGCATTATGTGAGAAAAAAGCTCATTCTCAATTTCTAAGGTTTTTGGGTCTTGTTTAGGACAGGCCCGCCAGTGATTTTATCTAGTAACAGTTACTTATTGATAAATAAAAAAACATGGGTTAAAGGAACATATGATTTATTTAATAAAAACATTTTACACATAACCAAAAACATTATCATACTTTTAATCAGTTCCTCCAAGTACATCTGGATCTTATTTTTACACATAACTTTCTTCGTAAAATATCATAATGTGGCCTTTTTTACAATATCTTTCCTTGGGTAGAATTCCTCATTCGACAAAGAAAATCCTGGCTCGTTGCTCTTCTTTGCATAAATCGTAAACATCAAAAATATTCATAGTTTAATACTTTTATAACCGCAAATACACAAACAATACTAAATTAAATAGAATTTAAACATGTGTTTTTATTTCTGTATCGATGGTATCAAATTACATAGTAACAGTTACTGAATATCATTATAAAATCACTGGCGGGCCTGTTCTAAACAAGACCCAGGTTTTTTTTTACATTGAAACACTGAAATTTATCTCTTTTGTTACTGTAAACACCACAATAAAATAATTTTCATTTTTGGGGGATTTTTACAAGACTAAAATTGTTTAACTAATCCCTAGTGATCGATTATCTTCTGTAAGTTTTTAAAACGCCTTCAATAATCACAGAAAATTGTATCAACGTTACATCAACAAAGACTGATTCGCACTAATATGAAAAGAGCTATCTAACTGTGAAGACTGCACAATGTTGCAAGCGCTGCCTTCACGAACCACCATCGGCGTTCGTATTGCTGTCTGAAGTCTCCTACACTTTACTGATGATCGTCTGTAATAGACATGCGAGTATAGAATGACCTGTAAAAACCTTTTTATTCAGAAGATCCCCTTGACCCAGGAGATTAATCCGTGTGAAAACAGTCAGGTTTCTGTCGTGATAGTTAATAAAACTACATTCCTTAATAAGAATGAGTTTTATTTTCAACGTTTGGGCTTAAATTTTGGACTATGATGAGGATCTGTTGGGGCGTCACCACATTTCAGACTTTCCGTTCCTCAAAGTCCAAAAATTTGGCAATAAAAGCTCATTTTTAGTTTAAGGTTTAGTATTATTAACTATCATGGTCGAACCCAAAATGTTTGCAAGACTAACAAACCTTTTTATGTTTATTGTAGTCACTGCTTTTCTAATGAACGTGCACGTTTCTTTGAATTCTGTGTGGATGTAGACTATATTTGAGGACCCCAGATGTCTAGGGGTCTAAGTGACAAACTAAATGTTTTGTGTAAAATGGAGTCAAAGTTGAACATATGTATCTGGTAATAGGAAAAACTAGATTTTTACAGTTCCGATCATACTAGACGAATCCTCCGGCCCTTAGCTGTTTATTATCGATGATCCATAATTATTAAATCATCCGGTTTATGATTAAAATGCAACAGGATTTTAGAATCTGTAGGTACACAGTCCCTATAATTTCCTTCTGGACTTAATATTACAAAAAGTGACAATAATCAAGAGAACACAAGCTAAGTGGCAGCAAATGTCAAAAAAATCATTTGGATCTCTTTACGACCCACAAGATTACGGTGGTCAAAACGCTTTCCTGTATCTAACTCTGAGGCCCGCATATTTAAGAATTTCGGGATTACATTAAAATAAAGAGTTATTTAGCTCTTAATTAGTATATTGTAATTGAGTCCTCTTTGAAATTAATTCGAGACCTTTAGTGCTCAACTAAAACTCGCTTTAGTGTTGTCCTTGTCTTGCGAAAATAGTCTCCGATTAAGGCGTTAAAGTATTATTAATTACATACACCCAGATAGCGGCTAAGTACTTACACCTCCCAGATAGTACGTGACCTGCCGGATACTCCAAGGTGCGGCACATGAAAAGGTTACATATGTAACAAGAATATGTGTTTCAAGCCGATCGTAAAGAGTTATTATCTGTTGGTAAACACCTTCCACATTAGGATGAACATTTTGATGAAATGTTCCTCGGACGATATCGGACCTCTATCGAAACAAACATTGCGCAAAAGGCTTTTTGATTTGTTATCCAATACGAAATAAGATTTATACTACGGTTTTAACCCAACCCCAGCTGTACTTGTTAGTTTACAGTGACCTTTCGGCGAGCAGTTACAGCACAACGGTAAGGCACACCTAAGTGTGGGTTCTCGGATTACTACGTCATGTAGATTTGATTAGCGTTATAGCTTCTGCGGCTCCTTGCAATAACTACAAACCTTCGCCATATTATACTATCGACAGGATATCTGACAACCTCCATGCAAAAAGGAAGAAACTCAGATAAGATGGAGAGTTAATTTTCTTGGAGGAGGTTAATATATTAGAAAGTTCCCGGTTTGGAATACTTATCTCCTATTTATATAAATTCTAGCATCAATTCTAAATAGATTCCGCTTGAAAGGAATTTCACTTTGCAATTACGATATACATAAATACTAGTAGTACGTGCCGTCTTCAAGAGGAACATTACCATAAGGCTCTACAGAGATGATTTGCTTCGAAAACATTAGACTTCCTTTATAATTAGTTCCTTCCTGGACGACTTAAATATTGCAAGCGAGTGTTCTTTAATGATGATGGTATATAAAAAAGTCCGACTCGCAGGAACTGCGTCATCTTAGCGCGTTTCCTTCCGTATCCCAAGTCTCATTTGGAAAACGTGGAGCAAAAAAAGGTAATACTGTCTTTTGATGTTTCATAAAACATTAGAAAAAAAAAACTCCTGCAGAAAAATTTCGATAAAAAGCGAGATTTATGGACCACAGTGCACAGGAAAGTGGCAGTACTGCCAATGCCGACCCTTCACTTCAGTATGCTAAGTTCTTTACGGGATTAGCAAGCTTGGTCGTCGGTCTCAGAATACAATTAATCTATATATCTAAATTTTGAAAAATATCTGAGACATGACGACACATAGCACTGGGCGTTTTGACATGAAATGACCCAGTAGCTAGGCAGGAAAAACTCAATTTCGCTGTCAAATATGACAATTAATACGAACATACTTGTCCTTTACTTATTATTTTTTAAGGAACAAATGAATAAAAATTGCCAAAAATTAGACAAAACCCCATCCAAAAGGGGCAGCAACGATATATCTGAATAAAATCGCTTTAGAAAAATTTCGTAAAAACCGTTTTTGCATGAAAACTGTCGAAGGTGCCTTACAATTACCACGATTTTTCAACCGGTTTAAGAAAATATATAAAAATCCAAAGCATATTCTAGTTGCAAAACTAAAGCAAAACTGTTAAAGATGTGGTTTTAGAAATGGTCTTATTTGATTCCTCACTCCAACCTTATACGAAGTGAACCTGGAGCTTATAGAGACAAATCCGTAACATTTGAGACAATGTATTTTTACACCAAATTTCATCAAAATTGGACCATTTTTGAGTCTGATCCAGCGCGAAGTGACATTATATATACATATATTTAGGGGAAGGTGTTGTACCTCTGGCCGTCTTGTACCTTTGACCACCGAGGCTGTCGCGGCACATAGCAACATTTTATAAATTCTGGTGTAATTAGTGTTTAGCTCCTTCACTAGAGGGCTTGTGTAACCTACTTTGGATTATTCAAGTCAAAGAGGATTCTTGCAAAAAATACTTATCCATTTCTATAATAAAAATGTAAGTTATTTATTGATGACGTTTTCCCTCATAATATTTTTTGTATTAAGTCTTTATAGTTGGAAATCATTTGACAAAGTAGCTATTACAATAAGAAACATGGTGTAGCTTCTGAAATTGATTTATCTTAACCCTAAAATTTTTAGCATGCATTTTAATTTACACTACCAGGGTGTTGTACATCTGACCACGACTAGTTGTTGTACCTTTGACCAGGTCAAAGGTACAACACACCTGAGTAATTTTTACAGAATTCAACTTTTATGTTCTTCTGCTACAATTTAAAAAAAAATTAATATTGGTTTCATGAATTGTTCATAGAATTTAAAAATAATAAATGAAATGAGTTCAAACCGTCATTATTAATCCTCAGTGTAGCAGTTCGAAAATATCGCCCCTTATCGTTCCACTCGAGGTTGTAAGACATCATCGAAAAGCAGAGGCAAGGAAAATGTCAAATCGGGGCCGGCCTAAAGGGAAACCTCGTATCCCGACAGATATTCCTGAAAAGCTAATTACACTGTTCTGCACGAAAATCGTCCTTCAAACCAAAACATGCTTTCTTACTGTTTTCAAATGTGCTGAACACGAATTTGAAGTCAGATTCTGTCTATCACGCACAGTTTCTTGAGAAATTCTAGTTTTTTATCCAAAAATGTGAGTTTATTGTAAATTTGGCGAATTTTTGTTGGCATCAAAACATAGTGAAAATAATTCAAAAGCCCGATGATTTTGAGCGCAATGAAGTATATTTGAACGAAAAAAAATTTGATGGGAATATTACAAGTGGTTGAAGAAATATGGCTAAAAGTGTTTTTTCAGACTTGAGGACCTCATCTACTCAAGGACCTCACTTTTGAAGCAAAGTTAAATACAACTGAGAAAAATGCTTGGATTGCTTTTCGAGAGGTATGTGCTAAGTTTTTGGGAAACGAAAAATCTAGAGACTACCGAAAAATAGTCCAAGAACTGCTTACTTCATATAAAACATTGGGATGGAATATGTCCTTAAAAATACATTTCCTGCATAGTCACCAAGACTTTTTCGCCCCAAATTTGGGTGCAGTTTCGGACGAACATGGAGAACGATTCCACCAAGACATATCCAGAATGGAAAAAAGATATACTGGCAAATGGAATGAGAAGATGCTGGCGGATTACTGCTGGACACTGCAGCGGGAGGCAGAGGAGGAAGAGTACAAAAGAAAAAAAAAAACTTATTGACGATGTGTGTATGTTTTTTGAGTTGTGTCATATCTAGTATTATACCTGATATCATGCAGGATTCAATTAATTATATTTTACCGTTCAAAAAGAAAAAAAACCTTTTATAATAAAGACAATAATTTTCAAATACAATTTTTCATTTTTTCCAAGTTTCTCCTCTTTTCTCTCAAAATCAGAGGGTGATAGAATTTTTCTGAGTTCAGATTCGGACTCAGTACACCTGAAAACATGAGAAACAGGCAAAATTGTTCAAGGGAGGGGAGAAAAGTTTTTTTTTGCAGAACAGTGTTATTGAAGGTCGAAAAAAAACGAAAGCACCCCCCTAAACGTAAGGCACCACATACAAATAAACCCCTTCCTGAAAAAGTGGTAAATTTCTGGTGGACACGGAAATTTCTTCAGGAGAAAGTGACGTTGATCTGTCTGATAAATGTCGTGAGTTAAGTCGATAACCAGCAACAATTTGAAATATATGATTTGGAAAAAGGAAATTTTATACTTGTTAATAATAAAAGTAAAAAGACTATTACATATTTAGTCGCAGAGATCTGTGATAATAAATGTCCAATATTTAAGATCCAATATTTGAAAAAACTAACTATAAGTGACAAGTTTGAGAGAGCAGATGTAAATTTGTATGATATTGATGTTCAAGGCATTGTGCTAAACTTCCATACCCTACTATTGCTAGTTGATCTGCTTGACAGTTAAAACGTTTATCGATTGGACTGGATTTTTCAGCATATTAAGCATAACATAATATCAATAAGCGCTTTTTATTATGCTTACATCCATGTCCTGCATTTATTAAACTTACAATTAATTATAATATTACTCAATACAATTTTTTTTCTGCACTGCTGTGTTGTTTTTACCTGGTCAGAGGTACAACACCCTATGGTCAAAGGTACAACTACATGTTGTACCTTTGACCTCTGTACGATTATTTTTTTTTAAATTAATAAAAAATATTAAATGTAAAGTTAGAAGCTTGAAAAAATTAAATATGATAAACAATAGAATACTAATTACAATGAAATAAAAAAAATGAATTTAGCCTTAATATTCAAGCTAAAAAAAATTCAATTGTGCAAAGTGGTCAAAGGTACAACACCTTCCCCTATTTATATATATATATATATATATATATATATATATATATATATATATATATATATATACATATATATATAATATTCATTCAATCATCTAATTTAATGTTTTATTAAAATTATGGGATTTGTTAGAATTGTTCTCCTTACACTGTAAATATTTCCTTTTGAATCCCCAGTGTTTAAAAGCAATCTCTTTCATTCCTCTTAAGTTCAAATTTGCCTTCCTTCTAGTCCCACCCCGCAATATCTTTTCATTAGTTTACATCTCATTTCAGGTACCTAATATTAGGTTGTAAATCTAAATAGCTCATACTGAGATTCAAGGGTTCTTCTTTTAATTTAATCCATTCATAAGTCACACATTTATTTCTCTAAAAAAACAAATGTAATAGAATAAAGTTATTTTCATCCCCCCCCCCCAAAAAAAAAACAATAGATCAAACTACTAACTAGTTATGAGGGTTGTAGGTTCTTCTATCTCTCTCCTGCACACTCTTCACCGCACCCCTTATGTGTGGAACAAGATTGATCGAGGAAGCCCCAAAGTAGGAACACAAGTTTTGTTTCATCCATTGAAACAAACATCTCTTGAAATATTCCCGACTAGAAATGACAAGGAACAGGTTGTAGTATAGTTAGCAGGTCCCAGGGCGCAGCACGCCTACCTTCCTTTATAAATAGTGAAGCGTGGGCCAGATCAGACCTTCTTGCGACATCAGGTTCCTTACTAACCATTCTGAACCCGTTTCGTTTTCCTAAGTTTATTTAAAAATGTACAAGTTTTAAAATATTAAGAAAAAGAATACCCCTTGGGCATTTCTGTTTTAGAGCGTTTCTTCCCTCCCTCCGGAGAGAGGAAACCTACTTATGGTGCAAACTTTATGGTGCAATCCGGAAGTTCTGATGAGAAATGTCTTTGTTTCAAACAGGCTCGACCGCGGGACTTTATTAAAGGCTGGGTGGACATAGGGACGGTTTGGAGCTCTGGATCCAACCCTTGAACTACAACCCAACAAGATTACAACTTTAGTTTTGACCTCAAGTCCTCCAGAAGTTGTGTGACTGGAGTGTTTAACCACTAATTGTAAGCCAATCGTACATATGGGCACCTCTCTCTAGTGGCTATTGGAGGTACTGATGACTGGTAGCGAGAACAGTGTATGGCACCATTTGCTAGTATAAGATAGCAGTGATCAGTTTGTACCATTATTTCAAGTAGAGTGGATGTAGCCTGGGTTATTGTGCATATGGGCACCTCTCCCTAGTGGCTATTGCAGGTACTGATGACTGGTAGCGAGGACAGTGTATGGCACCATTTGCTAGTATAAGATAACAGTGATCAGTTTGTACCATTATTTCAAGTAGAGTGGATGTAGCCTGGGTTATTGTGAAAATTGGTGCTTATTGTGGACTGCTAACTTTTGAGAGCCGTGCAAAATCGTTTTCTTTTCGTGTTGTTATTTTTAGCCAATAATAATTTTACAGCGATATCCGGAAAACAGAGATCTTAAACTACTTTTTGAAGCACACCTTATGTCACGCACGCTTTTAGGTTACGTCGTCTTTCATAGATGGGGTGGTGTGAATATTAGCACCCTTTCTTGGTGCAAATATGAGTCCGCATTATAGAGTTGCAGAAAAACCGCAATTTTTTTTCAGGAACTTCGATTCTTCAGAAACTAGATAGTATTCGCAACTTTTGTCTCTGAAAATATTCGGGTAGAGAGGTGTGGGTTAAATGTGTTATGTGCCAAATGTGGGCAC
The DNA here is from genome assembly GCA_946811695.1 of Gonocerus acuteangulatus. NCBI lineage: Eukaryota > Metazoa > Arthropoda > Insecta > Hemiptera > Coreidae > Gonocerus > Gonocerus acuteangulatus. The sequence continues at coordinate 30,079,832 of OX328127.1, forward strand.
ACTTAGATTGTAGGGGCTGAAAGAGCCAGTTATGTTTAATACTTCTGTAAATTAATTATAATAATTGTTTTCATGGAATAAATAAATTCCCTGTCATTTTACATTGTTTTATCCTGTTTGTAAATGATTTTAGTGACGTTTTTTGAAAGGGTCATATTTACACCCCACTTTCTCTGTTGTTGTTTTAAAAGGTTTTTTTGTAAATCGTCCTTTTCACAATGAAATAATTAATCATTGTTTTGCTTTTTTGCATTTGGGTAACATGTTATAGTTGTTAATGAAAGGCAACAAGGCGTTATTCTCTTACATTTCTCAATTACTGCCATTAATGGCAAGAAATGGCGAATGGTTTAGATACATATTCTACGATGAACAGGATATAAGGTTCCAGATTGAAATGTAAAATAATGGTTGTCATCTTTCAATTCGGGAGTTCATGTATAAGCCGTCAGATGCAACTTGTTAAGATTAGCTGATAGCCTATCTTAACAAGCTGTTCAGTTGTCATTCAAAAAGGTCATGTTACATCTGAAGAAGCCGGATGCGTTCTACTCTTGCGAATGAAGCTGAGCAAAGCAACTTTAAGAAATAGATTTAGATGAGGGTTGGACAAATTGTATTTGAATTATTTATTTATTTCATTTGTGCACAGCAACTTTGGCAATTTGTACATTGTAAGTGTATGAAAAGTTAGCCGTGAATTTTAATTAATACAAAATTTTAAAAACTTAAAATAAGAACTACTACAGTAAATCAAACTAAATAAATAAATAAAAAAAATAAGTAAATGAACCAAAATATGTAAATACTTACACATTTTTTTTTTTTTTTTTTTTTAATTTCTGCAACAATTTCTATTCGGTCATGTCCACAGGCAGGTCTAAATTTTGCAGGATTTTAATGTTTGTCAGTATATGTTTCACGGTGACTGTTCGTTTTAAACAGTTCAGTTTTGTCATAATGTGCAATTGGGTAAGCAGAGTATGAACTAATAGGAGTCAAGTTGGTACTTCTTTTTATACTTCCATAGATACTAGGTTCAATTTAACGGAGAACACAAAGTCTTTTATAATTGAAATTCTATACAATTACATAAGCTATGATGATTTCCTAGAATGAATGGTTCGGAGGATGATGTTCATTGTGTTGATAACCAATGAGGCGGAACACATCAAATAAATAAATATATATATATATATATATATATATATATATAGAGAGAGAGAGAGAGAGAGAGAGGGAGTCCCAAGTTCCCGTGCCACCCCCCTTAAAATCTGCAAAGGTTTTAATTCAGGTTTAAGAGTGAATATTTAACATCATAACCTCCTCCAGATGCCCTAACATTGGAATTTTCAATTGAATGCCATACTTTTTATGACGGAGTCTTGTAAAAAATCTAAAATTCTAAAACGAGTTTAAATTGCTAAATTTTCGATTAGAGGGAACCTGCAATAAAACGTTTTTTAACCCGACTTTATCACAGAAACGGTACATTTTGTTGAAAAATTCTGTTACATAAAAACTGCAGCTAACAAAATTATCTTTGATATAAGGCTACGAAAAGCAATAGATTCTAAATTATAATAAAAATTAAATCGAAATAGCGATTATGTATGAGTATAATATAATCAGATAATGTATGGTTCTGCAACAAGTACAAAACAATTAAATGTTATTGATGAATATTAGAAATTAAGAAACCACGTAGGACTTAATGTCCTACCAGTTGGCCCAAAAATATCTGGTTATTAGAAAGGTACATAAAACAGAAATAACAATAACATTTCAACATTGGTTATACTCCATAACCGAAAGGTTTAATGGTGATTGATAGGTACACGAAGAATCGGAGACGTTGGGGAAATTATAGTGACAGCAGTGAATGTCTAATAACAGTTCACTGTAATAGCTATTAGCAACCATCACTATGAAATAGTTCTATTATTTATAATGGCCCATTTTAAAGTAAAAATACGTTTTCAATTTTATTTTTTTGTTAATTAGGTCGTAAAGTCGGGGTAGAGAGATTTTTTTATTCGGTAAAATAAAATACGTCCAATTCCTTCACAAGAAATTTTATTTTTCACGCTAAACGCTTTTGCAGCTCATCCTTCCATTTTCAGAGCTATGACAAAATAAATACATAAACATATTTTGATGCATAATAAATTACATCTTAATATTAAAACTACTCATAAAAATAACAATAATAAATAAATAATCACTTACTCATAAATTAAAAAAAAACACAAGACAATAGTCATGATGATTAAAAATGAAATACAATAAATAAAACTGAGGAGAGCGACTCAACTTATAAAGAGTTCAGCTTCACTGCTGAGGGCTGACTCAAGGAAAGCCGGGTGAGAGCCTGTACAGGGAAATGATTCATTTTTTGATTCTTTACAATAATTAATGTAAGTAAAACGGATATATTTTGTGGTATATAGCCATCAACTGACAATAGAACTCCCAGAACTGACTTTAGGATTTTTATCTGGTCCAGATTATTAATATATTACTGACGGTAGTAATTTTCGTTCTAACATAAAACTCATTAGAGAGATGTATTCTGAAAATTACTAAAATCCGTTACATTAGGATGATGGGGATGGAGTTATATAAAAACTACTCCCATACATAAATTCAAGGAGCCGTAATTTTTGTTTGTTTATACAAAACTAGCTAGATATAACTAGATATATAACATTTGTAACTACTGGAACAGATAATCATAAAAATCACCGGAATTGCACTAGTGGAAGTAAGTATCAGGTCATCCCACAATTAATGTCGGTTTTAGCGCGGCTCCTTCGGTTTTAGCGCGGAACCCCGATTAATAAGATTGACCTTATGACACAATCAGGAAATGCCGGCTAGAAAATGTTACGTTTCAGAACCCCTAGAGAACGAAAATAACGGTGGTTCAATTTTGTGTGTGTGTGTATATATATATATATATATATATATATATATATATATATATATATATATATATATATTTGTCTGTTCGCGCTTTAGGTCAGTGAATAATGGTCCGAGTTCGGGCGGTTGGTCAGTTAGTCAATCGATTGAATGATTACGTTTTTCGGTTGGTCTGTTCGTCAGAAGGTCGATTCGGTTGGAATTTGCTGACTGTTATGTTACCTTTTTCTTGGAGGTTGTACTTTTTTGCGGGAATCTCATTTGCGCCGGCAGTTTCCGCGCGAAATATTGCCAGAACCACATTTCTACATCTGTTGATGGTGAATCGACCTTTGAGTATACACCACATCATTCTATAGCTGCTGATGGCTTACTTTCGGACGTTGGTCTATTAATGGTTAATGGAAATCTCAAAATATCACGAGACATAAAAAGAAAATAAAACAATTAACCTAATAGAAAACTCCCGCCGAGGGAACGACCACACTGCTTTAACAAAGCGGACGCCACCCCCTCCCTTCCAGAAGATAATTACCCTCTACGCCGAATCCGAAATCAATTACTATTCGAGCTACGCCATTCATTTGTGAGTTAATGTCGCGTGTCCAATGGGAGAATGGAGCCTTCACGCCGTGTAATGAATAGGCTCGTGGCTCGTCCATCAACAATATCTGCAGCTCTTTATCAGCACAATTCTACTCCGAGATAAGGGATGTTTGCTCTGCTTGTCAGGACATATTATTCAGTCATTCATGAAAAGTAAGCAGGTATAATGGCAGTCCTGTCAATGGTATGCAGAATGTAGGAGTACACTAGTAATGGGCGATTCTCGAATATGAATCGATCCTTTGAGTCGAATCGAATCAAAATGAAAATATCGATCCTCAAAAAAGATCTGCAAGTTGAGACTGATTCAAAAGATCGATCTTGTAGGCTCAGAAGATCGATCTTGCAGGCTCAGAAGATCGATCTTGTAGGCTCAGAAAATCGATCTTGTAGGCTCAGAAGATCGATCTTGTAGGTTCAGAAGATCGATCTTGTAGGCTCAGAAGATCGATCTTGTAGGCTCAGAAGATCTATCTTGTATGCTCAGAAGATCGATCTTGTAGGCTCAGAAAATCGATCTTGTAGGCTCAGAAGATCGATGTTGTAGGCTCAGAAGATCTATCTTGTAGGCTCAGAAGATCGATCTTGTAGGCTCAGAAGATCTGTCTTGTAGGCTCAGAAGATCGATCTTGTAGGCTCAGAAGATCGATGTTGTAGGCTCAGAAGATCTATCTTGTAGGCTCAGAAGATCGATCTTGTAGGCTCAGAAGATCTATCTTGTAGGCTCAGAAGTTCGATCTTGTAGGCTCAAAAGATCGATCTTGTAGGTTCAGAAGATCGATCTACGATATGGATAATAATCGATTTGACTTTTACTTACAATACAATTATCTACGAAATGCTAATTCCACTTCCGAGAATTGATTCACTTTCGAGAATCGCCCGTCACTAGTATGAATCGACCTAGAACATAATCAATTTCTATCTTTTTACCTGTGGAATGTTACTCCAACTGTCTTCGCTTGTTCTCCTGTACAATAAGAACATCTAAATGCCGAACAGTTAGGCATTGTACACTCAATAGTTATTCCCAATGAAAATTATTATAATGCCATTAGAAACAAAGTAAAACTTTTTGAGAGATATGGCCAACCAATATGGCCGCCATCGGATTTGTTTAGGTGACAGGTTTTTTTCATAATATCCTCTCCCCATATTTCATAAATTCATGATGATAACATTCTATCACTATTAACCGTAAAGTAACTGATTAAAATTTTTTAACGATTCTAGATGGATCGATTCATTAAAAGATTGATTAAAAAATGCTTTTGAAAGCATTAATACCTTAGGATTTTTTAAATTCCGTTTGGGTTTGGCAAGAGTTTGAAATTTTTTAATTTTTTCACTGATATCTCAATTCCAAAATTACTAAGCAAAACCTGTTAAACTGATTTAAACCAACTTTGGTGGGTTGTCATTCAAAAAGGTCATGTTACATCTGAAGAAGCCGGATGCGTTCTACTCTTGCGAATGAAGCTGAGCAAAGCAACTTTAAGAAATAGATTTAGATGAGGGTTGGACAAATTGTATTTGAATTATTTATTTATTTCATTTGTGCACAGCAACTTTGGCAATTTGTACATTGTAAGTGTATGAAAAGTTAGCCGTTAATTTTAATTAATACAAAATTTTAAAAACTTAAAATAAGAACTACTACAGTAAATCAAACTAAATAAATAAATAAAAAAAATAAGTAAATGAACCAAAATATGTAAATACTTACACATTTTTTTTTTTTTTTTAATTTCTGCAACAATTTCTATTCGGTCATGTCCACAGGCAGGTCTAAATTTTGCAGGATTTTAATGTTTGTCAGTATATGTTTCACGGTGACTGTTCGTTTTAAACAGTTCAGTTTTGTCATAATGTGCAATTGGGTAAGCAGAGTATGAACTAATAGGAGTCAAGTTGGTACTTCTTTTTATACTTCCATAGATACTAGGTTCAATTTAACGGAGAACACAAAGTCTTTTATAATTGAAATTCTATACAATTACATAAGCTATGATGATTTCCTAGAATGAATGGTTCGGAGGATGATGTTCATTGTGTTGATAACCAATGAGGCGGAACACATCAAATAAATAAATAAATAAATATATATATATATATATATATATATATATAGAGAGAGAGAGAGAGAGAGAGAGAGAGAGAGAGAGAGGGAGTCCCAAGTTCCCGTGCCACCCCCCTTAAAATCTGCAAAGGTTTTAATTCAGGTTTAAGAGTGAATATTTAACATCACAACCTCCTCCAGATGCCCTAACATTGGAATTTTCAATTGAATGCAATACTTTTTATGACGGAGTCTTGTAAAAAATCTAAAATTCTAAAACGAGTTTAAATTGCTAAATTTTCGATTAGAGGGAACCTGCAATAACACGTTTTTTAACCCGACTTTATCACAGAAACGGTACATTTTGTTGAAAAATTCTGTTACATAAAAACTGCAGCTAACAAAATTATCTTTGATATGAGGCTACGAAAAGCAATAGATTCTAAAATATAATAAAAATAAAATCGAAATAGCAAACTTTTTGAGAGATATGGCCAACCAATATGGCCGCCATCGGATTTGTTTAGGTGACAGGTTTTTTTCATAATATCCTCTCCCCATATTTCATAAATTCATGATGATAACATTCTATCACTATTAACCGTAAAGCCTGATTAAAATTTTTTAACGATTCTAGATGGATCGATTCATTAAAAGATTGATTAAAAAATGCTTTTGAAAGCATTAATACCTTAGGATTTTTTAAATTTCGTTTGGGTTTGGCAAGAGTTTGAAATTTTTTCGCTGATATCTCAATTCCAAAATTACTAAGCAAAACCTGTTAAACTGATTTAAACCAACTTTGGTGGGTTGTTTCAATTAGAATATGAAGGCCCCAAATACATTTTAAGCTACCGAAAAAAAGTCTTTCGTACTTATTGCTACGTTGGTACGCCGCCAATCAACTGTAATATTTCTAAAAAATGATATGCTCTAGGAAATTTCGTTACAATACTTTTGATGTCTTGGGAAGATCTCTAGGATGAAAAACGTGATTTTTTTCTTCTTTTTTTTTCTTGTTTTAACATTTAGGAGAAAGAAATGTTCCGGCAATTTATCGATTTATGCATACTTCAATTACTATTGTTGTTTTTTTCAGTTCTTTCAATGATATTTCTACAAAATTTGGTGTGCACCTCTCAACATCTAAATTAATACTAATTCTCCGTGGACTATTACCAAAGAATGTGCTCAAGGCCGGACATTTCTATGTTCCCTAATCCAATAAATGTAGCTATAAATAAATTCCACAAGGAAGCAATAGGTAAGTGAGTTGCTAGCCCAGCACCTTGGGGCGTGGTCTAGGTCGCTTCCTAGATAATTAGACATTACCTCTATCCTATTACTCAAAGGGTTAATGTTCCATGCTCCAGTTAATGTCACGTGGCGAATGGCGCCTGCTCCCCTTCAATCTAGCGGGGCCGCCGCCTCTTTTCCCATTATGAGGCTGTTTAATGTCCGCCGATTCGAGGGTTTATAGCACTTCAGAGCCGATGAGAGAATTCCGATGGATATTGAGGAATGTCTTTGCTAGCGGTGAAAGCATTCCATGAGTTCAACCAAAACAAAATTCTTCCGGGTCCAGCCAACAAAACTTTGGTTTTATTCATTTTAATAGATTTAATACACCTACAGAAATAAAAACATATATTTCGTTCCTTCCTCGTAAATATGATTGATTTTGCTTATTGTGTGGAGAATGTGAGTAGTTTTTTGCATAGTAAATCAGCGTTGATAATAGTTCTGCAATATAATTGTCCAGAAAACAACACATAGTCAAGGACTCGAGTGCTAATGGCCAAAGTTGCCGATGCAAAGGAAAAAAAAGTCCGTCACGCAGGAGCTGCATAACTAAGCACTTTCCTCAGAATTTGGGTAGTGTAGACTGCTTTCCAGAACAATTTGCTTAAAATATCCTACATAAATAAAATAAAAACATGAATAGTTCTCTTTTAAATTTGTAATGAGTAACTGATCAATTATTAATTTGCTTCCAGAGTTATGTTTACACATGGTACCTATTACTCTACGTAATAAATACAAAAAACCTCGTATTATCGTATTTTGATCTAAGGCAGGAACAGGATAGTCACTCTAGTGGTAGAAAGCGCTCCTTGCGGCGGCTTTGTGAACCTACGTCTGGCGGGCTTTTCTATTGAAATATATTACAAATTAAACCCCCGCTTTCCGATTGACCGATTCAGCTCATTTTACAACACTTCTTTCTCATGAGTTACCCACGATGACGTATACCGCGTTTCGTTACAATACAGCAGAAATTACGACCGGTATGAGTATATTAGGAATTTGGGTGCGGAGTAAACCCCCCCTTCTAATGAACCGATTTAGTTTATTTTTACAACAGATATTTACCTGTAGATTACCACTACGAATACCGAGTTTCGTCGAAATATAACAAAAATCACGGCTGGTAGTGGCGAATTGGTATTGTCGGTCCGAAGTAAACCCCCCCCCCTCCTAATGAACCGATTTAGTTTATTTTTACAACACATATTTACCTGTGGATTACCACTACGAATACCGAGTTTCGTCGAAATATACCAAAAATCACGGCTGGTAGTGGCGAATTGGTATTGTGGGTCCGGGGTAAACCCCCCCTTCTAATGAACCGATTTAGTTCATTTTTATATCTCACTTTTCTTTATATACCAAGTTTCGTGACGAAAAAACAAAAACTCTGGCCGCTATCGTGTTAACAGACATATATATATATATATATATATATATATATATATATATATATATATATATATATATATAAATTTTAACGGGGGTCATTTTCGGTGTCTACTAGGTAGGATCGATAAAGATTTGAAGAAATTTTTCAAAAATTCCGTCATGAGTGCAACCTCAATAGCTACTTTCCTTCGGAGGAAAGTGCTAAAAAAACTAAAGAGTGAGTTTTTTCTTATTCTCATCATTTATTTACTTGTTAAGAGTTCCCATAATTTGGCGATTACTCTATAGTAAAGCAGCTTATAGTAATATTAGAAATCATGTACGAAAATACCTTTTACAAATTGTGTATATAAATACATTTCACAAATAATGATGTAACGTATTAATACATTTTAAAGATGGTCATATCATATATCAGTGCATTTTAAAAATCATTAAATAACATAGCAATTAATTTTATGAATCGTGATGTAATATATCGTTACAAATCGTAATCAATACAGCTTGTAGTCGTCGAGCTATACAATAGTGAACATAAATTAATTGACTTTAGGTGTGTTAATATATATTCTGATAATGTATGGGCTATTTTTGGCCTATACGTCTTGCAAGTCTAGGAGAAACGGTGGATTCAGATGGAAATTGTTCCATATTTTTGACATTCATCCAAACATGACATGAGCAGCTTTGGGATTTTCATATATTTTCTTAAATATCTCAAAAATGGTGGAATGTAACCACCCCTAACCTTACTCAATTCTCTAAAAAAAGGTTCTAACATCAGTTTCCAAGAGTTGGATTCGTTTCTTTAAACAGTTATGTGTTTTTGTTTTTGTTATTGCTTCTTGCAGTAAAATGAATTTTCCAGTAAAAAAATGGTATGGTAAATGTTTGTATCGTTTACCGTAAAACGGGGCTAGTGTGGTGACATTTGTAGAAACATACTGCTAGGGTATATGCATATACCTGATACCAAAGAGTCGAACTTTGCCCGAATAGTGTGGTGACATTTGTAGAAACATACTGCTAGGGTATATGCATATACCTGATACCAAAGAGTCGAACTTTGCCCGAATAGTTTGAACAAATACAAGAATATGTAATCAGTGTAGTTTTTTACTAATTTCACCACATTGTACTTATGTGACCCCATTTTAAGCTACTTTTTCAAGGAAAAGTTCTGTTCATGATTTACTTAAATTTTTTCCTTCAGTGATCGTAGCACATACCGTAATCTGGCCAACAGTCCAATTACATCAGACTTTCTTATTATTTCTAACTCAACGAAATAATTCCCTCACGAATACAGAATTCCTTTTGTTGATAGTAAAATCTGCCTAAGGCAAAACTAGATTGATGACTCCCCCGTTGATGTGGATGGTCTATTCCCCGAGCACGATCTTGGTTGCGCCACGGACAGCCTTATAGCGGGGCTGCATCCATCATCTTGGTGACACTTGGCCATAAAAGGCATCAACGCCGTCCTCCTTACCCAGTGTCGACTCGGCAATAAAACTGTCGTATATCAAATCCTCTGGCAGTCATCCAGGCAGCACGTACCCTCTAGGAGAAAGAGGATATAGCTACCTGTTTTCACTGACAACCGCAGTTCATAACGCAATTTAGAATTCGAGAAACCGCTCAGAAAAAAAAAACCGACTCGCAGACACTGCTTCGCCTTAGGCTGCACGTACATGGTATTTCTCCCGACCGATCCGATCCGATTTCGTTTGATCAACAACGGCCAACAGCGGCCGCCGTGAGTGCCGACATTGATCCCGTCCCGATCCGATCCGATCTAGTCATAGTTCGTCAGTAATAACCTCGTAGGGAGGAGAAATGAGTGATTAATTAAAGAAATACCACCTAATAAGCATAGAAACCTTCGATTAGGTTGAATGTTGGAGGTAAGAGAAGCATTGGTATTCATATTTTAAAATTATTTATAAGAAAGGTAACTAGAAGGTTATAAGCATTGGAATGTTATAGACGTTGGATGGTTATAAACATCTTTCCACGCAATTTAATAAACAAGGGAGACAAAAAACAAAAATGTGAATTGTCAAAGTTGTTGTAAATTGTATTTCCTTTGATTTAAAAAAAAAATGCATTGAAATCGTTTAAGATTTAGAACCTGTAGACCTTTTTGAAACACAATATATGGGTTGGCGCCATTTTGCTTCGTCGGTCCGAAATCGGGCTAGAAACAAACATGTTTGAATGGCCAAGATTCGGTGGCCGTTGAATTGGACCGGATTGGATCAGGTCGGGACCAATGTAGGCACCTCCATTGAGATGCATGTGTTTGTTTTTCTTCCGACAGTCGGTGGCTATTGGATCGGATCGGAATGGGTCCAGTGTAGGTGCCCCCATAGCGAGGTTCCATTCTTACCGCTACTTTCATTTGAAAAACTTAGATTAGAAACATTTAATTTTATTGTGAAAAATGTAAACACATGCAAGATATTAAGTGCCACGACAGGAAATTGATTCTATTCTAACCGGAAATTACTCTATTATAACAACGACTTCTCCGAATGAGATAGCTCTTTCAAAAATTGTGTAAGAACCGTACATGTAGGAAATTTAATTTAAACTTTAATAGAGCCTTTACATTTACTGTGATTTCTCAAACGGTTTAGAAATATATAGAGAAGTCCAATGAAACATCTAGTTTTCTTAATCAGCTATTTGTAGACTTAGAGGTTTGCTTCCGCCTCAAAAGTTGCATTATTTTATAGGCTTAAAAACAGGTACCTCCTTGTTTTAGAAAAAAAATTATTTGAGTCTAATTTTTTTCTGATTTCTAAGTCAAAACCAAAAAAATGTTCTTTAGCTTGAATAAGCCATTCTGAACACATTATTTAATTTCACACGATTGTGGTGATGCCCCACCCTTCCCACACTTGGTACACTCACATTTTGCTCTGTTTAAGGGTTGGAGGAAACTTCGGAATCACGGGTGAAAGATGACAGAAGAACATATTGGAAATAATCGAGGGTCTTTTTTAATTAAATTTCTATTTTTAATTATATTTTATTTAATAAAATTAGACACTACAATTTCTGCTTATACGTTAACTGGGTTATTCATTGCAATCATTGGAAATTGTGTAGAAAAAACTCTCCTGCAAATAAAAAGCGAAAAAAATATATTTAAAAAAAAATGCCCCCCAATGACCCTCACGGGTAGAGGCAGAATAATTTAAATAAATAAAAAATGACTATTATACTACTCATATCTAAAGCCATGCCAATGGATTTGTTACTAATTGCTCCATTATTCGAGACTTGTCTCTTCCACCTCATTAAATAAGAAGCTATTTATTTATCACTCTGCTTGTATAGTATTCACATTCCAGGTCATACTAATGTCTAGTTTAGTTCGTTTGTAAGGAAGAATTCACGGATATAGTGTTCGATTATGGTTACATCAATGGTAATGTATCTGCTGCAGTCCGTGAATACAGTCGCCGTTTCCCGGGAAGACGCCAGGAATAAATAATTGTAATTATTTCAAATATGATCTTCTGTCATCTGCTGAAATGCACATATACTACATGTATCATTTATCTTACGCGATGCATGATGGTTTCCCTTTCATTACTTATGTAAATAAATTAGTATTAACACTGTATTTCTGGTTTTACAGCTCTGATGAGAGCTTGAATTTTCGTATAACACATGTAGTTTTATTAAGATACTAGCTGTTACCCGGCGTGCCATTCTACACCTATTTCCGCCTATGACTCTCCCCGTATCAAAATCTACCTTTATACCCAGTTACGTCAAACAGTGTGAATTTGTTTATATCTGCCTAGATGTAGTTCGTTAAACATACAACAGAGGCCAGCACCACAGCAGTCCAGAAAAACCCGTCAGAGGCCAGCACCAGAGCCTGAGAGTAGATAGCTCTTACCAAAGAAAGGCCAGCGCTCCTTAGTTAGACAGTAACTGTTGATATAAAATTGAAATAAACTGCATTACATGATTATATAATGATGTAAAGTCATCAATGAGTTCGAGTTATTCTAATTAACAAGAATATCAACAAAAAATTTGAGACATTATTCAAAATGGCTGTCGATTCAAAATGGCCGTCAGAATCTGAATGGTTCAGTGTAGCCAATTTTTCTTGAACAAAACTTTTGGCGTAGGAGATTTCCCTTATCATGACCTACCTGTAGGCCAAGTTTGGTCAAAAATCGGTCAAACCGTGTAGATAAGGAACAAACAGATAAACGGACACACAGGCAAACGGACAGACACATACGTGATTTTTATATATATAGATTACACGACCGAACCCAAAATTTCTTCATATCCGGATTTCTCTAAGAACATTTATTCAAGTCATGCTTCATCAGATATCTTTAAAAAAAAAGGAAAAAGAAAGGCCCCTAACAAGTGGATACGGGTGCGAACCCGGGAGCCGAGGTCCTAACCACATCCCCTAAAGTGGAAGGATGAATAAGGGCAATTATGAGAGCTAATGGCCGCCTCTTGGAACGTGTCATCCAAATCCTAATCACTCGACAGATTGACTCGTTCGTGATTGACTCGTTCTCCGCCATAGGGGATAAATCAACCTAATAGCCCGGCCGCATAGCTCTGATGTATGACTCGCCGCCATCTTGCTCCGGTATACAACACCTCACAGGCTTATCTTTCCTACTCCTTCTCTTCTCTCTCTCTCTCTGTTATATAATTACACACTTAAATTTCAAAATTGGCCCCTGGGCGCTACTAAATAACAGTAAGTAGACAAGATTATACTAAAAGCCCTGTGTTTATGTGTAATCAGTGCCTATACGAAGGTCTAACCGATTTTTAGTTTAGGCTTCTGACGTTTGAAGAATGGACATTGAGAATGATTGAAATATGGATTAAACAAGATTAATAACCTATTAATAAATATAGCTCTAATTAATACCGATAGACTCCTTCTACATATTAACATTTTCCCGCTCGACAGGTCTAAAAATCATGTGCTGACTTAATGACTAAATGGGCTGGTATAAGACTCATGTCACAAAGTTGGCTGACAGTATAAAAAAATAAAATAAAATTGATTAATTTACTTATCTGAAGAACTCCACCGCAACGGTGATCAGCCCTAAAATTAGTTACACAAAATTACCTAGTGATAATATACAAATTAACAGCCCATTATCAGTAAAACTATTACATTATTATGATAAAAACAATCAGTCACCATAAGAATATTTCTGAAAAATGAATAAATGAGCAACAATTATCGTGATATACGAAATTTTGCCTTGCCTAAAATTTTGAATTATCTATGGTAGAAAGACAAATAATCAGGAAGTGTCAATATTGTTTGGCTTCTTCCAAAGTCCTTGTTTAATTTTGTTTTATTATCATTAGTAATTTTTATTTTCTTTTTTTTTTCATCTATGTTTTCTTTCCCTATTTGCTTCTCTTTTTTTAAAATTTTATTTGTAATTACTTTTTGTATATATTATTATCATTACTTATTTTTTAATTTCATTGTGTGAGATCATAAATAAGCTCCTGTATAAAGTCATCACACTTACCAATGTACTTAATTATTTTACAGATGTTAAATAAACATATTTAGGGAAAAAAATCTATGGTAGTAGTTTATTTTATTGTATGACATTGTGTTCTGTAAGTATGCCAATATGGTATCTATTTGTGAGCTCTTATCTGATAGCAGTTCCCTTACGGTTTCCGTGTGTTGAAAATTGTCTCTTTTAGTTAAGTCTGTTAGAATTTGGGTAACCATAATTTGATTTTTTTTTTTCAATTTTAAAAATCGAAAAGAAAAAAAAACCTTTTTCAATTATTTTGCTGAAAGTATTGATGACTTAGACATGAGTTCGTTCGGAGTTATGAAAGAAGGAAGAACCGAAAACGCAATTTTTTTTATATTAAAAAAAATGTTTCTGGAATTTTACGATTTATGCATACCTCAATTATTGTTGTTTAAGTTCTTCGTAAGATATTACCGTCCTACTCAATTGAGATGCGCACTGGACAACTCGTAGTTTTACAAAAGTCATATCGAAAGGTAAGAAGATCTTCTACCACATCCTTTATATCAGTTAAAAAAAAAAAAAAAAAAAAAAAAAAAAAAAAAAAAAATATTTTGTTTAGAGCATTCAGCTCAAATTCAGGAACATAAATATTCTTTAGGTCCACCCGACAAACCTATGTAATGTACTGTACCACCCTGACGTATGTATAGTCTTCTTTTTCGTACATGGCCACCGCGCAAGCGCGAACGACAGCGGACGCCTTCTTGTGACACTTTTTGTAACGCTAGGTCCACCCGATAAACCTATGTAATTTTCTCTATGACATACCGTCATCTTTTTCGTATATGGCCACTGCATGTGTGTGTGTATGTATTTCAAAATTATCCTGAGGTAAACGTTTGAAGCGACAATCCGCCCTTGTAAGTAAGTGTCTTTGAGTAGCAGAGAGTCCCACGATCCCTGGGAACTGTGAGAGTACAGTCGTCGCCAAATCTAAATACAATACGATAGCCGAGGGATATGCTAATGAGCCGAGCGATGATATATCCAACCTCTGACGTCTTAATCGGCTGCCATATTGGACCGTCCGACTTGGACCACCGGCGTGTCCTGACCGCTAAGATACGTCATCTTGGACGTCTGGTGATTCATGCCATTGTCTTCGGGGTCCTAAGTCATCAGTCAGGAGGAGGGTCCTTTATTTATATCTTACTCCCATCTCATATGTCATCGTCTCTTTATGACTCGAGTCGCCATAAGGCTCGCCGAGGTAGATACAGTGTGTTACAATATCGTTTTTGCATACGAACTGCATTGCGTGATCAATGTTCCCCCCTAATGACAGAAGTTCTTTGCAAACCAAAACAATGCCCTTGTGGGTGGATTTACCAATCGGTAGGAATACAATTTTAATATATTTTAATAACTTTCAACGGTACGATCTTTGAGATCCTTAAGACGATGAGCTATTTAACGTCATGATGTAATCGACGTATTTATCTGAAATAAACATCAACCCTTTATAGGCATACAGGGAGGCCCACACAAACGGGCCACAAGAGAAATAACTACTAAACGGTTTGAGATATCAAACTGTTTCAAATGAGCAAACTTGTAGTTCTCGTCGAGATCTATAATATGGTGCCCTTGGAAACGAGAAAATAACACTTCTGAGGGCTCAAATAGGCCTTTGAAGGGAATGGTTTCCTCTTTACCCATATTTTTCATTATATGGTTGTCTGTAAATTTACGTTTTCATTAGCATGCATTCCACATGTGAACTGCCAAAAAAAGGCACTTGAATTTATTTAAATAGTATTTTTGTTAAGGAATGGCTAATTCAGCTTAGGAGAATGTGCTCAGAATTAAAAATTTAATTTATTGCAAAAAAAAAAAAAAAATAAAAAAAAAAAAAAAAATCCTTCATCATTTGTTATTTGTAATTTTGGCAACTCTTATGCGTAAAGCTCCAATTTTTATGTATTTTCTTTTTTAGTTTACACTAATGAGAATCGTTTTGTTGAGTGCTGAACACATTCTCCTATGCTGAATTATCCCTTCCTTAACGAAAAAACTTTTTAAATAAATTCAAGTGCCTTTTTTTGGCAGTAGAGATGTGGAATACATGCAAATGAAAACGTATTTTTACAGAGAACTGCTTGACGCATCGAAACCCCGTTTGCACGGTTCTTCTTTGTTTTGTTAGTACATTTTAAAAATATAATGCAAAATATTAGTAAAAAGGAAACCCTTCCCATCAAAGGCCTATTTGAGCCCTAAGGAGTGTAATTTTCTCTTTTCCAAGGGCACTATTTTATAGAGCTCGACGAGAACAACAACTTTTCCCCTCTGAAAAATGTAGATACTCAAACCGTTTAGTAGTTATTTCTCTTGTGGCCCTCTTATCTGGGCCCTGTATATATATATATATATATATATATATATATATATATATATATATATATATATATATATATATATATATATATATATAAGTTAAGGTTATACGAACGGCGAGGATGTTTTTAAAAAGATAGTACAGGCACAGGGGGCATAGACACAACACGAGTTCAAGATAAAGACTGACTGTATTTAATCCGGCTGAGCCTTATATAGGCTCAGCCTGTTTATTTACAATTTATCTTAACTTCTATCCCTAACATATATATATATATATATATATATATATATATATATATATATATATATATATATCCGCAAAAATTAGCTTGCTTCCTCTGAACCTCTAATTTAAAATGCGCCCTTGCCTAGAGTAAAGTCAGACCAATTTAACAAAAAGGATTGTTTTGATTTAAAACAAAAATAATGTAAATCTCTAAGCAATAAAAGGCTCTGACCCTGAAAAGCGTCTGAGCACAACAAAAATATGAAGAAATTGAGGATGAGAAGCGTGAATATTTTTGTAAAAAGATAAAAAAATCACCTAACCTGATTTGCGATATAGTAGCCTATAGTCCTCGTTAAAGGCGTCGGTCGTTATAGGCCAGCCTAACGACTTGTCAGCCTTTATATTCAGCAGAATATACGACCAGTAAAGGATCCACAAGGACATGGGATCAGACAATAACATTTACTAATAGATTTACACTTTTGATAAAAACAATACCTAATTATGAAATATATATTATTTATCCTAAATATAATTTACACTTAATTTCTCATCCCTGCGCGTGGTTCGATATGAAATTGGAGAAAACTGAAGTCTCCTTCGTAGACAATGTTTAGAAAGATGTAGGTTAATTTAAATGTTACTGCATCAAAGGAAGGCGAAGTATGCAAATTTGACGATTAATCTCTGATGTACACTCAGCAGCAAATATATATATATATATATATATATATATATATATATATATATAAAATAAGACAGACACTTATTGTTAGGACTCATCGGATATATATATTATTAATAAATATAATTTTTTTATCGCTTAAAAGATTTTCCCATAACAAGTAGTAGGACTTAGTAGTAGGGTGATTAGTACAGCTAATGTTACTACTTTTAAAGCCATGCATTAAGCTAATTACTTCGTAACGTACAACGAATACTAATACATTTATGATAAAATTGTGAATTTTGTTCGCCGATAAATTATTTTTAATGTCAGAAGTTCATATACAGGGTGTACCGCATTGAGACGTCATAACTTTAGGGGTTTATTCTCCTCGTCATTTGTAGTTCAGGAGGCCCGGTGGCCGTGAGTGGTAAGGCGTGAGCACATAACTCTCCGAGCCAAGGGTCATGGTTTCGATTCCCATTAGGGGTGGTGGCTTTTCTTAAGAAATAAGAAAAGGATCTATCCTGGCTAGAAAAGGGTGGTTACATATAGATAACCCGCCCTAAAACTCTCAGTTAATTATAACGTACGCTAAAATTTAAATAAACAAATTTGTAGTTCAGTGACACATAAATGAGCGTTTTATCTCAACATGTAGCAGAGCTACCCAAATTTTTGTCTATTTTCAAAGCCATTGATTTCATTTATCAAAAACTGTGTTTTCGGGATTTAATCTAAACGACCACATGTTTAGAATCAACATTAAATTTCTAATAAGAAACTCTCGTTATTGAAATATTGCCATGCAAATTAAGATCTCTACTAAAAGTCAGAGTTTTGCCTCCGCCTCAAAAGTTGTCTTATTTAATAAGCTTTAAAATGTTACCTCGTTGCTTTAGAAAAAAATGTATTTGAATCTATTTATTTTTTCTGATTTCTCAAGCGTCAAGGAGCCATTCTGAACACATTCTTCAATTACACACAATAATGTGATGTCCCACATTAGGTACACACACTTTTTGCTCAGATTAAGGGTAGGGGCACACAACACATAAGGATATCCAGACTGAAGGTATAAGTTAAGGCTAAACTTATATGTACATATATAGTTATGTTGCTCCTGAAGAGACGTCTATAGAAGAGAAACGCGTAGATCACAAAATAAAAGATATTATAAGATTGTCATACCTGTAGGTCGGTTGTCACTGGCATCGGTGTGAGTACTATGGGCAAGCGCTTTCGACGTAAACACATCATCCTCAAGCCGGTGCTAAGTTAGTACTCTAGTAGATATGTTAGTACTAAATACTATAAAAATTTGATGAGTTTAAATATATGAATGACCAAGAGCCAGTTTAAAAATAATATACATATATATATTTGTTTACTCAGACACAAATGACATTTGCGTCGTAAATTAAAGGCGGTACTGTAAGATTAGCTTGCGTGACTGATGTATTCTCCTTTAATAACTTTCTAATGTCAAACAAAGATAATTAGCAATAATTAATGTGTGGAGGGATAGAGAATAAAGCCATACCGACAAGGAAAATATACAATTCCTTATATATATTTGAACAAGCTACCGTTTTCGGCGAGAGGTTGTTCCGAAAAGGGCGGAGAATGTGTAAATGAATCAAAACCAGTTAAGAACGGCTATCGATTAAATAAGAATTAATCCGAATCACTCATTATACTTTCTAAATTTCCTTTTTAAGCATACTTTCAAAATAACCATTTAGGACTTACATCGAACGCATTAGCGTCGGCACGACTTTGGAATTTACCAGGCTCTTTTAGGTATATAGTAAAACATTATCTGCACATGAATCTCATTAAAATACGGAATGTAAGAAAATCATTCATCCCCCTTCTGAGTCTTTCCTAATTACTTATGATTTTTTTGCGTTTTGAATATAATTTCAATTAATTAGAGAGAGAGGGGGAGAGATAGAGAGAGAGAGAGAGGGGGAGAGAGGGGGGGGGGAGAGAGAGGGAGAGAGAGAGAGAGAGAGAGGGGAGAGGGGGGGGGAGGGGGGGGGGAGAGAGAGAGAGAGAGAGAGAGAGAGAGAGAGAGAGAGAGAGAGAGAGAGAGAGAGATTCACGGAGCTTCACAACGGCAAGGTGAAGAGAGAGATTTAATAAGAATTTTTTTTTTTTTTTTTTTTTTGACGTTCGAAACATAGATTTTTCAGCTTCCTTGACTTCTTATCACCTCAACGGCAATCTATCTGCATCCAATTATTCAATTTTGATCATTATGTTCTGTAATACTTATAGTTTTCTTTTAAAACTTTTCCTTTTACTGCCGGATACTTAAAATTCTTCTCGTAATTTCTTCTTATTGTAGGCAATCCTGTCAATTTCTACACAAACACAGTATGGGAATTTTGTCATTTTGAGAAAGTGTAGGTAGCTATTTTGAGAAAGCGAAGACTCCATAACCTGTTAAATCAGTCAGGACCTGCAATTTCGCCATTCTTTGCCAGTTCGGAAGTAATTTCACATTACTGTTCCTTAACTAAGTACGCCTCAGTAGCAGGAACTAGACTATGCGGAGGCTTTCGAAATTACTATAGCGAAAAGAAAGGTTACGCCTTAGATGACGCCGTTCCTGCGAGTCGGACTTTACATTATGTACCCTGAGATGTGGTCTTCGCACACATCCAGTTACTTTTGAAATAGTTACTCGTACTCGCTGATAAGCTTACTGATTAGCTTACAGGTTCTTTGCTGGTTATCTACGGTTATAATTCATATTAGATAATGGCAAGCAATATTCATTAATAAAAAGGTTAATATGATCAAAGTCAATTCTCTCAACTTCGAAAAAAGTTATTAAGCATTAAAGTTAACTGTTTTGCAGGTTATGAAGGATAACATAAACGATGATATTTGTAAACACACATATTATACTACTTTTCTCTCTTTCTCTCTCTCTCTCTCTCTCTCTCTCTCTCTCCCTGTCTCTCTCTCTCCCTCTCTCTCTCCTCTCTCTCTCCCTCTCTCTCTCTCTCTCTCTCCCTCTCTCTCTCCCTCTCTCTCTCCCTCTCTCTCTCCTCTCTCTCTTTTTGGATATTTTACATTTATTTAGAATTATGGGCATACGTGCTATGCGTTTCCGCTCGCTTCGCTCGCTCAAGAATATATTGAAACTCTAGTCTACCCAACTCGTTAAAATTAAAAGAATTCTATTACTTTTAGCGACTCTAGTCAATGCAACTCGCTAAAATTAATAGAATTATATTAATTCTGTTATTTTAGAAGAAACCAATCGCCAATAAGAAACCAATCGCTTTTTCTTTGTCAGGAAACTAATTGTAAAAGACCTATTTTTTCTCACTAACATATACAGAGCTTTTTTACAAACAAACGCTAATTCACTGTTGAAGGTTACTTTACTCCCAGCAAGAACCAATACAATTGCTCATCGGAATCCTCCAATAGAAATGCAAAGGAGTTATGCGCATGCGCTGAATCACTGTTAAAATCACTACTGCTACTTCAAAAGTAACTGGATGTGGTCTTCGCGAAAAGACACCTGAGATGATTTGCCTTTGACTTCTATCTGGTACTAATACAGATAGAAGTCACTGCACCACAAGATCCGAGAGGCACGTTAAGCTCGCCGGCCCCGAAGAACAGAGGCCGCTCTTATAATGGACTTTATAAAAACTATCTTTACCGTGATCCTAATCTAACGTCAGAAAAGTGGAGCACTGCTCTATCAGTTCGTTAGCGGACAAAAAGTCATGTGGAGGAGAAGTGGAAGTAATAGACCAGACCAGATGACGTGCCTTTCCCGGGACCTTTGTTTTGAAAGGTTTCGAGTAATTCAACGGGTCGTGAGCAGGAATATTTTTTCAGTTTTTCCTTCGAGTTAAAAGGGTGGAGTAATGAATTTTGAGTACAATGTATGACTCCATTAGCATTATGCGCATAAATAATATTACGAAACGTGGAACTTAAACTACTTTCTCTTGCTTTAAAGCATTTTTACGTAAGCCGCATTTAACGTCGACAAAATGATATAAACCATAATTTGTACTAGGTAACTTTCCTAACTACAAAACTTACTAATGTTTAGTAGAGGCATTATATTACCTACCTGCTAAAAAATATCAATTCTACAAAACCTATGCAAACTAAGCACATTATTCAGAAATTCAAAAAATAAATAAAAAATTATTAATCAATTAATGACCCTTTGCTCAAATGTATAGAATTATCGAATAAGGCGGAAGGTCAATAAAACTACGCCACACACTTTCACACTTTTTATTAGTCTTCCCTACATCAAGTTGAGGCTGAAGTTCTGTTTTAAGAATTTTCCCCTGAAGTGGCGCCAAAATGGTGCGAAACATTTACGGAAGTCTAATAAAAAGTGTGAAAGTAAGTGGCGTAGTTTTATTGACCTTCCGCCTTATTCGCTAATTCTATAAAAAATTATTGTAACATTTTTATTTGAAAATTCTTACTTATAAGAATAAAGTATCAGTATTGATTGTCAAAAATTGAAAATAAAATAAAAATCCCAAAATGAGTATTTTTAGATGATTTTTTCTTATAAGTAAATTCAAACTTTTGTATTTAAAGATCTGAATTATTTCCCTAAATATTCCCCTCTGAATTATTCCCCTCTGAATCATATTTCCCTATCCTCTGGAAATTTTCAATTATCCGGATGATCCCAAAGCCTGGTAAACCTATTCATCAACCTTCGTCCTATCGTCCTATATCACTCCTTCCAATAATGGGTAAAATCCTTGAAAAACTCCTTCTCAAACGCCTTTATCCACTCCTGGATCCCATAATCCCATCTTCCCAGTTTGGGTTTCGCCACTCCCACTCCACTATTCACCAATGCCACCGTATCGTCGACAGCATATCCTCATCCTTTGAGAATAAGCAGTATTGTTCTGGCGTTTTTCTTGACGTAGCTCAGGCTTTCGATCGCGTGTGGCACCAGGGCTTGCTGTTTAAACTCAAAGAAACCTTACCTTCAACATATTACCTACTAATAAAATCCTACCTCTCTGACCGTTTTTTCCAGACATCCTATGGTACCTCATTATCTCCAATCACCCCCCAACGTGCCGGTGTCCCACAAGGTGGAATTCTCAGTCCCGTATTGTTCCTGGCTTATACGGCTGATATCCCTTCCCATCCCCAAACATCCATTCACATGTTTTCTGACGACACCGCTATCCTCACTGTTAACCAAAACCCAATTCTTGCCTCCAATTCCCTTCAAGAACACCTGTGCCTACTTCAACCTTGGCTAACTAAATGGAAAATCAAAGTAAATGTGGAAAAATCTAGCCATGCAACTTTCACACTTCGTAAATCAAGCTGCCCGCCAATAACCCTCCAAAACATTCAAATTCCACAGAAATCGCAAGTAAGGTACTTAGGCCTGATACTAGATAAACGTTTAACTTGGAAGCCACACATAACACAGAAAAGACAGGAACTAAACAGACGCTTTAGACTTTTATCACGCTTATTGGACAAACGCTCGAAACTTTCATCGACAAACAAACGACTTATATACAATACCATACTCCGACCAATATTGACTTATGGATTAGAACTATGGGGTTCCACTAAACCTTCCAACTCCTACAGAATACAAACAATGCAATCCAAAATCCTCCGAAAAATAGCCAATGCTCCTTACTACGTCTCGAACCTAACCCTGCATAATGATTTCAATATCCCCTTTATCCAAACCCTGGCCAAATCAGTCTATCAGAAGTTTCATTCCAATCTCCCTGGCCATCCAAATCCTTTGATAAACTCCCTATCCTCCTTCCATAATCTACAAAATCCTCATAGAAGGCTGAAGCGGCGGTGGCCTAGAGACAACTTGTTATAACTTGCCATCAGCAATGCTCAAAATTTATTATTCTAGTGGGTTGTGTAATTGTACATATTCCCACATCATGTCTCACAAAGCTCTTGTTCCTTAACCAGCAAAATTACTGGAAATATGTATAGCATATTGTTGTAATTATCAATAAAGTTTAAAAAAAAAAAAAAAAAAAAAAAAAGATTTGAATAAAAGTAGGAGAACAAAATTACCTCTTATGAAATAGATAAATAGTTTACTTATTTTGTTAAGCAATACATATCAGACTCAATAATAATTCTCCTAATAATCGTAATCTGGGTTAAGAAGGTGTAGATTATCGGGGTTAGGTCATTTGTTAAATAAAACTACATTTTATAATTAAAATGAGTTTCATTTCTGCTTCGGCTTGACTTACAGGCCATCTTTAGGGTATGGAAGAGAGGGAGAACAGTTAAGTATAGTGGACGCTACATTTCAGAGAACCCTCAGAACTCATTTTACATGTTAGTAATTTGTTTTATATTCCAATATGTCTCTAGCGACGAATGTTTATGGAAACGCGCTAAGATTAACTCCAACCCCTTTTCAAAATATTCATATCTAAGACGGAAGGTACATTGCTTCATAGTCACAATAATATGTAACAATATGAGCTACAAATTATACCAGTCATTTCCGGCCACAAGACGGAGTATTACCACCAGAGGAGGAATATTAATGCTGACATTTACAATGGAAAATAAAACCTAATTTATTAGCTTGGGAATCTCATTGTGACGTGTTAGATTCAAGTCGGATTCTAGATGCATCTAGATATGATTGTTCATTGCTCCATTTAGCTGTAAGAGATACGACCCGACAGACCTCAGATCAATGACAAAGACACTTTTCATTAATTCAAGAAATAAAAACCTATGAATGAATACATAAGAGAGAGGTACATACTTTGAAATACAACTTACGTGGGTTTGTTCGGGGTATAGAGACACTCTAATATCTAATCAGGGCAATAATTCTAATCAAATCTATTCAAATTGCTATATAAATGTTTTAAACATTAACCTATCTTTCAGGAACATGTCGTATATTACTTTTATGGAGGGCTGTTCTATCGTTATTTATTCCACTTGATTCGTAGTTTCTTGCTTGAGTTAATGCGAGTTTCGTCGGCTTCATGCTGTTTACTACCACACTCACAAGGGAACATCCCCAAGTGTCCGAAGCCCATTTTTATGAAGCTTTGTATATTTATTAAACACGTGAAAATAATCGATGAGTGTTTTTTTTTTTTATATCGGCCCAATCGCACGTTTAAGGGGTGAAAGCACCCTTCCAAAGTACACTTCAAATGTTCTAACAAAGTGAGTATACAGTGGTGGGGTTATAGATTTTATCCGAAGGAAGAAGCCATCTCTCCTCCACGACGAGCTGATGCTGCCCTCGCTGCAAGACTTCATACGGAGGCGTCATATTAAGTTTTATGACGGCTCCCGGTAGTGTGTGAAACCCCTTTTTGGGGACTTGACACCACCTCCTCTACCTGAGAGGTGGCAGGGCAGCACCAAACCCCTTTTTGGGGACTTGACACCACCTCCTCTACCTGAGAGGTGGCAGGGCAGCACCAAACCCCTTTTTAGGGACTTGACACCACCTCCTCTACCTGAGAGGTGGCAGGGCAGCACCAAACCCCTTTTTGGGGACTTGACACCACCTCCTCTACCTGAGAGGTGGCAGGGCAGCACCAAACCCCTTTTTGGGGACTTGACACCACCTCCTCTACCTGAGAGGTGGCAGGGCAGCACCAAACCCCTTTTTGGGGACTTGACACCACCTCCTCTACCTGAGAGGTGGCAGGGCAGCAACAAACCCCTTTTTGGGGACTTGACACCACCTCCTCTACCTGAGAGGTGGCAGGGCAGCACCAAACCCCTTTTTGGGGACTTGACACCACCTCCTCTACCTGAGAGGTGGCAGGGCAGCACCAAACCCCTTTTTGGGGACTTGACACCACCTCCTCTACCTGAAAGGTGGCAGGGCAGCACCAAACGGACCCTGGATCTTGGAGAAGACGCTCCTTTTGAGTAGCTGTATATAGTAGTTTAAGTTTATTTTTTAGTTCTAAGTTATTTCCTTGTACAGTCACTCCCTATACAACTCTGTCTTCCCCTATATTTAGTATTTTAGACTAAGTAGGCCTAGGATAAGGTGTAGTATTAATTCCAGCTCCGGGGTCCAATCCGTAGGTCCCGGAGCTCTCTTTGTACATAATACATTTTTAGGAGGGTAGGAAAAAAACAAAAACAATAATGACTACGAAATCAACGAACCAATAGAGCGGATGGTGTTGAATGAACATAATAATGCATCCATTATCATAAGCTCCAAAAAAGAAAATCATAGTTCTAACAAATCATCGGAAAGTAACATTAGGATCTGGGAAATTCGAACGTTGCTTGTACCGCTTTAGTACTTATTTCATACAGTATAAGTGTGAAATTTAATATTGTGTAGAGACTTATCAGTGTTCCTTTCCAAATCTGAATACTTTGAAGGACTGCGATTCTCTTGGTTTTGCCCTCTGTATAGACCTGAACTCAAATCAATTTTCTGATTACATTATTAATCGTTTCATTCATCCAAATGGCCTAAAAAGTTACCAAAATTGATTCAAAAAACGAACTGAAACAAGAAGTTTTCGATTTCCTCAGATACTGAAGCCACTCTGGGTTTTGATTATTTTTAAGAACAATGCTTTTCATTCTTCTTGGATGACGCAACCATCGCGATATTGTAGATTTGTGAAAACACCACTGTATCATTAAACCTGGATTCTCTCATAAAGAAACAAAAAAGAAACGGCCAATGGAGTCGGAATTTTCGGATTGCCTTAGCCCGTCTTCAGAGAGAAATTTCGTCACCGCTAAAATCTAATGGCACAAGTATAATACATAATTTTCTCCAATCTCCTACCCTTCAACGTCGGTCGACACTCCATCATCCTTTCTACCCGACAGTCACTTCCTTCCCTATTTGTTACCTTCCCAGCATCAACCCCAATAAAAGGCACATCAGCCCTAACATTGGCTAACCTTTGTAATTCCTTACAACCCGAAATCCTCCAGTACCTACCCGACTGTCCACCCAACCTCTGACTCTCCCACTAACCTACCCCCAGTACCTTACCTCTCCACCCCGTACTCTCCCACGAAGGGACATTGAAGGAGCGGCCTATACAATCCCTAATTACCTATTTTAAGTGAATTACCTACCAGAGCCATTGTCTAGCCCACGCTCTTCTATCCGCCTACGGTAAATATTCATAACTCTAATTATTTCCGAGCAGTTCTTTCTTCCCCGAGTTACTTCTCTTGTAACTAGTTTAGATATTTCTTCTTGTAGCGCTAGTATTCCAATAAAGTACTTGACATCCACCTAAAGGTTTAACATTTCTTAACACTCTTAAAAGCTTCTGCTGCAGAATATCTTAAAATTGATAATTACTTTCTGCATTTTGTAATGCAATGTTCAGAATAAGATCCGAGCCCAAGGCCTCCCAATATTATTTGACGATGAACGTCAAAAGGAGGTTCAGATAATGTTGAAATCGGCCCAACAAGCTCTCCCCTGCTTCGACTGACTGCTGAAGACGGAGCGAGCCTGGACAGCTACAGACATCGTTAACCTTCTCATTTAATTATTTTGTTTTAATGAAAAAAAAAAAAAAAAATGCAAATAAAAAGAGCAGCAAACAATTGCCAAAAACTTAGGTAAAAATGAGATGACTCTATCAAATATTCCATAAGAACCTCTTTTGTTGGAAATGTACTAAGCTTTCGATTAAATGCCTTAAATTTAGCATGATTTCCCCAACGGTTTCCGGATATTTAAGATAATATGCGAAAATCCCAGAAGAAGACTAGTTTCCCCCACTTTCCTTGATAATGGTAATAGATATGGTTTATTTTGACATGCCACGTCAAAATAACCTGCATTAGGTGTACCTAAAGGCCTGTAAAGGCAAATCCGTAAAATCTACGGGGTTTTTCGCGCGAATTTCGGTGAACAAATGGTGTTCCTGTAGACGGATTAGACTGGTTAGGGACTTTTATTTAAGGCAAAGTATTTCTGTACCACAATTCATCAAAATTAGACCATTTTTGTGCCAGATACAGCTCGTAGAGACAAATATAAATTCGAATAGTTATTTTCGTGATCTATGAGTTTTGAAACACAACCTTTTACAGTTGGAAAATTTCGGATTGCGTCATGAGGTCCCTATAGAGAGAGACTAGAAACGCGCTAAAATGTGGTGCAAAAATAAGCTTAATCGGAGCGTAAGAAAGGTAGGTCTTTTTCTATACTTACTTCTTAAAAAATATAAGTTGGATGTTCGAATCTGAACAATAATTTGGAACGGGAAAGGAAGGTTGAAATGGTATCTTGTCGTTAGTCCTATTGACATTAAAATATGTTTATTAACTTTTTTTCACGGTGGTCAGTATTTCTAAAAATGGCTAGATTAATTTGCGCCATTGCCCTCTATTACAAACTAAATAAGACTGCAGACAAAGCCCCCCCCCGTCGTGTGCATTCCCTGATAGACGCCACCAGCTTCAGACAGCTGATTACCCTCTAAACTGTCGGCACGAATCCCTGTCGCAAGAAGGGCTATGAATATTTAATCCAGTGATTCCGCAGCGACTCCCGAAGACCTGTGACTAGGAACTCCTTGGCCCCTGTGCTATTACCCAATCACGGGTCATGTTTGCACAGCTGACGGCCGAACCTAGCACAAGACACCACTTGCAACAGAGGCCTCATGCAAATCGGCCATTCCTACTACTCAATACTTGCAAGATGCGTGTATGTTAGGGAACTGGTGAATATAATTAACAAGATGTGTGCGTACTAACAAGGTGTTGTTGCGATTTCTCCCGGGGTGTCTTTGTAGGAAATGTTATATCAGAAACACATCGCCGGCATGTTAAGAATTTATTTTATTCTCATGCTATTCGAAACATTTTCTAACTGTCAGCAATTATTTTTATTCGAGGGAAATTTAGTTGTTTCGCAAGAATTCAATGATTTGCTTGTTATTTAGGTTGTTATAGCCTGTTCAGATACACGGAAAACTTAAATCACGCATGCGTAAAACTCTAAGGGAATTATTCCCGACTGTCCGGCTATTTGCAAATACCCATTTCAAGGATCAAGGCAATACTGAAACACTATACAATCTGATTAACTTTCGGTTAAGCATAGCGAAGGCTTTGAGAGGTCAGACAAGGGAAATAGCGTTTAATGTTGAAAAATACTTATATATCTTAGTGATAAGTTTAAAATAGAGGAAATGTTTACCGCACATTTTACTGCAGCAGGAATACAGGCCACGTCATTTTACCTTAACTACGACATATTTCTGCGGGCAATGATGACCTCGCAGTTTTTTGCCCTTAAGCACAAGTAAACAAACAAACAAACAACATATTTTTGAACAGGCAACGTAATAGTTTAAATTGTTTTCAGCCTTAGGATTTGCTAAATATTGATATACATTATACTCTATCTTCCTTGCCTGAACTCTCAAAACCTTACCTGGTCTTAAACAACAAGACAAAATCAACAAAAGATTTTACAGAGTTCCACGTAGCAAATTGTTTAAAAAGTTG
The DNA here is from genome assembly GCA_946811695.1 of Gonocerus acuteangulatus. Classification (NCBI taxonomy): domain Eukaryota; kingdom Metazoa; phylum Arthropoda; class Insecta; order Hemiptera; family Coreidae; genus Gonocerus; species Gonocerus acuteangulatus. The sequence continues at coordinate 30,108,466 of OX328127.1, forward strand.
AAAAGCCAATCCACTGGGTTGGTATGATCGCCAAGAATTTCATCTAAGGAGTCAGACAGTGTAACTCTTTTAGTCACACATAATCACGGCAATCCGTCAAAATCTGCTTCACAGTAAGCTACAAATTGCATGAGCTGCAAATACGCGGAGGTTCCTTTGACATGACTAAGGAATGGGTGAGGTTTGTTTGGGCGATTCTCATACAGATTAACACCACTTCTGTTCTTTTTGTCTCATTTGTTGATGTTTTGCACGTTTTAACACATCCCTTTAACTCTCGGAGTTTGTTTTCATCATTTCTTGCCACGTCTTCCAAATCAAGTCTTTTCTACATTGACCTTCTGCCTACACAAGAAAAAACGTACAAGCTAATCTAAATTGCTCTTTTATGATATTTTACTGTCAACAAACAAAGAACTAAACTACTGGAATAGTGCTTACAAATAAAAATATTTTTGCAATAGCGTTTGGGATAAGACAAAAGTATTGAACAACTTGAGCTCCGCGTTCAAGAGAACGATGATTTACACAAACCATTTCTGAATCGGATTTTAATTTATGGCAGAAGTATAGGAGAAATATGCATATCTGGGTTAATGGCCCTTATTAACATACTGGAACGTCAATAATAATTAAGGGCAGATAATAAGGAAAGGATTAAACAAGCGGTGTCCCGCAAGGAGTTATCTATAGACCAAGTTATTCATATTGTAGAAGTAAGTAGCCCAAGTCTAAGTCCTAGTTGTACCTGTTATGGAGGCCGCTGGGACATAAATAGTTAACACCACTCCTACTCAGGCTCTTTGTCTTAAGAGCGGAGCATTATCAGGGCTTTTCACAAGGGCTAAATTGTGAAATATCACCCCGTCCGACTCCATTTGCAAATAGCTTCACCAAACCGGAGGACGCCGTAGATAAGAGCTGAAAGCGCCGGTTCCTGCTCATGGGAGAGCTTCAAGAAAGTGCCCATATATCTCTCAAGTGCGTAGGGGACTTAAAAAGTAAAGCGCCCGAGCATTAGAAGTGGCACTCACTCATGCCCGCCCGGTTAATGCGCCCATGTCCTTAAATGCGGGAAAATAAATTGGCCGGCAGTTGATAAATCTTTCTTGCGCCCTTCTAAATCCAGCCGTTCCTCCGATCGGTTGCTCTTTTTGTTTTTATTAAGTACACAAATGTTAGTCTTATTATCTGCTACCGAATTCGAAAATGAATAATTCGAAGTGAAATATGTGTCGTTTAAGAATCATTTGATTTATTTAAATATTTTTTTCGTATAAATAAATGAGATAAGTTTCCTACCGAACCAGGTTTTCTTTTCATTGTATTGTCCTACATATTTTCAATTTACAAAAAAAAAGTATTTGTAAGATTAAAATTAATTTTACGTTAATTAATTAATTCTGAGTTAATTACAATGGACGTTAAAATTTAATTTAAATGAATAACACTTATTTTTATAAATCTTAAAACTTAATAGAACCATTATGATAAGCATGCATAATTTAAATATATGCGTTTAGAAAAAAAAAAAAGGAGAAAAAGTTTTTGTTTTTTTTTTCAACGGCACATCGACAAATCTGGGCCATTAGCGCCGACATCCAGGGTGTAGCAAGGAATTTTCTCAGCGAGCCCTGATACGAGAAAATTCCTGCCGCCAGTGGGGATCGAACCCACCGGCGAAAAAAGTTATTATTTTCATTTTTGAGAATAATAAAGATTGAATGTAATTTAAAAAAATAAGTAAAAATAAAGATTGAATTTCGATTACTACTTGAAAAAATATACAAGTACATTATTAATATAAACAAACGTTGCATAAAAAAGTTATTTACAGAATATTGCATTTTCTCTTCTAAAGAACAATACATACATGTATTTAATAATTCTACTTGTTGATGTTTTATAATTTGTTGTATACATTTACCTTGCATAGATTTTCGATCTTTAATATTGATAAGTGTGGGCTACCATCGGTAAATAAGTCATGTGGAATGTCCATGTAGTACCTTACAGTTTGTCAGCATGTTTTAGAATATCAACTGCTTATTACAAATTCTACATAACGCCTGATCCCGTCTCTTCATTAAACGAGAGATAGTAAGCAGTAAATTACTTAGTCTAAGACTCGTAATCATGAATTAACTTCTTCTTTTCACTGGATAACTCTATGGCCAAGCATTCAGATCCCCTTTGACTACTCATAGTTTTTGTGTTGATAGTGTGTGTATATGTATTTGTCCACTTTTTTGTTGCATTTCTGGGTTCCCAGTCTTCGCCGCAGCCATCCGGCAACGGTCCATTTAGTACGAAAGCCTCATCCAAAATCTTACTCCTTTTAACTCTATTTGGTCCCATTGGTGCGTCATAATCGTACCTTGAGCTGCTTTAAATTCAGCTCCTTACAACGTCATCCATCCATCTTTTTCGTGGCCTTCCCCCCTTTCATCCTCCTGGCTGAGCATACAACATATGCCGAGGTAATCCAGGAGCTAGTATTATTTTTAGGCTCCTAACATTTTTTAGGCCTGAACCACCTTAATCTTATTTTCTTGATAACTCTTACTATACTCTCGGCAAATAACTCCGAGGTCTGATATTCTTATTATATAGACATTGGTACATAAAAAGATTGATAAGTACATTTGTTTCTATTACTTGGTAAGGAAGATCGTTGAATATTAGAAGAATTCTTATTGAAACATTTTTTCATGGCATACTCGCAAAAGAAGTCAAACTGAGGCACTGTGATAAGCCTAAAATTGTGTTAAGGAAAATAAAATAAAATTGACAGTTAATCAATTATTCCTAATTTCTATTTTATCTTTATCATTAAGCAAATCCTTTCAATTCTAATAAAAACAGATGTGATTAATGGAAGATACAGCTGAAAATTATGGGGCAGATAAGGTTGCTCGCCTTCTAATTCCATTCTGATTGCACGGCATTTTGTCCGAAGGAAAGAACAGTAAATTTATAGTGATTTAATATAGAGGAGAGGTTCTTTATTCAAACACTGCCCACGCCAGAGATTGGAACATAAATATATTAAACATATGTTCTTAAATTCTCCCATTTACAATGTAAATATATACACACCTTACTTATCTATAAGTTTTGTTTTGCTTTTTTGGGAAAAACTTTAGAAGGCCTAATTATGTTCAAATTTTTTATATATATGTATGTATATATATATATATATATATATATATATATAGCGTTTTTTTTAATTTCATTTACTTTATGAAGTTTCTTACTAATCACTCTTTTCCTCATTCATAAATAGAAAGAAGACTATTTATCTGATGGTTTCTTTTGAAATAAAGTGATTCATTCATGAAATATTGCTGAAAAAAGGCCCTCACGCAAGAGCTAAATAACTAAGCGTATTCCTCGACAAGGCAGCATTCCTGAAAAGTCCGTCACGCATGAGCTAAGTACTTTCCTCAGAATTTGTGTAGTGTCTAGTAAAAGGCGAAAGATTTATACGTTTTGATGGGAGACCAGAGTTGGTAGTGTCTAGTGCAGTCCTCAAAAAGTTGCTTATAAGAACGTATATAAATAAAATAAAAACATGAATAATTCTGCTCTTTTACATTCGTAATGAAGGACTGATTCAATTATTAATTTTGTAATTAATTTCTTTCCAGTGTTTTGTGTAGGCGTGGTACTACTTCAATATACAAAAACTTCACATTTTCATTTATTGTTCTTGATGAACATATAACAATATGTCTGGAACAGAATGAGATTGAAACGTGCAATTGCCAGCAAACGACATTTTTGGTGCTACTTTCCCCGCTTTGATTACTGTCATCTACTTGCGGCACACCCTGTATATGTAAATACAAAATGAACGTCAGTAATTTTATCGTATACTAATAATGAACAGCTGACTGTGAGCATAGCCTTTATCTGCACCCAGATTACTCACAAAATCGAAAGCATAACTCACAATTGGCGAGGGAACTAAAAAACATTCGATGTGAAATGCGATTGGGTCAACTCCCATTTCTCGATGGAGCAAGGTGTTTCGAACGAACCAAGGGGCGTTAGCTGCAATCCGTAGCACTTTGTTTTTTTTTTATGTCTGAAGTATTTTGATGTTCGTCGTGTTTGTTCCGTACCACAGAGGGCAGGCATAATTCAGTATTGGAAGGATCATTGTTTTGTAAAGTAGTGTTACTAGTGAAGGTCGGAGTGATATTAAAAAATATTAAAAGTGTCTAGTTTTTTGGGTTTCTTTTTCTGCCGAGTATATAACATAGTTTGAATGAAAATTGAAATACGAGCCTTACTACCTCCAGGAAAAACCTATGGTCCAGCTGGAACGTATAAATCCTTATTGTATAATACTGTACTGAATTATAAGTAGAAAAAAGTAAGACATCTCAAATATTACAGAATCGAAATTAAAACCTGACTCTAAGAGAAAATGTGGAGAAACCCTAGATTTCTCAATACCTAACAGCTATTGATGGATTTCTCTCTATAAAAATAACGGGGATATATTGAAGAAGGAGAGGACTGTTCCCTATATGGCCCCGACAGCCCGTGGGAAGCTCAGTTCCTCGGTAGACAAATCAAAAGACGTGCTCTGACTGTGGGAGACTGCTTGGCGCTGTCTTCTGCCATCTATGGACGATGCTCTACCGTTAAGTAGGGAAGGCTCCTCTTAACAGCGGCACTGGATACCTGTCTGTGTCCCGGTAGCTTCAAGGTAGCCGCTTATCTTACGGTTGTCTAGATGAATCATCCTCGAGGTAGATTGCTTGAAAGTATAGGAAGTCACTGGGCCTACTGTATTTATAAAAGGCGCACTTAATTCTGGTTTTCTAAAAGTCTCGGTTGTAACACGTTGACTGCCAGCTACAAGTTTTCTCGTACTTCACGTTGTTGCCTCCGACGCCAACTAAAATGCAGCTCGTAGTAAATCTGTGTTTATAAGAAAAGATGGCCTCAAGGAATAGAAAAAATGTAGCGATTCAGAAACATAACAACAGGTTGGGCTACAACAACAAATCTCAGCTCGAACCAACTCGTAGTTGGCTTCCGTGAAGAATTTTCTGATAAATAAACTTCGAGATGATAATGTTGAAAATTACTGTGGCAGACAACGTTTGAAAAAGCAATATTTAAACGCTTTTTCAAGGCAGAATATCGAAGCATATTGCATCCTGGGCGAATTGCTTCCTACTGTTATTGTAAGAGTATAAATATTATAAGTTTTAGCTGTAATGAGCAGCCCAGATTAGTTTAAAAATTCAGAAATAAGTAATTAGTATGTTCAATGTGCTTCGTATCCCTCGCAGAATTTGGAAAGTTTATATTAGAAAAACTTCATTTTGTAACTTCCATCGTCGTTCTCTCCGTCTACTTTTGACCTATTTAAATTCGCGACAAAACTTGAATACCCATACGTCACGAAAATACCATTCATTCACATTAACATACATGTATATAAGTGTTTATGTGTGCGTGAGTGTCTCTTCGCGCTCTGGCGCCTACAGAAAAGAGCAGATTTTGATAAAATGTGGCAAAAACACTCCGTCCGAAAAAAAAGGTCAACTACCTTACACAGTATAATCCGCCCACAGGAAGAACGTTTCCTTCAAACGGGATATAAAAAACGAATGAGATGCTTCCTAAGTGTCGTACTTTATTTTAATTTCTTGCTAATAACACTTACCCATTTTAACTTCGAATTAGGTTTCACTAGTAATTAAAAAAAAAATCGGTAGAAGAGTGTGGAATTTGTTCCAAAATGGCAGAGTGATTCTGTGAAACTGTTTGCAAAAACGTTTACAGAAGTCTCCCTTAATAATATAGTTCAGACAAAAACGATTGTTCATTGAAATTATAATAAATAAAATATTCTTACAATATACATTAATGCTTTTGTAGTCGTCAAATACTTATCTTTGTAACATCTAGCAGTCTTTATACCGATTAAAAACTAATAAGGACGTGCCATCAGCAGTCAGCTATAGATCTGACTAGCTGTCCATTCAATGTTTTTGGGAGAATATTTAATAATAGGTTATTACATAAATAATTGGTGTAATAACCTATTATTAACAATTATTGATAGCGTGAAACGCCTCTTTTGAGGATCCCTCCATGACCCAGTCCAGTTCCTGAAATTTGTCAGTGTTCGCCCAGCAAGCAGTCAAGCCTGCTCATCACGTAGGAAACAACTACGACTTGCCACTTCATTCTCTCAGCATCCAGTCCCTCAGCGGAAGAGAAGTCCTAAACACCCAGTTTCCGCCCCGCTGTAGGATCTGCATACTGAAGATACTATGGTTCTATAAAAACATCTGAATATATTCGCTTATGCAAGGAAGAGTCTCAAAACTCTCACCAAACCCGCTTTCAGAAACCTCTGTGTCTCTTAATAATAGAGTTGAGACAAAACGATCATGGAATAAAATGAGCATAAAAAAAAAAAAAATGCTAAAGATACAAAGGTCAAATTTTTTCAGTAGTCAACAACCTGACTACTAGAGGTCAACCTTCAGTCAATAATAATGTCAAACCAATTACTCTACCTGGCCTGATAGAGCCTTCTCTTCTAATAAGAGGTCACGACCCCTCTATCGGATAGCTACCGAAGACAGTGCAGGCGCATGCGCTAAATGTCAGTGTGTCGGCGCCATCCATCAACGCGGTGGCGAGCGGGCTAATTGCGCGGGAAAACCACCCGCGCAGAATGCCCTCTCATTAACACCTGTAGCCAGAGAAGAGATTATAACCTTCTTCCTTAGCTCGTAACCTCCTCCACGGCCATCAGTGTGTCAAGGGACATCTGAATAATTCATTAATCGCACCTACAGACAGCGAGCCCTGTTTCTGTTTCTATAGTCCGAACAATAGAAAATTGAGATTTTTTTTTCTTTCTGCTATGCATCATGACCAGAGGTTGCATAATATCGGAAATAATGTCTGGGAACGGTTTTAATCGATAAGTTTCTCTTTATGTTAAATTTAGAATTTACATTATTTGAAATTATGATAAAGGAGTTGTATCCTTATTTATACTGATCCAAGTTGTTTATAGTCCAAGATATACAACATCTACGTCTTGACTTATTTATCTATTACAATTAGTTTTCACTTTGTCATTATTCTTTCTTTTGAAATATCTACTTTACCTTCTGTATTGACAGGAACATTAGGGAATTTTTGTATTGCCTCAGGTGTGTATAAAAATTAAAAACAACACCAGAAAATATTTAATGTATTTGCTTACAATACTGAATTATTCGCAATAGAAAGTGGCATCTTTCTGTCAGAAGATTTATGACAACGAGTAGATAAAAAACAGAGTAATTTAGGGCCAATAAAACCTGTACTAAGTATGTAATACTGTATTGATGTCGTTGTTCAAATAAAAATTAGCTACAGAGATACAAATAATATTTCTGTACACAGCCTTGAAAACATAATAATTCTTCATTAACCCTACATAAAAGCCACGATACTTCTTTTTTATTTTACTTTTTGATCAATTCTTTAATAAAACATAACGTCTTCCGGAATTTTTTAGCCAAACCTTTTTTCAAGAAAGGTCCCAAGGTTTTGAACACTTTTAGTAAGTGGTCCTAATATTCTTATGGATTTTATTATATTAACCTAAGAAGTGTGACAATACCTACAAGGAGGTATTTAAACTTTTATCAGTAAAGACACATATCCTTGTAAAACCAATAATACGCAATAAACATTTTATTGATTCTCAATTCATTTTTTCTTTCATACATTTCTATGATTTTTGTTGATGCCTGTTCATGTTTTAAATATTGCCGCCGATCAGGAAATTTGCTTTATACAAAGGTATTTCGCCAGTTCAATAATGTTCACAGTTTATACTATTTAATTATTAAAACGTTCAAAAACATCAAAAAATCACTAAATGAACGAAATATTATTTTATTTTTTTTTTTTTTTTACTTAAACTAAACGTACATTTCCAAATCTAAGGAATGAATGAATTCGTTTATCAGCAAAATATTTTCCCTCGGAATGGGCGATTTCCTAACAGCCTGTTATACTAGAACCAACAGCACCATTGTCCTCTGGACGAAACTTACTACGTAACATCCATAATCAGACGTAAGTAGGTAGTTAGTGATAAGAAGTTAAGTGAAAGTCAGGTTTCGGGTAAGAAAAGCCGCCAGATTTTCATAATAATCAAAACAGTGAACAATGTTCATGAATATAGGTTATACAACACTTTTTTTGGGGGGGGGGGCATATTAAGGGCATATACTACCTTGTAACTTTTTTTGGACCATTTTCTTATTTGTGGGCTTAAATACTTCCTTCACTAATCAAAAAGTCCGACTCGCAGGAACTGCAGCATCTTAGCGCGGTTCCGTTCATGTCCCTAGTGCCATTTGATAAGCTTAGAAAAGAAATAAACTTATTTTTTTTTATATATCTCGTGAAAATTGTCAAAATCCTCTCGAACATCTCGAATAAAAGTGATATTAAGGCGTCAGGGACACCGACAGTAGCTAACTTTTACACAGAAGCGGAAATTACAGAATCTGGCTCTCATTCTAAAGCAAAGCTCTATAAATCAATACAAAATATGCCTAATAAAGCCTTTCTAGAGGATACAGAAGCATGGGCGTATATGAGGGGGGGGGGGGCTGAGGGGGCTGCAGCCCCTCCCGAAATTTTGAATTGATGATAAAAACTTCTCGTAAAACCCTTAAAAATAAATTAAATAAGATCACTTAGTTCATAAAACATATTTTATTTTACGTGCAATAGCGTTTTAGTTACCTAAAACTATTCCAAGCTCTAAATATTTAGTATTCCATACCCTGGAAATGGTCTCAGCCCCCCCCCCCCCCGAAATTGTTTTTATATACGCCCATGTACAGAAGGATCAAGAAGAAGTACACAAGATTGAGTAGAATACCCTGCCTAATATAGCCTATATAGAATAATATGCCGAATAAAACGTATCTAGTAAATACACAAGGACAAATAAAAGTCTTGACGAATAACAAGTCAAAAAAAAAACTTTATTTAACAAAATAAAACAAAGTTTAGTTGCCCAACTACAATAGAATAATATACCTAATTAAGTCTACGGAGTAGACACAAATGGACCAAAAACAAGTCTTGTGGAATATTGATTTTTTTTAATTAAATACTTTTTATCAATATTTAGTATATAACCTTTGTTGAAAATTATTGATTGCTAATTGATGAATCGGTTTACAACTAAGTAGTCTTTATGAATATTGTATATAACCTATTTTTGGATCTGTGTTTTTGGGGTGCTCTCCGCCTAGGCTTTGTATTTGTGTCGGCAGATACCTGGGGTATATTTACAGCTCTTGAGGATTAACTCTTAGCAGGTAAATTTCCTGCGGCCCCATTGTGTTCTACGGGCATTGAACCGCCATATACGCTCATAGTATCTAACCGTTGTGAAGTTTATTTTTTGGATTTAGGACTTAATATACATATGTAGACTAAATCATAGCAAGAAGTAATCCTCCGTCGTCGGTTCTTAACTATGTAGACTCGCTAATGTTATCCAATCTTAGATACATCGTATTTAAAATCCACTGCAAAAACACGACATTTCATCAGAATCCCCTGCTGAATAAAACTTATATAGAATAATATGCAAAATAAAGCCTATCTAGTGGATAAAAATAGAGGAAAAAAGCCGTTCGTGGTGGTAGAAAATCTTAAAAGTATTTCGCTCAGAAATCTCCGAAATATTGTCACTAATTTTACGTATCCTGTTTTATAGCCAAATAGATTTATATTCTATAATCAATAAGAAAAACCTACTAACAATAAAAAACTATGGGTAACAGATGAAAATAGGGAATACCAAGAATAATTCTAAAGAACGAAATCAACACCAGTACTGTAATCTAGATATTCATACGGCATCATCGAATTCTAACAAACAAAATATTGATTCTAATTATACGTATCCTGTTTTATTGACAAATACATTTGACTACTATAAGCAATTAAAAACACTAGGGAATATGCCAAAGAACTCGGAATAGGAGCCTCGACAGTTTCAAGACATTTGAAGGAAATCGACAAATCCAAAGCTGACATTACTTCGCTTATTCAAAACTTTCTTTAGAACCTTTCTTGTAGACCATTTAGTAAGCTTTCGAATGGTAACCTTTCGCTTCCCAAGATTTTCAACCGTTTTCGAGATATTAAGAAATTATACGAAGTTCCCAAAACTTTTCATTATTTCTGACAACAGAAAATTGGTCTCATTTTACCTATCCTGTTTTACACACACATACATTTTCCTTAAAAATACAACATAAGAAATTAAAGAAATAAAAAGCAATAAAAAACCAAGGGAAAGAGACAAAAATTACAAAAAGAACGACAAAAACCCGTTCATAAGAACAAAACAGACGTATTTGATGTTTTAAGCATTTATTTCTCCGATTGACATAACCTAATCAAAAATAGTTTTAGAATCATTTTTGTAGAGAATTTAGTAAGCTTTCAAATAGTTTCAATCCACTTACCACGATTTCCCAACCGTGTTCGAGATATTAATGAAAGTATACGAAGTTTCCAAAACTTTTCATATCTGTTCATAAAATATTTTATTCTAACCCTTCCTTAACTCCAAACGTAACATAACTTTCAACATATTAGTTTTAATGAAAGTAGAACATGCACATAATGTTTCAACTGAATCCCGTTATTCTAAGTACCCAAACCGAAAACGTTATTCAAAAACTATTTTTCCAATTTTCTCGACAACGGTTAAAGCTATCGCCTTGAAAATGGTTTCATTCGTTTTTCTAGCCCAAGAAGCCTATAAAACGAGTACTTACAAGCTTATGAACTCAAAAACGTAAGCGTTACGATTTTTTCTGCGCGAATTTCGCCCCAAACGCCATCTTCCAGTGGGCGGATTTTGCTGGTTAACGAACTTGACCTTTCAAATTGGACGACAGATTTTTGTACCAAATTTCATCAAAATCGGACCATTCGTCTTCTATTTAGAGAGCGAACAGACAAATATATATATATATATATATATATATATATATATATATATATATATATATATATAAATAAATATATACATATATATATATATACAAATTTGAACCACCGTTATTTTCGGTTTCTAGGGGTTCTGAAACGCAAAATTTTCTAGTCGGCACTTCCGGATTGTTTCATTGTATCAACCTTATAAGCGGGGTTCCTCCCTATGGGGGAGGGAGGAACCGCGCTAAAAACTATGTTCAAAAGTGTTTATGTAGGGGGACAGTTTATAAATGTAACAAAAATACGATATTTTTTCGAGACGAAAGTCTCGATACTTTTCAACATTAAAAGACATTTTTTTTATCTTTATTACAAGAAATTATGGAAAAGAATTAAAAAAGAAGAAGAAAACGTTATTAAAAAATAACAAAGTGGGCTGCCCAACTTTATCGGGTTGCTGGCAACACAGCATGCTAATCCACCAGTTATTGGTATTGCTTTTTGTACATTAAACTTAAAAGTTGTTTTCTCAAAACTATGTTTTTCAAATCGTGCGATACGCTAGCGCCGTCATTTTTCACCCCGTCAACTTCAAACTAATAATAATAACTCCAGCTTCTTAATGATATCGTCGATACGAAAGCAAACTAACGAATATGAAAAAATGCATCTTTCATTGTCCATCTTTAATAATTTCTGCTGGACTTATTTACGGCAAATTCTTCAATCTGACTTCACTCTATTAAAGGGAAACTATTCCACTATCAAAAGGTCAAATCTTCCGAATATTTGACTGTCCAAAAAAAAGTTATGAATAAATACTTTTCCACTCTGAAAAGTGGTGATTTTCATATTCGTTAGTTTGCTTTTGTATCGACGATATTTGCTAGTACAGTTCTTTGGATTTCTTCGATTTATTGAATCATAACGATTTTATGGCCGATTTTCGGCGGATTTTTTAATAGAAAACAAAGAATTGTTCACCATTTTCGAGAAGAAAAATTGTATTTCTTAAAATTCCTACGTACATTACTAGACTTTAACTTCTTATTTAAAAATAATATTAGTTGTTTGTACTGACTAGACTATCCCCCGTAAAAGAAGAGGGTTTCGTCAGACCCAGAGCTGCCATATTGTTTTTAAAGAATTAAAACTTTTTTGTTTCGATAATTTTAACATACAAAACTTATATAATAAAGAATTCTGATAAGTATCCATCAATTGGAGAAAATTTCTCTGATTTTGATTACACGAATTCTTCAAGCATTGTTCATTGGCTTAAAAATGTACTTATTAATAAAAGGCATGTATTTGAAATAATAAAGATAATTAATTAATTAGGGCGCTAATGGCCAAGATGTAGATGCGCCGTAAAAAAAAAAAAAAATAAAAAAATAAATAATATACTTTGTAGAGAATAAGGTAGCCCGAATAAACATAAATCCATCGTAAAAACAAGCCTTTCGTTTAATAAAGAAGAAAACCTCACAAATTTGTTCATGATTATACGGGAGACTTGAAAACCGGTAATTACTATTTTGCACCTGACTAGCAATTTTCGCCGCAGCCAGCTCTGATATAAATTTACGACATCAATTCTTTGGTAAATTTATCAGCAAAATGTTAGAAGGAAATCCTCAGGATGAATTTTGGTATTTTCCATTCCCCTAAAATATATTCCACGCCCCCAATTACGATTAAGTGGCTCAATTAATAATAACTAGGCTACTTTTACCATATATCAAAAATGTCTTGGCCAAGTATTAATTAAAAGACACCCGATCGGAGACCCTTATTTAACATAATCGTTCAAGATATAAATTAGCCCGACATATTAAGGGTAATAGGGCTAATATGAAATGAGATATGAAAATTAATTTAGAAAATTATTGTAAAAACATTTTATTTTAGCACAAATTATTATAAAATATTGATTATATGTTTCATTTATTTATGAATGTCCTCATTAAGGCAGTTCTGCATCAAATATTGTGCAAACTGGTGAAAATCCTAGATTTTTAGCAAGTTTTATTTGTATTGATTAAACATTGACCTTCAATAAAATATTACATTCTTCACATTATTGAAGAATGTCGCAAGTACTCATCGGTGTTTCGACAGCTCGGTCATAGTTATTATTTAATATATTATTTTATTTAAATTTTAACTTCCATTATTATTAACTATTTTAGGACAGGTTATCTATAGGCTACCTACCACCCCTTTTTACGCAGGATAGGGCTGATGCCTTTTCTTTTTTCTCAAGAAAAGCCACCACCCCATAGTGGGAATCGAACCCACGGCACTTGGCAAGGAGTATTAAGTGCTCAAGCTTTAACACTCAAGGCCACCGGGCCTGCTTTTATTTAATTAATTTTAATTTTTTATTAGGTGTAGATAATTAGTATTTATTTTAGTTGAGTCATTTTTTTGTAGATTACCTATTATTCTCTGTGATATTTGTGTTATCTTATAGTTTTATTTATCGTTAACGTTAGGTGTTAGACTTTGTTTTTATCCATACATTGTTGTTTTCTCTATGTGTTTTAATTAATTTTATCTATTATTGACATTATTTATAGTTTCAAAATTTGTACACTACACAACAATAATAAAAACACTCCGTCATAGTGCCTGAACATGAAGACATAAAACGCAGTAGAGACTTGATTTGAGTACTAACGCTTTATCAGATTTATAGAAAACATTAGAAGTTAGAAGCTGACATACTGTGCGAATGAGAAAGTTAGTGGTTAAAATCAGAAAAAAAAATGTGGAGATCTTAAAAATACAACTAAAGTCTGGTTTTCATCAGGTTTGGAAATGGACATACCCTATTTACGCATTCGTTCTCACTAGAGATAATTTATATACTTTGACCGTTAATTATGTACAACTTATACTCTTTAAATATTCCCTTACAACTTATAACTCTTTAAATATTCCCTAAGAACTACACGATTTACTGAAAGGAGCTTACCTACCGAGATCAGATCACCTTCGCAGCGGAGAAGGCAATGTCCAATGTTGGTGGCCCTCTGGCCAGTAGGCGTTGGGTCCTTATGACGGTAGTGCAGTCGATCCTCCTCTATGTGAAGTCTGGGCGGGTGCCCTGCAGAGGGAATGCCACCGCACGAAGTTAGCAACAGTTCAAAGAAGGGCAGCACTCCGTATAGCTTCGGCCTATAGGACTGTCTCGGAGCAGGCGGCATTGGTGGTGGCCGGGGTTATACCGATCGACCTCCTAGCTAGAGAAAGGAAGCTTATCTACGATGGTATCCTCAATAGGACAGTAGCTCGGAGAGAAACCTTAAAAGCTTGGCAGGAGCGGTGGGAGGCCGAGACCAGGGGGAGGTGGACTGCCCGGATTGTCCGGGACTTGAGTGCATGGGTAGGCAGGGAGTTTGGTGAGGTGGATTACCACCTCACCCAGTTCCTTACCGGCCATGGAAACTTTCGAGGCTTCCTTTGGAAGATAGGAAAAGCAGATAGCCCGCAATGTCAATACGGGGATTCAGGTTATGATGATGTTTACCACACATTTTTCCAGTGTAACAGGTGGGAAGAAGAGCGGAGAGGCCTAAGCAGGGACATTGGCCCTGTCTCGCCGGAAACCATAGCAGGAATTATGCTAGGGGGCCCTGATAAGTGGAGCGCTGTAGCCATTTTCACAAGCAGGATCTTGCTAAAGAAGAAGAGCGAGGGAAACAGAACTATTCCTCCATATACACAATGAAAACATAGTGGGTCCCCTATAGGGGAAAAAGGGTACCCTCTTGAAGATTGGCCCATGCAGCTGTTCCAAGAGGGAATAATACCAGAAATGAGGGGTTTTTGGTGGGTGAGAGTCCCACACACTGGGGGTTTCCTCGAGGCAAGCACCCTGAAGGCCTTGTAGGGTTTCCCCTCATTGCAGGAAAAAAAAAAAAAAAAAAAAAAAAAAAGAGCTAGCCCAAATAAATTTGGTCAGCACACATTTATACAATAAAGTGTGCATAATTTCCTATATTACTATTATTAATTTTCTTTGTATTATTTTACTTATTTCTTACTACTCCCTTCTCTCTTCATTTTCCTGTTGAGCTGCTGTGTATCTTCATTCGTTAATTTTATTTATTTATTTGATCTGGCAATAATATCATCGGCAGTAAAATGAGTTTACCGCCAACGTTCCAGAAGTAATTATTCGTTTCGCTTTATTAACCCATTCGTGACTGATAGCCAATTTCGTGATAACAGGCAGGCATGCACCGTGGCCTGATAGGCACTTTCGTGACAATAGGCAGACATGCACCGTGGCCTGATAGCCACTTTCGTGACAACAGGCAGACATGCTCCCTGGCCTGATAGCCACTTTCGTGACAATAGGCAGACATGCACCGTGGCCTGATAGCCACTTTCGTGTCAACAGGCAGACATGCTCCCTGGCCTGATAGCCACTTTCGTGATAACAGGCAGGCATGCACCGTGGCCTGATAGCCACTCTCGTGACAAGACCTCTTCGCTTCGGGACTGAAAGCCACCGCTGTGACAGCTTTTTGCGCTATCTAGCGGTAAGTTTATTAAGTTTTTGTCACTCTATTATCCACTTGAGCGTAGTTCGGGCCCCTCTAAAGGGCATTATTTGTGTTTTATCAGTTTCTGTTTACGTAAAGATCATGTTCCTTAGATATTATACCAAAACCGAGATATTCACGGACTTCATATTATTTTATGTTAAAACAAAAAAAAAGTTTTTAAGCCAACCCTTGTCTGTCACTAAGCCCAGAATTAAAATAATCTTAGCGGACAACGTTTTAAAGAAAGAAATAGCGAAAGCATATTAAAAGAAATGAGAAGGGATGACCGGTGTCGGCTCAGCTATTTTAATACCGTCCTGTGGAACCAGAGAGTGAAACGGACTCCGCTCTACGGGCACCTAAGGTCGTGCGGGTTGCCTTCTCGTAAGGGTTAAAGGCGAAGAAGAGTTTTTGTTTATTTCTTTATTTTTCCCGCAAGAGAATCCAATGCGTTAGACACTAGACCACAAGGAGACAAGTTTCTATTCTTTACTAAACAAATGATACCATGGAGCACCATTAGAAATTAAAATTTACATAACAATTATAATCTTTCTTTTTTTTTTTTTTTTTTTAATTTTCCTCCTAGGAATTCTCTTCCTAGGAATTCTCTTGTCCTCCAAAATTCCTGCGAGTAAGAATTTGTTATTAGTGTTTTGCACAGTTTAATTTTCTGGCGTGGTTCTTGTTTTATTTATGAGCATCAACAACTAAGGCGTTTTCCAGGATTTAAAAGCGCCACAAAGGTCATATCAGTGGCTCAAAATGCGCATTTTAAACACCACTGCCAGTCAGAGTGAGTTATTATATAATTTTCATGAATAAAAAACATTATATTAGACTAAACAATGGTAATAAACTCTGAATAGATCATGAGGATTTGTGTTAAGACAATTGACCATTTTGTATAATGTTATAGCCACTTGAACCACGTCCATGTTGAGAAATAGCCTTTGCACGGTTTCGCGTAGGCGGCTCACCCCCGGGACAGCTGTGGGGATAGGTTATGTCTTTTTAACGATCCGTCTTCGATCGGTTTTCCCATAGATATACTCGCAAATTTAATGTTCCTAGACAAATTTGTACAAGATAACGGATCTTGGGGTCTTCAGTTTTTTGCGTAAGTCCTTTTATGAGCCATATATCTCCGACCTAGATTTTTTCTAGAAGTACACTGAAATAAAATGCGTACAGCCAATAGCACTTCAATCGCCAATGGTATTTCATAAATAGTTACTTATTTGTATAACATACACATTTATAACTACATAAAAAACTCCTTAAAATTGAGAGCGTCATTAATTTATGATTGATATAATAATAATAGTAATTTTATTACATATTGAGTTAAGGTATGTGAATTTTGTACAAATTTAATGCCTAAGAAATGTATTTATTTTTAGTTAAACTTTATTATTTCTCATAGTATTATTATTCAATTATGTAAATAGAATATATGTTTATCCGTCTGTGTCTATGAATATTATTATTAACATAGGAATAAAAAACATTATGTAAGGCCAACTCCTTGCAATGGAGAAATCTTTTATGCAATAAATAAATAAATAAAAATATATGAAAAGGTAAATTTGATTTTAGAAGAAATAAAAGTTGCTCCGATTAGTAACCGCTCTTATTTTTATGCATTCTATTTTTTTGTATGTAGTAGTAATGGGTGATTATCGATTATGAATCGACCTTTTGAATCGATTCGAATCGAAATGAAAAGATCTATCCACAAAAGAGATGGTCGATGTCAAATACATTCAAACGATCGGTCTTCTAGGCTCAGAATCCAGATCTTCGATATAGATCATTTTCACGATTACTTGCAATTGCCTACGAAATTCGAATTTCATTTCGATTCGAATCGATTCTCATTCAAGTTACATCATATTGAAATATATGAGTGTCGTTACATAGATGTCTATGTTCAACAAATGAGAAAAAATAAAATAATAATAATAGACAAAAATGATTATACAAATAATCATTTTTTATCATCATTGCTACAAAAGAGAACAGTTTGAAACCTCATTTTTATTATATTCCCTTATAATAATCCTTTGGAGAAACGGAAGGTATTGAGTCCTTGTATAATGTTGTTGATTTATTAAAAGTCTGTTACTAGTAATAGGACACTATTCTGAATATTTCTTTTTCAGTAAAATAAATGAGAATTCTTCAGAAATGAAATTGAGTAACAAGAGGTGAGATTAAGTATTAGCATATTTAAAAAAAAAAAAAAAAAAAAAAAAAACGCTCTTGGAGATCGATTCAAAATATCGATATATCGTGGTAAAAATATCTATATTTTAAAAGATCTATTCAGATCACCTATATCTCGAGTAGACTAGCTGTAACTTGACTGGACTAACGGAGTTCGTAGATGTGTAAAAAAAAAAAGGTATTTTTTGAGCACTGAATGGTAGCATACAGGAAAAGATCGTTTATTTTGGATAGTGACTCGAATAACAAGATTGTAGTGAAAAACAGACAAAATTGTGAGTTTTTTGGGGTTGACCCTAAAACTTCTGGTTTAGGTTTCTGACCCGGAATTCGGAGTCAGCAACCCCAAAAGCATATAGTAAACATGGTCTTCTTTCTGGGTCCGAACTTCTTGTGTGTGTGTGACTGTGTTATTGACTAGAACAGCATTTAAAAATAAATACATAATAAATAATCGTCCTGTAGTATGTAATGCAATTACCAAAATCAAAACTTTTGATTAATAAGGCACCATAAAAAAAAAGATCCTGAAAAAAAGACCGCCTTAATATGAATTCTACATTAGTATAACTTTGCAAGTTTAATTGCTATTTTTACCGGACTACTGTCCCTTGCTTGTTTTGCTGGTATAATTGCAGCCATTCAGAACGAAAGTACAACCTATACCTGCTCCCCAGTCCTAGGAGTTATGTTTCCTCTACAGCTGATGAAGAAAGCCTAGAGTTAGTTTCTTGCCGGTATAAATCCGCCTTCCTGACAGACATACTGATCCGGTGGCAAGTAACAGCAGTAATGCTTCCCTCCCCGGATAAATACTTGCGCTTGCGGGCTGTTAATTATGACTCGTACGTGTATAGCGTGCTATGTACCCCTGACTCCGTGTGGTCCTGGTGTATACACTCTTGGACCACCCCGCGCAACCTGTATATGTTATAATAGCTTTAATTATATCCGCTCGCTTACAATGGACTATGAAGTTACTCGAGTGTAAAGAGATGGTATTTGTTCTTAATATGCAAGTCTTGTTCTGTAGGCGCCTTGTATGCATTATGGACCTCTCCGTACAGTGTCCGAGTATGATTTGTTTCTTTGAGTATCCTTCTCGCTGTTTCTCACTGCCCGCATGAAACTCGACGAGTTATTTTACAATAATTACAGTTTTTTTGTTGTTAAGTTGTTATTTTGTATTTTTTTTTCCGGCGCTTCTGCATCTAGGACATAAGCGCCTGGAGATCTACTGGTTTCCAGCCTCCCTAAACATCCATGGTGCTGCAGGGTATTTTTTCACCGTTCCCTGAAATGAAATAATTTAATATGCTACATAACCTCCAAATGCTCACAATATGACTTAAGCCCTTATGACCACGCATCAAAGATATATTCCTGTAGAGTCTTTGGTACATAGATAGGTTTTATATCATTTACAAAATATGAAAAAAAATAAAGAACTGAAGTGTCCTCCCTCATGGACCCATTTCTTTATACAGTAAACTTCCTTTAGTCCGGCACATTTAGGACTTGATGTAAGCCGGATTAGCAAATATCCCGGATTATGGTATGTATGTTGAAATGTGTACAGAGTGAGAAATTTAAACGAAATGTAGACTATAAGACTAGTACATATTCAATGAAAAATGACTATAATAAAATTACGCACTGTTAGAATACAAAAAAAAGTTTTTATATGTAATTGATTATTTTAATTACGTACATGTCTTTGATCTGAGCGAGGGTTTCCGAGAATTTTTCTACAATCCCGTCGGGCACCAGGGGATTGTTGAGTGGGGATTTTGCAGAATTGATGCAAAAGACCTGAAGAAGCACACTTTTCATGTTTGGCTCTGATACTCCTGCCGTGTCGGCTTAGAGGAAGTTCACTGTAGTCCAGATCAGAACACACAAAACCTGTAATATTTAAGCCAAAAGTGATTTATAAATGTATATAATTATAATAAAGATGTACGGTGGCAGTGAGCGATAAGGCGGGGCGCTTAACACTCTGTGCCAAGGGTCGTGGGTTCAATTCCCACTATGAGATGGTGGCTTTTCTTTAGAAAAAAAAAAAAGGTATCAGCCTTATCCTGGCTAGAAAAGAGTGGTAACCTATAGATAACCCGTCCTAAAATTCGTAGTTAATAATAATGGAAGTTAAAATTTAAATAGTAATAATAATATTGGGGTCTCCCCATGGTCTAGTGGCTAACGCCTGAGTTTGCGATGCGCGAGATGGCGGCAGGAATTTTCTCATCTCACGGCTCGTTGAGAAAATTCCTCGCTGCCCCATATATGTCGGCGCTAATGGCGAGGATATCGATGCGCCGTAAAAAAAATAATAATAAACATTTTTTATTAAACTAGAAATAATAAAACCATTATGGTTTTGTCCAGGTGTCTGGAAAAAAGGAGAAATAAAATGAACTGTTATATCCTTTGCATATTTTGGGTAGTTCCTGAAAGTTTATCCAGGCATAATCAATGGTTTTCGTTAGAGAATAGCTGATGATCGTAAAGCAGCGACTAATGAAGATCACGAAACGTGGCGTGAAGTTTTAATTCAGCGATAAGAAAGTGGTTCTTGAGATAAGAGACGGAAGCCCAGACTCCGGTCACGTACTCTCATTTCAATACGTCATGTATAACAGGGCAGGAGCTCTTGTTTCAGCCACCCACGGTAGGTAGCGCTAGTTGGTCTAGAGGTATACATTAGAAGAAGAAGAATCAATAACTTCTGTTTTTTTTTATTATTTTGTTTTGTTTTTTTAAATTTACTTTGGCACAATTGGTTACTTATAATGACAACTTCTAGTAAATCCTGTAATTTGTAGCCGACGTCATGAAAGTATTCTCTCCTAGCCCATTTTAAGGGCTTGAACCCTTTAAGGGGAAAAATCGCTAGTTATGTTAAAATACACTTAGTGTTAAAAATGATGCTATTTTACTCTTCTATTGAAACCTGTCATGTTAGATTAGCCAATGATGTTGTGGTTTCCGGTTTCCAACATATTCTCCTATTAACGACAAGTCTGTAAGCGCCCAGCAAAAATTATACTGAACCCGCAAAACACTTGCGAGTATGAGTTCGCTTTATAAATGTGTGCAAATATCACTTGGATCATGCAAGGAGCAGTGTTTATTTCTTTTATAATAATACGTTTTAATAAACATAATTACAAATTCATTTTCTAGCATCATTACACTTTTATTATTTATTTATTGATGGTGATGATCCGCATCTAAAGCGAACGGCATTTAATAAGAGCATTACACTTTTGAAATTGCTCTTGCTTATGTTATCTCATACACTTATTATTAGTAAAAACATATCTTAAGTCCACTATAAAAATGTGCTTAGAGCTATAAATTGAAGTCACAAGGAGTGCTAAAGCTGAAGATGACAACAGGTAACTGAGGTAGGAAGGGCTTTCAGGGTGGCAGTTACCCAGTATAGGTAGTGAGGTGAACTTGAAGATATATTATTACCTATATATATATATATATATATATATATATATATATATATATATATATGTGTGTGTGTGTGTGTATAGATATATATTTATAGATACAGTGTAATGTAATAACATACACATAATGTATTTAATACATACCAAATTTAAGGTGAACCTCGCCATGAAGAGGAATGTATAAATTTATCACCTAATAATAATGTATTTATGTACATAATGTGTAAAAGTAATTTTGTAATTTGATCATTTATTGTTATAGAGTAAATCGCTAAAAGTTGCGAAACTCGTAATTAATAAATAAAAATATTCGTCGTTATTTTCGTGATCTGAGGGTTCTGAAACGTAAACATTTCTATTTGGCACTTTTGGATTGCATGATGCGGTCAACCTAATAAACGGTTAAAACTGTTCTTCTACAGGGAGGGAAGAACAGTGGTAAAACAAGTAGTTATTACATGATTGTGCTGTTATCATATGAACTTCAGGAGTACTGGCTGTTTTGAACCGACTTCGTAGTAGAGAGTATACGGTTTTCAATCCTTCATTTATCAAGCATTCTCATTTGTTGTAATTCATCAAGAAAACCAATCCGAGAAAATAATTTGTAGATATATCCAAGTGATTATCCAGTGATTGGATAAACCCGCCGAGTACCGACTGCCGGTGTAGCCAGAAGCGCTATTTGTTTAGCGGCCTTGTTATGGAGGAGCCTGTATTAATGGTAGCCCTAATCACCGACTATTGTGGCCGATAGGAATTCTATCCCTCGTTATCCGACTATAGTCCTCACTATCACAGAGCAACGGTAACGATACGGAGCTTCATGACCCTTATACAGTATTAGAGAGGATGACGGGCTGTTTTGACGGTGGAGGAGCTTCATGTTGGCGGCGCGCCGTCAAAGTCTTGAGTGTTTATGGGCTTTATGGGTTGGTGTTGATTTTAGAAATGCCGTGTCTGGAGAGATGCAGCTTTTATCGGTGTATATCCGAATTAATATGGAGGTGTTATAGAAAGTAGTACACCATTAATATGTTAACCACCCCTTTCCATAAAGGGTAACATTGCAAACATCAATATAACTTTTCAGAGTAACTGATATTAAACTAAGTACATTAAATTCTAAGATGAGATGTAAATAGTTAGCCGACGAGGCAATAAGTCAAGGAATTTGGTTCCGTGAATACACATCTACAATTTTAACCGCCTTTTTTAGCAATGAATGTCAGTGGGTGGAGGGAAACAAAAAATCCGGTTAGGTAACCATGTAATAAATGTCCAGCCAATTTACTTCATGGTCACCTTACTGATATCTTTGGTTTTCATACACTCCTCCTGATAACACTTAATCACTCAATTGCTCAAGAAAGCAGCATAAGAGCGTGTGGAAAACGTCCAAAATATTCTTTTTACCAAAAATCTGACCGTTTTTTTTAAGCTGAATCCCAGCTATTCCTTGATTTCTTATCACTCTTTATGGTAAGGTAGTATTTAAATCGATTTTATTTATTTGTATCAATTGTTAAATAATCTAACTCTATCATACTAGATACTATGATCTAACTCTGCCATAACTCTAGATACTATGACACTCTCATCTCATCCAATGAAACAGAAAAACTAATAAATAAATAAAAACTTTAAAAAAAGAAGAAAAAAGTATGATTGCTTAATTTTTTTTTTTTTCTTTTTACGGCGCATCTACATCTAGGTCATTAGCGCCGACATCGAGGGTTCAGCGAGGAATTTTACCAGCGAGCCGTGGGTTGATAAAATTCCTGCCGGAGGTTGGGAATAGAACCCACCATCTCCCGCTTATTAATCCAAGGCACTAGCCATTAGACCACGGGAGACCCCGATTGCTTTTAATATGAGTTAAATTCTTTCACTTATAATAATATTCGACATATCGCACTAGTATTTCTAAAGTGAAAAACTTAAAAATCGGTTTTATTCACACCGTCATAGTTATGACTATGAAAGACATGGTAAATATATCCTTATCAACCATCAAAACTGTATCTACCTAGCTACAGAGCATGTACACCAGAGGACAGTAGTGTCACCCTTCCTGTCTTAATCCTAAGGTTTATTTTGTGTTGTGTCACTTTAGAAATACTAGTGCGATATAATAATTGCCTGGTATATTTAAATATACCAAACAGTCCAGCTCGAAATGGATAATATCTTTATTTTAACATGAACACAGCAATTTCGAACACATTATTCTTTATTAATCAATTATACCTCGAAATTATAAATGAACTAAGTTATAGGTCGCATCGTAATTCATTAATCCCATAAAATATTGTCTTTCTACACCTAATTGAACTAATAATCTCTAAAGTTTATTGACATACTGTTAATTCGATCAACAAGTTCTTTCGCATTTTGGTAAGTATTTAACAGTGAAATTAAATCAAAATTTAACATTTTAATCAATGATATATTTTTCTTCACTATCTAAAATTTCTCGCCATCTGCAAACACATTTGAAAGTCCATTGAGTACATCCTGTTTAGAATTAAAATTTTTCAGGATCATGAGGAGAATCCATCCTTTCTAATCCACTGTTAATAGTGGCTTCTTCGACTATAATTATTATTACTATTATTATTGGTTTTATGCACCGCATCTTTGGCAAAGTGCCTTTTAGCACTTACCTCCGAAGGAAAGTAGCTATTGAGGTTGCACTCAAGACGGAATTTTCGAAAAATTTCTTCGAATCTTTATCGATCCTACCTAGTAGACACCGAAAATGACCCCCGTTAAAATTGATATATATATATAGCATTCAATTAGCAAACGATTGAACGAGTTCGTTAACCACGAAAATCAGTCCACCAGAAGGGGGGGGGGTTTACCCCGAACCCAAAACACTAATTTGACCATGTCAGCCATAATATTTGTTATATTTCAACGAAACTTGGTATTCGTAGTGGTAATATAGAGAGAAAAGTGAGATATAAAAATTAACTAAATCGGTTCATAAGGAGGGGGGGTTTACTCCGGACCCACAATACTAATTCGCCACTACCAGCCTTGATTTTTGGTATATTTCGACGAAACTCGGCATTCGTAGTGTTAATCTACAGGTAAATACGTGTTGTAAAAATAAACTAAATCGGTTCATTAGGAGGGGGGGGAGGTTTACTCCGGACCCAAATTAGTAATATACTCACACCGGTCGTAATTTCTGCTGTATTGAAACGAAACGCGGTATACGTCGTGGGTCACTCATGAGAAAGAAGAGTTGTAAAAATGAGCTGAATCGGTCAATCGGAAAGGGGGGTTTACTTTGTAATATATTTCAATAAAAAATCCCGCCAGCCGTAGGTTCACAAAGCCGCCGCAAGGAGCGCTCTCTACCACTAGAGGGACTGTATCCTGTTCCTGCGTTAGATCTAAATACGATAATATGAGGTTTTTTGTATTTATTACGTAGTGTAGTAGGTACCATGTGTAAACATAACTCTGGAAGCAAATTAATAATTGATCAGTTACTCTTTACAAAATTAAAAGAGAACTATTCATGTTTTTATTTTATTTATGTAGGATATTTTAAGCAAATTGTTCTGGAGAGCAGTCTACACTACCCAAATTCTGAGGAAAGTGCTTAGTTATGCAGCTCCTGCGTGACGGACTTTTTTCAATACTTTTCAATAGAGGGCGATGTCAAATAGTTGTAATCTATTATTTTCCTAAACTAATGGATGTCCTTAAATAAAATATTATAACCAGATATTTTGGCTTGGTATTTACTTGATATTTTGTCTTAGATGTTGTTGTAAATGATTATGTCCTTTAAATGTTTGAGTATTGTCTCAATGTGGTGGCTGTCATCTCCGAGGAGTTCTGTCAAGTCAATAGATACATCACGTTTAATGGCAGTCAGTCAGTATATGGTTGATTGTGAGTTCTGAGTTGCTATAATTAGAGCTGTTACTGAACTAAACACTATAGCTTTTGCTGTTTGCAAATATTCAAAATATATTTTTGTTGTGGTTTGTTCTGTCAGAGCTCTGATGATGGTGGCAGAAGTTGCTTAGTCCACCTAATAAATTTCTTTGTAAAAGGAGTGACTGTTTTCATTTCTACTTTACATCAACCGAATACTTCGAATTAATTTGGAAATATTTTTTGTGAAACTCCGGAGAAGAGAATCGATTAAAATAACTTTCCACCCTATTACGCCATGAAGTTCGCTATCTTCAGCCTTCAGAATTTAATGGCCGGCGTTATTGAATGAATATAGAATTCCTTCGAGTGGAGATTATACCCCGAGGGTAATTCCTTCTCATATCTCTCTGGAAGAAAGACTGCCAGACGTGGAAGCGTGCTGGGATCTGTAAGCAGGCTGCGTGGCCTGTGTGAACCCTAGGTGCTGGGAAGACACCCCTAGGCGCAATGTAACCTACATCATTAACGGGGACGATAAACTTAGTAATTCTAGAAACTATACTAAGTTTTAACGCGATTCCTTCCTCCTTTCAAAGGGAGGAAACCCACTTATAAGGTTGGCCTCATGACCCAATCCAGAAGTGCCGACTAGAAAATGCAGCAGATCCGGGTTCGAGTCCTACCTGCAGCAGAATCATCCCTGCATAGATCAGTTGAAGGAATTCTCTGATGCACCTTTATCTTTTAGGAAGGTGGCAAACTATAGACAATCCGGCGGTAATGGCCTGGATGCAGAAGCATCGTAAAAGCAAAAAAAAAAAAAAAAAATCTAGATTACTAAATAATTATCCTTAAACGTTAAATCCTCTTGAACTTAAGGGATAACACTCCATTGTGACATAAAAATAAAATTAATTTTCTTGAATTTATAACTAACAAAAAAATCAATATTTTTCAATTCTTTATATCAAACGTTTTACATGAGATGTTAAAGTATCCCCCCCCAAAAAAGTTTCAATTCTTCGAAACAAAATGGCAGTGCTGTGTCTGACGAACGAAAGCCCTCTTTTTCACGGGCGATAGCCTGCGGGCGGCAATTTTTAATCTAGATGGCAAAACTAAAATTATTTCGAAAGGTTAAATCTAGTGAAGTGCGTAGGATATTTAAGAAATATTAATTTTTTTGAATATGGTGAACAATTATTCATTTTATACTAAAACGTCCGTCAAAATCGTCATAAAATCATTATGGTTCAATAAATCGAAAAAATCGTACTAGTTTAATAGCAAATATCATTAGGAAGCTGCAGTTAAAATTTAAAGTTTATCGGACAAAAATTGAAGACGCCGGAGTGTCGGCCGATTTGAAAAACATATTATAAAACGACTTTAAGTTTAGTTTAATGTTCTGAAATGTTCATTTTTTGCAATTTAATTTTTTTTCATACGTTCTTGTAATAAAGATAAAAAAATGGGCTTTAATTTTCAAATTTATTACAAGAGGACAAAAATAAAACTAAACAATTAAAAAGGGACCAATCGAAGCTCGCTTAAAAAATTATCTTCAAATCAGGATCACGTTCACTCGGCATGGGGACTTCACTCGGAAAATGGTATTTTTTGAATTTAAAAAATGTTTCTTTTCATAAACACTCTTGGATATCATTTTTGATTAGTTAAGAAAGAATTTTCGCCGATAAAAAAATGGTAAAAAAAAAAAGTTACAAGGTAGTTAACTCTAAGAAAAATTGTTTCTACAAACAGGAATTATCTCTGTATTAGCTTAAGAAAATAAGCTTAACCTTAACACAAGATCAGTATGAACAAACTACAAAAATTCATTACATATATAGAATACAACAAGAAAAGACAAAAAAGTAAAACAATTACCAAAGGAATGGAGACGATTGGCTTTGAATATGCAAGAACCATAAAGATTTCCCTCCTAATTTAATAGTCAGAGAAGCCTTCGTTAAGGTGTAATTAACAGAATTGCAGTTTATGTGTATTAAATTGTGTTAACATGACCAAATGAACATAAACGTAATGAGAAAGTTAACAGCTTAGGAATCCATTAATCTAATTTTTTCTGACAAGTGTGGAAATATTCGGTATTGTAAAGAAATTTATTAAAAATAAATTTTAAAATAAAAATGATATTTATGAAAATATAAGAAAGTTCTAAAACTAATATTAATCTATACATATAATAATATTCTAACGGATCGCTGTCTGTACATGGAAGATATATGAGAAAAAATACTATTGGGGCCTTTATAAACGTAATAGTACCCAAAACAATGATTTTTAGAATTTCTGTCACTTTGTCTGCTGTTGGTCAGACTATCAATACACACTAGGGGTTAAAAATCTCTAAGGTGTCAGCTTAGTGGCCCTGTCACTTTTATCAATCCTATCCACGGGTGTATATAGAAAATAACTTCGGAGGGGGCTGGGGAAATTTCGGGGGGGGGGGCTGAGACCATTTCCGGTGTATGGAATACTAAAAATTTAGATCATGGAAGAGTTTTAGCCAACTTAAACGCTATTACGCTGAAAATAGAATATGTTTTATGAACTAAATGATGTTATTTAATTTATTTTTAAGGGTTTTATGAAATTTTTACCGATCAAATCAAAAGTTCGTGGGAGGGGCTGCAGCCCCCTCAGACACCCCCCCCCCTTATATACGCCCATGATCCTATCAGCCTGTATGCTTGATCCACGATTGCTATACGTCTACGTTCTAATCGCATGTATAGAGAAGCATTTCTGTAAAGTAGATTTCTTTTAACTATCCATACAACGGTGTTTATAATACAAAATAAACCAAAAGATCTATCCAAATATGTTGCCCTAAGTCACTATCCACGCGTGCGCAGCCGTGGGCACAGGTCGTATACTAATAAAACTCCAATCGTAACCAAACTTTCAATATCTTCTTTAGGTGAATGTCAAACAAAGAAGATTTTGTTTTTACTTTTTAAAGGCATTTCAACCACTTGGGTCATTGTTGCCTAATTACATAAAAGTTATTGAAGACTAGCTGCATACCCGTGCTTCGTCACGGCAGATTAAGTAGTTATTTAATTGCGTTAAATAATGTATCAGCAAAATTAACGCTACTACGTAATTTTTTGCAGTTTATTATTGCACGGTTCCGTCATACTATATTACCAGAATGGGCGTATTTAAGGAGGAGGGGGCTGAGGGGTCTGCAGCCCCAAAATATGTCTTAAAACCCTTAAATCCCGTTTTAGTTGTTATCCCGTTTTAGTTGCCTAAAACTATTCGAAGTTCTTAACTGTTAGTATTCTATACCACAGAAATGGTCCCAGCCCCCCCCCCCCCCCCAAAATTTTCCCAGCCCCCTCGAAATTATTTCCGATATACGCCCATGGTTACCAGTAACAGCAGTGTAATCAATACATGTTAAATTTCGTTGTCAATAATAAATGTATGTTAAAATTTATGTTTCTCATGTGTCATTTGGAAACACCCATTATATTTGCGAGCATGAACAAGAGGTGTTCTGACTGGGGATGCTGATGGATGAGGAGGCTGTGCAAGGGTTCGGGATATTATTACCTCGGATGGACCATCACCAAGTATAGCGAAAACTCTATGGGGGACAAATTGAAATGAACCGCAATTAAAATGGTGTTTTTGTCCCTTATAGCGTAAACTCTATAGCCATCATAGTTGAAATTAACCTCAATTAAAAATAATACTATGAAATAGATACGGTACGGTAACAGCTGTTTTTTTTATCGTCCTAGCAACGCTTGCTACCTAGGCTTGCATGTTCTAACCAACTCAAACTTTAAACCCCTCTAAAAATACTTAAAAATTCGAATATCAAAAAATCCTTTCTTAGTGAGTGCCTACGTTATATAGGGAGTGTCCATGCAAAATTTCAAAATTTTCTGTCGAGCAGTTTGGGCTGGGCAATGATAGGTCAGTGAGTGGTATTTGACAAATATATAGTAGATTCATGTGTAGCATATGGTAATATTTGCATTAGAATATTTCGTCAGATCAGAATTTTTGTATCAGCATTTTTATGATAGAATACATTTCTTAAAAAAAGAGTATACCCTGATATACAAAGAAACCGAATCCATCATTTCTCATTACCCGAATTGAAATTAGTTAGGGAAACTGTGCCATTGGCCATAGCAGTCGACGCACCATAATAATAAAAAAGTTAGGGAAACTAGCCACTATTGCCCTTTCTTTCATTAAGAAAATACTTTTGGTCTGGAAACTCTTTAGACTCATTTTTAAAACGTTTCTTGTATTATTATTCTCCGCTTCTGTGTGACAAACTTTTAGCGATATGCAATTTTGGTTTATGTGTTTTGCAGTCAAATGTATATGTTCCATATTGTTTTCACCGAATGGAATTCTTGTAAATAGCGTTTGATGAATCTTTTCCTTTCAAAGAATGGAAGTATGGTATAGGATTCTGAAAGATAGTTAATAGCCAACTGTCCGTGGAGTGACAACGGAATAAGTGTGAAATCAAAGTTCCCATGCCGCGTTCAAGACGCCTTCCAAAAGTCGTTTAACATTTGGAAATTTGACTTTCAAACTAA
Source organism: Gonocerus acuteangulatus (assembly GCA_946811695.1). Classification (NCBI taxonomy): domain Eukaryota; kingdom Metazoa; phylum Arthropoda; class Insecta; order Hemiptera; family Coreidae; genus Gonocerus; species Gonocerus acuteangulatus. The sequence goes on from OX328127.1 coordinate 30,138,232, forward strand.
CAGCGGACAGGAAATATAGACTGAGGTGCCTTACCGTCTCAGCAAATTAAGCGGAAATAATCCTCCTAAACGACCGAAACTCGAACATTCCTCACGCCGTGTTCGCTCCACAATGCGACCATTTAACATATTCAGAGACGGCTCGCGAGCGTCTAATTTGTCTTTTGGTCTCCAGGAACACAGGACTAAAATATGTAAAGAACACTAACCTGTTAATCCTTCCATACCTCGGGCCTGTCCGCTCTTCTCGGCATTAGCATTCCATTGAAATTGCAGATTAGAGACGAGGGGGGAAAGGAGTCTACAATAAATCCTGGGGGGGGGAGGCTATTTTTCAATTAGACAGACAGGATCGTTTTGTAAAAGACAAAATTCAGTTTAAAAGAATGTCAGGAGAAAGGAAATTATGGAGCCGTCGATTCCATAATGTTCCTCATGGCAAAATGTTACTCATAAAAGAATGAGAAAAATGTCAGGCAACCAACGTGGGTTACTTTATGCTATGTTTCTGAAGATTTTACTTAACCCTAGAATGGCCAAGGGGGGGGGGACTTGAAGGCCCCATGCTCTTGTTTAATTCATATCAATCTCCTTAAAATTTAGAGAAAATCACACGTTGTGCGCCAAGCGGCACAATCGTATCCACGGACTATTGGCTGGGGCCTAAGGGGTCCCCAGGTACCACCTGCGCCCACCAGATAAAACGTTTTCTTGGGCATGGGACTGCCTGACGAGGTTGATTTTTACAGCACATCTATCTCTTTTGATGAATATGACGAGCTGCCGTTCGAATTGGCGAAGAATATATTCAATGTGATTTGAATTCATTGTAAAACGTAGTCCAATGTGTTCTAAGTATTGAAGAAAGTTGTTGTGATGTATGGGGAATCCCTAGCCACATTCCTTCCAAGTGTATTGAAATTCTAAATGCATTAGTCTAGAGACTGTAAATGTCTGCCAATGATTGACTCAAGGCTAAAATTTCTTTTCGTTGTAATAATTCTGCCCCGAAGCTGCGTTACAAAGCTTTCCTCTTTAGCAGAAGTGAGAACCTCTGTTTAGAACTTTTTATTGTGTTTTGAAAAAAGAGTTTTAAGACCTTAACCTCATCCCCTTTGATGGAAAAAACATGATGACCGGATGATCAAGCGGGTCGTATACTTTATCATATTGAAATCATAAAAACACTAGTAAAATCATTTTTACCGACCCAAAGAACTTTTACATCAATAACGCGTTTTGTCCGAGCGGACACCTACTTGTCCAATGACATCGGGACACTGTTGTATTCAATCGAAATAAATCCTAATATGAACAATTTTAGGCTTCCGGGTACAATTTGACAGGTAGCAAGGGTAACGCAGTGAATCAAGTGTAGTGATTCTCAAGGCGAAATTTTTCTTGTTTTGTGGGATAAAAGTCACTTTACGCGCGGTCGTTAAGCGTAAGTAGCGTTTTAAGGCGAAGAAAATCCCGTTTTTCCCACAAACAAAAACAAATTATTTATCAATTTTAGCCGAATTAACTCGGGTATCAATGAACCACCCCCTCCCCCTAAAAATAAGACATTCTTGCAAAAAAAATACGAAAATGTAATCTAGGTAATTAGAAATATCTAAGGCGATGGTATTAAATATTCGTCAAAGAATCAACGCGTTTATGACCTCAAAGGTTGACACGCCTTAAGCTCCCCCCCCCCCCCCCAAAAAAAAACGCTTCAACGCTAGAGGTAACTCGTTCTTGGCAAAGTCGAAACGACTATACATATGTACACGGGAAATATCTTTGGTGTGGTCTTTATTTAGTTAAATTTATTTTTGGATAACCTCATAATTAGGGTCGAAGTTAGCTCAGTGGTAGAGCACTGGACTTTTATCTTCTAGTTTCTTCGTTCGTTGATTGGATTCGGCCTCCCTGACCGTCCCTAGTCAAACCCAGCCTTTAATTAATTTATTAATGGATACCTCCAAAGGGAGAAAATCAGGCAGCCGGAGCATAGTACTGACCACCCTATCGCCCTATCTCGTGGCCTGTTACGGGACTGGCTTTTTTTTATAACTACTTATTTAAAAATTCCATTTACTTTATCGGATTATATATATGATTATTATTACTAGGTGCTTCTTTAGATATGCTGTAGATCTTCCAACATCTAAATCCAAAGTTCAGAAGATAAATTAATAAATAATGTTGTTTTGTAAATCATTATTAAAATCACCTCTCTATACAAACTGCATACCTAATTGTGTTTTGACTTTATTCTGACTACAGTAGACAGTTCCTTCTGCAAACTAAATCTTCACAATCGTCCCCACCTTGAGGCGTGCTCCTTAACAACCCTGCCGTCCAAAGACGCCGCCTCCTTCACTATTCACTAGGAGTTTCACAGTGAAATTCTCCACGTGTACTATTCACACCTCGCGGTGCATGTAAATAACTTAATCGTCACCTGAGGCGTGCAACCAACCTCCATCCACAGGCATCGTGGGCCTCCTATTGTTTATCCTTCAACCTTAATCATTTTCAGTACATTCTCTGCGTTTGTGTGTAGATTCGGCCATGATAGTTAATAAAACTAAATTTTGAATAAAAATAAGTTTTTATTGCCAACGTTTCGGTTTGAATTGCAAGCCTTCGTCACGGGAATGTACAAAAAAGATCCCACTCGCAGCAAACAGCGAAATATTATAAGCGCTTTTCATTAACTTTCATATCCTTCGGATGTTGGACCACAAGTCGGATCGTTAATGGGCTTGTTGTTGTTTTTGGGAGTCTAGTTGCTCTCGATACATTTTTCGGATCGTGAGTGACGTACAGATTCCTGAAAACAGACAAGGACTAAAGTTGGATAGCAAGTCGGAGCGTGAGTGGAGTCTACTATCCAACTAGTAGTCCTACTAAGTCGTACTGCAAATCGGAACGTGAATGTCCTGCTTTAATGTCATTTGGAAAAGCTTGGAATAGATCTAGTTAATATTTTGTAAAAAAAAAAAAAAAAAAAAAAAAAAAAAAAATTTAAACACGTGCTCCAAAGACATATTGAAGAAAAGAGAGAATTTAGACACCGATATGCACAAAAAACTTGCACTAAGGGAAATCACTCCCTCGGCCTTCGACTTAAGAAATGATTAAACTGAGGAACACAAGCACAAAGGACCGTGCAATTATATATCAGACTGAGATTTTGCTATTGAAAATTACTAAAGAGCCGCTTTTGTAGATAATTTCGTAACCTTTGGTAGGTATGGAATACTAACAGCACAGGAATGGTTAGCCAACTAAAACGCTATCACACTCCAAAAAAAGTTAGTTTTTTTCTGAACCAAGTGATCTTATTTAATTGATTTTCGAGGTTTTTATGGCAGATTTTTTCCGAATCAATCACTATTTATATAACCCCCTCCCCCACTTATACGCCCATTTCAGTTGTACTCTAGCCCCTTCAGGAAGCATTTTTAGAATTTTGTTGATTAGGAACTTGTTTACCTATTCTTGATTTTCTAATGAATAAATAATATATGTGCCATTTAAAACATTAGTATAACTGAATGAATAATTAACTTTTTGCAAAATCGATTCTCATCAAACTTTAGATAGGACGATCTCATTTGGAGAAATCTGAGTTAAAAATTACGAAAGTGTAGATTCCGTTCCAATAAGCATTTTTGTTTCATTTCGTTTTAGCACTCCTTCCATAGGGATGAACCCCATGCACCGGGTTTCAGAACCCGTAGTTCACAAAGATAACTGTGGTTCAAATGTGAAATTAGGTTTTTTGTATTGAGAGTTGTATTAAATATTTCACAATACTGCTCGAACTGGATGGACATTCTTTTATTGCACTAAGTTCAATTCCTGTTATTGGAGTCCTTGAATTTTGCATGAATAGTGTTATATTGTGTCTTGTTCTGCTTGCCCAGTCTTAATGAAGTAAATTTGTTATTCAAATTTGTGTTATACACGATTATTGCTCCAATAATCATTGCTTGACTATAATATCGTTGCGAATCTGTTGCAGTACTTCCATTAGAAAATCCAGTACTTACGTACTTGTTGCACCGATCTCGAGAAGTGGGATCCGGATCATGAAATGAGAACTCAAATGAAGCGTTTCTATTGGTTCATTCCTAAGGGTAATTTTATTGGCTGTTCTAGTCGTCGTTTTGTGTTCACTCACTGTTAGATTTGTGTTTTTACAAGTTATATTTATCGTTTCTTGTTTCACTTCTTAGTGTTGTATTGTTCTTTGTGTCATTTGTGCTGTTCTTTCGGCAGGAAAATGAGTATTTGCGATTTACCAACGACTGAAAAAGTACTCCTTTGAAGCAATGTTAAATTGCATATCGGCCCATAATCGACCGGAAAACCAGTGATCTATATTACTAACGAGTTGGATTAACTAGAGTTTCAATACATCCTTGAGCGAGCGTAGCGAGCGGAAACGCATAGCAATTATGCAATTAACATAAGTGCTAATGTAATATAACCTAGGAAACCAGTAGCACTTATGTTATTGGAATAATTGCTATGCGTTTCCCCTCGCTCAAGGTTATATCGAAACTATAGTCAATCCAACTCGTTGACAATTAAAATAAATGGTCTTTCGGTCGCCATGTTGCCACAGCTTCAATTGAGTTCTCATTTCATGATCCGAATACCTGAACGAGACCCACTTCTCGGTGCAACTAGAACGTAAGTACCGAAAATCCATAAGCAAGGCTTATCAATGATTTGGTTGTACATGATGTCCAATCTTCTCTGATTGCAGCTTACCTAATCCAACGAGATTTATCCACACCTTCAGAGAATATGCAAATAAATTAATCTCCCACTTCCCCTAGCTACCAAGAGGCACCTCATACATAGACATTACTCACCAAACACCTATTGTATTTCTGTCACCTTCCGACCAGAAACCGCCTCCGCCATTTTCTGCTTCACAGTATAAAGAACCTATCATGTAAATGTATATTGTATGAAAATACATCAAATCGTCGTCTAAATTATTCAACGTAACCGCTTATTATTCTTTAATGCGAGGTAAATATTCCTTACTCCGTGATATTTCTGCTTGAATAATTTTCAATGATGATAATATGGCTTCCTTCCCGTGAGGGCTGATTTAATACCAGAAACTATTTTCTAAAGCAGGGTGCGATAGAATTTATAAGCAAAGAGATAATGACATTATTATCAAGATAAAATGATTGGTTTCTGAATCCTATTTTCCCTCTCCCCTAATTGGCTATTTCCTGTTTCCCTTCGACAGTACTTCCTAGACTCAGCCTTTACCATGTCATTCAATACCGAAGTCCTTTCTTTCTTTCAAATCATGGGCCTATATAAGGAGGGCATGGGCGTGTGACCCCCGAAATTTTGATGTGATCGGTAAAAATGTGTCATAAACTCCTTAAAAATAAATTATATGTATAAGATCACTTAGTTCATAAGAAATATTTTATTTTGAGTTTAATAGCTTTTTAGTCTGCTAAAACTATTCCAAGTTCTAGATTGTTAGCACTCCATACACCGGAAATGGTCCCAGCACCACCCCCAAAACTATTTCCTATATACGCCCATGAAGGGGGAGGGGGGCTGAGGGTGCTAGCCCCCCGAAATCGGTAAAAATGTGTCATAAAACCTTAAAAATAAATTAAATAAGATTACTTAGTTCAGAAAAAAAAATTGTTTGTGCAATAGCGTTTTAATTGGCGGTACTTACGTATTACCTTTAACGCAGGTTAATGAATCGGCTCTCAGAGACCTGGATCATCACCGGGTCATAGATCTGGATCAAGGTGCCAATTAAGTTTTTGCTAATATGGCGACGGGATAATCAACGATTTGGGTTGACTAAAGGTTCAATATAACCTTGAGCGAGCGAAAACGCGTAGCACATATGTTAAAGGGACAATTGCTTGCTACGCTCGCTAAAAATTATATCGAAACTCAAGTCAATCCAACTCGTTGATAGTATAGATCAATGATGGTTTTTTGATGGACCATGAACCGATATGCAATTTAACAGTGCTTCCTTTGTTTCGGTAAAGAAAACAACAAACTAGAATAATTATTTTCTACATAAGCCCATGTTTTTAATCCTAAAATTCGAATTATCTTCAGCATTATTAAAAAATCATTTGTCACCTGTGCCACCTCGTTATGGAATTCCTTACCTACCATGTTAACAACCTAGAAACCTTTAAATCCCGACTCTTCCTCCACTTTTTATCCCTGATAGTTTCAACCAACCCCTAGACATGTTCTAATCAAGCAGTACCTACTAAGTAATTTTTTTTAAAATTTAATTTATTGAATAAAAGACAAAAAATACAGTAACACGTGTGTACCTCTATACCACACAAACACACTATTTCTAGGTTTAACACTGCAGTGATTAAAATTAACTAATTTATAAGGGAAAAATGTCACAAAAACCCTGACTTATTCCTACTAAGTAATAATGATGTTCTAATAGCAGTACTGTTAAAAATTGTTTTGAAGCTGATTCTGTAAATTCAAAATTATTCCTTAGGAACATGTGTACCGGGATAAGAAAACAATTTGTTATTTTCTTTTATTTCATTACAAGAGTTCATACAGTCACATAAGAGGTTCTCTTAATAATTAGTTTCTATAATACGAGCGAAAAGGTGAGTCAGCATATGGAGATAAAAAAAAAATGATAAAAAAACACATAAACACGAACTAACCTAAACAGAAGTCAAATCACCCAGACATCTTATAAAAAAATATAGAAAACTAACACTTATTAAGAATATTGTAAGATATCGTCACTGAGTCAATTGACAAGTTACTGTAGTTGGCTGGTTGTATCTTTGAGAAATGCCGTTCTGGCAAAGAAGCCGCCAGCTCTCAGGACTAATTGAGTGAACTCACAATTACCGGCGAGTACTTTGTATGCCCGCACAGTTAACAAGCTAGTGGCTCAGAGATATTTTAATGAAACTCTGGAATTATTTTCTAACAGGTCACTTTTTCATTTAGTCCTTTTAGAAAAAAAAAAAAAAAAAAAAAAAAAAAAAAAAAAAAATTATCTTTGTTTAAAGGACTGCAGATACTTAGTACTTCCGGAAGACGAGGAAAAAATATCCGACAAATAAGTACTGCATTATTATCAATGTCTGAAGGAATGTAGCTATTGAGGTGGAACTGATGAAAGAATCTTTCAAACGTTTCTTCAAATCTTTATCTATGTCTGTCAAACCAGAGTTTACCAGAAAAATCGGACCCATATTACGATTTGCCCACACCGTTCGGAATATCTGTTATGTTGTAACAAAACGTCCTGGGCCCCAAAAGAGAAAGATGTCTTGTAAAAATAAACTAAAACGGTCTATTAAAAGGGCGTTTTACTCTGGAATTTCTGTTGCATTATAACGCTACTCGGTAAACGTCGTTGATATCTAAAGAGAAACTAAATTGATAGTTTAAAAATAAACTAAATAGGTTTAGTGAAGTTGAGGTTTACTCAGTATTATGTTCAAATGTAATTAAGCCGCCAAATCGGTCGGGAACTGGTTGTTATTTTTACCACTAGGGGTGCTGAACAGGTTTGCTGTATATAGTTTATATGTTAACTTTTTACATGTAGACGCTGTTATTATTGATCAAGACATTATTCATGAATGAAGTTTATACTAAGCATCTTCTGAGCAATTTGCTTAGTTGTGCTCCTCCTGCTTGATAGAACCTCATGCTGCTTTATACAACGTGTATCGCAAGTAATGACAATCCTTTAGGGGTTGAAACTAGACAAAACATTTACTTCAACACAATCACCATATCGTCAACATGAATGCGCAGTATCGAATGTAAACAAATACAATTTTGGGCCTTTTTGCGAAGACCACATCCAGTTACTTTTGAAGTAGCAGTAGTGATTGTATCAGTGACTTAGCGCATGCGCATAACTCTTTTGCCTTCTATTGGAGGATTCCGATGACCAATTGCATTCGTTCTTGCTGGGAGTAAAGTAACCTTCAACAGTGAATTAGCTTTTGTTTATGAAAAAGCTCTGCTTATGTTAGTGAGAAAAATGAGTCTTTTACAATTAGTTCGCGATGTTCCTGACAAAGTAAAAGGGATTGGTTTCTTACTGGGAAAGTTAATGGAATCCTATTAATTTTAGCGAGTTGGATAGACTAGAGTCGCTACAATTAATATAATTCTATTAATTTTCCTAGTTGGATTGACTAGGGTTTTGATATCTTCTTGAGCGAGCGGAAACGCATAGCATGTAATGCGTAATAAATGTAAAATATCCAAAAAAGAGAGAGAGAATAGGAATAAAAAATGTTTGTTTACAAATAACGGTGTTTGTTATCCTTCGTAACCTGCAAAACAGTCATTTTTAATGCTTAATAACTTATTTCATGGTTGAGAGAATTGATTTTGATCATATTAACCTTTTTATTAATAAATATTGCTTGCCATTATCTAATATGAATTATAACCGTAGATAACGAGTCAAGAAGTATAAAGATAACCAGCAAAGAACCTATAAGCTAATCAGTAAGCTTATCAGCGAGTACGAGTAACTGTTATAAATCACTACTGCTACTTCAAAAGTAGCTGGATGTGGTCTTCACAAAAAGACCCACAATTTTTTATTATCAATTTTTCTGATTGCTGTTGAACTGATGTACGTTGTGGCAAACTCTCGAAAAGAAAAACAAACTAACGAATGTGCGAACGAACGTCTAATTAAAATATATCATAGAATTATCTTCGTGGACGGCGGAAGGTCAACAAATAAAATCTTCAACACTCAGTATCACCAACTTTATTTCATCCCATTCCCGTAGGGATGAAATAAAGTTGGTGATACTGAGTGTTGAAGATTTTATTTGTTGACCTTCCGCCGTCCACGAAGATAAGAATATTGAGAAAAGGGTCAGTTGAAGAATAATTATATCATAGAATAAAATATACATAAAGTGCTCTATACGATGCCAAACCACTTTTCACATTCGATAATTTGAATTTGTATCGACGATATGACTTCATCTGAAGGTTCTTTAGAAAAAAACCGCGAAGAGTAGTGATTTTCGAAAAGTTGTCGTTAACCACAATCTTTTATTAATTTCTACTATTGGAATCGATATGAGATAATTTTGAACATTATATGTGCATTAATTAATATAATATTATATATGAATATTATGAATCGTTAAAAAAAAAAAAAAAAAAAAAAATGTGTAAAGTCACCTTCTAATAGTACAACATTTCCGTTGGACCGCTCCTTCATCATCTGCTTGTGAACATTCTCTCTCCCCCAATGCGAAAATCCACTTCTATAGTTGTATTTAAATCTGGTCTTTCGCTTTTCATTATATCTCATATTAAATAAGATAATCCAGTATTACTGCAATTAAAAATATCACAAGTTTAGACAGCCGAAATAAAGATTAATCTAATAAACATTCATTTATTTCGTAGAGACACAAAAGTACAAGCCCCTACTCAACATATACTTGAATAAATATTCAATTAATACTAAAATATATCGCTATAAACATTCAATTTTCTTCGTCTGATTTATATATCATGTAACACAAATAATAAACAATTTAATACCGCCGTAAATCTGACGCAATAATTCACTAGGAGTAAAACAAAGCAACAAACAGCCTGATATAGATCATCACTTATGTTGAAACATTAAAAATAAAATGTAAATTAAATAAAAACAAAGGTGATAATAAAACTGATTTAAACTCTTCATATTAACAAGGAGAATGGTAGATTGCCGATTATGTAGACCTATATAACGTGTTAGGATGGCCAACAGGCGCCATGGGGCTCCAATACCTCGTGGAAAAAAGTGTGATATTAATAACAGTGACTAGAATAACAGGTACTCCTAGCGGTGAGTGTACACCAGGACACTAACTACACGGTGACACTAAGCCGAAATTATTGCCTTCTCTAGCCTGGTATAGTTTCTAGTCGACAAGTTTATAGAATGTGGAACGATTAATGATGGCAAATTTTTCCTGGTCTTGTTTATTATTAGTTTCTTTTAATTTATGTCATAAAACAATAGGAGTCTAGCTACAGAAGCCTTTGGAGAGAAGAAATAGTCCTTACTAGACTTGGAATTGGCCATAAACTACTTCAGGTGTATAGATTTTTTTTTTGTTTTTTGTTTTTGTGATATGTTATAGTAGGTACATAAAAAATATTAGACATATATTATTTTTAAGTGCTAATTCGTCCATTTAAGGGGTGAAAATCACCCTTGAAATCTAATTCACCACCAAAGCAGTTTTTTTTTTTTAATTTTGAAATGTTCTAGGATATTTTTTAACTAAATAAACGGCAAATGTTCACATAGCTTGCTATATTTTATTATTTCAAAATAAGGTTAAATATATCATTTATATTTATATATTTATTTTAGAGATTCTCTAAATGCTCTAGCTAACTCAAAATGTCCTTCATTTAGTATTTCTTAGCTATGTTATCATGGGTTAGGACTCTTACATAGATAGATGATTTAGCTTTTCATATGATAGAAGTGGACATAGATACATGATAGACCATTTCATAAGTTATAATTTTACATAGATAGATCAATGAACTTTACATAAAATAGAATTTAACAAAGATAGATTATAGAGCATGAAATGTAATAAAATTTAATGTTATTTATTTATGTAGCTTTACATATGATAGAATTTTACATATATAGATGATGGAGCTTTAGTTATGATAAAATTTTACATAAACAAATTACAGAGCTTTACATATCGATGGCCTAGAATGAAAACCTCGTATCTAAAAAATAACGTTAATAACTTTTATACGTTATTAGATGGATAAGATTCTATTTGACAATCCTTGAGTGTCAAAGAAACTCTATCTTACTCATCCTGGACTATATTGACGAAGAAGCAAACCTTGCGGGTTTCTCAGTAACCATAATATCCATCTAATTAGGTAAAAAAGTGAATTAATTTTATTTTTGAGATACGAGGTTTTCATTCTAGGCCATCGATATGCAATAGTTTTACAGATGGTTGATGATTTACATATTTAAATTGTTAAAAACTCTAAACGGAGAAGAAAAAATTAGATCATCAGGGGAAAAATAAGTAATAAAAAAAAGACAGAAATCAGTTAGACGTGATGGGGTCACTCAATGGCATACAAATCAGTATGTTTCAAACCTTTTAATGTGTTTTGTATATATTGGCATGTCAAAGTCCTTCGGGCATTTTTGTTTAAGTACTTTGTTGTGGGAATATCAGCACCAAAAAGGTTTTTTTTTTTTTTTTTTTTTTTTATTCTATCTGCTATTTATCTTATCTGTTAACATAATCCATGGGGATGAATAAGCTTGCGATAGATAACCATGTCAGTGTTTTTGTTTGTTTTCTTTTTTCCATTTTGGATAAAAGATATTCTAATAATATACAATATATTTAATTGACTAGTAATGTCGCTCCGTCGTCTCATAACACAGATTTCTACTCCGGCAAGCTCAACCAAAAAGTGTCTCGATAAATTAAAAGGTTTGAGTCTCCGTTCGTGTCGAATGCCCACGTCTTAATGTAATAAGGCGATCCTAGTGGTTATATCCAGTAACTCACACCCCAGGACCTGCGTGTGGTCCGATAAGCGGTCTGGAATGTATACTGCAAAGGCCCCCCCGAATGTAAACACGGAATACATGTGATACAGGAGAGATATTCTCCGACTACAACCTGTTGGCTATTATCGCTAATAGAGCTGGTCCAGTGTGTACAATGAGTGTCATTGTATGCACAATGGTGCATTATGCGCTATAGGATGCACTCCTGAATGGGTGCTTTGAATTGCCGATTATGTAGCCATTGTCATTCTTGTTTCAGGTGTGGTTTGAGTCTAATGAATTACCTACCATAAGTGTAGGGATTATTAAATCTCATTATTATTATTATGGAGTGGGGTATCTCAGGTTCCCCGGTGGTAATTTTTACTGGGGTATATTTCCACCCCATAAACATTATTTACTTATTTTCTCGATCATTGTTTTTAAATTATGGGCATTTAAAAAAAATTCTACTAATCCTTGCAGTACCGAGCAGGGATAATATCGTCGATACAAACAGTCCAGGCAACGAATGCTTGAAAACAGCTATAGGTGGAAATTTTTGGAACACAATTTTTGACTTCGTTACTTTGTTTAGGCTGGATAGGAGGTGAACATATCAAAAGTCGTCACCCGTAGCCATTGTGCCGGGGGGAGGGGGGGGGGTTTAGAAGGTCCTATTTTTTCACTTATATCTCGGAAACCCTGCGTCCTAGCGACATGACTATTCTATAACAAATAAAAGCTGATTAAATTTCCTACAAGTTCTAATATATAAAGTTTTTTGAGATATCTTTAGTTTTCGAAATATCCACTCTTGAAAGTCTGTCATTTTGGGGAAAAACACTTTTGCCGCATATTTTGTCCCCCTTTTAACCGGATAACTCTTCAACGATGAACCCAAAAAATAAATAACGGTCATAGGATTGTAGAGTATTGTATTCCCTTCAATAATATATATTACTTTGCTATTTTATGTATTTTCCTTCAAATGTAAAAATAATTTCAGTGTTAGGTGCTAATGACCACCCACAGTAGTAGATAAAAAAAAAAAAAAAAAAAAAAAAAAAAAAAAAAAAAAAAAATTCAGTGTTAATCGTGAAATCAGAAATTTAGTGATCCAGGAAAATAAGAGTTATAGGTGGAAATGTTTGGAACACAATTTTTGACTTCATAACTTTGTTTCGGCTAGTTAGGGGGTCAACATATCAAAAGTCCTCGTCCGTAGCCTTTGTGCCGGGGGGAGGGGGGGTTTAGAAGGTCCTATTTTTCGGGTTTTCGCTTATATCTCGGAAACTCTCTGTCCTAGCGACATGACCATTCTATAACAAATGAAAACTTACTAAATTTCCTACAAGTTCTATTCAATAACGTTTTTCGAGATATCTTTAGTTTTCGAAATATCCGCTCTTGAAAGTCTGTCATTTTGGGAAAAAAACACAATTTTTTTCTATTCTCGACCGGATATCCTTTCAACGATGAACCCAAAAAATAAATGTCGGCTATAGGGTTGTAGAACATTCCATTCGCTCCAATAATATATATAACTTTACTATTTTATGTATTTTCCTTCAAATGTGAAAACAGTTTTAGTGTTCATCGTGATATCTGGCAACAACTGTCGACCAATGAACCCTTCAATTTTTCACCATTTTCAGTCAATGTATTGTCCAAAATATACTCCATTATGTAAATATAGATAGTACTGGACGTATAAATTGCACAAAATATATAATTTTGGGCCACTGACCAGTTATTCACACTCAATTATATAAGATCTTGTCCATTACATTGGCAATGGTTTTGCTAAAACCATGTGAGTGCGGATATAACGTTTGAAACAAAATACATAAAATAGTAAAGTAATATATATTATTGTATTATATTATTACAGAGTAGCCACTGTCAAAAGGTCGAATCTGCCGACTATTTGACTGTCCAAAAGCAATGTAATGAATAAAAGTTCATTTTTCACTCTTTAAAGTGGTGATTCAATACATTGCATTCATAAATTAGGTGGCACTGACTATTGCACTCGGTATCAATCCTTTATTCGAGAGGATAACTGCAGTTATTTTAGCAGAATCTAATTTGTAATAATCTTTCAATCAATGGTCAAGTTTTGATATTTAGATAGTTTCACAGCGTGTGTTATCCAGATGTTCTCATCATTGGGTACTGAGATATCAATTATATTAGCAGTCTTATTATTATTATTATTTTATGGGGGGGTTCTCAGATTCCGGGGATAAATTCTTTTGGGGCTATTATTATAAAGGAAAGGGGAGTGCTCTTCAGTATCATGGGCACCATATTTTTTGGGGGACATTGCCAACCAAAAACTACTTTTTTCAACAAGAAAATTTTATATTGTGAGAAATTATTTTCATGACCAAAATGATTTTCCCTTTTTTTTACGGTACATCTGGATCTAGGCCGTTATTCCTGGATCTTCTTAAGCTTCCATGGTGGTGTAGGGAATTTCTTCTACGCGCCAGACTTGACCCCTATCTCCTTACTAATAATTTTCACATTTTTATTCTTTTATTTTTCCTTATGTTTGGGTGGCCAATGAAAACTTTCCAGACTCCCCTCATGGTATTCAATTTTACTCTTTGTTGCAGGTATTCAATGAATTACTTTAGAGTAATTTTGAGTAGACAATGATTACTTTTACTCTAACGGAATCGAATTTAGAGAGATATTTTAACTCCATGGCCAAGTCTTGTTACTTGCAGCTTCTCAACTTATGCTTTCCGGACATTCTGATCATTCGGTACTGAGGGTATATATTATAACAGGTGTATTGTTTTGCTTGTAAATGACAAGAACAAGTGTTCCGGACACATTCCCGCAAAAATAGGCCTTCCACTCTCAACCTCCAAGCTATGTTTTTACAAATGCGCCTTGGACTACACGATCCGTTTATAATATGATATGGGTGCGATTAGACGAGAAGGCAATAGAGTTCGGCTCCGACAATCTCATGGCCAAGTAAACCTCTCCAACTGGACCTGAAACGGTCTGGAATTCCTTAACAGGTGCACAAAAATAAAAACTCCGACCCCAAAAGGCCTATAGATTATGCACCTTCCAAAACAGGAGGTATATTAGAGGCTGATTGAGTACTATTGGACTATGTGTATCGGAGAAAACTTTCCCCAGAAGACAGTCTCCGCCGGAGGAGGTGTCATAATGAGGGCGGCACCCCTTGATCTATCGACTAATCTAGTTGCCCAAGGCGAGGTCCTCTATTAAGCCATAAGTCCTCAAGTCCGTAGCCTAGAGGGACACTACATCATGGCCGGAATCGGACCATTTCACGGCATACATCACCTCGCTAAAACTCCGTGTCTGGGGAGATTTGTCTTAGTCCGACAGTGGAGTGTGAGGTCGCTGGCTACGAGGAGGGGTATATTTCAACTCTCAAAGGGGCTTATTCTACCTCGTTCCGGATGGAAACTTTTCAGATCGTGGAAACGGGTTTATCTTACCACTTATTGAAGTTCCGGTATATACTTGCGGGTCTGTAATAGTTCAGGCATCCTCCAACGCTTAGATAGCTTCAAGGCGTTTTTATTTCTTGCTATTAGAACTCATTATTTTGCAGATATCTAAAGCCTGGAAAGATCAAATACACGGTGCCATTGGTTGGTTTTTGTAATGTCAATCTCCATATCGCAGGGTGTGTTTGGATGGCGTAAGGTAAACTCCAGGTAATCCTAGAATCCTTCCTAAACTAGGAAGGTATTCGGCTGACAACTGGGGACACCTGAGGCGTGCTCAAGTAACCTGTATCAAATTACATAATGCAATTGAATTGTAGATTGTAATGTTTCTTAAAATAAAAATATATAAATATAATAAAAAACAAAAAAAAAAATCTGAATACATAAAAATCACGTGTCTGTCTGTTTATCTGTTGTTCTGTTTGACCGATTTTGACCAAACTTGGCACACTGGTAGGTCTTCATCCGGGAGTGTCATAGGCTAAGCCAAAAACATCTATCTGCTGTATGCTTGTTCCTCATACAAATCCACACCGTTTGACCGATTTTTATCAAACTTGGCACACAGGTAGGTCTTGATACGGGGCTGTTATAGGCTGAGTCAAAAACGACTACAGCTGTCTTCCTGTATGTTTGTTCCTTATACAAATCCACACCGTTTGACCAATTTTCATCAAAGTTGGCACACAGATAGGTCTGGATACGGGGCTGTTACAGGCTAAGTCAAAAACGTCTACCAGCTGTCTGTCTCTATGCTTGTTCCTTATACAAATCCACATCGTTTGACCGATTTTGACCAAACCTGGCACACTGGTAGGCCTTGATCCGGTGAGTGTCGTAGGCTAAGTCAAAAACGTCTACCAGCTGTCTGTCTCTATGCTTGTTCCTTATACAAATCCACATCGTTTGACCGATTTTGACCAAACCTGGCACACTGGTAGGCCTTGATCCGGTGAGTGTCGTAGGCTAAGTCAAAAACGTCTACCAGCTGTCTGTCTGTATGTTTGTTCCTTATACAAATCCACATCGTTTGGCCGATTTTCATCAAACTTGGCACGCAGGTAGATCTTGATACGGGGGCTGTTATAGGCTAAGTTAAAATCGACTAGGACTCACAGTTCGGAGGTCACGAGTTTGAAACTGTGAAACCGAACAGTTTCATATTTATGTTATTAGATTTTAATATTACTTATTTGGTTTCTAATTTATTTTGGCTTTTCTAGATGCAGAAAGTAGGCATAGCATGGCACGCCGGGTAGCAGCTAGTAAATAAATTAAATTCACAAGCCACTGGAATTGAGCACATTCATCAAATAGTCAACCACTACGTTGTCCTACTCTTAGCGCGTTTCCGTTCTTAACCCAAGAGTTATTTGGAAATGTTAGAATAGAAACAGTTAATATCCAGTCTAAATCTTTCATGAAAAATGTAAAAACAATAAAAATAAAATGAAATCTGATAGTAGGCGCCACAGCGGGAATCTGACAGTATCCTAAGCGATAATTATTCCATTTCAGCACTGATTTCTCCGAATGTGATCACTCAATCAAATTTCGAATAAAACCCGTATTTGTAGGAAATTTAATAAGCTTTCGAATAGATAATTTACCATATTTACTATTTCCCAGCCGGTTTCGTGATATATAAGAAAATCCCAATAATAATTTAGTTTATGCCACTTTCCTTGACAAAGGTTATTGATATGACCGTGAAAATGGTTTTATTAGGTTGGCCACTTCCAATTACTAATAAAACGTGTACCTGGAAAACTAATAACGCGAAAACGTCAGCGTTACAATTTTTTTTTTTTTTTAATAGAATACATTTTGTGGCAAATCGGTCCATTTTTGAGTCAGCTAGAGACCAAACACACACACTCACACATATTTGCTACAACCTCCTTCCATACTTTGAACCTCCTTTTTTTCCCTGTTCTATGGATTCTGAAAGGTGAACATTTCTTGTCGGAACTTCCGGATTGCGCCATGAGGTCAACCACAAAAGTGGTTATTCTCCATATGGACTGACAGATAAAACACCAGTTTCTGTGTCAGTATCTGAGCATTAACTGATCTTCTTTTCTTCAGCTTAGTAAACAGTTATAATCCACTGATAAAGAACACTGTACAAGAACTTGCGACAGTTACTTATTACACAAACCAATTTTCACTATCAGGGCCGATAAAACGGACTAATTATACTAGATGAGTTACATAAGTCTTAATAAACCTAATAAATGAGACGGAAAAATATATTTATTCCGATTAACATTACAGCTTTAGACCTAATATTATCCAAGGTAAAATAAACACTACCACATAAGTTTCACAATGTCGTCCATAAAACAAACCTGTAGGAAGTCTTAATAAGTATTTACAATTTTTCCTAGGACGTAAATATGTCACACGAGAAAGCCGGCTTGCCGGTCAACATTTCAATTACTTTCGAATAGCTAATGATACGGTATGCAAAATAAATGACATTAAGTCTACTTTTTTCAACATAAATGTACATGTAAATGGCTTGGAATGATAAATTAGAGCTGTATAATTATACATGTTCACAAGGATAATTAATGGTATGTTCACCTGACAGACATTTGTCGGAAATAAAATCAGTTTTCATATCTTATGGTTTTATATATATAGGGCGGGGGTTGGTTGTACCGGGTCGTGCTGATGATATTTTCTAAACAAAGAAAATATATAGATATGAAATTAAATTAAATGTTTTTATTCTTATTCCGGGACACATGTCCCATAGGAATAATTTTCAGTGTATAGGATAGTGAAAAATTTAATATATCAAATTATAAATAATATAGCTTGTAAATAAATTAGGGATTGGGGAAATCTTGCAGGGATAAAAAGTGGTGGAAGAGTCGGGATTTAAAGGTTTCTTGGTCGGTAGAATGGCGGACAGACAGAGGTAAAGAATTGCATAGCGAGGTGGCACGGGTGACGAATGATTTTTCGAATAATGCAGTACGGTGGGAAGCAATATAAAGATCGAGTGTTACGGAAGATAATGAGTTAAGAAATATAAGATAGTCTTCGGGATTGAATTACTTGGTAAAGGACTGAGCCGAGGAGGTACTGTCGACGATAAAGAGGGAATAGCCAATTTAGCTCCTGGTAGAAATATGAAATGTGGGAGTCTCTGGGGATCTCGAGTATAAAACGAATGAAACAATTCATGAGGTGTTAAAGCTTTGCCTCGAGATCACCAGAAAGTCCACCGCACACCAAACAACCGTAGTCAAACTGGGGGAATAGTAGGGAGATTTTTAGAAGTTGACGGGTCTTTGTTGGCAAGAGTTGGGAGGAGAGGTTGAGCTGTCTGAGCATAAATATAGATAAATAGAGATACAGGGGGCGAGGTTAGCTCAGTGGTAGAGCGCTGGACTAATAAGTTGGAGGACCTGAGTTCAAATCCTGAGCAAGCACTAATGATTTTTTCTTCTAGTGTCTTCGTTCAAGGGTTGAATTCGGCCTCCCTGACCGTTCTTAGGCTGCTTTAATTAATTTATTAATGGGTACCTTGGGTGCTAATGACCCTGGCAGTCGAAGCAACAAGGGGAAATCTGGCGGTCGGAGCCACGTGCTGACCACTCTATCTCCCTGCCGTGTGCCGCATGGTCATGAATCAGATACCTCTATAGTATCTGCCCCTCAGGGCCTGTTACGGGACTGATTGTTTTTTTGTTTTTTTAAATATAGATACATCTTATTCCTGCGTGAATTAATGCTTTGAACTTGCACATTTCGTATCTATTTCAGTTGTTTCAGCAATGCGGTCCTAGTAGCTTGCAACAAAGTCTCTGCAAGTGCCATGAAAGTTTATTTTTATTAATATTTTTTCGCCTATTTCTTACAAATTTTTAGCTATTTGTTTGAGTGGTTTATTAAAATGTTGTAGATTTATTAGAGAAATTTCTAGCTCTGATTATTTTTATAATGTAGCTTTTAAATTAATAATAGGAACAAGTAGTGTTAACCAGGATTAGAATTGGACACTGCTTACTGACTCACGGATATCTCATGGAAAAGGCAAACAGACCAAGGTGCAGACATTGCAACGAGGACCTTACAGTGAAACACATACTGATAGACTGTAAACTAAGAGACAACTTGCAAATACCACACAACTTATTTGACTTATTATCCCCAGATAGCCATTACATCTACACTATACTCCAACATTTAAGGACAAACAACATTTACTCTAAAATTTAATAAAACCTGTAAAATTTAAATATAATATAATTGAGTCTTAAGTCTTAAAATCAACAAGCTTTAAAATTTACATATGTCCAGAATAAAATTAAAAATTGTATTTATACTAATTATTTTGAGGTAATTAATTTTTTTTTTATCTTATTACTTATTATTTTGTATAATTTTTTTTATTTTTTAATATTGTGGATTATTTATTTGTTTGACTGGGGCTGATTGTTAGTGTTATAAAACTGTGAAAAGAGACCATCGTCAAAGTTGCGGTAGTCAAGTAAATAAATAAATTAAATTAATTGACATTCATAAAAATGGTCACACTAGATAAGTCACATAGCATATATATATGCTATGTATATACATATATATATATATATATATATATATATATATATATATATATATGATATTCGTAGCGTAGGTGCTACCTTGCGTTCTAATAATATGAGCATTTGTACCCCCCCCCTTCCCCTATTTATGAATACTTTTTTTTTTAATTCTTTCTTGAAATCAACGTACATTACTTCGAAAAACACTGAAATCAACAAAAAAAAAAAAACTATATAACTGT
The DNA here is from genome assembly GCA_946811695.1 of Gonocerus acuteangulatus. Taxonomy (NCBI): domain Eukaryota; kingdom Metazoa; phylum Arthropoda; class Insecta; order Hemiptera; family Coreidae; genus Gonocerus; species Gonocerus acuteangulatus. Next base: position 30,158,144 of record OX328127.1, read on the forward strand.
ATAAACATTAAGTTTAAATGAAAAAATATTTTCGCAAATTTTTCTGAATCTCATTTATAAATTCAAAAAATAATTACATTTCTTGGGGATTTGCTAAAAAAGAATACGACATTGTGGTTAGAGGTTTCTTATATATAGTTTACACTATTCAATGGTTTTTGGTTTTAGCAATTCAATCGTGACACTGGGGCGCTCCGGACCTTCCCAAACGACATTATGTAAAGCTTCTGAATGCTAAATTAAAAGAACCTAGGAGAAACTAAAAGAAAAAACCCTTCATAAATATCCTTCCTGAAGATAGAGTATATGTGAAGACGGTCACACATCGGTTGATTGAAATTAAATCAGGACTCAGAGGATTGATGGAAAGGCGGTGTAAAAACCCAGAGGTGGTAGATACGACGCCTCGGCATCGCCAAGAAGAAAAACAAGAATTATTCAACGCGCGCGGATGGATTCGCTGCATGGGACGGTGTGGGAAAAAACTCCAGCGGTCCCCTTGGGATCTAGGGGATCAGGCTGTCAGGGGATCTTCATATCTTCAGCTCACAATCGGAGTTACTTCACGTTCTCACCCTATTCTTCTTTGACCGACTTTCAAATGGGAATAAAGAACACGGTGGAAGAAGAAAGGGTTCAGGATTTATCATTCTTAGTAAGGCCTACTCGAAGAGTCAGTAAAGAAAACAACTTTTGACAAATATTTTCTGATATGGGGATTACGGAATTTTTCCATGCTTCGGCAATAGGTAACATTATTTATTTTACCCAACGCCCGTCGGTGGCGGTTGAGCCATTTGACGCCTAGCCTCCCAGGATCGCGTCGTGAGGTCAGGAAATGGTTGAGTTTGGGACAGATGAGGAGGTGGCTTCCCACCATCCTTCCGGTTAAACAGAGGAGGCAAATGTATAAGTCTGCCAAGGCATAGGTAACATGAGACACCTTATAATTAAGAATGAACTTTTTTCTCCTGGGACATTATTTTGAACTAGGCATTCCATCCTTTTTTTTTTATACTATGTACATAAAAGCCTGCAGATTATTTGGGTTCGAGTCCAGTCTGTGGAGGGATTACTTTTTTCAGCGATGGGCTAAAAAAAAAAAATATAACCTTGACATCCCATTTGTTGTGGATCTTGCTAAAACCCGTTTCAGAATATTTCAATCTAAATTGTCTCACCATCCTAATACTGACTTATCTTCCCAATACCATCCAGACAATCCAAGCTAGTGGCTTAACAGACAGTGGCTCTGAGGTAAAATCGCCAGTAGGAATCGTTGCGGAACTCAATAATTTAATAAATAACTATTGTGAACCTTGTTGAAAGTAATTTTTTAAACATCAAAGAAAATGTATGATTTGTTCCCATAAAGAGCTACTGACGGATAAATATTTTAAATGTTGTTACTTATTGAATGTCGGTGAAAGCAAAGCCTCTTCCATTCCACTCTTTCTGGTGCTTTGGTGCACCATTTTCATATATGGAATTGTTGAAGATTTTCATCCACTTCATCATACCATCTTTTGCGCTGCCTTCATCTATCGATGTGGCTGATCATAACTCATCTACCAATATGATGCAGCGGTAGAGATTCTTTCAACTTGTCGGATTGGGAGATTTGGGCCTGTGCATTGACTGGCCGAAAACTCTGATCTGAATTTTTATGTTTACTTATCTGGTTGGCTTAAGTCGCAAGTGTTCCAAGAACCCATTTAAAACACACCACCTGATACGCAAGGATTCGCGAATCATTTGTTGAACCAGGTGCCGTCAGTATCTTCTGCAAGGAGGCCCGCTGTAGGAGCGTTTAAAATTTTTGATGGATTTTTATATTTATTGAAATTTTATGTAATACTCACTATAATCATTAAATATCAATTTCATCTATATAACTAAAAATCACGTGTCTGTCTGTTTTTCTGTTTGTTTGTTCCTTATACAAATCCACACCGTTAGACCGATTTTGACCAAATTTGGAATAATGGTAGGTCTTGATAAGAGAAATCTCCTAGGCTAGGTAAAAAAAATCCACCAGCTGTCTGTCTGTATGTTTATACCTTATAAAATCCACACCGTTCGTCCGATTTCGACTAAACTCGCTACACATGTAGATCTTAATCTGGGGAGTGTCGTAGGCTAAGTCAAAAATCAAAAACGTCTTATAGCTGTCTGTCTGTATGTTGTCCCTTATACAAATCCACACCGTTCGTCCGATATTGACTAAACTCGGTACACAGGTAGATCCTAATCTGGAGAGTGCCGTAGGCTAGGTCAAAAACATCTACCAGCTGTCTGTCTGTATGTTTGTTCCCTATAAAAATCGACACCGTTCGACCGATTTTGACCTAACTTGGAACACAGGTAGATCTTGATACGGCGATTGCCATAGGCAAGGTCAAAACGGCTACCATCTGTCTGTCTGTGTGTTTGTTCTTTATACAAACCCACACCGTTTCACAGATTTTGATCAACTGGGCACACAGGCTGGTCTTGATCAGGGGATTGCCGTAGGCCAGCTCAAAAACGTCTACCAGCTGCTGTCTGTATGTTTTTTTTTTTTTTTTTTTTTTAAATCCACACCGTTAGACCGATTTTTACCAAAATTGGCATACATGTATGTCTTGATACGGGGGGTGTTATAGGTTAGGTCAAAGTCGTCTAGGAATCACAGTTGGGAGGCCACGGGTTCATAACAGTTACAGATTCGTGTTATTAGATTTTAATAATACTTATTTGGCTTCTAATTTATTTAGGCTTTTCTATATGCAGAAAGTAGGTGTAGCATGGCCGCCGGGTAACAGCTAGTTAATAATAAATTTCAGTTAATTCTGATATAATCACGAAAATAAACATAATATTACATTCATTTATTTGATGTGTTTACACTCTAGAATACATATTACATTATGAAATTAAGAGATAATCTCAATTCTGAGTATACCAGTTTTATTACGAAAAACAGTATTTTTTCTAAAGAACCTTCAGAAGGCCATATTTCTGGAATGGACTGAGGTAGGAATATGGGGGTTTCACCCCCTTCAGTATTGTCATTAACTTGCGGTACATGCTGTACATAAAAAAAAAAAAAAAAAAAAAAAAAAAAAATCAGTCCCGTAACAAGCCACAAGGGCCCAGAGGGGCAGATACTGTAGAGGTATCTGATTCTTGATCGTACGGCACACTAGGGAGATAGTGTGGTCAACACTATGCTCCGGCCGCCTGATTTTCCCCTTGGCTGCTTCGACTGCTAGAGTCATTAGCACCCAAGGTACCCATTATTAATTAAATTAATTAAAGGCTGGGTGAGCCTAGGGACGATCTGGGACCCCAAATCCAACCCTCGAACAGCAGCACTAGAAGAAAAAATCTTTAGTGCGCGCTCGGGTTTTGAAGCTGGTCCTCCAGTTCATTAGTCGAGTGCTCTACCACTGAGCTAACCTCGCCCCCACATGCTGTACATAGCTCGGCAAAATACGCTTTAATTCTGAATTCGTGCTTATCCTGAAACCGTCACTGGCTCTGAAACGTCCAAATATTTTTCCATCTCCTTAGAATATTTCAAATAGGTAATTTCTTTTAAAAATTTAAACTTAACCATTCACTTGTAAGGAAGTTTCTCATTCGAAGACAGTTAAATGCAGGAGTCTTGGTAGGACAGTTACTAACTCAGCCTGTCGTCAGCACAATTCGCAGTGGGAGCATTAAACATTCCTGAGGGGTCGTCGGTTGATTCTTGACCCAGCTACCATTGTGATCGGACCGAGCAACAGGTCACAAATCTCGAGGAACGGAGCGAGGGCGGCGAAATCAAAGACCATTGTACGAGGTCTTGGAGGTCCTAAGGTCATGACCTGCTGCGACAAACGAGGCCACGCTTTCAAAACGATCCGTTCTATGCCACACCTCGGGGGGCGTAATGAAACTTTATGAGGCCAAAATACTGGATTTGGGACTGCTCTGATGGTGGTATGTCTTTTTTGGTCGACATCGGCTTTACGCTCCCCCACCGAGTTGATAAACAATGCTTTGACGTATGGAGAAATTATGTTATCGTTCCACGTAATACATCGGTGTTCCTAACAGTTTTCCTAAGCAATTCTAGGCATCCGTGATTTGTCACATTATTAGATCAAATTGGTATGGCCTCTTATACTAATTAGCGTGTTTCCGCTCTTTCCATAGGGCAGTTTTGTTGTTTAAATAGTGATAATGGCGTATTAGTTACCGAAAGCGTTCACATCTCGAGCAAACAAGAGTTTATATTCGACCCTTGTTGAACGAGAAAGGAGTAAAATTGCAGTTTTCTACCCAAATTAATCAGGATTCCATTCCCATATTTTCTCTTTCCCAAACAACCGTTTCTTCCATAAAGTGTCATATATGCACTTGTTTGTCTCAAATCCGCAAAACTACGGCTGATGAAATGTTCGGTTAACCAAAACTGACAATAGAGGGTATAAAAACGTAGACCCTTGTCTACAATTTAACAAATATTGTAAAACAATATTAATGATTCTTCAAATCACGCTATGAAATTATTCCTTCTATAACACAAGACAGGGGAAGGCGTTCACTAGAAATTTACCATTCGGTGCTATTAGTTGGCTTAAGGTGCCGTGTGTCCTACTACGAAGGAGATGCTGCTTCCAGTCGAGCTCCAGGTGGGTAGACATTGCTGAGGGAAAAGGTCCCTTCAGCATCACTGATTTTTGGACATTGTGGTTACCCAAAGAATAAAAAAAAAATAATGCAATTTTTTAAAATTTAATTTTCACTTCTGCAAGTGAAATCATAATTTATAAATATAATTAAAAATGAATCACGAATATATGAAGAACTTTTTGAGAAAGTCAGTCATTTTTGGGTGACCAGAATGAGACATCTAGTTTTTTCCATACCTCTCAATAACGTTTTGAAAAAATAATTTGGGTCATTATGACCCTAACAAACTACCTAGAACTCAAAGGAAGGCTTACTTAACTGTTTGTTTTGTTTTTTTTCGCGGGACTTCTACCAGAAAAATAGTATTCCGGTGGTTGGATTCTGCTGGTTAACGAACTAGAACTTCTCTTTTAGACAAAGTATTTTGGTGCCAAATTACAACAAAATCGTGATGTTTGGCCGCGACAAGACAAATATGTATAGAATTTTAAACTCCGTTTTTTACGGGTGACCTATGATTTATTTTGTTGGCAGGGATGAAACAGAATAAAAAATCGTCTATACAGAACCATAAGTATTTCATTATTCATGAATAATTTATTATTTATTATTGTAATTTGTTTTTAAATGTTGTTATTTTTTTGCATTATTATTTTTTTAAAAACAATATTATTGCAACTTCTTTAGTATTGTCCATTTCACTTTTCGTGTTAATTTCCTTTTGTTTTGAAAAAAACAAATATCTATAAAATAAATCTAAATACAAATTATTTGGTGGTACATGCTAAATAAATGCCTTTACACTATGGGTACTACTGCGGAGAAATCAGAATTGCACATAATTGATAAGTAATTCCTGTTCTGTATTAAAACTGAGGCTACTTATTATGTCAACCTAATGGGACTGGATTTGTCATAAATTTGATAGACAGGTGAATCGAGAATGAGAACAGTGCTCAATAAATAATTCTTTTGTCCTAAATAAGGTTACCTGCTTATTTACCTTTCTCTTGAATATATTAATGGAACAACAGAGCTCTGGATGAATTACGAGAGGACATAAATTCTCGACCAAAGTACCTGCTCCATAAAGGCGTTAATTATTGCCAGCATTAACAATGATCCTTTTAAAATCTCGACCATGATAAAAAAAAACTGTAGTCCCTATGAGATATTCATAAGGGGGGATTTGAAATATACGCCCTTGTGATTAGGAATTATAAATAATTAAACAATAAGGTCGTCCGTGGGCCTTGCAAGGTCTTGGTGGTGGGAAGTTTTGGCAGATCGCCCACTGCTAAGGTATTATCTGATTGTATAATTCTTTTATGTTTTAAGTATATTTTCGGGGTCTCCCGTGGTCTAATGGCTAGCGCCTTGGATTCATAAGCGGGAGATGGTGGGTTCGATTCCCAACCTCCGGCAGGAATTTTATCATCTCACGGCTCGCTGGTAAAATTCCTCGCTGCACCCTGGATGTCGGCGCTAATGACCTAGATGTAGATGCGCCGTAAAAAAAAAAAAAAAAAAAAAAAAAAAAAAAAAAAAAAAAAAAAAAAAAAAAAAAAAAGTATATTTTCCTAAAACGTCTTGTACATTTTACAGACATATTCTACCTCTCAGGTACGATGCCACATCGCATTTCTTCTCACCGGCAAACTCAACTTCGACAGTCTCTCCTAAGGAATTGTGCAGTTGCTTCTGGCTCTCCCGTATTGGGTACACTGGTATCAAATATCAGGAAGTCCTGCTATACTGGAAGACAGTAGATTTGAACACACATCTTCCCGTTTTACACTCAAGTGCATTGCCACTGCGAATCTCGCTCTCCTCTCTGCTCACTGGAAAACTCAACTTCGACCGACTCTACCACCTAAGTGTGCAGTTGTTGTCTGCCTCATTGGGTATAATGAGATCCAATATCAGGATGTTCTGTCGCCCTGAAAGACAAGAGATTTGAACGCAAACGTTCGTTTTATGCTAGTATCCCGTATCTACCTGGGTTCATACCACAGCCTTACTACCCAATTCATCTTTAGCTTAATGCTGATAATGATGAGAAACCTAATCTCGAAATTGGCAACGCACACGAGCGTAAAACTAATTTCTGGGTTCTAATCCTCAGCTAGTTTGTTCATTTGACAAAAAAAAAAAAAAAAAAAAAAAAATTATAAATAAAGATTGGAATGGTATGTCTGGACTTGTTTCAGCGCCTTTAAAACAATCTTACCAGAAAAAGTCCTTCAACACGATAGGCCAATATTTTGGCGTTATTCCTCTCTTCCTCTAGGACGTAATCTGGAAGTACTGCGACAAATTAAAAATACGACAAGGGACTATCCGGAAGAAAATCTAACAAGAGGAGAAAAAGTTGGCAATAATAATTAACTTATATAAACAAATGGGGGCGAGGTTAGCTCAGTGGTACAGCATTGGGCTAATAATCTGTAGGACCTTAGATTAAATTCCGAGAAAGCGTTAAAGATTTTTTTTCTTCTATAGTCCACCCGCAAACAAAAGAACAAGGTAGTGCGCATGCGCTGCCTTTAGCCCATTTGGGGGAAAGCCTAGCTCCCCTCCGGCCACGCCCCTTCTTATTTGCGCCGTTTACCACGCCGTTCTTTTATACACGGTTGGACTACAGTATCATCGTTCATGGGTTGGATTCGACCCCCCTGATCCTTCCTAGGTCAATCCAGCCTTTAATTAATTTATTAATGGGTACCTCTATAGTACCTGCCCCTCTGGGCCCTCATGGGCTGTTACGGGACTGATATTTATTTTCTTTTAAACAAATGTATTTTTATTAACTAATACGCCTGCACCCCACCAATCTTGGCAATCTCGAAAGAAATTCAAGCATCCAAATCATTTACGTTCTTTCTACTAAAGTCTCAACGATAATATTCGTTTTCTCAGGTAGTCAGTCATCCAAGGAAAAACCATGTCCCACGTTGCTTAATGTGGGATGGCCGATGGCTTAAGACCTAATTGGGTTATTGTCCATAATACATCTCAAACAAACGTTTAATTAATAAATAAATCAGCTTTAAGGTTTTTGTCTAATTTTCCTGTGATTTATGTGTAAGGAGCTAAAGGGCCTAAAACGTGGAAATTTCTCATCGGCGCCGTCAGAGGCGGGTTCCTCTTATGGAGGAGGGAGGAAACGCCCAAAAAAGTATTCTCCCAGAGAGGTTTTCTTTGTAATTTACATTCCAGAAAGTTTAATGCGAGTATCGCAAGGGGAAGCAAAGAAAATCATGTTACAATCTTTAAGTGGGTAAAATAGTTTAACCACTTAAAGATAATATTGAAAATACTCTAAACTTTCCTTTAGTGAAATTTAATACCTTCAAGAGACTATCGGTGAAAGTAGGATTTTTGCCATCACTGTTTCTGAGAAGCATTTCTTTTGAGGTTCCCTCTCCCCGATCCGAGTTCGGGAAGATGGATGCCAATGTAAATGGGCTGTATCAGAAGGAGGCACGGTTTTAGTGAAGCCGTATTCCCGCGTGGATTGGCAGTGGTGCCACTACCTGAATACTGATGCCGCTGATTGTCATTCCTCCGACAGTGTCGCCACTATAAACATATTGACAAACAGAGCCGCCCTATAAGGACTTCGTCGGCCTACACTTTTAATTGGGAAGAAGGTTTCTTTTTAAGCTTTCGTCTCGAAGCCGCTTCTTGTAACCTTCGACGCTGCATTTCGTTACTGTCAGTGGAGAGTCATCAGGTACTCTCCAAGACCCAAGAAAGTAGATAATTTGTTAGGGGTTCAAACCTTTGCTCTGACATGCTGAAGAGCTGTGCCATTTTCCGAAATCAGAAGTCATTTAGGGTCCCCATTTGGTCTAGTGGCTAACGCCTTGGATCCATAAGCGGGTGATGGTGGGTTCGATTCCCACCGGCGGCAGGAATTTTCTCATCTCACGGCTCGCTGGAAAAATCCCTCGCTGAACCCTGGGTGTCCTAGAATGGCGTAAATGTTGATGGGCCGTAAAAAAAAAAAAAAATGAAAAAAAAAAATAATAAATTTATTTTTTCCTCCATAATATAAATTTTGTGGACATGGAACCCACAGAATTTCACCTTGGATCAACAGTTTTAAAATTAAAACATTCAACAGCTGTCGAAACTATATACTAGCCTTTGGTAGCGTTCGTCAGCTAAAAGACAAAAGCAAAGAAAATAGGTTTTGTCAGGTTTTTTCTCTATTTCCTCCCTATAGTAACCCTATAGAGAGGGAGTTTATTCTGCATGTCCCATGCTTTGCATATAACATACATTTTTTTTTATATATTACATTTTGTTCTAAATATATAGATTTTATATAAACAACATTTACACTTTATGTACAGTTTTTTTTTTTTTTTTTTTCAATATTGAGGGGCATCATATTTTTAACCTAATATGTATCTGGTATAGTCTAAATCTTATATCGAATGTCATTCTAGTTGAATACAATTTACAGAAATTCCCTCTAACATTAGTCTAAATTTAATATGAAAGAGCAAAGAAAAACTTTGCAAAAACAAAGCACATAGTATATATAAATATAGGATATAAATATAAAATGTAAATATAAAATATAAATATTATAAATAAATACAAAATATAAATATAAAAATAAAATAAATAAATATAATATATACATACATATATACACACCCACACATATATATGTATATGTATATACATATATATGCATATATATATGTATATATATATATACCCATATACATACACACACACACACACACACACACACACACACATACACATACACACACACACATACATATACATTCACATACACAGATACATACATACACAAAACATAAATATAGAATACAAATATAAGATTCAAGTATAAAATACTAATATAAATATAAAATCTAAATATAAATATATATATATAAGATATAAACATAAAGTATAAATATAAGATATAAATATAAAATATAAATATAAGATATAAATATAAAATATAAATATAAAAATGAATTTAAAATATAAGTATAAAATATAAATATGAAATATGGGTATAAAAATATATAAATATAAAATACAAATATAGAATATAAATATAGAATGTAAATATTAAATATAGATGTAGAATACAAATATAAAAATATAGATATAAAATATTATTATAAATATAAGAATATAAAGCTAACAGATAAATCAATATAAGCAATATAAATCATTGTTCCTCCATCTTTACTCATACATGAGATTTGCCAACAACACAGAGGTTCCGAATCTAATATCTTAATCTTGAATCTTCGTGTACTTGTTTGATCATTTTTTCTAGAGCCAGAGGATATTTTTCGTAGAGCTCCTTTGGGCTTAATGGCCACTCTTTTTTATCTTTTTTAATAGTGTTTGTTAACGTTGTCCTGTATTCGTCTGTAAGTGAGCAGTCGTAAATTAAGTGAAAGTACGTTTGTTCAGTATGATTGTCACAAGTGCATGTGTTGAAGTCAGTGAGTTTGTATTTGTGTAAATAACTATTTATTGTTCCGTGACCTGTGAGTAGTTGTGTGAGGTGGTAGCTTGTTTTGTGTGTGTGTTTGAAGTTGTTATGTTTTATCTCCGGTATAAAGTATTTTAGGTGTGCCCCTTTTTCAGTTGTTGTCCACCTTCCCTGCCATTTTATGTAATATTTGTTCTTTAATAAATATTTTAAATGTTCATTAGATATCTGAAATTAAATGTCAGGTTTTTTCTTTTAGCTGAGGAAGGCTACCAAAGAGTAGCCGAAACGATACAGATTTTTTTAATAAAATCGTATTGATGTTTTTTCTTAGCCGAATCCCAACTATTCCCTGATTGCTTATCACCTCGACGGCAAAATATCTACTCCTCATGATAAATATTATATAGATAAATGTAAAATTCAGTATATAAAATAAGCTAAACAAAATTTTATGCAATTGCTCATTATTATACTTAAATAACAACTATTTAAGATAGTTAGAAGAATCATTTGATCTGTTATTAACTATCGTAATCAACAAGGTACCACAAAGTGAAAATGTGCAATGCAATTTACAACATAGCGTGCACTATGAAGTTCAACTCCTGTTTCGAGTTACCCTTAACTCCTGAAAGCATAGTGCGACGGCTATAAAACAATGGCGGAATCAAAGCGGACCATCGCATGAAAATAGACCATAAGAGCAAATGGTTTGTGAAAAATATGATCCTATTATCCAAGTATCACCAGAGCAGCCGCTTCCAATCGAGTTCCAACCAAAAAAAAAACAAACCCTCCGACCTCTTTGAATCATGGAGAAATATAACATTTTATAGCGCGCATAAGTTGGAGCAAGTAATGTCCTCGATTGAATACACACTCCCGACATATTGGTACAACACCTCCAAACATATAATGGCGTATTTTATGTTGCCTTGTAACGCGATGACTGTGTGTTATTTTTTAGGATGTTCAGACGCCATTAAAAGATTCCTGCTACGAAAAAACTGTTACAATCATACCACAGCTTGACAACCCAATTTATCGTCAACTTGATGCCGAAAGTGATAACAAAACCTCATGTCGTAATTGATAACGAACACGAGCGTACAACAAAATTCTTGGTTCCAATACTAAGCTAGTGGGTTCATTTTAATAAAAAGTTAAGATTGGAAAATTAAGTGCAGACGTTTTAGAAGGATGGATGCATGGATAGGGGTTAAGGACGAAAAACGTGAAAGGATATCATCGTACTGTACACACAGACGTTTTAGGATGTTTTTTTTTTGATTTTTTTTTTTTTTTTTTAATTCCATTAAAACAATTCAACTTCGAAAAGTCTTTCTACACGACAGGCCAACATTTCGGCATTGTTAAAACTTATGGCTTATGACGCCAACTATTGAATAACGAAACTATTGACATACAATATCTTTAAACTCTTAGAGATATCGCAAAATCACAAAGCCCCGTAAAATAGGGTCACATTAGTACTTTGTGGTGAAATTGTTACAAAACTATTCTGCTAAGATATTTGTCTGAGAGCGATCAGACGAATATATATGTGTATATTTGTCTGTTGGCACTCTTTGGGCAAAGTTCGACCCTTTGGTATTAGTTAAATTAAAATATCATTGCAGAATATGGTTGTGCCAATTTCACTACACTGTAATAATGTGACCCCTGTGTAATTATAAAAATAAATTCATTGTGCTGAATAAAACGAATCACTTAATCAGTAAAATACCATACATTGGTAATGACAAGTTATTTAATTTTTTTTCTCCGTCAACCATTAACGTAAAGTTGCTAAAAGCTTGTAACCCCATCTCTATGAATGCGTTTTAAGAAAATGCATAAACCACTCAACATTTCCTCCTTTTAATAGGGGCTATTACTAAGAGCTCGTGCCTGTCGGCTGTCCCTGACTGGATTCCAGGGGAAGATCCTCTGCCGGCCTCCGGAGTTGCATGCTCTCGATAAGGAAATTCGCCACATTCCTGGATGCTGACCCGGGACGGACTCATTCCTCTAGGGGCTGCTGGAATCCACGCTTCCGAGTACATCTCATGGAGCAACCGACCATAGTTAAGGGGTAATACTGCATCGCAACTTTTTATCTTTTTTTACCATTTTCATTTTTATGGGCTTAAATGCTCCCTTAACCACTTAAAAATAATATCCAAGAATGTTTATGTGCCGGGGGATTTTTCAACTAAAGGCCCAATATTTCAAAATTAAAAAAACATTTTTTTTAATCTTTATTACAAGAAATTATGAAGAAGAAAAAATGAACTTTTAGGTACATTAAACATTGAAGCCGATTTTCTCAGAACAATGTTTTTCAAATGGGGCGATACGATAGCGCTTTCAGTTTTTACCCGATCAACTTCAAATTTTAACTGTAGATTCCTAATGTTATTTGCTAGTAAAGGGCAATAGTATTCTTCCATTCATTGAATTATTACGATTTATGACTGGTTTTCTTCGGATTTTTTAATAGAAAATAAAGAATTGTGCACCAGTTTCGAACAGATTAATATTTCTTCAAATCCTAGGTACTTTAATACACTTAACCTTCTTCTTTCAAAATAGTTTTTTCTTCTAGATTAAAAATTTTCGCCTGCAGACTATCGCCCGTGAAAAAAGTGGGTCTTTTTTGGTTACTTAATCTTCCTACATAAAACTTATGATATATTTTTATCCGTAAATTGAATGATTTTGATTTTGACCACACGAGGTAGTATCATCGGTAAGGTAGAGTCATCTGTACTCCAATATTTGTTAATTCAAAATATTGGTTAATGTTCAATTAAAATCAAAACATGTTTTTTTTTTACAACCACACATCTTATCTAATGGTATCTAAATGGGTACTTGGCACAATCACAGCATATTTGTGTACTGCAATGAGCACAGTAAACCTTTGATAGTTTATGTTAGACTCTTGGGCACTTCTCACACCACACTTTCGTCCCAGGTTCAGCTGAGGGCTTTGGGATTGGGTATTATTTTAACAGGTTAATGCTTTCTTGCAGTGATGAATAAATTACAGATGAATTTACTGCAGACATATTCCTCATTGCCAAAAAAAAAAAAAAAAAAAAAAAAAAAAAAAGAAAAATGAGAGGCCTTCTGCTTCTATTTGTGGAGTAAGGAGTGCACTTTTCATCAAAACTATCGATCCCTCATTTTATTGCATTGTAATAATCTATTATTTCTGAATTTCTAGTTTCGACATTAACAGTGGCTTAGCAATGCATTAAAAAAACTAATGTAATATTTTCCCCAAGGACAAAAATTGGTGTTTCGGTTTCCCTGGCTTTCTTAGGAAGAAATCGTTCATAGCTTCTTCGAACCATTCCCCAAAAATTAGGATATTCATCAACTGCCGTTTTTATTGATCGAGTGAATTTAAAATTTTCGGTGGAAACAATATAAACATTTTTTTTAAGTTTCATTAACGGTATGGAGGGGTCTCACGGATCCTATGCTAAAATAATAGTTGAATAAAATTCGTAAAGCACTTACCATAAAACCGAAATTTTTTATTTTTGTAAATTATTAATATAATTTAACATCCCAAAGTAGTGTTTAATCTTCAAGCTACTTATAGGAAGTTCAAATTTAAGCAAACATTTTCCTATCAACATATGTCAGGAAATGCTTCCTGTAGGTGCTGGAGCTTTAGGGCCACATTTTTAAAGCCTTAAATGCCAATAACTTCTAAACTACTGGAATTAGAGAAAAAAGCTACAAATGGACGTTGTAGGCCACTAAATTCTACAAAATATTGGTACCAAGGAATCTAATCTAAGATTCGTTGGGTCTATTTTTAATGGTCAGTATTTTCCCAGTGTTTTAATTCGAACATTTGTATAACTGGATCTGTACAGAGAGCCTTGATCAACGCTGGAACACTAATTATTAAAGACAGACCAAACCTTCTCCATAGGTAGACCATATTCCTCGGTACCAAAATTAGTAGAATTCAGTGGCCTATAACATTTATTTGTTGGTTTTTCATCTAAAACCACATATTGAGAAGTTACTGGCATTTGGAATATGAAAAACGTAGTTTTAGTAGGTTTTTTTAGCTGCAGCGCCTCTAGAATGCATTTCCGAACTCATGATAGTAACTATTTTGCTCAGAATCGAATTTCTTATGGGTATCTTGATATATATATAGATATTGCTCCGGATTGCTTCATCAGGTGACGTCATAAGCGAATTTTCTTCCTATAAACAAAGGGAGAAAACGCAAAAAGGAGGTCTTCTAAAGATGGCACTTATACCCGAAAGAAGTATTGTTACATGAATAAAATAGAATCTTTGGTCAAAATTTGCCATTTATTAATCATTGTCAATTAAAATCATTTTGTTAAGGTGTTTTATTTTTTTTTGTTTTTTTTTTAATCAGAAGTCTCTTCCTGTTATTATATTAAAATTAATTAAATTATATTTTATTTTTCGTCCATAATGCTAACAATGTCAAAATCAATTATTTGTTTATATTCAACTGCATAATGTCAAAGCTGTTTTATTGTTTCCGTCGTCCACATTTTCGGCATTGTGCGCTTTTCTCATTCTAAGTATCTGCGACGAATCTCCAATGTATCTTTTATTTGACACATTAATTGGATATCATACATACTAAGTTTGGTCGGAAATATTTTTATTTCTATTACCGAATTTATATCTTCTGAGCTGTATCTTTGGGTTGATTTCAGAACTGTGGACATCTTAGAGTACTCCTTATCGGATGTGGATGGGAAACCTCCTGCATGGGAGTATCCAAGGTTAACGTCCTGCGGCTTCACACCTCGTGCCCTGGAGGGCTGACCTCTGGTCGTGTTTGCTGGCCAGGACTCGGCCACGTACAACACGTATCGTCCTGGCCGAAGTGTGCGAGAACACTCCCGCATACCACAACACATTCCCAGGGTATGTGTTAAACATACTGATGCATTATAATGCAGTTAATATATATCCAAGAAATGGTTGCATTTTTCTGGAGAGTGGTGATCACAAGAATATCTTCGAAATGTAATGTGGTCCCATTTAGTATCAGGCCGAAGATATTGAACGATTTTTTAAAAACTCTGTTCAAGCAATAATCGACCCTGCCTACTAGATACCGAATATTATCCCCGTTTATATATTATATATTTTTTTCGCCACGTAACGTTTTATTTAGCATCCGCATAACAAACAATTGGACGGCCTCGTTGAGCAGCAAAATTGGTCTATCAGACATCATGCTCAAGTAATGAGTAACATGTATTGTAAGTAGAAATTGAATCGGGCCATTAGAAGTTGGGGTTTAGTAGAGGAGAATATTCAATAAAACATTTTATGATCATTTGTAGAAAAGTTCATTAGTAAATGCCGTAATGATATCAGCAGAAGACGGGGCTTGAGAAGGTTGTAGTGTAAGATAACGATTATGCCATATTCTATCATTTAATATATTTTTTAGCTGAAGAAGGCTGCCATTGTTGCAGTCGAAACGTCCAAAATACAGATTTCTTTTTGAAAGTCTGACGTTTTTCTCCTAGCCGAATCCCAACTATACCTGTCTTCGTATCTCTACAGCGGCTAACTATCTCCATCTACACTATCATTTTCTTTTATTACAAAAATTTTCGTACGCCCTGGGGGCTTCAATGAAAAATAAGGGATCGTTTTAGATTGGTTCATCATGTTTTCTCATTTTGTTTCCAAACAACTTCCAGTTCTCTATCCTTATTCAGAGTTGGATAGGAGACTACTATGTGATTCCTGAGAGCATTTGAGATTTTCTGACATGAAAATGTCATATGACGGTTGTCTATTCTCATCCAAAATCGTAAAGGAAATTGATTTTGGCGGAAAATGTTCTTCACTTTAAAATAGATGTATTTTGTCTTTTTGTGCTTTTTATTGATCAAATTGAGACTGCCAGAAAAAAAAAACTGAAGAAATCCCGTATCATTTTCGGCAATAATGTTTTTTTATTAAATACCTTGTTAAATTTCACAGATTTCTGAACTGTTCAACTAAAATTCTAATAGTAACATTTGTACATACTTCTATTATAGTTGTTTGAGTTTATTCTAAAATTAATTCTAATGTATGTATATATATATATATAAATACTGTAAAGACAGCATATACATACTAAATATGGCATATTCACGATGAAGAGGACACCTGCAGATAATTACGAGCACGCACGCAGTCCACTTGAGAGTACCCGCATAGAATAGATTCTTACAGGAAACCGTACACATTTTACGAGGCATAAAACATAAGTATCCTCTACAAGAAAAGTATCCATTTCCAGAGCGGTATCTAGATACTGGGAAGCTAAGTCTGGTCACGTAGGGTTACAAATTGGGCTCCCTTCCCCCCCCCTCCACGCCCACTCATCCTATTTATGTATATATAAAGTGTTTTATAAAGGTACTAAATCTAGAGGATCGGCAGCTACAGATACGGCAGCTATTTTCATATATCAGCTAGGGAGGACGAACACTTTTTATTTTCTCACTCTCACTAAATTCTTTCTTTGTCACTTTATTTTTTTTTGTTGTTGTTGTTGTTGACGTTTTGTCCCATAGTGTAAAATAAAATGATTTCGCTAAATCCTAAACGGGTTCTTTTGCTATACCATAAAACGTTTTTGCCATTACAAAGACGTTATTCTATTTGTATCAGGCAAATGACGCAAAGACGTCATTGCGTTTGTATCAGGCTAAATACCCCGAATATAAAATAAAGGTTTTGTCTGTGAATTGAAGCTTCATTGGTATTTAAATTATTTATTTTATTTTATTGTTTTACACCGCTTCTTCAAAAGTCATTAGCGATTACTATATAATTATATGAAACTGTACATGTTGTTTTCTTTCAATAATTCTAAAATACCGTTCAAATGAGTTGAGTCTTCTCCCAATAATTCTGACAAATGTCTCTCCAATTCTTACTTTTTCCTCTTCTCCGTAAATTGGTGGCATTCAATGAGAATGTGTTCCACAGTGAGGAGAGCATTGTCGCATGGAGAAAATGTAGGGGGGTAGAGCTTATTTAGTAGATAAGGTCTTTAAATTAAAATTTCGTTGTAGCCACAAAGTCAAAATAACGTTCAAGTTTATATTTTGAATACTATTAGCGTGTTGAATTTTTCAACGTTTGAGCGGGGACATTTTGAGCCTTTTCATTGTTTTGGCACAAATTGTTGGTAATAAATATTTGAACCCTTCATTTTGGATGCTTTATTTCTGAGTCCTTCAAAATAGACAGTGTTTTTCGACTTGAATTTCCTTCTGTGATGGGTCTGCATTTGCTTATTTTTCATTCTAATTCCTTATTCAAAAAGTATTTTACATTTTTCCTGAATTTTTAACTATTACTTTCAAATAAAACATATATCACAATTAAGTATAGAAACATCTAAAAACCTTTAGGCGCTTTTTTTGGTTGAGATGTCAAGCAAAGATATTCCCTAAGTTTATGGAGCGTATAATAGACGGATAATTTTCAATATTAGACAAAGTCCAACTCACCACGCTGGGCTTTTAAATTTCGTTTCTCCACATGATAGTGCCTAAACCAAATATGCTACAGGGCTTCTTATCTAATAATATGCTACAGGGCTTCTTATCTAATAATATGCTAGAGTTCTTATCTAATAGAGGTGGGACCACAAATAGACGGTTTCAGAAATCAGTCCTGTAACAGGACAGAAGGGCACAGAATGGCAGATACTGTTGAGGCACGTGGTTCATGACAATACGGCTCATGAGGGAGATAGTGTGGTCAGTACTATACACCGACCGCCTGATATTCCCCTTTGCAGGTACCTACTTAAGGCTACAGGAGCCTGGGGACGCTCTGACACCCCCATTCAGCATCCCGAACGTGCCCTGAATGCACAGTATGTGCTGAAAATCTTCCCATTAAATAAATATTCATGGACTGTAGAGCCTACAAGGCTACTCGAAATCAAGCGGACATTATCGGTGCTTTCTGTGATATACTTGGAGACAACCATGAATTGTAGCCAGAAAACACTGAAATTGCTCAGAGCTACAAACCTGATTAGGAAAATTTAAATGATTTAATTGAAATTAAGAGGGAATAGAAGAGGAAATACACAGGTACGTACGTACATGTGTGTATATACATACGTACGTATACATGTGTCTGAGTGAGAGTATGCACATATGAGGGTGAAGGTATATTTTATCTTTTTAATCTTTATTTTATTATTCCTCCTCAAAACAACAACTGATACAAGAATTTCCAATTCATAAAATATTTTGATCCAAGTATTAAGTTCTCCTACAAGTATACATCAATAGATTTTCAATTGCACTTACACGTAACTATAACTTATACTTCTTCGGAAACAAAATGGCGGCGTTGTGTCAGAATAACCGAAGCCCTCTTTTTTCAGGAGCGATAGTCTGCAGGCGGCATTTTTAAAATCGGTCATAAAATCGTAAAAATCCAATGAATGGAAAAATCCTTACGCACTTTACTAGCAAATATCATCAGGAATCTGTAGTTAAAATTTAAAGTCGATGGGGTGAAAATTGTAAGAGCCCGATTTGCAAAACATGGTTTTGAGAAAATCGACTATTAAGTTCAATGTACCGAAAAGTTTTTTTGTTTCTTTTTAGTTTTTTTTCACTATTCAGTAATAAAGATAAAAAAAAAATGGTTCTTAATTTGGAAATGTGTCGGAACTTTAGTTGAAAAATCGAATTTTTGGTACTTTTAAAATCTACTCTTCTATCTTAGAATTTAAGCCATAAAAAAGAAAATGGTAAAAAAAAAGATACAAGATAGTATTAGGTTCCCCTTAAGTCGTCTAAACAGGAGTCCAGATCTCTACCGCTGAGTAAAACTCGCTCCCTTTATATACGGCTTAGCGTTGCTTTCATCTGAAACTTGCGTTCTATTTATCCGATGTTAGTTCAACGGGAAAAGAACCTCCAGAAAAGAAAACCGCTATGAGTCGATCCACCTAGAACAAGTGGTCTTCATACCTGTCATGATTTATAATACACTCCCTCTTCCCTGACTTATTTATGACCAATATATTAAAAATTAATCCTCCGCAATCAGAAATGACTAAAAAAAACTACACTTAAGCCCTAAAAGCCTTTGAATAATATAAATATTAAGAAAGTACGGCGAGAGAGGGTTACCTCATTAGACCGGGGGACGCCTTCCGAGATAATTAAAGGTGATGGAGCGCCATCTAACTACACACCACAAACTAATGGCTCCTACCGCTGGACAGTATATCTCCCGGAATAGTGCGGTAGCCACTTCCTCACTATATATATGTATATATTTATTGCCTAGGCTTTTACTGCTCACAGAAGGCAATTTTATAATTGAAGCACCCTCTTTTACTCTCTAACTAACTGCCTTAGAATAAGAAAATATCCTGTCCCCTCATAATTGTCCTTATTTATATGAACCTCCATGAAGTCATAAATGTTAGTGCGGAGTGGTTGTAAAGTCATGCTTTATATTGTCACGAGGGATGAGTCGATTAGTTTTATACACGAAGCTTAAGCATTTCGTTTAAGTAGCCTGAGAGACTGTTAGCCCTCAGAGAGATGTGTTATGTTAAATATTTGTATTAGGAAATTAATAATTATTAGTCAAATTACGGGTATTTTTGCGAAGACCACATCCAGTTACTTTGAAGTATCTGTCGTGATTTTGGTACTTTCGGATTAGCTTACAGGTACATTGCAGGTTATCTATTAATTCTTTACAGGTTAACTAAGGTTAGAAACCATATTATATAAATTTAGTAATGAAAAGTCTTTAAAATCACTGCAATAACTACGAAAAGTAACTTTTTTGACTACTATATTTATATAATATGGTTGCTAACTAACTCTTAGATAACTTTTATTTGTAAGTAATACTTTTGGGCTTGTAAAACATAAACGAAAATAAGCAGAATATATTTCAGCAAGCTATATTTATTAATAAAAAGGTTAATGGCAAAAATGCAGTTTCCAGCCCTCCAAACCGATTTCTTTCAAACTTAAAATTATTCAAATTAATTTGGGGTCTTTCAAAAAGACCCCAAATTATTAATGTCCTCTTATTGACCATAATTTTTGCTTTATCTCAAGGAAACTATCTATATTTAATTAATTTAAATTTTACCATCCATTTATTATTAACTTTCTAACTATTTTCTTTTATAATAGAAATAAATAATTATAAAATAGTGAGGAAAAAATTGAAATAAAAAAAAAGTATGAATTTCAGTATGGGACAAAATTAACCTATCTATATTGCTTGATCGAGAGTCACAAAAGATGGATGTTTGTGAATGTGATTCACACAAATTCACCAGTTACATTTCACATAATAGTAGCTCTTTCCTCAAGTAGATCTCAAGGGCCAGTGCACTGCTGATGTCAAGTAGCTCCTGATCCTGTAATCAATATGGCACAGGTAGGCTTCATCTAACAAGGCGCGGTATTTTAAAACGGAACAAGGCAGGCTACTTATGAAAAATTCGTTTGTGAACATAGGCGAAATCGGTGCATAAAGAATGAGGATATACCTAAACCTCACTTCAAGCAAATATATAATTTTTCGCGTTTAAAATTATCTATAAAGCATTTGGCAATAAAACGAAAAAGTAAGTATTTAACCACAAGAACCTTCTTTTTTTTTTAGATCATTAAGTTAGCTGGTTAAAAAAAATATTGTATAAGCTTAAACACATTTATAGCAATCATATTTCGTGATTTAATTTCTTTGCGGAATACTGATCTTAGAATATGCTGCGGGAAGGATTTTTTTTTTCTTTTTTAAACTAAAGGTACTAAAATTTTAAAATTTATTTGCTGTATTTAAATATTTATGAAAATGACGAAAATTGCGCGGTTCTAAAGAACTCGCCCTGAAGCTTTGAATCATGCAGCAATGACTAGCTTTATTGTATGAACCGATAAAAATAGACGGACGAACAGTGATATTTTAGCGTAGTTTGGTAAAAATCTTATATCTGTTTTAATTTGGAAAGGTTAGAATAGTAACTTTTAATAATTCGTCAACAAAAGAACGAAACCAACTCTTTTTAACCTAAAAAACGATCTGACTGTTGTATTTTTATTGTTCATGATTTTATGGAACCCTTCAGTTTTAATAATATTATACAACGCCTGGCTAATTTATAAGTTTTCAATTGTGAATTGGACTTGAACACCCAGACTTGAATAAATTGAAGTTGAAGCCATTTTATCCAATGTTACAGCCCGAATAACTAATAAAAAACATAAATAATTCGAACCATATCCCTAAATGAAATTTATATCACTCTCCAGAAATATTACTGTGTCTTTAGTAATAGATTAGAATATAAATTAGAATAAATGCTCATCCAAAAAACAAAAACAAAATGGGGTTCGAAATTCTATTGATCGGTTTTTCATAATTTTAATTAAATTATTATGAGGCTATAAATCCCAGCCTATAACAATAAATTCATTTGATTTGATGGTTACCTTAAGGGCATTTCGAGTCGGTAGTAATTCCATTTATGTATTTCTTATGATCTTAATCACTTTTAGTAGCTGATATAGTTAATCACAGATTGGGCCATTCATTCTCATTTCTAAGACGTTAAAGATTAATGATTCAATATTTATTAATCATCTTCCCTTTTAATATGATAGTATCATTCTTACATCTGTATGGTAACGATCGGTCAGTTCGATCCGTTCAATAATTGTATTTTTTTTTTTTTTTTAGTAGCCTTACCAGTTCCTCACACCTGATCTTCATTAAGCTTATCACTGCTTTTATAGGTAAATTGAGTTATCATAATTAATTTAACATAGGGCATTAGAAATAATGGAACCAGATCTACCTGATGTAAAATGATCCAAGACCATGAGCGTATATAGAAAATTATTTCGGGGCTGGAAACATTTCGGGGAATGGACCACTAACAATCTAGATCTTGGAAGAGGTAGCAAACTAAAACGCTATTCAGTCCATAAAAATTTATTATTTCAGAAGTAAGTGATCTTATTTAATTTATTTTATGACATATTTTTACCAATTAAATCCAAAATTCGGGGGCGGGCCCTCAGCCTACCCTTATATACCCATTTCCAAGAAAATAAAAATTTTACTTCAATTCCTATATTTATTATCATTTTCATTGTGAAGCATAATTTCTTCTTTTCTTAACGCGGTTTCTCCCTCATTCCTTATGGAGGAAGCCCGCTTATTACGTTGATGTCAACCTTATGGCACGATCCAGAAGTGTCGACTAGAGAAGACCCCATTTCAGAACCCATTTATCACGCAAATGACTTCTTCTTCTTTTTTTTAAGGCCCATTGTCTTCCATTTCAATATCTAAGGCCGGCCACACACTATGAGGTAGACCGGACAGGTCACCCGTGTGGTGCTCCTGTCCGGTCTGCCTGTGACCCACGCTGTTCAGGTGTACCGGACAGGTTTGTCAGTCTTCAACATGGGTCCTCCAGGAGATGATCTACTTTATCTCTCTCTATTTGCAGTAATATTTGAGACACGTAAAAACAAACAAAAAAAACGCAAACAATGGTGTTAGGAATGGTCGCAGAGAAGAAATAAATTCACCCATATCAATCTTCTGAACGAATTAAGAGATGAACCAACAGATTATCGCAATTATCTGCGCATGAACGAATCAGTTTACATAGAGTTATTGTCACTTGTATCTCCTTTCATTAAGAAGAAATATACACAAATGAGGGCCGCTATATCACCACACGAAAAAGTAACAGCTACTTTGGGAATCTTGAGGAGTCAATTTTCCTCTACTCCTTTCGAATATTAGATCGAAAACTATTAATTTTACTTTTAGCCATACTTTCGTTTGCATTTGGATATATTTTCTGCAGTTTGTATACTAATTTGCGATATGCAGCATCCCTTTTATTTCTATTGTGAAAATCATCGTCTTTTATTTTCCATAAACATGGTTCATTTTAGCACTTTCCTCCGAAGGAAAGTAGCTATTGAGGTTGGACTCATGACGGAATTTTTGAAAAATTTCTTCAAATCTTTATCGATTCTACCTAGTAGACACCGAAAATGACCCCCGTTAAAATTTATATATATCTATATATATATATATATATATGCATATATATATATATATATATATATATATATATATATATATATATATATATGTGTGTGTGTCTGTTAACACGATAGCGGCCAGAGTTTTTGTTTTTTCGTCACGAAACTTGGTATATAGCATTAAATTAGCAAACGATTGAACGAGTTCGTTAACCACCAAAATCGGTTCACCGGAAGGGGGGGTTTACCCCGAACCCAAAACACTAATTTGACCATTTCAGCCTTAATATTTGTTATATTTCAACAAACCTTGGTATTCGTAGTGGTAATATAGAGAGAAAAGTGAGATATAAAAATGAACTAAATCGGTTCATGAGGAGGGGGGGTTTACTCTAGACCGACAATACCAATTCGCCACTACCAGCCGTGATTTTAGGTATATTTCGACGAAACTCGGTATTCATAGTGGTAATCTACAGGTAAATATGTGTTGTAAAAATAAACTAAATCGGTTCATTAGAAGGTGGGGTTTACTCCGGACCCAAATTACTAATATACTCATACCGGTCGTAATTTCTGCTTTATTGTAACGAAACGCGGTATACGTCGTGGGTAACTCATGAGAAAGAAGTGTTGTAAAAATGAGCTGAATCGGTCAATCGGAAAGCGGGGGTTTAATTTGTAATATATTTGAATAGAAAAGCCGGCAGACGTAGGTTCACAAAGCCGCCGCAAGGAGCGCTTTCTGCCACTAGAGTGACTGTATCCTGTTCCTGCGTTAGATCAAAATACGATAATATGAGGATTTTTGTATTTATTACGTAGTGTAGTAGGTACCATGTGTAAACATAACTCTGGATGCAAATTAATAATTGATCAGTTACTCATTACAAAATGAGAACTATTCACGTTTTTATTTTATTTATGTAGGATATTTTAAGCAAATTGTTCTGGAAAGCAGTCTACACTACCCAAATTCTGAGGAAAGTGCTTAGTTATGCAGCTCCTGCGTGACGGACTTTTTATAAATTTCGATGAAATCACTAAGAACTTCGTTAATTTTATGAGACATTTTACACTTTAAACTGATTCCATAAATAAATAAATAAAAAGGCCACAACGGTAAAACAAATCAACACAAATCAGAGTCGCAGAAAACTGAGACCTCATCAGGTACACCTGACAACCCTCACACACACATGAGGTCTAATCGCCTGTGAGGTGGAAATAATCGAATTTTCATCAGGTGT
Organism: Gonocerus acuteangulatus; assembly: GCA_946811695.1. NCBI lineage: Eukaryota > Metazoa > Arthropoda > Insecta > Hemiptera > Coreidae > Gonocerus > Gonocerus acuteangulatus. The sequence continues at coordinate 30,182,650 of OX328127.1, forward strand.
GAGGTCGCCGGAAAGGGTAGAGTGGGGGTAGTAAAGTTCCGCCACACACTATGAGGTAGACCGGACAGGTGCACCGGACGGGTGAACCTGTCCGGTCTACCTCATTGTTTGTGGTGGCCCTAAGGGTGTGTTTACACTAGGATAGTTATTGCAGGATATTTATATCAGAGAGAAATTCTAACTAATGGAAACCATGTAAAATTTATGTCTGACATAAATTCTACATGGTTTACATTAGTCAGATTTTCTCTCTGATATAAATATCCCGCAATAACTATCCTAGTGTAAACGCACCCTAAGGTTGGAGAAATAGCAATTTCTTCCTGCGAGATCAAAAGACCGACACGCAGGAGCGGGATCATCTCAACAAGATTCAGGAGGACTCGAGTATGAAATACGGACGCTCACTGAAGATTCTAGTGCTATCCTTTGAGGGTGTGAGTCGGGTCTCTGACCTTGCTTAGACACACCCAGCCATTGATAGGTACTACACCATGTTAAAAAAAAATTTTCCGGGAATTTTTCGATTTACGTTCACATCAATTATTGTTATATGAGTCTTAAGGAAGATATTACCGCAAAAATTATCTTTTCCCCACTCTACACCTACGTTTTAGCACTTTCCTCCGAAGGAAAGTAGCTATTGAGGTTGGACTCATGACGGAATTTTTGAAAAATTTCTTCAAATCTTTATCGATCCTACCTAGTAGACACCGAAAATGACCCCCGTTAAAATTTATATATATATATATATATATATATATATATATATATATATATATATATGTGTCTGTTAACACGATAGCGGCCAGAGTTTTTGTTTTTTCGTCACGAAACTTGGCATATAGCATTCAATTAGCAAACGATTGAACGAGTTCGTTAACCACCAAAATCGGTCCACCGGAAGGGGGGGTTTACCCCGGACCCAAAACACTAATTTGACTATGTCAGCCGTAATATTTGTTATATTTCAACGAAACTTGGTATTCGTAGTGGTAATATAGAGAGAAAAGTGAGATATAAAAATGAACTAAATCGGTTCATTAGAAGGGGGGGGTTTACTCCGGACCCACAATACCAATTCGCCACTACCAGCCGTGATTTTTGGTATATTTCGACGAAACTCGGTATTCGTAGTGCTAATCCACAGGTAAATATGTGTTGTAAAAATAAACTAAATCGGTTCATTAGGAGGGGGGGGGGGTTTACTCCGGACCCACAATACCAATTCGCCACTACCAGCCGTGATTTTTGGTATATTTCGACGAAACTCGGTATTCGTAGTGGTAATCTACAGGTAAATATGTGTTGTAAAAAGAAACTAAATCGGTTCATTAGAAGGGGGGGGGGGGTTTACTCCGGACCCAAATTCCTAATATACTCATACCGGTCGTAATTTCTGCTGTATTGTAACGAAACGCGGTATACGTCGTGGGTAACTCAGGAGAAAGAAGTGTTGTAAAAATGAGCTGAATCGGTCAATCGGAAAGCGGGGGTTTAATTTGTGATATATTTCAATAGAAAAGCCCGCCAGACATAGGTTCACAAAGCCGCCACAAGGAGCGCTTTCTACCACTAGAGTGACTGTATCCTGTTCCTGCGTTAGATCAAAATACGATAATATGAGGTTTTTTGTTTTTATTACGTAGTGTAGTAGGTACCATGTGTAAACATAACTCTGGAAGCAAATTAATAATTGATCAGTTACTCATTACAAAATTAAAAGAGAACTATTCATGTTTTTATTTTATTTATGTAGGATATTTTAAGCAAATTGTTCTGGAAAGCAGTCTACACTACCCAAATTCTGAGGAAAGTGCTTAGTTATGCAACTCCTGCGTGACGGACTTTTTATATATGCGCCCGGGTTTATACCTGCAAAGGGAAACAATCAGGCAGACGGATCGTAGTACTGACTACCTCCCTAGCGTTCCGAATGGTCAAGAAACAGGTCCCTCCATATTAATTGCCCCTGTGGCCTGTTGTTAAACTAATTTATGTATGTATATATATATGTTTATTTTCATAAATATGGCAAAGGTCCAAATAATAGTACTCCAGATTCTTGCACTATTTTATTTTTGATACGCCCTACATTTTTCGTGGCCTTATGCCACCTCCTCAGGGGCCACTAAATCCTAAAAACATTTTTTACAAATTTTTAATACCTTATTTTAGTTAATTTAATAATAAGTATACACCGGGTAACATTAAAATTCCTGTACTAACCCCTAAACTTTATATGTAAAATATAATCATAAAAATAATATTGTTATATTGTACATACCCTATGTGTGGTCAGCTCGCCACCCATACTATGACTGAGGCTAGCTAAATACCTGTGTCGAGAGGCTTAGTAATCAGCTTATTAAGATAAGTTGTATAAAGGTTTGTACTATTGCTTTTTCCCTTGGATTGTTCGCTATTTCCTAATGTTATTGTAAAATATTTTATCTCAAAAATTAATTTCTGTTTGTTTATTTACCGAGTTTTTACAGACAATCAGGACATCTTGATAATTAGGGCTGACAAATCTAACAAAACAGTGATAATAAATAGAAAGGACTACAATGACAAAATGAATAACATGTTAAACGACAAACAGACTTATAAACAAATAGACTATGATCCAACTGTTACGTTAAAAAGTAAGGTTATTAAATACGCTGACACGTTAATTAAAAATAAGTTTTTTGTAAAAAATGACAGGTGCAAGATTGTAAATCATAATTGCATTACTCCTTTAATTTATGGACTCATAAAATTGCACAAAAAAGAAAAAACATTACGACCAATAGTTAGTGGATGTGAAGCCCCGGCACAAAAGCTCGCAAAAATTTTAGCAACTGACCTTAAGCATTTTGCTCAAGATAACCCCTTTGATGTGTTGAGTGGTGTGGATTTAAAATGCAAAATTCAAACCGTTTAAATTCTTCCCGGGTACAAGCTAGTTTCATTCGATGTAATAAACATGTTTCCCAACATTCCAGTTGATCTTGCAATTAACAACAATTGGGATAAGATTGAAAAATTTACTAAAATCAAAAATAAGGATTTGTTCATAGAAGGCATTCGATTGTGTTGCAGTACTGGATATTTCAGGTTTAATGACAAATTTTACAAACAGACTTTCGGTATACAAATGGGGAATCCTCTTTCGGTAGCAATAAGTGGGATTGTTTTAAACCAAATTTTAAGGAAATCATGTTAGATTCGGATATTCATATACAATTTTTATATAAATATGTGGACGACATAATTTTAGCGTTTCATGAAAACAATATTGACCCATTACTTGAGATTTTTAACAAAAAGTGCGATACATTAAAATTCACAAAAGAAATAGAAGCAAACGGCAGAATTACCTTTTTGGACTTGGAACTATCAAGAAATAAAAATAATTGGATTGATTTTAAATGGTTTTCTAAGGAATATCACTCTGACAGAACAATTAATTTTTACTCCAATCATCCTCTCAGTTTCAAAAAAAAATTTGGTATATAATAGAACATTATCTGCCTTAAATAGAACATCACCTCAATATTTCAATGAAATCAAGAATAGAATTAGAAAAATATTTAATAAAAATAACTTCCCCTCGAAACTAGTAGACATACAAATAAAAAAAGCGGAAAATAGTGTTTGTTACACGAAAAATAAGAAAGATGACATTAAAAATTTTAATATAAAATTGTTCCACTTTACGGAGGAGTTTTTTGAGGACTTACTTGACAGACGGATTAAAAGAAAACGGAGTTCGCTGGATATTAGTACTAATGAAAAACCTGCAAAACGTATCAAATGCAACGAACGAATCGTAAGGGACAATAGAAAAACTAATAGTAAAAGAAAAAGGGATATGGAACATGACGAAACACGGCCAGATTCGATAAAAAAGAAGAGAACATTTATCCAGACACAAATAAAACATTTTTTTAATAATTTGGAAACTAAAAAAATACATAAGGGAAGCATCATAAATAATCATATAATTAGTCAAAATAGGAGTGAAAACATTCAGGCATCCAAGAGAGAACGCGAGCAAATAGAAAATAATTTTTATTCATTTGATTTTCACCCAGCAATAGCAAACAGGATGAAACTGATCTGTAACGGGATTTGCAAAATTAGCCGGAAATATAATAACAAAATAGAAAAGAATTTCAGCAAAATTAAGGACCAAATAAATAAAATAAATTCAAAATATAACGTATATAAAGTTAAATGTAAAGATTGTAACAAGTGCTACATAGGGGAATCATCACAAATACTAAAGAATAGAATTAAGCAGCATGCCAAAAATATAGACGAGAAATCAAATACAACAGCTCTAACGGACCACGCATTTAAGAACGGACATACATTTGACTTGGACGACATAGCAATAGTTGACAAGGACAGAAACAACATTAAACGAAAAATAAAAGAAAATATCCACATAATAAAAAAGTCCGACTCGCAGGAACTGCATCATCTTAGCGCGGTTCCGTTCTTATCCGAAGTGCGATTAGTAAAGGAATAGTAGCAGCTATCGGTAGGTTTTGATCTGTCGTTAAAAATATAAAATAAAATCTCAAAGAGAAGGAAGCTTAATGAGCCACATATGGAAACTGACAGTTTTCTAAACGGATGGGACTCTCCCGTCATCGCGACGCTCACTCTAGGGAAACTCTATTACCAATATGATTCTTATTTTCTCAGCTTTAATGAAATACTCATTCCACCGTTAAATAAACTTAAAAAACAAAAGTGAGGTAAACAGTGACAAAAACCCGTTTAAAATAACAAAACTAACACTTTCGTAGTTTTAAGCACTTACTTCTCCGACTAATATTGCCCCATCAAAATTTGATTCAGAATCTTTTTTTTTAGAGAATTTAGTAAGCTTTTGAATGGTTAAATCGTACTTCCCACGATTTCTTAACTGTTTTGAAGATATTAAGGGGGAAAATGGTGCTAATACCTACCGATAGCTGCTATATTCCTTCACTAATCGCACTTGAGATAAGAACGGAACCGCGCTAAGATGAAGTAGTTCCTGCGGGTCGGACTTTTTTTTTTGTCAGACAAATTAATGTATTATGTTTATATTATAATATAAATATTATGTTTATAAGAAGAGCAAATCACTTTAATTGCGGTGTAAAATATTGTTGCTAGCTAAATCTAAGTATTATATAAGCTCATAAGGAAAAAATGGTGCTAATGACTCAGATTTCGATACACCATAAAAGAAAAAAAAAAATTAAGGACAATATACAAAGATTCCGAAGTATTTCATGTCTGTTAATAAAATATTTTATTCTAATCCCAATAACGCAACACTTATACACAAATAAACTTTTTTTAGGTACCTATTTAATACGAATAAAATAAGGTTATAATGAGCGATCCGCTGTGGCATACACCAAGTACTACCACCGTGTGGAGTGCAACTAGTATAGACCGGTACGTCAGTACCACTGTGGTATGTAAAGAGCGGCTGTTCTGATACTGGCAAAAATTAGAAATCCTACATTCCTAAAGTTGTTTGGAGGCTTATCTTTATGACTCTAGACAAGGACTTGAAGATGACGAGGGTACACAGGGAGACGAGGGTACCTGGGGACAGGGAAAACGCCCCCCACTCTAAGCCTCCTAGCTCCTCACCTTCGAATTCATATGATTTCGTTCAATGAATTTAAAAAAAAAAATTAATAAATAGATAAAAACTTCTGAAAATAGGGAATACCAAAAACAATTCTAAAGAACGAAATCAACACCAGTACAGTCATCTAGATATTCATAGGGCATCTTCGAATTCCAAGATACCGTTGAAACAAAATATTGTTTCTATACATACGTATCCTGTTTTATTGACTAATACATTTGACTACTATAAGCAATCACAAAAATAACGAGCAGTGAAAAAAAAACTGTAGGAAACACACAAAAAGATTCGTTCAAATGAACGAAATTACCTATGTTTTAAGCACTTATTTCTCCAAATATGACCATCCCATCGCAAATGTCTTCAAAACATTTTTTGTAGAAAATTTAGTAACCTTTCGAATGGTAATCTTTTGCTTGCCAAGATTCCAAACCGTTTTCGTGATATTAATGAAAATATACGAAGTTCCCAAAACTTTTCATGTCTAAAAATGAAATATTTTATTTTAATCCTTCCTTTACACCAAACGTAACCAAATTTTCAACATATTAGTTTTGATAAAATTCAAACATGGAGAAAATGTTTCAACTGAATCCCATGATTCTAAGTACCAAAATCAAAGACAAAAAGAACAGTTCGAATAAGCGAAATCAATTACTTTAAAGTTTTAAGCACTTATTTCTCCGATTGACATCGCCTAATCAAAACTTTCATTAGAACCTTTTTTGTAGAGCATTTAGTAAGCATTCTAATGGTAATCTTTTGTTTAACAAGATTCTCAACCTTTTTCGAGATATTAAGGAAAGTATACAAAGTTACCAAAACTTTTCATGTCTGTTCATAAAATATTTTATTCTAACCCTTCCTTAACTCCAAACGTAACATAACTTTCTACATTTTAGTTTTAATGAAAGTAGAACATGCAGATAATGTTTCAACTGAATCCCGTGATTCTAAGTACCCAAACCAAAAACGGTATTCAAAAACTATTTTTCCAATTTTCTCGAAAACGGTTTCATTCGTTTTCCTAGCCCAAGAAGCCTATAAAAAGAGTACTTACAAGCTTATGAACTCAAAAACTTAAGCGTTACGATTTTTTGTGCGCGAATTTCGCCCCAAACGCCATCTTCCAGTGGGCGGATTTTGCTGGTTAACGAACTTGACCTTTCAAATTGGACGACTGATTTATGTACCAAATTTCATCAAAATCGGACCATCAGGGAAGCCAGAAATGAGCGAACAGACAAATATATATATATATATATATATATATATATATATATATATATAAATAAATATATACATATATATATATATACAAATTTGAACCACCGTTATTTTCGGTCTCTAGGGGTTCTGAAACGCGAAATTTTCTTGTCGGCACTTCCGGATTGTTTCATTGTATCAACCTTATAAGCGGGGTTCCTCCCTATGGGGGAGGGAGGAACCGCGCTAAAACAGGAACTCGGTAAATAAACAAACAGAAATTAAATTTTTAGATAAAATATTTTACAATAACATTAGAAAATAGCGAACAATCCAAGAGAAAAAGCAATAGTACAAACCTTTATACAACTTATCTTAATAAGCTGATTACTAAGCCTCTCGACAGAGGTATTTAGCTAGCCTCAGTCATAGTATGGGTGGCGAGCTGACCACACATAGGGTATGTACAATATAACAATATTATTTTTATTATTATATTTTACATATAAAGTTTAGGGGTTAGTATAGGAATTTTAATGTTACCCGGTGTATAATTATTATTAAATTTACTAAAATAAGGTATTAAAAATTTGTAAAAAATGTTTTTAGGATTTAGTGGCCCCTGAGGAGGTGGCATAAGGCCACGAAACATGTAGGGCGTATCAAAAATAAAATAGTGCAAGAATCTGGAGTACTATTATTTGGACCTTTGCCATATTTATGAAAATAAATAAATGTACATAAATAAAGTTCACAAATCATGGAATTGAATATATATATATATATGTATGTATATATATATATATATATATATATATATATATATATGTATATATATATATATATATATATATATATATATATATATATATTCTTATCTTCGTGGTAGGCGGAAGGTCAAAAAATAAAATCCTCACCACTCAGTCTCACCAACTTTATTTCGTCCCTACATGTTTCACACCTTTATTGGTGCCTCATTCATCATTCTAGACGTGGCCGTACTGGTGGAAGGTTATCCTCCTCAGGTTGAGGCTGTAAGTTTTACTTTTGTAATTTTTCCCCTGGGACGAAATAAAGTTGGTGAGACTGAGTGGTGAAGATTTTATTTTTTGACCTTCCGCCTACCACGAAGATAAGAAGATTGTGAGAAAAAGGGTAAGTTGAAGAATAATTATATATATATATATATATATATATATATATATATATACATACATGTGTTTACATGGAGGAAGGGAGGAAACGCACTAAAAGTGGACACGCTTTAGGGGGAAGCGAACATTTCTCTACGTTGTCCCACAAGGCGAAAGGAATTTACCAAAAATGCCAGGAATTCGAGATATTCTACTCGTAGGACAGAAAACATAAAAAAAAAACAAAAAAAAAAACTGGATAAAACTAAACTAAACCAAACAAAATAAAAAACGTAAAAGCTCTCCTTGAGTAGATGTGACACCCTCTCCAGAAGCACCGCTCCCTATCTAGATACTGGTGACCAGCCCGGAGTACGCCCTCACCTCGGAGAGGGCCGATAACGAAAATATTGCCGCGAGGGACTCATTTCCCCGGCTATCTGGAAGAACGGAGTGCGTCGCTATTTACTACACACTCCTCCGTAATAACACACACACATAGATGTGGAGATAGTACACGACACCACAACACAGATTTCCCATCTTAGGCTCAAGATTTAGGTACAACCCTGTATATTATATCTAATACTTTACAACATCTAACATTGCTACTACTTGCCGTGTAATCAGTAGGGATTACATTTGTCGGTGTCGTTCTCCGGCGAAGAAATGGCAAATTGAACATAGGATTACCTATCGTCAATTTTGAATATTCTTCATGTTACTAGAACAAAAATGACACACATTCAATAACAAAGCCACCGGGTCCATAATAAATATGTATGACTTACCCAAAACTCCCCAATCCAGACCACATTATTCCTGTCGTCCGTACTTCTGTTGTTGCTTGGAAACTACCAATAGTACATTCGAAACTAATGAGAAAAATGTGGAAAAAAAAAAACTAATGGTTTTTAGACACTAGATCGAAAAAATATTATCAATATTAAATGAATAAATTTTGTCAAGAAATAAGAATGAAGACAAAATTGATAGAAAATATGGTTAGTTATAGACAAGACTGTTTATCCAGTATGAATCATTTTTTAATCTTGTTTTCCTCGTTGGTATATCCTTCAAGATTGAGTGGATTACATCCACTCAATCTTGAATTGATCTTGATTGAGTGTGATTCCATCCACAGGCGGCTATAGACAAACATTTCTGGGGGGGGGGGGGGCTAATTTAGTATGGGCTTACCGACATGCCTGGGGGTGTAGAATCAAATTTTTATAACCAGGAACCGGGAAAACATTAAGGAAGTATTTGATAAACTAAGAACATACATTAATTAGAACTTATTACTATTAGTTTTCCTAAACAATTTATTTTTCTAATTTAATCGAAAAATATTGTGAAGGTTCTAAGGGCTAAGCCTCCCCCCCCCAAGCCCACCCGTTTAGCTGCCACTGCTTCCATCCTATCTGGATACAACACATATTTTGATAATGTGCATACCAAAATGATTCCTTATCTAATTAATATAAAAATTGAATAAAACAATAAACTAAAATAAGAAAAGAAAAAATTAAATAATTAGAAATGACGAGTTGATTGAATTTTTAAGGTCCCATTTTTTAATAGATGTATCAACGAATTATTGAGGGACAGCAGCCAGTACATGAAAACAATACTTTCTTACTTGCAGGACACTATACACTCACATCTGAAGACATCTGCTGAATAACTAGAGGCTTCCAGGCATATAACAGACATTTACAAAACTCAATTTAGGAAAATTTATGAATTAAATACCCATCTTACTGCTGGTTCATTAGACCATACAGGTACTACCTTTAAGGAGTGAAATCGCAGTAGATGCGAATCACTTATAAATAAATAAATAGATGTATCAAATTGCTGAAAATATTTAAGAAGTAAGTCGGGTTTGTCAGGGGACCATTTTCCGTCCTGTAAGGTGATGTTCTTAACTCTAGATTTATCAGACCAGTCATTTTGACTGGTCGTGCAATTTCAATTCGAAATTCCTACTACATATAACATTTGCTTTCTTAAATGATGTTATGACTTTTGTAGCTATAAATAGAAAATACATTTAATGAACTTAATGTTACTTTATATATATTAGTAACAAATATATGTTTTGTTATTGACATTTACACCAGTACCAGGTCTGGTAAATCTTGTGTTAAGGAGGTTTGTTCTGAGTCGTTTCGCTAATGGACATATCGCCATTCGTTAGAATTTTGGTAAATAACTTTCCGAAGATCCATTTTCTAATATGAATTGTAGTTTTAAAATTGTTAAAAGTTTATTTTTGCTTGTTGAGTATCATGGATATGTATTACCGTAAGTTTCTTCCTTTAGCTGTGTTTGTCCCATTTTTGCATTTATTTCTCTCATAGTCGAGTCTTTAGAGCCTGTGATGTAATGACGCGACATTACCTGTATCTACTCGATATGTCGAGTCCTTTGAAGCTGATTTTGCAAAAACGTCAGCCTTATAGTTTTTTAATAGTCCCGAACGTCCTTTAATCCATGTGATTGTAACAGTAACATTGTTCTGTTTACAAATAATAAGTAGTGTTCTAATTTGTTCAGTCTGTACATTATAATTGAGGTCGTTGTATATGCCTACCATGTCTTGCTATGAGTTTATGTATCCCAGTCGTAACATAAGGAATAGTTTTTTTGTAGCTCTTATGATTGTGAAGTTTTCCGCCTGGTTGTTCGTACATAGGTGAGATATTATTGTTCGTTGTGAATAGTTAAGCCGTATTTTAGTATTATCTAAGAGGTTCGCGTAGAGTCATTGCTCTAACATCAGTCGGTACTATGTGGTCTTTTGGGTGTAACTAGTTTCTGAACCGTATTTCTTCTTCTATGTCATGTGGTGTGGTGTTCTGAAAAGTAAAATATTCAGGAATTCTTTGAAGTTCAATCAACTATGCAGCCCTATCATTTCCTCAGCTTTGATGTGAATTGGCAGTGTTAGCTAAAATACATTACGCCTCACACTTCTTTTCACATTTCAAAGTATGGTCACATATTTCAATCCCTTGCGTCAAAATGAGGACAATCGCCACTTTTTAGATTGTGGCCAGTGCGTCCGAACTAAGACCCCAAGTTACTCTGGCAGCCATCAAAGGTTTATCATCAAAAATTGATTTCATAAGGAGTTAAAAGTTTTGTTGTTTTTTTTTATAATCCAAATACGACGACTTTCACAAGCGTAATGAATTCCAGAGGCAGACTTATTTTTAATATGCTCCATTTATAGTCTTCATGATTTACTGGCTATTAACCTTCAAATGGTTAATTGTAAAAAGAAAAATATATGTATTCAGAATGCCTTCGGCTGCAATATATCACATAAGATTGGCTCTTACTCTCAAGCTATATTGACCTGTCCACTCCAATCTATGGGCTTATTTAAAAACATTGGGCACAGTAGCAGTCTGCAAATATATCTGTCAATCAATTCAAAATATATAGAAGCCAATTACATATATAGGAGCGCGGTGCTATTTGTAAATATATTTATTAATTCTGCTCTATATATCAATAAGACATTGAGTTAGTGATCTTCCAAGAGGTTAATTAATATTTTGCCTTGTATTATTCAATTATTTTAGCTAGCATATTAAAAGTACTAAAGTGAATGTATGTCTTTAAGTGACATACATTTGTGATTTTCTTTAAAAAAGAATTAGACTTTAATATCGTTTCATAGTCTTCGAAAGTTCTCTCCATAGAGTTCTGGTTATTTTAAGGATTCTCCAAGGAATTGAGGCAGGCTGGAACTTTGAGGTAATATTGTTATAAAGGCAAAAACATATACTCTAATAAAAAAAATTATCTGCAAAGGTAAATATTTCTGTTTGCTTCTGTATAATAATGATGTTAATGTGTGTGTGAATATATTCATTTAATGTTTTAAAGTCTTCTGGATATGACCTTGTCGAATTGGAAATAACCGACGTTTCGCCAGACAGTCTCCAGGCCTCCTCAGGGTTCCTGCTAAAACGAAGATCAGCCACCTGCTTCCGAACTACTAAAGTTAAACATGGATTAAAGACACAGGGTATAGCATACCATGTTAGAGTGGGAAGAATTATATAGGACAAACTGGAAGATTAATTTCGTAAAGACACAAAGAACATATAAAAAGATCCCAAAACTTTTTATGTCTAATACTTCCTTAACCTTCCTAGGACTGAGTGCAGTGATCCCGAACCCCACGGCTCGTTTTTCGCTTGCCATTTTTAGAAATTTATAGACATCCATTAGTCCTTCTATGACTTTTCTTCTGCAAGTGTCTTGATTCAAAGGATCAAAGAATAAATAGAAAAAACTAAATGAACTTTATGTTATTTGAACAAATATGACTAAAACCGGCCTGGGGTGCATTCCCTTACGTAGTTGTTAGTGTGAACTAATTTCGTTTTGTATAAATACTGTTTTTTTTTTTTTTTTTTTTTTTTTTTTTTTTTTTTTTTTTTTTTTGAAGCTTTCAAATTACTTCTTCTTGGTAGTAAATCGAATTAGTAACATGATTTTAATAATTTCAAAGGCATAGAGTTAATGTGGTTCCATTAGGATCATCTCTCACTCAATTTATAGTCCTAATGAAGGTTTAAAATTCAAGACAAAACCTGCACATAGACAGTATAGCGTCATACTTATCTGAAACTTTACAATGTTACTGCCTATTTGAGTGGGATTAAATATTTAGACGGATTTTCAGGCTGTGTTTTGAAGCCCTCTAGCCTAATTAACAAAGAAATTTTATATTGGGAGTATCCGGGATCATATCTCAGCCTGGTGTGTTAATTGCTCTAAAAAATTAAATCACTGACGGTGTTTACCGTCCTGGGAATTATATTATTGGTATAATAAATTTAAATTCTAACAAGTCCATAAAGCTGGAGAAAATATAGCAATTTAGAATCTTGTTAAGTGATTTGAGAGGGTCTCTAAAACTTTGATGACCTTTCGATCGGCCACCTACGCCATCCTGGTCATTCATACAGATTTCACCGTTTTTGAATATACATAAATATAACATTGTTATAATGCGGGGGCTGTTAGATGAGAGTGGATGTCCGTTCGTCCGGCTTGAATGTTCGATTTCATTACAAAACAACTTTTGATAGGGCATAACGAGGGCCAGCTAATGGTGAAGCGAGCGGCGCTATCTCTCGCCGTGTCTCCACACAAGGTACAAAATAACCCCGATCTCTGATATACGATATGGCTTTCCCTTGTCTCAATTAGGAATACACAGGTCTGCTAGACAGTCAGACACATCCCTCGCCCGTTTTTTTTTTATGCCTTACCGTCCTTTTTATATTTTTTTTCTCTCGCTTTGTATCTTTTAGTGGTACCGAAGATGACCAGTTAGTGGACTTTATGAATACATAAGTGTAACCGATAGGGTGAAGGCTCTTCGGTAACTGGCAGAAGAAAGGTGTGATTTATTCCAATGATCGTCAAAGGGTTACTAAGGCGTTGTTTGGATTGTAGGAACAATGGTAATAGCTCCTTCGCTCCAAAGTCAATTTTTTGTTACAGGAATGTGTCATTTACCGTATCAGATAAATCACTCCTGTGACAGTCCACGAGGGACGTGAGGGGCAGATACTATAGAGATATCGGATCAGGACATACACTAGGGTAACAGTGTGGTCAGCACTATCCTCCGGCCACCTGATTTACCCTTTTGAAGGTACCTATTAATAAATTAATTAAAGGCTAGGTTTGCCTAGGGACGACCAGGGAGGCCGAATCTAACCCAAGAACGAAGACACTAGAAGATAAAAAATCTTTGGTGCGCGCCCGATTTATGAACTCAGGTCCTCCAGCATATTAGTCCAGGGTTAAACCACTGAGCTAATCTCAACCCAATTTACCATATAATTCCCGAATATACCTATTCGGTTATTAAAATGCCACTAAGTGATCTGAAGAATTTTTTAGATATAATAGTCGATGGAATTATGAAAATCAATAGACAACAGACGATATCAAATAAACACGACATAGTATTCATTGTGAAAGATTTTATGTTGTTACTCCGAAAAGGAAGGACGCTTCTAACAGGTCTGAATGTTTCTGCAAACAATTAAGCTTAATATTGGAACAAACAAATGTACATAATTCACGATGAGAACAATAAAAAACAGTCAACTGTACATTATATTATAAAAGTTGGGTATAAAGAAGTTTTCTTTTGTGTACTTAATATCATGTCTTGTACTTAATACGCACTTCAAAAAATTTTATAACCGATTTCCTCGTTTAAATATATTGTTTACTGTTTTTTGACTCTTCGTTAATTCTATATATTTGTTTGTTCTTCATTTTTTTAGTTGAAGAACGCTACCAACGTTTAAAATAGAGATTTTTCCGAAATTTTCACTATACAGGGTGTCCCGCAATGAGGTTTCATAACTATAGACCCTCATTTGTAGTTCAGGGACGCAGAAATTAGCGTCATATCTCAACATGTAACAGAGCTATACAAACTTTTGTCTATTTTCAAAACTATTTGTTTTGTTTTTTTTTGTTTGTTTTTTTTTACGAAAAACTGTGTTTTCCGGATTTCTGGTTAATGACTCGCAAATAACGACCACATTTTTAGAATCTAAATTAAATTTCCAATAAGAAACACTCGTTATTGAAACGTTGTCATGTAAATTAAGAGCCGAATCTTTCGTTAGCCGAATCCCAACCATTCCTTGACTATTTTCACCTCGACGGCTACTTATCTGCATCTTATTAAAAATACAATCAACTATAAAATTCTATGTATTGTGATCATTATGGAAACATTTGAGTGTTGTCTCTAACTTTTCCTTGACTATATAAAAAAAAAAAAAATAAAAAAAAAAAAATAAAAAAAAAAAAAAAAAAATTGGGGTCTCCCGTGGTCTAATGGCTGGCGCCTTGGATTCATAAGTGGGAGATGGTGGGTTCGATTCCCAACCTCCGGCAGGAATTTTATCATCCCACGGCTCGCTGGTAAAATTCCTCGCTGCACCCCGGATGTCGGCGCTAATGACCTAGATGTAGATGCGCCGTAAAAAAAAAGAAAAAAAAAAATTGGGGTCTCCCGTGGTCTAATGGCTAGCGCCTTGGATTCATAAGCGGGAGATGGTGGGTTCGATTCCCAACCTCCGGCAGGAATTGTATCATCCCACGGCTCGCTGATAAAATTCCTCGCTGCACCCTGGATGTCGGCGCTAATGACCTAGATGTAGATGCGCCGTACTATATGCATTTGTATGCATATTTAGCAATATATATATATATATATATATATACATACACAGACACAATATTTTTTAAATACGGTGTTCCAAACACTACACTGTTTTCAATATATATTCGACACACCTCAGAATCTAATGATAAGTTCCGGGGCAAAGAAACACAAATTGTAACCGCTTTCGTTTTAAGTGGCATATATATATATATATATATATATATATATATATGCTTGATGTTATTTTTCGTCGCTGGGATAGTATTTTTAGATGGAACGGCATTTCTCTCCAGCGGTGGTACTGCTCCTCACTTCTTCCCGGAATATTTCGATGGATTCATCTCCATCTTCTTCAGCCAGGTACTTGTTTCTTCCTCGGTGGTAGCCAAGGGAAGCCATTCCCTTATATATATATAATTCTACCTGCGATCGGTGTGTTTCCATTGGAACGCACGTTTGTATGTTTCGAATGTACAACTCGATCGATACTGTTCAGTACATCGCCTCGGAATAACTCAGGCTCGTAACCCTGGAGAAGCATACTGTTCAATCCCTGCTTGTCCGTTCCCGATAACAATCACAGATCACACAATAAATACTCTCAATCAGAACAGATACTCGTTACGCTGTTTGTTAGCGAGCAAAGGCCCGGGGAGTAACTTCTAGTCAGTGCTCTGATACTTCCGGCACACGATTCTCGAGCCTCCCCTAATGGTGACGTGTATCGGTGATTTATCACCGGTGACTGTGAACTTTATGGATTGTAGATATCTGTGATTAGGGCACTATGGGCGTCGGGCGTCCCCCGGGGCTCCTGCAATTTGAGGCCATACTTTCTCGCTCTTCTTAAAATGGCTTCCTCCTCAAATCCTCCACAAATAGCCGTTCATTACTTGCGAAAATATACCTCGTATATCAGCGAAAATAACAACTTACAATCGGAGATTTTTCTTTCTAGCATTGGAATATAATAGCCGAACTTGTGGAAGGAGTAAAATGGGACTAGACATACGCATTTAAATTATATTTTTCAAAGGCCTGTAAGCGCATTTTCTCAACAGGAACGCAACACGTTTACGCAGGTGCCCTACAGAAATGCCAACGTTTCAAAAACCATAAGACCATATAATTGATAAGCATATGTATATATCTTCTCTTGGACAATTAAGCTGAATATCAAAGCATGAGGCAAAAATTGGAAATTTTTCTATGAAATTCTTTGTTTCCTTGACTACGTTCTTCTTATTTTGACTTTAACACAATAATGTTTTAAAAAAAATCAAAAAATAAATTATATTACAGCCAAGACAGACAAGTGTGACAGCTGCTTTGTACAGGCAAGAGTTTCTCCCTTGAAAGAGGCTAGCCATGGCTGATGAGTCCTTTATTTGAATATAATGTTACTCTTCCTGATTCCTTTTTGTATTTGAAAAAAAAATTACATGATTTTATTACAGTCAAAATAAGATGTATTCCTTTTGAAAAGAAGCTTATGTGCCAGAAACGCGTCAAGGAAACAAAGAATTCCATACAAAGATTATACTTATTAGGCCTTTAAGATACATACACACACATACGCACACACACACACACACACACACACACACACACACACACACACACACACACACACACACACACACACACACACACACACACATATATATATATGCATATTTAAGAGTGATATGCTATCCCGGAATAGCGTGTGCGAAAACATTGCTGCTTAATCTTCCCCCAAATGGTTATTTTATAGAAACATGTTGAAGGGATCTTCCCGTTTTACGCTCGAATGCGTTGTCTATTACGCTGCTGTAAAGGGCTTCATTGGAATACTCTCGTCAAAATACCTATACAAAGCGTCCCTGTAAGCTCCTTAACGCTCAACGTACAAGAAAAGATTTTTCTCGCGCGAATTTCACTAAAAAAAAGAAGTTTTTATTGACGTATATTTCATCAAAATAGGGGCATTTCTCCTTATTTGAGTTATATATATATATATATATATATATATATATATATATATAATATCAGTATCGTGACAGGCAAGAGCCATGAGGGGCAGATACTTTAGAGGTGTCTGGTTCTTGACCATACGGCACATTAGGGAGATAGTTTCGTCAGTACAATACCTGGCTTGGAGGTTCTCTACATTTCATGTATCCATTATTAAAATGATTAATGGCTTGATTAGGTCTAGGAAAGGTCTGGGACCCCGAATCCCCTCGAACGACGTCAGTAAAAGATAAAATCGTTAGTGCGCGCCCGAGTTTTTAACTTAGGACCTCCAACATATTATTCGAGTGCTTTACCATTAAGTTAACATCACATACAATTTATATACATAAACACAAACAAATTTGAACGACTTTTTCATGGGCTATGGGTTTAAATGTGTTACAAAAAGTTATTTTGTTGTCACGGACGATATGGGCGTTATCGGGCCTAAGGCTAAATAAAATACAGAAAATAAGCTAACTAATAAATAAAGACTGTGAAGGCGAGTCAGCAAACTTCTTTTATCGAAAGCACCTGAAGGCGGAAGCAATCCTTCGAAGTACCTTTTATAGGATGTTCCTGGTTGATTTTAATGAATAAGAGAGATCATGAACCACCGTTCAACACATCACGAACTAACAGCAATTTCCACCATTGATTGAACCATTCCCCCACCCCCTTCCGCTCATTAAATGCTGATTGTCCGGTACTATTTATGAAGCCGAGGCGCGAACACGAGATACAATCTAAAGGCGTACGATGGATTAACAGGAGTGATCGGTAATTGGACTGAACAAGGTTACCTGTTATAGCTTGTTGATACCTGCTACTCCGTGTAGGTATACCGTTCGTCCCCTTAGCTCACGCGGTATTATCTCGGGTCACAGATCAGTCGGTAACAAGCATTTCTAGCAGGGTGACAATTTATCTCTTGAAATCTCGCTGCCTGCCATTTCTTGTCGTTACAGGTGACTTTTGAATAGTACAATGACAGGTATTACGGGAATGGTAAATACTCGTATCTTAAATGACAATTATGTCGTTTGTTATTGCAATATACTCCAAGATGTATTTTTGTCATACACGGCTCTTTATTAGGCAATAAATAACATAGATAATATACGCGCATTTATATTATAAATCAGATAATAACAACAAACAAGATAACAAGCTAAAGATAACATAAGCCCAAAAAAAGTAGTATTTTCCAAAGACACCATACATATATTTTTATGTATTTTGACACGCTGAATCCGAATCCGGAGTCCGTTTCACTCCTGCTTAAGGTTCAAATTTAGTATGAAGTCGTTTAGGGAGAAATAACTAGAGCTTCCATGGTTTTGAGGGTCGCTGAATTGGAATCCGAGGTCTGTTTCACCCCATCAGCGCAAAATCAACATTAGTACAAGGACAAATGTGTTTATTTTGCAAAAAATAAAGCAGCAGTCAAAACATTATTTTTGCAAAATAAACATATTTGTCCTTAAAATGACTTAGATTTAGCGCCGGTGGGGTCAAACAAACCTCGGATTCAAATCCAGAAACCTACACAACCATGGAAGCTCTAGTTTTTTCTTCTTTAACGACTTCATACGAAATTTTACCTAAGAATGCCCTTACACCTGACGTGCTGGAGTGAAGCGAACTCCGGATTTGGATTCAGCGTGTCAAAATACATAAGAATATATGTATGGTGTCTTTGGAAAAGACTACTTTTTTAATTTGTGTGCTAGTGTTATCTTTATTGTGTTTTTGCTTCTTTTACCATAATTATCTGATTTATATTATAAATGCGCGTATATTATATATGTTATTTATTGCCTAATCTAGAGCCTTGTATGACAAAAAATACATCTTGGTGTATAATGCAATAACTAAACAGCTTAGAAAAAATTAAACAACTTCGTTAACAAGCGAAATTGGTCTATCTGGCCGGAGGTTTACTCCGAGCCTGAATTATTTAATCGCCCATACAGCCGTAATTTTTGGTTCATTGAAAAAAATCGAGGCCTCGTCCAAGCCGAGTACATTAAATCAAATTAATGATAAATAAAAGTATTTTTATTTTATTTGGATCTTTTCCATTTTTTATATAAAAAATCATTGTAATTTTAGGTTCCTTCTGAATTGCTGTTTATTTTTATTCCTTTCTAATTCTCAGAAGTTAACTATTTTCTCTTATAAACTAAAATCTAAAGCTACTGGGCATTTCATTGATATTTCATGATTTAATTATAAAAATACCCACTTTTTGAGTGCATTTACAATAAAATCAAATCATTTTGCTTCACCTTGTTTACTAAAAAGACTATTCAAATATGTGTACTTACATATTTTGATCAATTGGGCAATCTTCTTATTTAAATCCCTTGTAACTTCAAATAAAGATGAGAAAATAATTTAATAAATTCCATATAAGCAGAACGTATCATGGAATAAATGTAATATTTATACATAGATCGATAAAATAGAAAATCTTCCAATGAAATCTGACTATTTAACAAGGCTTTTGTGTCTTCCTTTTTTAAATATTTTCACTCAGACTTGAGGCATAAATTCTTTTTTTCCAAAGGGTTCTGTTATTAAAAAGGCAGTTTTATCCGCCTTATCCCGGTGTGGCGCACTTAAGCCGAATTGTAACTGCCTTATTCTGATCCCAGCTGACAAGGGGATTAGACCACTCGAAGCATTCTTGATCTTATAGGCTCCCTGGTAATTCCACGTTATTTTACTTATATTCATAAGCAAAAGTTTGTTCATAATTTTCGTTATAGAATGATCAGGAAGATTTTCTTATTCAAATGTGTGAAAAAAAAAATAATCCATTGATTTTGTACATGATGGAAATGAAATACTTAATAGTATAAAAGTCGTAATGATACTAAATTGGCTACAAAATTGTCAATTAATATCTGATAAAAAGATGTTTTTCTAAGAGGAAGATTGAAAAAAAAATAATAATAAGATAAACTAAAGAACCTAAATAAAGAAATCTATTATACGTTTTTCGGATGATTGATAAGAGATTCCTGACAGCAAGGGCTCCGCGAATAGAAGGGTTTGAGAAACAAAAACAAAAAAAAAAGAAATAAAAAAAAAGACAAATTGTAGCGAATTGTTATGCTACGCGATAAAAAAAAATTAAGTTGAATTAAAATAAGAGGGAATATTTTTTCTGGTTTTTTTTCGTTAATAATTCCTATTCCTTATTACTTTTTCGGGGGAAAAACAATAAAAACATGTCCATTATTAGCTATAACTTAGAGAACATAAAATTGGTGTTTCTATAAATACTCAACAAATTCAAAGCATAATCCAAAGAAGCAACGAGTTTTGAATTTATCAAAAAATTTTATAAGAAAATTTTATGAGATACAAACACTTCCGAAACTTCCTCCACCGTCATCACCGACTTAAGTGGACCCATTAAAATTGTAACAGGAACCTCTTTAATAAGAAATTTGTTATAATTTCAAGATATTTATAGAAAAATATACGAAAGCTTGCTCATTTCTGTTCATAAAATATTACTTAGCGTATAATGATATCACCTTGACCGATTTCCCACGCGAAAATACCTACAAAATCCACCTTACGGTTTTAAGTGAAAGTCGTCAATATACTATGAAATGTACCTTTCTCCGAAAAAAACACGGTCCGTGGTGTGGATTCTGGTTGTTTTCGGATCTTTTCTGTCTTAATGAGAACTGAAAGTCCAAAGGTTTCCACAAATAGTTTTATTTTCAGCATAACAGGGTCTCCCCGTGGTTCAGCGGCTGAGGCCTCAGACTCTACCCGGGAGATGCGGGTTCCAGTCCCACCTGCAGGAGTTTAATTTTTTTTCATTTCAGGGCCCGTTGAAGAAATTCCCTGCTGCACTCGTGGATGTGTAGGAACCTAATATTGTATTGTGTTGCCCGGTAATAATTGCCAAGATGTCGAAGTGTCTATATAACGTTTTCGAGGACTTGGTCCCATTATCAATGCCCCTGCCGGTCCCTTATCTAACCTTGCCTTGCCACTAGACGCCTAGATTCCAGGCTTAAGGCTTGGGTAGGCAAGACTCGAAGCATGTACATAGAAAAAGCCCCCGAAAATGTTATGTTGACAGTCTGGACATTTGAGAGTTTTATTTCTCAATATGATGATCAATTGTCTGCCATCCAGCAATTCCTACAACCTGTCCTTTCGTCTCAGGTAAGGTACTTTTTTGCCAAAATTCTACCACATTTTTGGTGATTTAAGGGTTACGATACGTCGCCATTTCTCGTCGTCTATCGCTTCCGGATTGCGTCAACACGTTAAAACATACAATGTTTAATATCCGACAACCTTCTCCACTCCTACTCTCATGATCCAGGTTCACTCCTCATAAATAACACATCCAGCGCGAGTTCCCACGGTCACTATTAGACCATCCCTTATCTAATTGATTCTCAGGGCTGTAGGCATCGCGTCGTGGCACCTCCTGACTGTTTGGCCAGCCACCGGCCCTTGTTAACATGGTGATTTACACCCCACACCCCCGCCGACGTACGCCTCTTTAACATAACAGCCCGTGAGAGACCGGCCATAATTATAGAAGAACTTCGCCTACACTAAAAGCGATCTGGACGGCTTGCTCTTTGACAGTATATCTAATAACAATGTCTGCTCCTATGTGAGAAACCTTTATTCCACGAATGTATGATTCATTTTTAAACCCGGATCTTTATCTACTCCAAAATTAAAAACATATTTAATTTGCTCTCCCCCACCCCATATAGGTCAACATATATAGGACAATCGTGGAACTAAACATATTGGTTATAATTTTTAAAATGACCATTCCCTTAAGATGTAACATCTTTCCCTATGGGTTTTGTCGTAAGTGGCAATCCAAGTGCTTTTAAATAATACATGAATGAACGTGGAAATATATTATGTTCAAGTTTTCTCCTAACAACAGATTTGTTTATAAACATAAGGCACACAAGAGCTCCTAAGCACTCATGGTTAGTCATCATAAAAATATCCGCTACGCATGAACTGAATTGTCAAGTATTTTCTAATTTTTTGTAGTATATTGCTTATATTTTTAGTATATTTCTAAACTGTTTTTTATGTTTTCATCTCTCATTCTCCGACTTGTCCACTGTGCTCTCAGGAGGACGGGACTGCGGATCGATTCATTTTGGGAAAAAACATCATAAGACATATAAACACTTTCATGGGAGTGAGGAGATCAACTGAAGTAAGCCATCTGAATTTCATCAGCAGTTCAAGGTAAGGATGGTCATTTTAGGACTCGCACAATAGGAAAAAGACCTAGGAGCAACCCTTACTGGCGGAGGATAGGAGTCAACGTCTGATCTACTTTAATTTTCATCATGAACTGAATTATTATCTGTCTTTGGCAATTGAGTTCAATTAAATATTTACCCCCCCCCCCAAAAAAAGGTGTTAAGTTCCAGGCCCCTCCCAAAAACAGTTGATATCGTAGTAGTGGGCCAAGTTTTAGGCCCTTAAAACCTTGTCAAGAACCTTAAAATTCCCTGTCTATTATTTGTGCATTACTGAAAACTGGCCATGTTGGAAATGCACAAATAAGTGAGAGGGTATTACTGTGTTCTTGTCAAGGTATTAAGGGCCTAAAACTTGGCCCATTACTTCGATGTCGTAACTTTCATAGGAAAACTGTATTTGGGAGGGGCCTGAAACATGGCCTCTTTGCTCAACGTTAGTTTTTGGGGGGGGATGTCAAATTTCTTTTAAGTGAATTTTCGGTTGGTGTTGTTAACGTTTGACTTGAGGAAGATGACGCGCGGACAAGGCGCTTGGTAATGCGTCGAGCTTTTTGTCGGATATTCTTGCGTTTTTGCGAAAAGCCCGGGGGAAAGGCCCCAACTCAACTTTTCTGAATTTTCTCGGATTTTTCCCTTTACTTTTAGGTTTTCCTTATCGAGGCGATCGATTTGATACCCCAAATGAAGGAATAATGGGTTTCCAAAGACAAAACGGGCACCACCCCCCTCCACACTTTGGAGCGGAGTCAAACACAAATTTCCAGGATTTTTCGATTTTTTTCCTTTAATAACACTCTAATTTCTATCGCCCTGCAAATTTTCAAGTCTCTAGCTTTTCGGGAAGTGCCTAATAATTTTGATAAATGAGCAGTGAGCCCATAAATTCCGATTTTCCATCGCCTATTTCTCAGAAACTATTATCGCAATTTTATTCAGATCTATTAGTATAATACCTGTATACAATTGCGTAAGCTTATCTTTAACTGGTTCAAAGTTATGAGAGAATAAAAGTCGGCTCTAATATTTTGTGAAATACCGTGCGCCTTGATAAAGAGAGCAAGGAATAATTTGGATTCGTCCTAAAGAAACGCTCAGACTTTTAGAAATTCTTCATTTCGAACGTTTCGGCATGATCATTAGCCCGCTTCAGCAATGAATGCCTAAGGAATGTGGGAAGACCAAAGATAGCCTTTAAGTGACCATGGTGAAAATATAGTCTCTATACACCTTGGTCGCTTAATTGCTAGCTTTTGCTCCATCCCTTATGCATTCATTGCTAATAAAGGGTGCCAAAGATCATGAACATCGGATTCCTGTTTCTTATCGGAATCCCAAAGATTGCCTGACTTATTATCACCTCAAACATATATTACGTAACCAAACAATTATTTTGAATAGGAATTTATACATTTGTGAAAGATAAATAGTATCCTCGAAGCCCCTTTGAGAAATACCTCGTAGCTCCTGTAAAGGAGGACAACGGACAGAACCAGCTGATAAAGACTGCTTTATTCTACACCCGTTCTGGGAATGTAAGTATTATCAGATATCTAGCCTCTGTCTTCTCGCCTTTCGTCAGCCGCTTCGGAGATTTGTGCGCCGTTTTACGGAAATACCCCTACCGCTTTATCGTCCAGATCCTTATCCTCGTCATGTTTACAGTAGAAACCAAACTACCGTTTACCGCCTATCTCGGGAGTCTGATAGGAAATCAAGCCGGCCGATCAGGTAGAGGTTCATACCTCAGGACGAAATCCTTTACCTGCTGTCGGTTATCTCGAGTAGATAAGGTAGCCTTTTCCGGGAAGTCACAACCTTCTTACAATATCCTGAATCAACATGAATTTAACAATGCATTAGGAGTAGCCAAGCATATTTTAAAAGCCATTTTTTCTCACATTTGGTTAACAAAGAGATAAATAAAATATATATATATATATATATATATATATATATATATATATATATATAAAGGAAAGTAAAACAAACATTCGAGTTGGTATAATTATATTTCGTATAAAGTTTATTAATAAGACTACCAAATTTAATCATTTTGGGAATGGCGAACGCCAGCAGACACTTTTTGTGACACATACAGTCTAATATTTCGTACATGGCCACTGCTCATGCGTGAACAGCACTGCGCATGCGCTGACGCCACTACGCATGCGCGAACACCAGCGGACACTTTTTAGTAATGGTTTTTTTCCAGTTTAGTCACCACTAAAGCATATTTATGCTAAAAAAATAGATACAACAAAACAAAACAAATAATAATAATAAAAAAGTGTGAGATGTGAAACATTGAAAACTTTGGAATAATTGCAATATAATTTATTATTTATTTTATTTTTCCATCCCCACTATCGCTCCTTGCAATATATCAGTGAATAAAAACGTTAGCCGTTAAAAGAAATAGTAAAAGAACATTAAGCGATAAAATAAAAAGAAGATAGATGCCAGATGTTCCGTCAGGTCCAGTTTGCCAGTATAGTATGTTTTATTGTGAGTTTTCTTTACCCTTTTTGCAAATAGATATTTTCTGTTTAGTCATTTGGAGTCCTTGAGTAAGCAGGGTAAGTCCTATGCGGGTCCTTTTCTCCGTGAACCTCTCCTTCTAGATGCCCAGATTCCTAAAAGAACCATGAACCTGTATACTTAAAAGTACGTCATAATTTTTGTTTCCTAGCTTGTAGAATCGCTGTAGGTCGTGGGCATATATATGAGGGGGCTTTAAGGATTTAGTGGTTAAAAATTTGTCATAAAAACTTTAAAAATAAATTAAATAAGATCACTTAGTTCGGAAAAAATATGTATTTTTTTTTTGGGTGCGGTAGCCTTTTAGTTGGCTAACTGTTTCATGTTCTAGATTGTTACTATTCTATACGCCCCAAATGCTCTTAACTCCCCCCCCCCCCGAAATTATTTTTTAAATACGCCCCTGATGTAGATATTAAATTATTTTGCAACCCCAATACCTACATTACTCGAAAATGTGCTAATAGCTATATCCTCTCGGAATGTGTTAAAAACTTGAGAATCCCAAACGTTCTACTAATGGAGAATTTAAAACGTGAAACATAAATAAATGTGTCTAACGCCTTACATGGTTCTTTCGAAATTCCCAAACCGGTAAAACACACATACAGAATAAATTAGAAATAATGAACAAATAAAACAGCGAGAAGCAAAGGACTAACTTGTACTATATAATCAATTTGGACAGAGACCTTCGTTATGGAGATTATTCGAGGTGCCGTCAGGGAAATCCTCGCTAATGCGTTAGATAAGGCCGCGAAAAGGTTAAGATCCTTGCGGTGCTCTTTGACCCTCTGAGAAGAAGCTGAAACGCCAAGGATATAACTGTACCCATTTCGACCATAGGCCATTCATGGTCATGGCAAAGAGTATTGTTTCTAGACAATGGTACCGTCTCATTACAGCACAATGACCACAATCGGACAACGAGTATGTATAAACAGTATTATCAATTACCTTTATTAACGTCGTGGGAAGATGCGTTTAGTTAAGGTTAGTGGGATTTTTGCTCATCCCGAAAGAATATTGGGTACTGAGGCTGCTTAATTGGTTATTCTTTTATATCAACCCAAAGAACAGCATCCTCTCAACCATTCATTCTAGTAAATAGCTTATGTAATTGTATAACATATTAACTGTAAAAGACTTTGTGTTCTCCGTTAAATTGTACCTTGTATCTATGGACGTATAATGCTATTTTTAAGTCAACAGTGCTTATTGCCATAAAATAAGATTATATAGTCCGGTGTATTTGAGGTAGGTCAGTATAGTGTTGTGTACTGGCTATCAATGCGGAGGAGTTCCTGCATATCATTCGGGATGTTAAAATTGGATCGTCTTTGGCAGCCTGTCAGTTAGTGTTTAATCGTAAGTTCTTTGTTACATATACTGCTTATAGGTTTATCTCGTCTTGTCATAAGGTATTCGTGATTTAGTGAAGTATGTCCAATCCTTAGTCTAGCAAGAATTACTTGTTCACGTCTGTTATCTCGATGACTAGAAGGCCATTCCTCAATTGTGTTTTTTACTGTCCGGAGTTTATTGTCAGTTAGTTGTGTCCAAGTGTAGTTCCATAGTTGTTTTTTTTGTACGTTTCGTTTTTGTCTTTTTTTGTGAGATCTTTGTCTGTACGTCACTAGTGAGATGTTTCACTGCATTTTTTGCCTCATAATCAGCAATTGAGCTTTTCCCGAGATCTTCATGGCCAAGTATCCGGTACATGGTTATGTTTCTGTTTAGAGTTTGTGTCTTGTTAAGAATTTCTGTCAGTAGTGGAAGGGTTGTGTGTCTGCCTGTAAGTGCTTTAAGTGCGCTTAAAGAATCAGTAAATAGTAATATGTCAGTTTCTGGTACATTATTCAGACCATTTTTTTTAATTGCATTTAATAGTAAAATTAGTATTTTAATAAAAAAAAGGGGTATAAATAGGAGAAACGTATTGTTAATAGTATTTCCCATGGCGAACGTTGAGAAGGTGGGGTGAGTCATTTTCGCTTAGAATACTATCAGTTTCCTGTTGTGGTGCTTTAAATCTTCGTTCTCTTTGAGATGTCATTTTATATTTTTCACGAAATATCAAAACCTGACAATAACTCCTTCTACTCCTATGCTAATGACACCAGGAATATGAACGGTACCGCGCTAAGATAACGCAGTTCCTGCGAGTCGGCATTTTTTTTATTTTACTGTTCGCCTCGTTCATTAACAGCCCACAGGCAGGTTATTGGGATCGCCTTTTAATAATATGAGAAATTCACATTGAGAAATTCAAGTGGTTCGGTTTGAGCCATAGCTGCGGCGAACAAAGGCGAACTCCCCTTGTGGTCTGAAACGTCCCATATCTGTAACCCAGAGGTAAAAGACACCATGTCCTTTTTTTTATTAAGTTGACTTAACAACATGTTCTTAATGTGGCTTTATGTCCTGCTCCCATAAATAACAACGATAAGACAGTGGAAAATAAAAACATGTCAGTTTTCATTAGAGGTAAAAGACACCATGTGGAGGACTTGGTTTTGTTTGACTATGATCAATACTTCCAATTACCCATCAATGCAAATAACAATGTATAAGTAACAAAGAAACAAAATTTAATGCTTCGAAGTTATGGAAAATTGGCTCTCCTGAACGATTACAACTATTTTACATGGTGTCCTTTACCTCCGGGGTACAGACATATAATCTCTAGTTGACAGAAAGTTTTCACAATGTTTTATTTTATTTAAGGCTAAAATTAGGTAGAAAATGAATTACGAAAATACAAAATTTAGATATGTTCGATTTTTCTGCCGGAATACTAATTTAATCACGATAATCTACATTTAAACATCATGAATCGTGATCATATTGTCAAACATCACAATACCTAGCTATTTTTGTATTAAAGTTCGATACCGTTGTACTTTCTTAGAGACATATTTTTCTCCTGACCAATTGTACTTATAGAATAACAAGTCAGTTATTTACTGACTACTTGGTCATGAAGACATCCCCAGACTACCGTCGCTGACAGGCGTGCTACGTCACCAACAGAACAACAGTATTGCGACATCACGGCCATAACTCCGGAAGACTGAAATCACTGAAATTAAAAAGCATAGTTATCGCTAGTGACAACATTTATGGCACTTCACGACACAACAGTAAACTTATGAGAAATAAAAAAATAAATGTTTTCAAAATACGACTCAATAGAAAACTTATTCCTGAGTAGTTATATTTCCAAGTAGTCATGACACGCCTATGAATTGGAAACTCACCCATTAGATGCTGACAAACCCATCCTACTTGAATTCAACTTTTTATATGTATCCGTAACTTGAAACAAAAAGTGTCAAACCTCAGAAATTTGAGAAAATATTATTTTTCCCAATAACTAAAAATGTGAAGACATTGGCCCTTGGAACAATTAACGTTTATCTCACCCTGACGTCACTCGTGCAGTTCACTTAAATTTCAGAGGTTTGGACATTGGCCCTTTTTGTGTGTGTACGTATATATATATATATATATATATATATATATATATATATATATATATATATATATATATATATATATATATATATATATATATATAACTTTTTGAACTCATTTTTCACTTTTGAATATCGCTAAAGAAGCGGAACACGGAATGAATTGTCCGAAGAGTCAATCCACTAAAGACTAATTTAATTCCTCTTATTTACTTAAAGAACTCCACAACAAGGGTGGAGTTTTTGAAAAAAAAAAAAAAAAAAAAAAAAAAAAAAAAAAAAAAAATTATAATAAGAGAGATAATAAAGTAATATTTTATGGATCAGAAAGTTAAATAGAGAATGATATAAATATTAGATAATAGGTAATAGGTAGACCATATCAGAGATGTAGGGACGATATGGATAAGTTTTATGGTACGCTTTGGTGGAGTTCTGCACAAGATAGAACCATATGGAAAAACCTTGAAGAGGCGTTTGCTCAGAGATGGGCACAGTAGATGTTATTTTTAGCGCGGTTCCTCCCCCATAGGGAGGAACCCCGCTTATAGGGTTGATACAATGAAACAATCCGGAAGTGCCGACTAGAAAATTTCGCGTTTCAGAACCCCTAGAGACCGAAAATAACGGTGGTTCAAATTTGTATATATATATATATATTTGTCTGTTCGCTCTCTAGATAGAAGACGAATGGTCCGATTTTGATGAAATTTGGTACAAAAATCCTTCGTCCGATTTGAAAGGTCAAGTTCGTTAACCAGCAAAATCCGCCTACTGGAAGATGGCGTTTGGGGCGAAATTCGCGCAAAAAAAATCGTAACGCTTACGTTTTTGAGTTCATAACCTTCTAAGTACTCGTTTTATATGATTCCTGGGCTAGGAAAACGAATGAAACCATTTTCAAGGCGATAGCTTTAACCGTTTTCGAGAAAATTGGAAAAATATTTTTTGAATACCGTTTTTGGTTTGGGTACTTAGAATCATGGGATTCAGTTGAAACATTTTCTGCATGTTCTACTTTCATCAAAACTAATATGTTGAAATTTTGGTTACGTTTGGAGTTAAGGAAGGGTTAGAATAAAATATTTTATTAACAGACATAAAAAGTTTTAGTAACTCTGTTTACTTTCCTTAATATCTCGAAAAAGGTTGAAAATCTTTGTAAACGGAAGAATACCATTAGAAAGCTTATTAAATGCTCTAAAAAAAAGGTTCTAATGAAAGTTTTGATTAGGCGATGTCAATCGGAGAAATAAGAGCTTAAAACTTTAAAGTAATTGATTTCGCTTATTCGAACTGTTCTTTTTGTCTGTTTTTTATTCCTGGTTATTTTTTAATTGCTTATTGTTGGATAATGTATTTGAAAATAAAACAGGTTAAGAAAAATAAGAAAAACAATTTAATGTTAGAGATATGGATTTCCAAGATATATAGCTTTTCAACTGCCTAGCGTCCTTCCTAGGGAGGGTTCTTTGTCTTTGATTTTGGTACTTAGAATTATGGGATACAGTTGAAACATTTTCTGCATTTTCGAGTTTCATCAACACTAATATGTTGAAATTTTTGTTACGTTTAGAGTAAAGGAAGAGTTAGAATAAAATATTTTATTAACAGACAAAAAAAGTTTTGGTAACTTTGTATAATTTCGTTAGTATCTCGAAAACCGTTGACAATCTTGTGAAGCGGAAGATTACCATTCGGAAGCTTACTAAATGCTCTACAAAAAAGGTTCTGAAGAAAGTTTTAATTAGGCGATGTCAATCGGAGAAAAAAGTGCTTAAAGCTTTAAATTAATTGATTTCTTTTAATCCAATGGTTCTTTTTGTCTGTTTTATTTCTTGTTATTTTTTAATTGCTTATAGTTGGATAATGTATTTGACAATAAAACTTGTTAAGTAAAATAACAAAAACAATTTATTGTTAGAAATATAGATTTCCAAGATTCCAGGTAAGATTGTAAATCATGACCTTTCAAGACTTTACTACTCACAGGAATGGCGTTAGTGACCTTAAGGGTTGACACGCCATTATAATAATTAGTTTTTAAAAAAAGACTGGTGGAACCAAAATAGTAACTGCTTCTATTTTAATCTTTCTAAATTAGACTAGGGATATGAACGGAACCGCGCTAAGATGATGCAGTACTGCGAGAAGGACGTTTTTTTATTATTTTGCTTTTTTAATTTATATTACAAATTGTAAGAAGAATAATTACTTATTTATTTGATTATTATTA
Source organism: Gonocerus acuteangulatus (assembly GCA_946811695.1). NCBI lineage: Eukaryota > Metazoa > Arthropoda > Insecta > Hemiptera > Coreidae > Gonocerus > Gonocerus acuteangulatus. The sequence goes on from OX328127.1 coordinate 30,213,400, forward strand.
ATAATAAAAAGCCAATAATAATAAAAAAAAATAATGAACAAAAAAAAGGAATAAAAGTAAAGATCAGAAATGTTGTTTTCTAAATACTAATTTTCTTCTTCTGGTTTAGGACCTTAGATATAAGATGTAACCAACAAGATGACTAGAACCGAGAGTCCTGAGACTAGACAATGCTCACCGCCTCGAGGCGAGGTCCAATTAGACTTCGGCCCGTCCTAAATCAATTTACACTTTATACCCCATTATACAACACCTCTTACAATGGGGAAAAAATACTAATGGCCCATTCAAGAAAATATTACCCTTTTTTTATATATATTTTTTTTCTAGCCTCACTCGGTATTAATTAATTTCTGAAGTGACGTTTTATTTTAAGACTTAAGCCAGGCCTTTTGACGGCGACTTTAGGCTCCATTTAGACCTACTCACTATTCACATGGGACATTATTATGATTTAATGTCGGTGATACTAAAAACAATGGCTCTCTTGTTATCTCAACACGATTTATTATCTTTCCTATTCCATCTGATGTAGCTTTGATGGAGTTATTAAATGGAGTGTTTTTGTTCTATTTTTAAACAATCTTAGAAACATTTAGAGATATTCGTTATATCCCTAACTAATAAGAACGCAAGGAAACGTCCTATTGTCTGAGAGAACTTTGTTGATGAATTTTATTAATAGCATTCTTATATGGTCGTTGTAGTGGAATCAGGTACCGACAGTGCACTAACTGTTTACGAATTGGTAACGCTAAAAATTCTACGCAACGCGAATTGGGGTCTGGACCCCAAGTGTGCAGAATATGCAGGAGATCATCCTCTTTCTCTTAGTATTGACAGATCAACCACTGCCAAATGTATGGATTGTAACGGTAACCACAGGGCAAGAAGTTGTCAAGTATACTTGCACCTCAAAATCATACGACACAAATGCAACTACAAAAACAAAACCCTTACCTCAAAGCACCTCAAAGAACACCAAACCAAACCGACTGAACAATTACTCGAACACAAAGTCCAGACGAAATTGATAAGTCTGTCTTAATTTATCTACAGCCCACAGGCTAAAGACGAGGCTGTACCAAGAAATGTTATTTTGAATTTGTTATTTTTTTGTGAAAAAAATACCTGTCCAAAATGAAACCATTTTTCTTCGTCTTCCCCTTTTCCTGACCAAACTCCAACTTTTTTTTACAACATATGTACTTCATAGATTGGGCATTATGCCTCCCGAGTTTCGCTGCAAGAAGTACAAAAATCGGCCTCTACGGGCAAATTAATTATTTGGATCCGTATATGGACCGATTTTACGTAACAATCTAGTTGACTCAAAAAAAAAAAAATAAAAATAATAAAAAATAAGAGAGAAAAGAAAATAAAGTTTTATTAACTTATTAATACAAATAATATCTGATGCCGTCTACGCCCATAGCCACGTTGAATGCACCGGATCCGGTAGATCACCGCAGTTAAGCAACATTGAGCGTGGCTAGGGCCTGAATGGGTGACCGACCACGTGCCGTTGGAATTATAAAAGGACTAGCTGTTACCCGACATGCTATACTACACCTACTTTCTGCATCTAGAAAAACCAAAATTGGCTCAAAGGATGTTCCATGACCTCCCAACTGTTAGTCCTAGACGATTTTAATCTATCCTATGACACTCCCCGGATCAAGACCTACCAAGTTGGTACCAAGTTTGGTCAAAATCGGTCAAACGGTGTGGATTTGTATAAGAAAGGTCATTTTTATTAATATGTAGATGGAAACCTGTAGATAGCCCGGCGTTATTATCCTAATTGTTGATACGCCGTTAAACACCAAACCAATTGTATTTTTTTTCTTTTTATTAGGACATAAGCATTTTGGGGAAAATCTATCTTCAGGTTAAAACCTTTTGCTTTGTGGCGTTTCCATTGGAGAAATAGGCGCGACTTCTGGCGCGCGGTTAGCCTTTAGAATTATTCGATAGAACCATCACTCACGATTTAATTATAGCGTACAGCTTAGAAAATATGTGAGGAATCCTGCTCCGGATTTGACCTTCAATATGTAAACACTATTCCGACATTACTACAAGGAGCCCGTGTCCTTTCCCCGTAACACTTTACAAGATAAGCCCCCAGGCATGCGGATTGTCAACATGACTGAGAGCTGTCCGCCATCGGATGAGATTGGCAGCTAAAGCATTCTAATTAAGAATGCTACGAAGCACAACCTACATACTCTAGCCGTACATTTCGCCACCTCGACAAGAAGCAGAGACCACTACCGGCTCATTATAATCTCTCTCCCTGAAGGAGTGAAGTAGATCCAATCTCTAGCTTAGGTGACAGCGAGAAGTCGTGAGCACAGAGGGTGGTCCTTACTGCTCTACATAGCCTTTATCTATAGCTGTCTTTATCCTCTCCTGATAATCTCCTTTCTTGCTCACTTTATTATACTCTTGTTGGCTTTTTTACTACGCCTCTAACATGTTCTTTCGCAAAAATAAAACCCCTTTATGTCCGTCCTGTTTTAAGGCGGGGATAGTAATAAATTTACTACGGGACGCTAACACAATCGGGATTTTCATCTATTAGCTTTCCATCTAGAACGGATGTTACGAAACGCAGATTAGGGATTAGAAAGTCAGAGATAAGTAAATACAAGAACAATCGCTTTAGCGCGTTTCCTCGCTCCCTATAAAGGGGTGAAACCCGCTTATGGCGCAAACCAGAGTTGTCAATGAGAAATGGGGTAGTACACATTTCAGACTTCATAGGTCTAAAAGGCCAGCCAAAGTTTACAAAATGCAGATTAGCTATTAGAAAGTCAGAATAGGAAAATATTATTTATTTATTTAAATTTTAACGTCCATTATAAATGACTAAGAATTTTAGGACGGGTTATCTATAGGTTGCCACTCTAGGAAAATATAAGAACAATCGTTTTAAAGCAATCAGTGATTAGTTGGGATTCGGCTAGGAAAATATCAATACGATTTTTGTAAAAAAAAAGCCTGTATTAAGGACGTTTCGGCTACTCTTTGGGTCGTTCTCTGTACCCCCCCCCCGCCCGCCTGGCACTTACATTGCTGACGAAGGCTACCAAAGAGTAGCCGAAACGTCCTTACTACAGAAGGGAGGGATTGTCGGGGTTCAGTCATTGCTTCTTAATAAAACTACATTTTACAAGTGAAAATGGTTTTATTGTTGCCGACGTTTCGGCTTGAAATTCAAGCCTTCATCAGGGCGATGAGAAGATTGAGAACTATGTCTCAAGGACGCGGGATCATTTCTGACAATCCCTACCTTCGCATCATCAACGGTCAACGATCTCCTCTCACAGGCCCTACGACAGGTGTTTTATAAAACTCGTATTGATGTTTTCATAGCCGAATCCCAACTAATACCTGATTGCTTATCACCTCGACGGCTAGCTATCCAGTCTTCAATCGTTTTAAAGATATAGAGCGGGTCAGGAAGTGGGGGTTTTAGAAAAACTTTAAACAGTATAAATCGAGATATGTAACAAATAATTGGCAAGATTCCTACTTCAACACAACTGACAACAAGCTTCGAGAAATCAAGCACACTTTATACGAGTGGTCATCAACTAACAGGTCAAATAAACGAGAAGTTAAGGCCGTTTCAGGATTGTTACTCTGACTCCATAAGATTTTAAGAACGTCATACTAAAATTAACTTGATTTTTTGAACGGGGTTCATCATAAATGCAGCTTTCACCAAAATTAAGTGTTTTAAACAATTTCTGGACAATCCTTACACCGATTGCATATTGACCATGTAAACTATTAAATTTTATCGCCCCAGATCTACCAAATTCACCACACGAATTAAAAATGTAACACAGCAAGTTCGAATTTACTATCGATATTCATTTTCAAAGGGTACTTATAGGAGTCCTATGGTTACGAAAATTTTCGACAGACTGACTATTACATTAGTCAACCAGATGTAAGTGTCGAATGGTTCGAAATCTAATTTGTTTAGTAGTGCACGAACTTATTGTAAGACCACATGTGTAAGGAATTGTATGAAATCTCTAAGTGTGTCATTTTATTATTATTATTATTATAAGTCCTTTTAATCAAAAGTAACAAAACTATCTTCTTGAAAGTGTTTTCATTTGATTGGCAACATATAAAAATTGATCTGGAAGCCTAAAAACGACAAAACTTTTAGCGCCATGATTTTCCCTATTTAGCCGAAATAAACTGTATGGATGTTACTGCTTGACGACTCTGACTTTAACTTTTTGCTCTATTTTTAAACAATCTTAGAAACATTTAGAGATATTCATTTTATCCCTAAATAATAAGAACGCAAGGGAACGTCCTCATGTCTTCGTCACTTTGTTAATTAATTGTATTAACAGGCATTTTTATATGGTCGTTGTAGTGGCATCAGGCGCCGTAAAGTGCGCTAACTGTTTACGAATCGGCCACACTAAACATCACTACCGTCTGGATCCCAAGTGTGCTCAATATGCAGGACATCATCCTCTTTCTCTTTGCATTGACAGATTTGCCACAGTCAAATGTATAAGTTGTAACGGTAACCACAGGACAAGAAATAGAGGTTGCCAAGTAAATCTTATTAGTGTAGTAGTGAGTCATAGCGAACACCATAAATCGCGTTTAATGCGCACGAACTTATTTTCTAACCAGATATTTAAGGAATTGTATAAAATCTACATGTCTCACATCTTATTATTGTTTCTTTAAGTCCTTTTAATCAAAAGTAACTAAACTATCTTCTTGAAAGTGTTTTCATTTGATTGGCGACACATAAAAACTTATAAAAAATTGATCTGGAAGCTTAAGAACGACAAAACGTTTAGCGCCACGATTTTCCCGAATTTAGCCCATGACTTTAATTTTTGCATTTCATTGTCAAATTTCATATAAGTTGAAGGTATGGAGTCATAAGACAAGTATTCTATATATATATATAAATATATATGTAGGTCCTGACAGAACTTTTCTTTATTTCCTTATCTCAAGTTGTTTTAACCTTACCGCTGTCTTTAACCTTTTCACTTTAGTATCCTCATGTTGGCTTTTTTACTACTCCTCTAATATGTTCTTTCGCAAAATAAAACTCCTTTATATCCATCCTCTTTGAAGACGGGGTATAAATAAATTTACTGCAGGACCCTAAAGCAATCAGGGTTTTCCTTTCTTAGCTTTCTTTTTCTTTCCATCTAGAACGGATGTTGCAAAATACATAGTAGTGATTAGAAAGTCTGTGATAAGAATGAACAAACGACCGACACACTGGAGCTGCGTCATCTTAGCGATTTTCCATATAATGCTCTTCTCTGGTGAATTTGGAGTGAATAAAATATAAACTTGTACAATTTCTCTTGTAACTGCAAACGGAATCGTAATATACGCCTTTTTGTAGCAAATTCTTAGGCTTTCAATTGCATTATCACCTGCTTTTCTTTTCTTTTTTTTAAGGTGGTGTAATCACTGAACCATTAAGATGCAAAACGCATTAGGCAAGTAAGAAAACCTGAGAATCTGGATTTGAAAAGCGTATAGTAGAAACTAGGGACACTATTGAAATTTCAAGCACCATTTTCTCTAAATGAAGTGGTCTTATTAAAATATCAATATTGATAAGCATTTCAAATTGTCACCTTCCACTTTCAATTTCAAAGTGTTGTAAACACTTAAAGTCCTTAAAGGTGGAAACATAATAGATCAAGACAGAACCTCAGAATCGGATCTAGAAAAACATTGAATAACGAAAGTGGTTCCAATAATAAATACTGGAACTCAAGTAGTATATTTCCTCATTATGGCAAGTAACTTCACATAGTCAAACTTCAAATAGACGACACAGCGCAATACTTGAATTGAAGTTAAATGGAACTTGTAGCTTGATAAAATTTGGTCAATTAACTTATAGTACTGTGGTGATACGAAAGGAAGCTCTTTTAACTTGCATATTTCGGTCCATTATACCGAAAAAACATCCTTGATCTATATTATCAACGAATTGGATTGACTAGAGTTTTGATATAATCTTGAGGGAGCGGAAACGCATAGCCATAAATTTAAGTGGTTCGCGTTTTCGCTCGGATTAAAACTCTAGTCAACCCAAATCGTTGATAATCCGGTCGCCATATTGGCAAAAACTGAATTCACGCCTTGATCCAGATCTCTGACCTGGTGATGATCCAGCTCTCTGACCTCGTGATGATCCATCTATCTGATCTCTGGGAGCCGGTTCTTTAACCTGCGTTGAAGCTAATACCTAAGTACCCATTTTTGTTTAAATTAAAGAATAATTCTACAGAAAGTGGACATTGTCCTCCGTCCCCACTTGAGGACCGTGAAGCCGCATCCGAACTACCGAATAACAAAGCTCTGTTTTCCATACAGAACCTCTGGGGCTATTAGACATGCCGATCCCCTTCGGCTCCCTTTGCCCCTAACATAATCCTCCTCCTCGAACAATAAGGGAATCCATCAGACCTCCGTGGACAGACGGTACGTGCTACGCATGCCCGGCTTGCGGAGTCTGCGCATCAGTACACAGGAGGAGTGGTCTGTAATGGAGTGCTAACCGGAGAATACCGTAGGAAGGATAAATCCTGGAGATCCTTTTCTTTATTGGACTCCTTTCCAAATGGCTCAGTTTTTCCCTCCAAGGATGTAGGGGAGGAACATATGTTTGCAGTCACTTGATGGATCTTATTGCTTTTATATTGCTTTCACTTTAATGTTGCACTTAGTCTCCTTTATTTACTTTTTTTTACACCAATTTATTGTTATCATTTTCGAATTATCACGCTATAAATTGTTTGATTTTTCACATAGCTACATTCCTTTATCAGCTGACTGCTATTGATTGCAACTATTTATTTTTAAGTATAGAATGAAACTTCTCACAAGCGCACAGTGGGGCGAGTGACAGGGTAGGCCGGACATTCATTAATATCTCCGGTTCTACTGGTCCTAGAGTATTGCTTCTGGTATAATTTTAAAGAAAATCCAATACTCTACCTGACTACATGATCAGCAATTTGTAAGAAATTTCACCAGTGGCGATGTAACTGGTAGAATGGATTTTAAATGTGTACATACATACATATGTATCTTTATTTTTTTCATAAGTTCACAAACGCAAAACTAAAACTATAAAAAAATATTTATCTAGCCGTAAAAATTAAAAGAAATCGATTTATTCAGTATAATAATGAAAATCTTAAGCTGTAAGAATTTATATATTATTTCTAATTTTTTTTTAATTTTTATTCTTTACAACGAGTATTTTCATATATATATATATATATATGTATATTTAAGTGATATACGTTTTTGTCTTTCTGACAAATGCTCGAATGATATTGATCTAGTAGGAATACCTACTAGAGTGGATGAAGATGGAAGTTGTTCAGAATATACTTCTGGAAAAATTAAGTCCATTCGTGATTTTTCCTCAAAAGATCCAAAGATCTGTTTACATCATCATTTAAATTGAAAATGTAACACCATTCCCTTAATTTCTCCAGGAACCCGTTCTTCGAACTTTTTGTAATCGCAAAACCAAATAAGTTAGTACATTTTTCCAAACCCGTGTCATAATCATTAAAATTAATAATGTTGGATATAAAAAAAAATGAAATGAATCATCATTTGTTTTGTTTTCCATTGTGTCGAGACGGGAGACAACACCAGACTGATTCCTAGAAGGAACGGAAGCAACCACTAATTGGATTAATAAAGGTGCGCAGGTATCAACAGAAAAATAAAATATCTACTGAATAGGCAAGTTCAGCCAAGATCTGACAACGCTGTAAATTAGACAATATACTCCTAAAAGAGTGCCAAGTCGAATTGTTTTTAGGAAATACCGGCCATTTGCGAAATCAATTAAATAAAATATCTACTGAATAGGCAAGTTCAGCCAAGATCTGACAACGCTGTAAATTAGACAATATACTCCTAAAAGAGTGCCAAGTCGAATTGTTTTTAGGAAATACCGGCGATTTGCGAAATCAATTAAATAAAATATCTACTGAATAGGCAAGTTCAGCCAAGATCTGACAACGCTGTAAATTAGACAATATACTCCTAAAAGAGTGCCAAGTCGAATTGTTTTTAGGAAATACCGGCGATTTGCGAAATCAATTAAATAAAATATCTACTGAATAGGCAAGTTCAGCCAAGATCTGACAACACTGTAAATTAGACAATATACTCCTAAAAGAGTGCCAAGTCGAATTGTTTTTAGGAAATACCGGCGATTTGCGAAATCAATTAAATAAAATATCTACTGAATAGGCAAGTTCAGCCAAGATCTGACAACGCTGTAAATTAGACAATATACTCCTAAAAGAGTGCCAAGTCGAATTGTTTTTTGGGAAATACCGGCCATTTGCGAAATCAATTAAATAAAATATCTACTGAATAGGCAAGTTCAGCCAAGATCTGACAACACTGTAAATTAGACAATATACTCCTAAAAGAGTGCCAAGTCGAATTGTTTTTAGGAAATACCGGCCATTTGCGAAATCAATTAAATAAAATATCTACTGAATAGGCAAGTTCAGCCAAGATCTGACAACGCTGTAAATTAGACAATATACTCCTAAAAGAGTGCCAAGTCGAATTGTTTTTTGGGAAATACCGGCCATTTGCGAAATCAATTAAATAAAATATCTACTGAATAGGCAAGTTCAGCCAAGATCTGACAACACTGTAAATTAGACAATATACTCCTAAAAGAGTGCCAAGTCGAATTGTTTTTAGGAAATACCGGCCATTTGCGAAATCAATTAAATAAAATTGTTTTCTTTTTGACGTAAAAAAAAGTAGGTGAATTTTTAAAAACCTTTTTTGGCCAGTTTTGGATTAATTATAATACCCTTAATGTGTACTGGAAGCAAAAATAATTTATACAATAAAATAAGAGCACACGACCAATTTAATAAGGTAAGGTGTTTTTCGACAAAGCAATTATAACCAGGCTTTATGTAAAAACCAATGCAATAATATGGCTAAAAATAAATTTTCTCAATTGAAAAGGGGTTATTTGTTATTAAAAATACAATCAAAATCCAAAAAATTGAAAAGTTTATTTTTTCCCCCAATGTCCAACATTACTGTGGGATCGCCCCACTGTGAAGCGGGCAGTATTAGGCTATGCAGTTTTCCCCGTTTTTAACATCTTAATGCCCAAACCCAACATATCTAAATGCCGTTTAGATTTTCCCATGAACAAGTTAACTCGGGCGTAAGACACAGATCTTAAATTCCAACTCTCATAAATGTATTTACTTGATTTTTAAGTAACTATCATTACACAGACAACCAATTTTGTATTATCTTTGGTTTTTTGCTGTTTTTTTTTGTTTTGTTTTTTATTTATTTATTTATTTATTTTTTGTTGCTGCTTCTAAGAAGATCTCGAATAATGTCAAGAACAATAATAAATATCTTGTTTTGTTTGTTTGTTTTTTTTTTAGCAAAAAAAATTATTATTCTTTTATCGCCTTACAAAGCTGCATACGCTTAAAAAGGGCACCCGATATATATATCGATTATAGATGTCGATTCGATTTTCCCATGAACGAGATAACTCGTGCGCTAAAAATTGTGTGGATGTTCAATGCAATGACCCGTAATATTTTTACATTAGCTCATATTACTAATTATTATGTATAATCAAATATTGCGGTTTTGTGCTAATAGGCACCCAGGTACACTTCGTACTGGTAATTTGACGCATGGGCGTATGTAAGGGGGGCTGATGGGGCTGCAGCCCCCCCCCAAAAATTTCGATTTGATCAATAAAAATTTCATAAAACCCTTAAAAATAAATTAAATAAGATCATGTTCATAAAACATATTCTATTTTGGTTGTAATAGCGTTTAAGTTGGCTAAAACTCTTCCAAGATCTAAATTGTTAGTATTCCATACACCGGAAATGGTCTCAGCCCCCCCCCCCCCCCCGGAAATTTTCCCAGCCCCCTCCGAAATTATTTTCTATATACGCCCATGATTTGACGTAGCTAATAATATGGAACCAGTTTAAAGACCGTTTTCAAGAAAAGTGGACCACAACTAAAGTTTTCATGGAATATTCGTATATTTTCTTAAATATATTGAAACCGGTTGTAAAATATTGGTAAATGTACGACCAATATTTAAATACATGATATTTGTTTTTCTAAAACTGATCCAATGCATTTTTGAAATGAGCGATCTCATTCAGAGGAATCCCTGCTTATATTTATATATTCTATGCGTAGGTTTTGTCCTTCTGTACGGGTTTTTGTCCTCGATTTCGTTTTTTGCCTCATATTTTAATTGTTTCTTTGTTGTTTCTTTTTTTTGTAATTCTATTCAACTATAAAATAAATATTTTAGTAAAATAAGGTAAGTCAATGAGAAAAGTATTTGTAATAGTGTCTTCCTTGAGCGAAAGTTGAGTAACTTCCACTTAGGCTACTGTCAGATTCTCTTGGATTATCGCGCCTAAAATCTTCCTTGTCTTAGAGTATTCATTGACATTTATTGGTGTATATATTTTCCAAGAAATATCAAACGAAAATGTTAACCATTTATATTCTAAGCATTCCAGGGATAAGTACATCCCTCCGTACCGCTCTTCATGCGGTTCGGGCATTTTAGATTCCACTAAATCTAGTTTCTGATGTGAACTTATTTATTTATGTGGAAACTGGGGCGTACATAGAAAATAATTTGGGGAGGGGCTGGGACCAGCGGTGGGTCTGCGGGTATGAAATAACCCGCAATTTTAAAATACCCCACAACATTTAAAATATTTTAGTGTAATATGGTAAGTTTTGAGGTACTCCTACACCTAGTAAATTTTGGAGACATATTTCATTTTTACGGTTATTTTTCACACGAAATGTTCTTACCAAAACGGAAAATAAACTTATAATATTTTACTTTTAACTAAATAATTTTGTCATTTTTGTTCCATTTTCATGATTTGGAAACTATTTATGCTACAATTTATATTACACTGAATAGTTTTAAATATTAGTACGCATATACACACCAAGAACTTGGCATCATCCCTACAATCCAATTCCCGTTCAGAGGTAACAACCTAAAACATAGAATCTTTAACCAACTGAAACCCTATTACACCCAAAATAAATCGGAACTAAGTGACTTTATTTAATTTATTTTGGAGTTTCTTATGACACATTTTTACCAATTAATTCAAAATTTCGAGGGGGCTGCAGCCCCCCCCCCAGTTTATATACGCCCATGCCACGAAATGGTCCTACATGTAATCTAGGTTTATTTTAAAAACCCAGACCGAAATCCTGTCATTCAGATACATTTGGGAGTATTTCGCCTCTAAAGCGTCCAATTGCATCCTCAAATCATTAGAAAGTTTTCCCCCGAATTGTATAACTCATAACTATGATACATGTTTATTCATACACCACGATACCATCTCCCTTCGGGATAAAGCTAATCCTTCAAAGGCCAAACACCAACCTCCATGGATTAGTTACTAATGAATATTTTCATAAATTACAATAATTGTAGGTGTGCCGGGATTGGCCTAAAGCGCTCTTTGATAGGATTAACAAAAGGAGCAAGTCTCATGGGCTTATCTATTCGGATCTTCTCAGGGCTTTGGGATAAAAAGAAGGATCGACTTGGCGCCACACTCGAGATGGTATCGACTCTTTATTGAATGTCAGATTACTATCGATAGTTTAACTGCCGTCGGTAGCATGGCTTTATTGCTACTTATCTTTCGGTACACTAGTAGTTAGCTTGCCTTTCTTTAAGCTAATATCTAGTCGAAATTTATTTATGAGGCCAATTTTTTAACCATTACATTTTTTTTGTTTTAATCAGCCCTCTATTGAGAGATGAAGAGTAATATGATAGTAATATAGTGGTAATCTTAGACATATAAAAATAATATATAACATCAGCTTGTCAGAAATATTTTAACCAGTGGCCCAATAAAACAATTAATACTACAAGCATCATTATCTTTTTCTATATTAAAGATATATGTGTATATATATATATATATATATATATATATATATATATATATATATATATATATATATATATATATATGTAAAGGCCTTATAGGCCAACAAATTTTACATTTTTTTATAGCATTAGAATACTTTTTTATAGAACTTTGTTTTCAGGGCGCGTTTCCAGCTCTTTGACCTCTTCTCTCTTCTGTGTATTTTTAAAATTAATTTTTAATAAACCATTTAATATTTATATACGTTAAGTTGTTATTCAATAATATAGCGCAAAACACCTTTTTTTTTTATTTATTTTTTTTTTTACGGCGCATCAACAAATCTTGGCTATTAGCATCCAGGGTGCAGCCAGGAGCCCTGAGATGAGAAAATTTCTGGCGCCGGTGGGGATCGAACCCACCATCTCCCGCTTATGAATCTAGCGCGCTAGCCACTAGACTACGGGAGACCCCAATACACCTCATTTTGATTTAAACAAATCATATCTTTGAAAAAAAAAAAAAAAAAAAATCCAACTTTTAGATAACATTCACCAGCCATAGCTGGTCTCTTGCAAGAGAAAAACAGTCAACTACGAGGATTTGTGGGGTATGGAATACTAACAATCTAGAACCTGGAATAGTTAGCCAATTAAAACGCTATTAAACCCCCTAAAAAGTATTTTTCTGAACTAAAAGATTTTATTTAATTTATTTTTTGAGGTCTTTATGACACATTTTTAACGATTAAATCCAAGTTTCCGGGGGGATGGGGCTGCAGCCCCCAACCTCCCCTTATATACGCCCATGGCAAAAATATATTTTACACTATAAGACCTTAAGTCTGGGCGAGAACAGCTCTGAAACTTTTTTCCAGTTCAGTCCCGCAACATTTCTCGTGTAGCAGGAGTGTATTGCGGGTCTACGCCGAGCATTCTCTGATATATTGTTACGCAAAGTCGTGCAACTTTGAGTCCTTGTGTGGACTAGTTTAAATCCTACGTCAATTTCAATTAAGTTTTTAATTTATATGAAATAAGGAAACCACGAGAGTATGCTGCGACTATCAAGAGAGGATAAGCATCAGAAAATATGTAGATAACCTGAGAGATTAAAGGAGAACGGAGAAATAGCTCAAAATAAGTTCTTGAGCCTTCCCAAGTGACAAAGCTTTATCCCCCGGCTCAGGGATGAGTTGGCCCACAGAAAGTACCGATAAGAGATATCATTGACAACACCTGAAGTGTATTAGTATTAATATAATTCCGTGTAGGATGGTTGTTGATAGTGGATCTCAGCTTATCCCAGGCTGTATTCAGGGGTGGCCTATCTCTCTCTCCCTCCTGTCAACCTCAATCACTACTCAAATTATCAATTAATTCTTTCCTTGAATTATTTATCAGCTTGTTCACCTCGTGTAATAACCCAGCCGCCATTCTGTTCATTGATTGGGCTCCTAGACGACGGCATCAATCTCTGTTCCAGTGGAAACTTATTCAGAAATATTATTTTTCTCCCCCAAGTATTTATTACTTTTGTCAAGCTTCGATATAAACTGGCCTCTATATTTATGATTACTTTAATACAAAGTTTTTAAATCTTTATAGTAGTTAGGGAGGAACCCCGCTTATGCCGTCGCAGGAGTTGCGGATGAGAAATGTCCACGTTTCAGGTCACGAAAATTTCGGTAGTTCAAATATATATATATATATATATATATATATATATATATATATATATATATATATATATATAGTGTACCGCAAGTTAATGACAATCCTTCAGGGGGAGAAACTAGAAATAAAATGTAGTTAAACACCACCAAGCACACATTCCTATCTGTCTCTGTTCCAGACATATGCCGTTCTAAAGGTTCTTTAGAGAAAACCTTGTTTTTTGTAGTATAACTCCAATTTTCTCTGTTTGTACACATTTTGTTTCAACAATTCATTACGTTTTTGAAATCAACATTAAATTTGCTTTAAGAGTAATGCACATTCAATTTTCACAATTACCCCATTCGGACCGCAATATCAACCCCAAAAGTAGAAATTAATAAAAGCTCCTTATTAGCGACAGCATTTCAAAAATCACTACTCTTCTAAAATAAATCCAGCAGACTGCCGAATTTCAAATAAGTTTAACCAGCTTTCCAACGGTATACTCAGAATCGAGATTATCTCTCAATTTCATCATGTAATTGAAATTCTAGAGTGAAAAATCATCACATAAATAAAGGTAATATTATGTAAGTTACTTATAGTTGTTGCCTCCCACATCATGCGGAATGGAATAAATACAAAATGTATATATACATATATATGTGTCACTGTAAATATCTTAGTCAGTGATTCATAGGCAGTCGATAGTCACACTGCATACATTTCGGTCTTATTTTACCCGGCATGTGTGATCCAGCCGTAAATAGCAATTCTTTCAGCAAATAAAAATATATATATTAAACTTTCCCATTTCTAAAATACTACTCTACGGAGATGTCAGACGACCACCCACGCACCGGTAACTGCTCCCATCACATAGAGTACCTCAAGAATCGATTCATTAACCCCATTCATTAGGATCGATCCAATAGCACGATACTATCAACAAAGCCATCGCCTTATCTAATATATTAAGCTGTCACTTTGAGCAAAGCTAGAGCCGCCATTGTCTCTGAGATGTTCAGATAGAGACTTATAACACCGATATCCCTCAAATACAGCATGTTTTCTATAATACCATTTCATACTACTACTCCCATCTACTTCAATGTTCAAATCTGAGCTCAAAGCTGAAGCAACAGCATTGCATCTTGCAATTGGGGCCAACGAAACAAATGTATGTAGTAACATACTTAAAAAAAAAAAAAAAAAAAAAAAAAAAAAAAAAAAGATAATAATCTATAAATACGTCACCCTAAATATATAAATCCAAACTAAATAAAACAATGTAGACTCGCTAATGTTATCCAATCTTAGATACATCGTATTTAAAATCCACAGCAAAAACACGACATTTCATCAGAATCCCCTGCTGAATAAAACTTATGTAGAATAATATGCAAAATAAACCCTATCTAGTGGATAAAAATAGAGGAAAAAAGCCGTTTCTAGTGGTAGAAAATCTTAAAAGTATTTCGCTCAGAAATCTCCGAAATATTGTCACTAATTTTACGTATCCTGTTTTATAGCCAAATAGATTAATATTCTATAATCAATAAGAAAAACCTACTAACAATAAAAAACTATGGGTAACAGATGAAAATAGGGAATACCAAGAATAATTCTAAAGAACGAAATCAACACCAGTACTGTAATCTAGATATTCATACGGCATCTTCGAATTCTAACAAACAAAATATTGATTCTAATTATACGTATCCTGTTTTATTGACAAATACATTTGACTACTATAAGCAATTAAAAACACTAGGGAATATGCCAAAGAACTCGGAATAGGAGCCTCGACAGTTTCAAGACATTTGAAGGAAATCGACAAATCCAAAACTGACATTTCATACGGTACAGCCTGATATATTTTTAACAATGAATTGCTTTTCTTATTTTAATTAATCTGTTTTATTGTCAAATACATTATCCTACTATAACCAATGAAAAACCAACAAGGAATAAAAACAAACAAGAAGAACCGTTCGAATAAACGAAATCAATTACTTCAAAGTTTAAGCACTTATTTCTCCGATTGACATAGCCTAATCAAAAATTGTTTCAGAATCTTTTTTGTAGAACATTTAGTAAGCTTTCGCATGGTAACCCTCCGTTTACCAATATTCCTAACCGTCTTCGAGATATCAGGGCATGTATACGAAGTTCCCAAAACATTTCATGTCTGTTAATAAAATATTTTATTCTAATCCTTCCTTAGCTCCAAACGTAACCGAAATTTTAACATACTAGTGTTGATGAAATTCAAACATGCAGAAAATGTTTCAACTGAATCCCATAATTTTAAGTATCAAAATCAAAGACAAAAAGAACAGTTCGAATAAGCGAAATCAATTACTTTAAAGTTTTAAGCACTTATTTGTCCGATTGACATCGCCTAATCAAAACTTTCATTAGAACCTTTTTTGTAGAGCATTTAGTAAGCTTTCCAATGGTATTCTTCCGTTTCCCAAGATTCTTAACCTTTTTCGAGATATTAGGGAAAGTATACAAAGTTACCAAAACTTTTTTATGTCTGTTAATAAAATATTTTATTCTAACCCTTCATTAACTCCAAATGCAACCAAAATTTCAACATATTAGTTTTAATGAAAGTAGAAGATGCAGTAAATGTTTCAACTGAATCCCATGATTCTAAGTACCCAAACCAAAAACGGCATTCAAAAATTATTTTTTCAGTTTTCTCGACAACTCGGTTAAAGCTATCGCCTTGAAAATGGTTTCATTCGTTTTCCTAGCCCAAGAAGCCTATAAAACGAGTACTTACAAGCTTATGAACTCAAAAACGTAAGCGTTACGATTTTTTTTGCGCGAATTTCGCCCCAAACGCCATCTTCCAGTGGGCGGATTTTGCTGGTTAACGAACTTGACCTTTCAAATTGGACGACAGATTTTTGTACCAAATTTCATTAAAATCGGACCATCAGGGAAGCCAGAAATGAGCGAACAGACAAATATATATATATATATATATATATATATATATATATATAAAAATATATACATATATATATATATATATATATATATATATATAAATATATACATATATATATATATATATATATATATATATATATATATATATACAAATTTGAACCACCGTTATTTTCGGTCTCTAGGGGTTCTGAAACGCGAAATTTTCTAGTCGGCACTTCCGGATTGTTTCATTGTATCAACCTTATAAGCGGGGTTCCTCCCTATGGGGGAGGGAGGAACCGCGCTAAAACAATATAATTTAAAGGCTGATCGATTTTTTAGAGCACATCGAAATTTTCTCCCAAGTCTAAGAAAAAAAACAATAGAAGAAGAAGAAAACTTTATTAAAATGAATTAATTAATAAAGTGGGCTGCCAAACTTCGTTGGGTTGTTGGCAACACAGCATGCTGATCCTCCAGGTTTGGTATTGATTTCTGATTGATGATTCAAATCACAGTCCTGTTCTTTATAAAGTGGTGAAAACATTTCTTCAGAAGAGATCATATTTCTGGAACACCATTTTTTTTCTTTATAGGAGTAATAAAGAAAATAAGTTAATGTTAACTGAAGTTAAGTTAAGTAAAGCTATTCAGCCTAAAAAAATTGAAAGGAATTATTTTAATCAATTCCTGTATATGTGTTGGTTTATTATGCCTAACGAGTCAATTAGTATTGACCCGGCTAAAACAGGAAGGTTTTCTGGAGGGATTCCTAGTTCTTCCAGATAATTGGACGTCATTTTCGGAACTGTGCCTCTCGTGCCGAACCATAAACCCTTAATAACGTAGTTCCTCGACCCATATTTTTCATGGAATTTATCTTCAAGGTACTTCACGCATTTTGAATATATTCCTTTCTTTCCTCTGTCTATGGATTCTGCCTGCTCAGGATAATTAGTCTCGAATCTGGTTAAGAACGTACGCTGTAGTACTATTCTGGGGGAATGCGACGATGTCAGCGTATCTTGAAGAACCTTGGTCGTCTATGGCGTATACTTCTTCATGACACTCGTAGCCTTTATCTTCAAGGAGAGCTATCAGCCTGTGCTTCACATTGTGGTGTCGCCGAGTAACCAGGAGCATACTGTTTGGACAACTACCCATCACATGGGCTGGAGTTTCAGGCTCCCTGCCGCATTTACGACAAAGGGGTCCAATATCAGCTGCTCCTGCTACGCCAGGGACACCACGCAGTGGGGCATAATTGACATTTAATTTCAGAGCGTTAGTCCATTCAGAGCCGGACAGGAGTTTTTTGTCGTAAATGAATTTACTGCTCTTTGGACAATCTCTGAAATGGGTCACTCCAATGCCCTGCCATTTGCATTCAGTCCATTCCTCAAAAGACTTCTCACGCAGAGATCTCCTAATTTGTCTAATGTTGTGGTCTTCAGGTAGGTCTCTGATGTCCATATTTAATCTGCCGATACATTCAGTCGATTCTTTATCATAATCGAACTAGAATTTCTAAAGTGATGCAACCCAAAAACCGGTGTTTTTCAGTTGAGTTGAATTTTGAGTTGTACCACTTTAGAAATACTAGTGAGATATGTTTCGTTAATTTATGTGTTATACCGAACTTAACGTAATATATTGAGAAAAGTGCGATTTTGTGTGTCGAGAATATTTATTGTGTGATTGTGTACTTATAAATATGTAAATATTACTCGTTTAGGTTCCGCCATTTTTAAAGGTTGATTCAGTAATAGTTAAAAAGTGTATAACCATTTTTTTTGTAAATAATTACGTAATATAATGCAAATATTGTTCAACTTTACCGAGAAGAAAGGGAGTATAAAACCAATTTTGACCAATGAGGATGGTCCTAATGACCTCAGCAGTCGTTGCACCGAAAAAAAAACAAAAAGAAAATATATGTATATAATTTAACTAGACTATAATTTCCCCAAGATACCATCATTTCCTTTTATCCATTCTGATTCGAAGAAAAACTATTTTCTATATAGTTTCTCTCATACATTTCTTTCTCTATACTCATTTCTTTCTCTATACAAACCAATCCCCAGACTCCTTAAGCTCACCTGCTTATACTAGGACTAAAGCAGAGAATCCTTCCGTCGCCTCCAACTGTAAATCTCCTTGTCCTATCCTGAACCCTGTTAGCATTGCCCCACGACAGGAGATATATCGGGGCCTCTAGTAACGACGAAGATCCCACTATCTCTACCGTATATCTGATTTGGGGACCCGCATAATGCTCTCTTGTGCAAAACTCAAACTCCGGAGTAAATGACCTACAGACACATTCAGATGTAACAGGAACACGCACGAGGGCCTTCTATTCATCCTCAGCGGTAACGACCTCTTATTGGGTTTTTATTCAAAACATTCGAATATTGATTCCGACGAACACAATAACTGTTATCTTAATTATTCGGATTAAATCTTTGGAAGGAAACGACTGGTCCATTCTCGGATTTCATTTCCATAATATTTAGTTTACCTATTCATTCCTAATTAGATTCTGTATAAAATGATAATGTCAGGAGGAGGTAGTTGAGGATCGGGTTTTGATAGTTGAAAAAGAAATATTTAAGGTAACACTTCCTATGAAACTTGTATGAGCTGTTAATTTTCAGTGTTTTAAAACTTCTAGAGCGTTCACATACACTCTTTGCCCCAGAAAGGATTTGGAATGTTTAGAATACGAGGCTCTTTCCTCATGAATATTTCTATTTATACAAGTTAACTTACATTTTTATAATAATTTTTCTGTTAAGGCAAATTCGAAATGAAATCTCCAAGAAAAGCGAGATTTTTGGCGCGAAAATGGCTCTTATGCACTATTCGACAGATGCTCATTCTAAACGGAATCACCCACTCCTCTGTGTCTGTGCTGTTTTTTTTTTTTTTTTTTTTTTTTTGGGGGGGCATTGATTCCTCCGATATTTTCCTATCAAGACTTGTATGGAAAACGTATTTTTATAATGCGTTAGAGTGATTGCTTTCAAAAATCACGATTGTTTAATCTCAGGGGTCCATAGTGTAGTAGTTCCATACTGCTCTTATCCAAATAAGCCAAAATTAATGAGTACCAGATTACATAAATGTCTAACACGTGAATATTTTTCCAATCAAACTGTCACTTCTAAGTATCAGAATCAAAAGATATCATTATTGGGTAAAAGTTTTTCCAACATAAATAAAAATTTCAACCACCTATATGTTAGTTATCTATGAGTCCTGAATCGTGAAACTTTCACCTCGGCACTTCCGAATAGCGGCATGAGATTGATGTCATAAGCGGGCTTTCCCCCTAAAACTAAACTCAATGGTTTAGTTTTAGGGGTTAGGTTTTTTCTCGAGGAATCGAAGCATCGAATTTTATTAAATAGTGATCACATGTACTGATTTTTCAAGGACTCGACGGATTAGAAAATTGGACAGTGCAGAAGAAAACCTGAAGGCAATGGTTTATTCTCCTGGAATAGAGGCATGGGAATGAGCATATCCTGGAGGAAGTATTCCAGCAAGTACAATCTCTCATTTCCATGATCATGCTAACTGCTCTATGACCAGGGCTCTTTATGATCCATCGACAAATTTCCTGGAGGGGAATCCGTTAACTCGGTCCGTGTACATGAGTAGATTTGTCTTCGTTCCATTCGCATATAAGGTTCTTGCTTCATTTGCATCAGGATAGGAGTTTGCACTCCTCTAGAAAGTTGGTTTAAATGATTGTTTTGATCGGAGCAATTATTATTAAACTAATAATTATGTTTTTCCTTTAATTTTTTTTAGAAGATCCCTTGCTCTAAGGATGAGGCATTTTTGTAATATCTCCTTCTTGACGAATGAAAATCCATTTAATTGAATGCGTTAGCGTATACCCTCCTTAGATCTTTGAGCCTTTTGGTTTTCGTTTCGTGGCTATTAGAGTCGTACAACAAATAGTTTTCCACCCTAAACAAATAGTCCCCGCGGCGTGTGATGGCTCCTGGGGTCACCCATCCAATAACAGGCCTCGCTTGACGTTGCTTATCTTCGGTGGTTTACGGCAATCGGTTTAATCAATGTGGTTATGGGTTTAATAATTTAAAAAATGTTTTGGACATTTCATTTGATAAGATTGCCCAAAACCGAATTATATATGAAGATAGACAAATCGTTCCACTTCTATATTAAGTGATCCAAACGTCTCTTTGCTATTGTACTATTCGTTTACACGTTCTTCAATAACGCAGTGATGTAGCGACTTCAAAACGGATCACTTCTTCCTCTAACCACAGCCCTATTTATTCTGGCAAAGTGTCACATGACACCTTGACTTTAGCAATGTTTTCATAAATAGTGGTGGGGTACAAGTATTTTTCTCTTTTCCCATCTAACAGTGTAATACGGCTATACAGTTGGTAGCATTTTTTGGCAGTTGGAAGACTACCCACAAAAGGTTGTATCAGTGATTATGTTTGGTAAACCATAACAATTTGCAAAACGTCTTACCAAAAAAAGGATTAAAGGCAGGATTTTTGGGAGGATGGAAAAGACCGCCAAACTGGGAACCTCTCATTCATTTTGCGAACCTCCTCATTTTGATGGAAAACCCGATTGTGAGAAGGTGTGAAAGACTAACTTTGGAAGTAAGCTGTACTGATTATTTTGTTTTTACTATCGCTTCGGTAACTGCAAAACAATTACCGAAGCGATAATTGTTCTAACTGACGTTTGTAAAATGAAACTTTTCTCAAAAGTGACTTTAGTCTGAAGGAGTTTTAATATCCTTGACGGTTTGCCAAAGTGAATTTATTCCGTAATATCTCGACGCCTCAAGAATATTGAGAAATTACTCTTCATCTAGCTGAAGGAATCGTTTATGTTTGAACATTTCATATTTTTTTGTAATTTTGCCATTATTACTAATTTGTAAAGAGCGCCACATATAGAAGAAGTCTTGTTTTGATAGTTAAAGCTTCAGGATTTCGTCCATTTCAAAAACACAAAACTTTTAGTAAAGCAACCACTCAAATCCAACCACCATGGCGTTTTTGAAATTTTCGTTCGTCTTATTTAAACGTCTTTAATATCCTGACTCCCTCCACTTGATCTTAATAAGAAATTGGAAATTTTATTAGAATTTAAGGTTCTTGTCTGCTATGGTGTCACCACATTTGAATTTAATTTTAAAAAAACAACATATCGCACTAGTATTTCTAAAGTGACACAACTCAAAATAAAACTCAACTGAAAATGTGCCACTCTTGCCTATGTGGGAGGAATAGCATTAAGAGAGGGAGGGTGACACAAGTCTCCTCAGGTGTACAAGCTGTGAAGCTAGGTACATATAGTTTTGATGGTTGATAAAGAGATATTTACCATGTATTTCATAGTCAGAACTGAAAAATACCGATTTTTGAGTTGTGTCACTTTAGAAATACTAGTGAGATATGTTATGGGAAAATTATGGGATCTGCCAAATGCGGAAATAAGCAAAGACATGGTTCAAATTAGAATTTCCTTAAGAAATATGGCTTCAAATTTAATTGGATATTAAGTATTTTTGAATATACATTAATAATAACTATAATTAATTCCACTTTAGTTTTATTATATAAAATTAAAATAGAAACTTTTGGTAACAAAGCAGATAAGAATCAAAT
Organism: Gonocerus acuteangulatus; assembly: GCA_946811695.1. Taxonomy (NCBI): domain Eukaryota; kingdom Metazoa; phylum Arthropoda; class Insecta; order Hemiptera; family Coreidae; genus Gonocerus; species Gonocerus acuteangulatus. The sequence continues at coordinate 30,235,690 of OX328127.1, forward strand.
TTAATAAGACAACCACTTTTCAGAAGTTCCTGCACCTTCAGGTGTATTTTTAAACCCCTAAGGTCTTGAAGCCCACCTTGTATTAAATTCTTCTAATAATTTCACATTCCAAACAGACGTCTAGCCATTTTTTTTTTTTTATTATTATTATTAAGGTGCTTCTACTACCTAGGTCATTAGCACCAGTCTAGCCATTATTACAGAAATATGTAATAATATGTGGGTAAGATTTTTTATTAATGAGGCATGTGCCCGAATTGCCATCAGTTCAATTATATGAGGTTTCATAAGAGGTGGCCTGGAAAGCAGATAAGACAAGAAGTTGTGACAGATAGAGACTCTGTGTTATCAGACCGGACATACATAAGGTAATGTAGAAGCCAAGTTCGCCGAAGCCACCATCTTCCTTCTGCTTTTGGACTCAGCTTGCAAGTCCATGTCCCTATTTAGCAATCCTAACGGGTTTCACCTTCTCAGAAATACTACCTGACCGATTTTTTATCCGTCTTCGTCTCACTGTCTTTGTACGTGGGATGGGTAAGTAACAAAACTGGTTTTATTCTTCTTATCCTTTCTTTTCTTTGTGTGTTTTTTTTTTATTTATTTATTTCTTTTTAAGCGATACAGCTCTCCCTTGGCTTCCGGGCATGCGAATTTCCCTTCGGATGTCACCCTCGTTGAGTCCTTTCACGCGTTTCGCTTCGACTATTAATATGAAGTTCACTCTGTCCCAATCCATTTTTGTAACAAACATTTCGATGCAGTCCCACAGTTTTAAATGTATTAATGTAAAGGGTCAGGATTTGTCCGAATCTCTTTACCAATTTTTGCAATATTAAATAACGCAGTGGATATCTTTGTCAGTTTACCCGTGAGGTATAGCCATTAATTTTATTTTGGTAATGGCCCCTTATCAATAAACCAGATTGTTTTGGACGTGTGAGCGAATTTTACCTGTCGTTTCCTGAAAGGTTAAAAGTGATGCCTTTTCTTTTTTTAAAAAAGAAAAAAACCCCACCTCAATCAGTTAGTACGTAGTGGAAGTTATGAGGTAAGCCTATATACTTAAGGTCCCTGCAATCAATCTGTGAGATGCAAATCGTGAGTTAAATGTTCGCTTTAACTTCATCTGTAGTAATTCAGTATGTTTTAGCTTTAAAGATGTAAGTCTAGGTGTTCACGGTTTCTACGTCCAGTCGGTATGTCACATCTTATGAAGTCTGTACAGGTCTTCACGGTCCCCACAATCAGAATGTATGTCGTAGAAAGTATGAGTTATATGTACGCTTTAACTTCATCTGTAGTCAGTCAGTATCCCACAACTCTGTCAGTATGTCATATTTTTTGCAAAGTCAGTCTAGGTGTTGACGGTCCCTGCAATCAATGCTTATTACGTCATGTAAATCAGGAATTAAATGTACGAATTTACTTCATATGTAGTCAGTCAGTATGCCATTGCTTTCAAGTAAGTCTAGATCTTCACTCTCTCTAGAGTCATTCAGCATTTTTTTGGTGGACTCAGTCTATCTTTTGACGTTCCCTGCAACCAATGCTTACGTCATGTAAATCAGGAATTAAATGTACGAATTAACTTCATATGTAGTCAGTCAGTATGCCATTGCTTTCAAGTAAGTCTAGATCTTCACTCTCTCTAGAGTCATTCAGCATATTTTTGGTGGACTCAGTCTATCTTTTGACGTTCCCTGCAACCAATGCTTACGTCATGTAAATCAGGAATTAAATGTACGAATTAACTTCATATGTAGTCAGTCAGTATGCCATTGCTTTCAAGTAAGTCTAGATCTTCACTCTCTCTAGAGTCATTCAGCATATTTTTGGTGGACTCAGTCTATCTTTTGACGTTCCCTGCAACCAATGCTTACGTCATGTAAATTAGGAATTAAATGTACGAATTTACTTCATATGTAGTCAGTCAGTATGCCATTGCTTTCAAGTAAGTCTAGCTCTTCACTGTCTCTAGAGTCATTCAGCATTTTTTTGGTGGACTCAGTCTATCTTTTGACGTTCCCTGCAATCAATGCTTACGTCATGTAAATTAGGAATTAAATGTACGAATTTACTTCATATGTAGTCAGTCAGTATGCCATTGCTTTCAAGTAAGTCTAGATCTTCACTCTCTCTAGAGTCATTCAGCATTTTTTTGGTGGACTCAGTCTATCTTTTGACGTTCCCTGCAATCAATCTATACGTCAGACACATTATGACCTAAAAATATGTGATTTAACTTTATCTTTAGTCAGTCAGTACATCATAACTTTTAAGAAGTCTGTCTCCAGTCAGTCTGTATGTCAAGCAAACTATGGAGTAGCTTTTTACGGTCAATAGTAGCAATAAATATGTATTTAGATATTCGAAAATGTAATTAAAAAAAAAAAAAAAAACATGCATTCCGCTTAGTGTGTATGATTCCCTATCATAACCCTCTCCCCTCCCAATCCAACAGGACTCTTTCCTGGATTGGGGAGCGGGGCGTGTCCATCCCCCGGACCAAAGGGGAAGAAAAAATCCCTGTTAAATAATTCATAAAGAGATAAATACATTTAAAGAGGCATAAATAAAGTGCGTGAGAGTGGATCAATGGGGCCATTGTATATACGGCCGCCATTAACATAGGTCCTTGTAATGCAGTCCTTACGTCATATCCTCTTTAACTAACACCCATTATTGTTTATAATTATTACTGTCTGCTCGTTTGTATTAAGGTCGGCAAATATCATTGATCTCCTTTCACTCTTTTTTTTTTTTTTTATTGTTTGGAAGGGTGTATTCAACCGTGGGAGGTCATGGGCACCCAACAAAGGAAGGAGTTTCTTAAATCAATGTAAATATACTCTTTCAAGTTGATTATATGGAAAATGAAGAATTGAAATCAGGAAGGGAAAAATAATTTAAAAAGAAAATCTAAAAGCCTTCCACCCACATCGCGGAATGGACACCGTCCGAGCCCAGAACCACCGCGACACCGCTGCACTGCTCTCCTTGTAAAAATGCTTCATGAGGGGAAACTTAATCATGCAAGGCTCTACAGGGAGTTGTGCTCGCCCCCTCCCCCGGGAGGGCGTCCACAATCTCCAGAGCCCGGGACTGTGACAGTCCAGAGAGTACAGCGATGTCACGGCAGGACCAAACCCGGCGGAACTCAGGCCACAGATAGGGAGAGGAGCTGCACCTCACCGAAGAGACATTGTAAATATTGCTGTTTCGCATTTACAAAACTAAATTATTTATGAAAGTTAGTATTTTTGCTGGAGTTAATTGAGTATTCTATATATAATTTTCTTTACTTGTTGTTTAGAAAAAAAAAATAAGTAAATAAATAATTAGAAAATGAAAATAAATAAAGGTGAGGTGAGAAGAACGATCCGAAGTAGAGGAGCAGAGGACAGCCCGAGGACCCAGCACTAGCTCTCTCTTGGAGTCTATGATGAGACTCTTACAGGCATGAGTCGTGGGATGTGCTGGGTTTACATCTTTCACTCTTTACTAGCCTGCAAGATATGGGATCATTGGCATTTTAAAAATTTGAACAAATATATAATACAATAGAAATACTGTATGGAAGATGATATTATATGTATTCCCAAAATATTTATCTTTTGAACGTCAAATTTCTAACCCAAACGACATACCTATAGCCTCTTCAGATAGACGGAAAAGTTCAATTTTGCATGAGCGAAATGTTTAAGGAAATATTCCTGACGGTTTCCCCATTTTCAAATTCCCATTTCAAGGAACGACGCGTAGCGTGAAACGCTATGAAAAGTGAAAAATGCAGTATGCAGAGGTGAAATTAACATTATTTACAAATATGTTAGTTCAAGGTGAGGGTGGGGAAGGATCAATGGATTCTTGAAATAACCAGCAGGAGCTCCTCCCGAAAATGGTTTGATCAACTAAGTTATTATTGCTACGTTTCGAACCTGTTTAAGTTCATCTTCAGGCATCTGCAATGTAAAATAAAGCAATAATAAGGAGTGAGTGAGTGATTGAGTGTGTATGTGTGTGTGTGTGTGTGTGTGTGTGTGTGTGTGTGTGTGTGTGTGTGTGTGTGTGTGTGTGTGTGTGTGTGTGTGTGTGTGTGTGTGTGTGTGTGTGTGTGTGTGTGTGTGTGTGTGTGTGTGTGTGTGTGTGTGTGTGTGTGTGTGTGTGTGTGTGTGTGTGTGTGTGTGTGTGTGTGTGTGTGTGTGTGTTTAAGAGTGGTTTCAGAGAATTAAAAAAGACATATAAAACATATTAAATCCTAGTACATACAATAATGATGCTTATCATGTAATAATGTGTTATTATAAAGTATGAATTACTCTATTGTTTATTATTATAATATTTTGATTATTTTTTATTTTGTCACTTTTTTTAAAACTATTGTATAGTTAATTTTAAACTACATTTATTTTGTATGTTTGTGTAAATACTTTATTTGAACTTATTTGTTTGCATTTATATTCTATTTTATATTTTTTTTTTTATGTGAGCAAATCTGGTTGCTATTGTGGAGCTCCGTAAATAAATAATTATCTTTTATATACAAAGCTAAAAATGTCTTTACATGAAATATTTCATTTTTGAAAAAAAGAGGTTTGAAATCTACATCCTACGCGGCTTCCTAGCGGATAGAAACAGAATCATTAATAAAACCATTCTATTCCCAGCACTTTCTTCTGGAATCATGGACACATATAGAATGTAAACCTGTGTCATTGGATATGAGCGTGGTATATGGATATCGCCTCCTCCTATACTCCTAATGACATCATACTAGAATAATAAACTCATTTACATAGATAATAGTAGATAGGTACTTTTGACAGATAGACTTATATCGCATTTATTAAACAGTCCCTCTCTCTCATCCTATCCTCTTTGCCTTGGGGTTGTTATCTTTACTCATTTAACATGATGATTAGATAGCCGTCGAGGTGATAAGTAAAGATGGAATGGTTGGGATTCGGCTAAAGAAACCTCAATATGATTTTTTTTTTTTTTTTATAAAAAATCTATATTTTGGACGTTTCGGCTACTCATTGGTAGCCTTCGTCAGCTAAAATGACAAGAAAAACAGAAATTAATACAAAAAAAAAAAGTTTATAATTGACATAAGTAACAGAAATATAAATACACTTAACTTATTATAAAAGAACAATTTGGTCTTAAATTCATAGAATGAGTAGAATGAAAATCAAAAGAAACATAACAAATATATATATAGGTATGTACATACATAATAATACATAGGTATGTAGTATCTTATTTGTTTGTTATAATTAGCACCTATATTCCTATATAAACTTCAATATAATAGCCTTTTTTCTTCTTTTTGTTATGTTTCTTTTGATTTTCATTCTACTCATTCTATGAATTTAAGACCAAATTGTTCTTTTATAACAAGTTAAGTGTATTTACATTTCTGTTACTTATGTCAATTATAAACTTCTTTTTTTTTCTTTTTTTTTTGTATTAATTTCTGTTTTTCTTCTCATTTTAGCTGACGAAGGCTACCAATGAGTAGCCGAAACGTCCAAAATATAGATTTTTAATAAAAAAAAATCATATTGAGGTTTCTTTAGCCGAATCCCAACCATTCCATCTTTACTTTACTCATTTAATATTATCAAAGTTTCTTTCCTTTATTAAAGTAATTCTTGCAAAGATTACCTTACAAGACATCTGGATTCTCGTACAGCTTATTCTCACGTCGCTGATGTAACTCAGTGACATTAAAACCAAACTGATTGAAAAAGTCGCCATTCAGATACCCTTATGGACAAGTCAATTTATGCAAAGTCTGAAATAATAATAAAAACACACATGTAACTTGAAATGTCTGGAGCAATAAAAACTAACATACCTATATGTAAGAGTTTTGTTTATTACCAACTTTACTTATAGTATCTACATCGATTATAATATTCGCAGTGCATATTATATATTAAAATAAGACCGAAAGTAAAATTTATATATATATATATATATATATATATATATATATATATATATTATATATATATCAGGCTGAACCGTATGAAATGTCAGTTTTGTTTACTTTGCGATTTAATCCTTTCCCTTTTTTATTTCATTATTTACAAACATCATTGCTATTCATATTATTTAATCAGTAACTTGCGTACTGTGTTGTGAGAACGAAAAAAATAAAACTTAAATTATGACTTCAACGGAAAACCGTATTATTTTTCGTTATGAATTTAAGCTCGGTCATAGCGCTGCTGATGCGTGTATGAACATTAACACGGTGTTCGGGGAGGGAACGGTGAATGAACGAACTGTTAACTGGTGGTTTTCCAGGTTTCGAAGTGGAAATTTTGACCTTGACAACGAGGAACGAGGAAGGCCAAAAACCAAGCTGACCACCTGAAAGAAAGGGTTGAAGCTTGTCCCTCAAAAAGCACTAGGAAATACGCCAAAGAACTCGGAGTAGAAGCCACGACAGTTTCAAGACATTTGAAGGAAATCGGCAAGTCCGAAACTTACATTTCATACGGTACAGCCTAATATATATATATATATATATATATATATATATATATATATATATATATATATATGTATATATATATATATATATATATATATATATATATATGTATGTATGTATATTTATAAGTTCGTTCTTACTGTTAATGGCGATATCATTAACCGTTTTTGAGAAATGTAGAAAAAAAGTTTTTCTTAACTCATTTTTGGTTTGGGTACTTAGAATAGTGGCACTCAATTGAAATATTTTCTTCATGTTTGAAATGCATCTTAACTAAGATGTTTAGATTTTGGTTACATTTGGAATTAAGGAAGTAATCGAAACAAAAAATTTCTTAATAGACATGAAAAGTTTTGGGATCTTCGTATATTTTCGTTAATATCTCAAAAAAAGATTGTGAAATCGTGGTAAGTGACCATTCGAAAGCTTACTAAATTCTCTACAAAAAAGGTTCTAAAGCAATTTTCGATGGGACAATGACAATCGGGGAAGTAAGTTTTTATAACTTCAAAAGTGTTTGTTTTGTTCTTTTTAACGGGTTTTTGACTTAGTATAACCCACTTTTTAATTTGTTTTATAGTTAATTTATCAGTAAAAGTAGTATATTAGGAAAATAAGGCATGAAAATGAGAAATTTAAAGTTAATTTCCTTAAACTTCCTTCTCTTTGAGATTTTATTTTATATTTTTAACGAAAGATCAAACCCTAACAATAACTGCTTCTAATCCTTTAATAATGGTTTTGGTTTCTGGTGGGTAGCACCTCTGACAATTTAATGACATTTTTTAAAAATTCTTTCCTGTGTGCAATACACAATAAATACAATTTTTATGTATATCTAAAATTGATACTATTTTTCTTATCACATTCCCCCATTTCTCTTCTGTATTCAGTGCCCCTTACTGATTGCAATAAAGAGAGTAATATATTATCATGGATGGCAAAGTACCTCATGCCTATTCACATAGGATGTTAGTAGGTTTAGCATTAATTAATCGATGTACTCCTAGATAGTGCCACCTGTCTTCATTAGCACTTACATCAGCCATGTTCCTTTCATTCCCACTTACCACGTGTGCTCCTCTATCCTCATCGGAAATTCAGATTTTACCATACAATTTAAATCTACAAGCCATCTGGCCAATAATATGAATTTTTGATTATTCATTTATCTTATCTACTTATTTACATTTTATGCGCATCTCCCCTATGGTATCATTGGCTTTTGGTATATTGGTATTTTTGAGGGGGAAAAAATAAAATTAGATAAGAGTGAAGAAATTAAATGATTTTAGGTGACTCATTACACAGAAAACAGGTAGTAGCCAACTCTAAGCGGAAATTACTCACTCCCCTCCTCAACTTCCGCTCATCCGAAATATAATCTCTATTACAAACAACAAGTAAGGTAACTTTTTATATATATATACATATATATATATATATATATATATTTCTTTATTGATTATTACACCCTGTATATAAATACATCTGGTAATATGATGAATGATACATGGGTTCTGTGCTCAAGGCCTCCCAACTTCATCCGCGATTAACGCCAGAAAGACGCACTGACAACGTTGAGAGGGGCCTAGACAAGCTCCCTTCTGCTCCGGCCAGTGGCTGGATTCGAAGAGAGATCAGTGAGCAACAGAAAATTGTCGCACCTGAACAAAGAGAAAGCCATAATGCGGTAACAACACGATTCTCATTTACTCATCGTGTTTTGCTGAAAACCGCAAAACACGATACATAACATTGTACCGCTGATTGCAATTACAACAACAACAACCAATTAAAAACTGAAAACGACGTTGACAAAAACCGTTCAAAGGAACCAAAATTTCCAAGGCATTTGAACGCCTAATACATTTTAGGCGTTAAGTTCGATCGAGCCAACTCAGTAAGTGTGTTTGAAGTATCGTTATTGATGGTTTCGTTTTATTTATGGGAAAACATTTTTCAAAGTTTTTTCAGATCTCTTACATACGAGGCATAACATTAGATAGTATCAAGCTATGAAGATGCAGATCCCGCGAATCGGACTTTTATATTAGAGCTCGCAACGAGTTGAGCATTTATACCGCTCCCGATGTGTACTAACCAAATGGTAGTTCATGAGGCAAAGGGGTGCTACTGGTACTATAAAGCCCATGAAATAAGGAGTTGTTGAAAGGGGCCGGCCGGCAAATGCTAATATCATTGGGTAATAACCAATCAATAATCCAGTAATAATCTTTTACTTATGTGATTTTATTGGAATGAAACGATTTTCAAAACATTATTGGCCATAAAAATTAGAATTTTATTTATTTCAAGACTGCCTATATAGTAATATGCAGAAGTCCGGGGTTATTAATTAAATATTTCATGATCACCGATATCATCACTATTTTTTTTTATTTTTAATTTATGGAAATATCCATACTGTAATTTGTTTTTTTATTATAATTAGTACTTTATTTAACGATTGCTACACGTCAGGGGTGAATTGAATTGAATCACTCATTTTTTGGTAAGGGCTGTTTACAGATTTATGTAGTGACATACGGCAGTAAAGAATAACGGAAAAGTATATTAAAAGTTAAATTGTAAATAAATAATAAATACGAAATTAAAATACCATAAGAATTAAAAAAAAAAATAAACACAATGAAAGATAAGATTAATTAATCCTAAAATTATATGACTCGTAAATAAAAAAATTATAGGATACTTTGTATATTTTGCCATATATGTTTTATTATTAAATAGGTGTAATTATAGTGTTTATATGATGGCTGCTTGAATGGAATTTTGTATTTTTTGTTCAGCTTCCACTTGCCACGACTTATCAACAATTTTGGAGATATTTTAAAAAAATCCAGAAGTGAAAAAAATCCTCATTTTTTCTGCCTATAATTTTGCCTTTTCCTCTGGAGGTAAAATGATATGATGAAATGTAGTATTGTGTAATTAGTTAAAAGTAGTCCATATAAGGGTTTAACCCTTAATTAGTGGCGTCGGGTCATATTGACCCGAATGTATTTGTTTATTCGACCTTTGCCCTTTGAAATCTTTGTATTTCAATAAATATTATTGTTTATTATTATTTATTTAAATTACTTTACCCCAAAATCAAATTTAAAGTTTGTTTCACTGGGGCCCCGACACCATTAGTTATGGAAGAAAAAGCTTTTGAGAAAGCTGTCTCAACAGCAGTATATGTAAGCAGTACATAATTTTTGAATATTGCCGGCATTGATGAAACTTCAGTTTTTTGCACTTATAATGTCCCTGAAACAACTATCAACTGAAGCAATTTTGCTAGTGAATTTTCTCCAAAGTGACCATGAGATTTGAGGTTTATAGTCATGACGACATGCAAAGCCTACGCTTACAACGAAACTTTAATTCGACGCCATGACGTTACTGTTCTAGGCCTGGAAGCACCAAATAACAGGTCCAGATTGCCGTAGCGGTTACTGTAAGAATGCAGACTTTACGCCCCTGTCGGCGCCTATCATTACCACAAGCTGTAAATGCAAACAAGGACAACTCATTGCCTAGTTTTACGATCTCTTTGTTCGGTGAGCTTTAGGACCTCGGATGTCGGATGCATTACTCTCCCAGGAGGTGTGGGTTATGGTCGCTTCGAATCCCATGGGTTCGTCTCGTCATCCATAACCTACGACTGATTCATAGCAAGTGTCCTCCACTATGGCGCAACATAAATAACGCATAACATCCTGGGACGGGGTTACTATGTAGAGTCAGCACGGACTATTCAATAGGCATCACTCTTGATGGTGTATGGCCGTGATCAAGCAGGCAGGACGGTGGTCCTCTGATGTGTTTATGGAGCGACTTTATGACTTGTTTCTGACTTAAGCGAGCCCGTTGACTTAAGAAGTAACATCATTCTAACCTTAGAAAGGTAACAGGATCAAATGCGTTGTTCTTCATTAGCACTTTACCTTAAAATCTTAAAACAAAAACTGATTCCTCCTTTGAAACATATGTCATCTGAGGACTGATACCCCAATAATATTATCCAATTTAATGAATCATAATCATGAAGGCACAAGTTAATGTATGTTTTAATTCTATCTAGGTTTTTACAACCCACTCTAAACACACACAGAAATAATAGATGAATATTCCCTTCAATCACGTTTACATCGAATACAACAGTAAACGTCCTCTAATCCGGCATCCTATGTTTCGACACGCTTGATTATCCGGCACGGCAGGGGTGTCAAGGCCAAACCTGAAAAGTACGCCGCTTCAGTTCTTATGCATCAATTCCGCGAATTCCCCACCCCAACAACACCGTAGTGCCCTTAGAAAAATGTCTAAGGACCGTGGGGTCGTTAGAAAAATTCCCGGAATTGATCAAAGACAGGGTTATCAAATACGAACTTGATGCCAGTTCAGTTTATAGTTTTCGACTGAGAAAGTATAATTCTAACGGCGTGCAATTTTCTTTTAGTGATTTTACATCAAATACTTACTAGTCTTAGAGTCCTATTTCAAGCCTAGGCCACGAAGACATAGGAAAAGAGTTCATTGGCCGCTTCTCAGGCTAAAACAGCTACTGTACAAACAAACGTAGAACTATCAAGCATACCTCTTCAATAATGTACAAATAGAACAAAATATATTATACCACTAAACCACGGGCAAAATAAATGGACCCAACTGTCATCCCAATGAACTGCGTTCTATAAAACATATTAGTCCGAGTGCCAGCAACGCACTTTTCATGAAATGTTGTATGCATCCTGAAATTTTGCTATAATATACCTCTTAGGTAGATAAGAAGGTATATTATATGTGTTTCCTGCACATACCTTGGTGCACCAGGTTCTGCGCATAGGGGAAGGGTGCAAAACAATATTACCCGAAAATAGAGTTTTATTTAGAAGGCAACTATCTTTAATGTAAAATTAAGATAATTTTGCAATGAATAATAAATATGGCAGACAGTTTTAAGGGGTATAACACTTTAAAAAAAAAATTAATTGTTTTTATTCTAATATAAAATGAGTTTTATTTTCGCTGCCATTAAAACCGGAACAGCTGTACAAGATCATGTGAGCAAGAACCAATGAGAGCACAGAAAACAACCAACACTGCGCAGTCGTGTCATACACTCTTACGGTTACGCGCAGTGTATACCAGTCTATCATAAGCAACATTTATTTTCATGTTTTCTGATAATTAAATCCCACAAAAGTGTCTGCCCTTTTGCAATTATTTTCAAATATGTTTATTGAAGACGCTGTTTAAATCGCAGCGTGAATAAAGCACTTCATTAATTATTAAAAACAAAAACTAGGTACTTAGTTTTTTTTTTATTATTATCATTTTAACCCCCTTAAAATTGCCTGCCTTATTTATTATAAATTTGAAAATTGCCTTAATTTGCCATTTATTTCATTAATAATAGTTGGCTTCTGAATAAAACTCTACTTTTGGGCAATATTGTTTTGCACCTTTCCCCTATGCGCAGTACCTGGTGCACCAAGGTATGTCCATGAAACACATATATACCTTCTTGTCTACCCAAGAGGTATATTATAGCAAAATTTCAGGGCGCATAAAACACTTCATGAAAAGTGCGTTGCTGGCTCTCGGTATAACAATACAACATTGTCCATTCAGTTCTCAAGGGAACCGAAGAGATGAAGTTCTTTTGACCCGTCTAAAGATTAGTCAATAGCGTCTTATACACAGTCACAAGAACAGCAGCAATGTGAAATATGAAAATAGAATGTGAAAATATTCACAGAATGCATGAGACGATGACAACGAAACATACCCTACGACTTGCGATTTATGACGAATGAAACTCAACCCGATAGACTCAATACGAAATCACACTCACAATAATGGATTTTATATCCTAATTTTACAATACCTATTAAAAAATTACCTGTAAGCCTATCAAAAGAAAGTTTTAAGTACAACGATTTGTATCAATCGAATTCACCGATTTTTCTACCAAATTTCAACAAAATAGATACATTTTTTAGGCGATAGAGGCCAAAAAGACAAATATACATAGAGTAAACATTTCATTCAAGTATTTATTAAATCATTGAGTCCCCAAGAAGGTGATATACTCCACAATTTTGGCTTGAGTATTCCTGTTGTTGGACCAGGTAGGTGCAACCTTTTATAAATTGTTACTTTCAAAACATTCATTTACTATCCTATTACTGTCCAAGTAAAATAGATTAGTTGACAATCATTTGCAAATTAAACATAAAAAATATCATGTAAATAAGCACAGACCTTCGGAAAGTACTTAAACGGGAACCAGAAACAAATATATAAATAACATTAAAAGTAATTACTACCATTTTGGGAGGGAGGAAACGCTAAAAAATATTCGATATAAAAAATATGTTATGTTGTAGAATTCGATGCTTCCACAGAACCAGACACATCATCAACTTCAATTCCGATCGATACAGTTATGCAGCCAAATGATTGAAAATGTCTACTTTTCCCCCATTTAAGTAAAAAGTCCGACTCGCAGGAACTGCAGCATCTTAGCGCGGTTCCGTTCATGTCCCTAGTGCCATTTGATAAGCTTAGAAAAGAAATAAACTTATTTTTTTTTATATATCTCGTGAAAATTGTCAAAATCCTCTCGAATAAAAGTGATATTAAGGCGTCAGGGACACCGACAGTAATTAACTTTTACACAGATGCGGAAATTACACAATCCGGCTCTCATTCTAAAGCAAAGCTCTATAAATCAATACAAAATATGCCTAATAAAGTCTTTCTAGAGGGTACAGAAGCATGGGCATATATGAGGGGGGGCTGCAGCCCCGTCCCGAAATTTTGAATTAATGATGAAAACTTCTCGTAAAACCCTTAAAAATAAATTAAATAAGATCACTTAGTTCATAAAACATATTTTATTTTACGTGTAATAGCGTTTTAGTTGCCTAAAACTATTCCAAGCTCTAAATATTTAGTATTCCATACCCTGGAAATGGTCTCAGCCCCCCCCCCCCGAAATTGTTTTTATATACGTCCATGTACAGAACCTTTTTTGTAGAGCATTTAGTAAGCTTTCGAATGGTAATCTTCCGCTTCACAAGATTGTCAACGGTTTTCGAGATACTAACGAAAGTATACAAAGTTACCAAAACTTTTTTTGTCTGTTAATAAAATATTTTATTCTAACTCTTCCTTTACCCTAAACGTAACAAAAATTTCAACATATTAGTGTTGATGAAATTCGAACACGCAGAAAATGTTTCAACTGTATCCCATAATTCTAAGTACCAAATTCAAAGACAAACAACCCTCCCTAGGAAGGACGCTAGGCAGTTGAAAAGCTAAATCTTGGAAATCCATATCTCTAACATTAAATTGATTTCTTATTTTTCTTAACCTGTTTTATTTTCAAATACATTATCCAACTCTAAGCAATTAAAAAATAACAAGGAATAAAAATATAAAATTTTAGGCACTTTCAACACTTGTTCACACTGAGTAAAACAATATAAACAGATCTAAGGTGTTACACGGTAGCTGGTGAAAGAATGAATGAGGTCTCGTATTGCAATTCTCTGTATGCAGGGTCTACTTCCAGGTAGTCGTCATATACTTTTACTGCCCTTTACCGTTACTCAGAAAGCTCTTTGTGTTTACAAACAAAGGACTCGGTATAGACCACCCGTATTAACCCAAAAGTGATTATGTCAAGCTTGATAAACTTCCTGAATTAAATTAAGGAATTTAAGAGTGCTTAAAATAGGTTCTTGATCTAGTCAAAAAATTCAAGGAGAATTACACCACGAATAAAAAATTTCGGCCAAACAGAAGGAAAATAACAATAACAAGGATAGTTAAACTTCGTTTTCAAAGATTGTTAGTTGTAACACAAAAACGGTCACTCATGATTCTAATAAATTAACTGTGAAGGGTGATTACACAAATATTCCTGTTGAGGCTTTAAAGCTTCAACTCAAAAAACATATTAACCCACAGGTAATATCTAGATATTCGTACGGCATCTTCGAATTCTAACAAACAAAATATTGCTTCTAATTATACGTATCCTGTTTACTGACAAATACATTTGACTACTATAAGAAATTACAAAAATGACGAGCAGTGAAAAAACTGCGGGAAACACACAAATAGATCCGTTTAAATAAACGAAACTAACTAACTAAGTTTTAAGCACTTATTTCTCCTAATGTGACGACCCCATCAAACATTTCTTCAAAACATTTTTCCACGATTTCCTAACCCTTTTTGAGATATTAATGAAAATATACGAAGAGGGCCTAATAGATATTCATACGGGATCTGAGAATCCCAAGATTCCGCAAAAATAAAATATTCTAATTTTACGTATCCTGTTTTTTTTTTGTTTTTTTTTTAGGGCGCATCTACTTCTGGGTCATTAGCGCCCGTATCCTGTGTTATTGGCAAATACATTTGACTACTATAAGCAATAGCAAACAATAGGGAATATGCCAAAGAACTCGGATTAGGAGCCTCGACAGTTTCAAGACATTTGAAGGAAATCGGCAAATCCAAAACTGACATTTCATACGGTACAGCCTGATATATTTCTAACAATGAATTGTTTTTCTTATTTTAATTAATCTGTTTTATTGTCAAATACATTATCCAACCATAAGAAATGAAAAAATAGGAATAAAAACAGACCAAAAGAATCGTATGAAATAAACGAAATCAATTACTTCAAAGTTTAAGCACTTATTTCATCCGATTGACATCGCTTATTCAAAACTTTCCTCAAAACCTTTTTTGTAGACCATTTAGTAAGCTTTCGAATGGTAACCTTTCGCTTCCCAAGATTTTCAATCGTTTTCAAGATATTAATGGAAGTATACGAAGTTCCCAAAATTTGCATTATTTCTAGCAACAGAAAATTGGTCTCATTTTTCCTATCCTGTTTTACATACAAATACATTTTCCCAACATAAGAAATTACAAAAATAAAAAGCAATAAAAAACCTAGGGAAAGAGACAAAAATTACAAAAAGAACGACAAAAACCCGTTCATAAGAAAAAAACAGACGTATTTGAAGATTTAAGCACTTATTTCTCCGATTGACATAACCTAATCAAAAATAGTTTTAGAATCTTTTTTGTAGAAACTTTAGTAAGCTTTCAAATAGCTTCTATCTACTTACCACGATTTCCCAACCGTGTTCGAGATATTAATGAAAGTATACAAAGTTCCCAAAACTTTTCATGTCTGTTAATAAAATATTTTATTCTAACCCTTCCTTAACTCCAAACGTAACAAGACTTTCAACATATTAGTTTTAATGAAAGAAGAACATGCAGATAATGTTTCAACTGAATCCCGTGATTCTAAGTACCCAAACCAAAAACGGTATTCAAAAACTATTTTTCCAATTTTCTCGATAACGGTTAAAGCTATCGCCTTGAAAATGGTTTCATTCGTTTTCCTAGCCCAAGAGGCATATAAAAAGAGTCCTTACAAGCTTATGAACTCAAAAACGTAAGCGTTACGATTTTTTTTGCGCGAATTTCGCCCCAAACGCCATCTTCCAGTGGGCGGATTTTGCTGGTTAACGAACTTGACCTTTCAAATTGGACGACAGATTTTTGTACCAAATTTCATCAAAATCGGACCATTCGTCTTCTATTTAGAGAGCGAACAGACAAATATATATATATATATATATATATATATATATATATATATATAAATAAATATATACATATATATATATATATATATACAAATTTGAACCACCGTTATTTTCGGTTTCTAGGGGTTCTGAAACGCAAAATTTTCTAGTCGGCACTTCCGGATTGTTTCATTGTATCAACCTTATAAGCGGGGTTCCTCCCTATGGGGGAGGGAGGAACCGCGCTAAAAAGATGAAGAATTACTATTTTTTAAAATATCTCATTCACATAAAAAATGAACTCTCCCCAACCAGCCTTAAAATACCCCAAAATTCCGCCACAATATATTATTATAAAAAGTAATGCCGAGGATCGGAAATTGCGTAGGAGTACATGTAACGATAAAGGTAGAGCCCATTTCTTCAGGTTGGGTTTCCACGATAAAAGTCCTATGCTAAGCAGAAAGCCTATGTCAGATTATACCCTTTAGGTATACACAGATAAATAAAGGTTTTCCCCCGTTTATAAGATTCATTGTGGGCGGGGATAATGCGAATATTATATTCAACTGTCAAATACTTCCAGCTGATTCCTTGGGATAAAACCGCCCACCGTCTTGAAAATTATCAGTTATCTAATTTATGCCTATGTCCTTCCTTAGTAGTAAGGAAGTGGCGAATAAAACAAATTGAAGTGGCTTAAATAAAACCAAGAATAATATACATTTTTAATGCAAAGGAGAATATATTATATTCTCTAAGAGACATAATTATCAAATCATCATTTGTTAGAAAAATTAATTCACAAGTGTGAAATTTAAACCCTGAAGCTCCAGTTTTAGCTTCGGCTTCTTTAGAAATGCTAACTTGCAATGTTGTGATATAATACGTCTCCGAGTAAAACTATATGGCAAGGATAGCTAAGTACCGCATTTTTTCAAGTTCAAGGAAATTAATTTTAAATGTATGACAAATCGACTATGGATCAGCTGATTATATTTCGCCATGTTGGATTCTTTCAGACCATGATCAGTATAGACGTGGCCGTACTGGTGGAAGGTTGTCCTTCTCAGATTGAGGCTGTAATTTTTATATATGTAACTTTTCCCCTAAAGAGGCACCAAAAAAGGTGTGAAACATGTAGGGACGTAATAAAGTTGATGATACTGTATCGTGAAGTTTTTATTATTTGACCATCCGCCTACCACGAAAATA
The DNA here is from genome assembly GCA_946811695.1 of Gonocerus acuteangulatus. Taxonomy (NCBI): domain Eukaryota; kingdom Metazoa; phylum Arthropoda; class Insecta; order Hemiptera; family Coreidae; genus Gonocerus; species Gonocerus acuteangulatus. Next base: position 30,253,060 of record OX328127.1, read on the forward strand.
AGATTTTTTTTTTTTTTTTTTTTTTTTTTTTTTTTAAAGCTACATAAACATATGAGACTTCCTGGGTAATGGCAATTTTTCAGGAATAAAATAAGTGGTATAAAATATTGTTTTAACTTTTCACTAAAATCTGTGAGATTTGTGATCAGAAATATTAATAAAATGAAAAAGCAATATTAGGGCAGTATTCTAAATTAAGTAGGTATAAACAATTTCAAACGCGATTGAATGTGCCGACATTTTCTCTACAGGCCCAGAAATTAGCAAAATCCTTGCTATAGGTAAGACTCCAATACCCATCTCCCGCATGAGAATCCAAGGTGTTAGTCACTAGTAGGGATGGGCGATAGTCGATAGTTCAGTAGTATAGATAGGCTGATATTATCGGTTAAGAAATAACGATACTATCGATAGTTATTCGATAGTGGCTTCTCCTATTCCGTACGTACCTGTCCAATGAAGAATTTAATGTTATTGAATTGAATTATCTATTACATGCAGGATTAGGTATATTTATAAAACTAAACAAAGGTTAAAAACGAAAAACGAATTTATTTAAATTTATAAAGGGCATTTCCAAAGAATGAAATATCAAGAGGCACAAATAAGTGCTATTATTTCAAACTGTTTTAGTTGTGCTCCTTGAGCCACATATTACCAGGAAAGATACCCAACAATTCCGCTTTTATTTGGCACAGTCTGTTCCGCAGCTCAGAAATGATTTTTCGGCGGCTGAAAATTAACGTTCTGAGGCTACAGACGAGCTTGGTGCACAAAAGTATCCGACTACATTTTGTAGTTGGTTGTATTTACCAGACGGTTCCTTTTCAGTATTTAATTCACCAGACGCGTCAGTATTTAATAACAGAGCCCTCCAGATGCTGGCAACTTCAATTCCAGAAAAAAGTAAAAACTCTATCGTTAGTTCATGACTGTCGATAGGTACTATTGAAAGTCATGAACTATCGATATATCGATAGTAATTATTGACTATCGCCCATCCCTAGCCACTAGACCACGGGGAGACCCTTCGAACGGTAATATCTGTATCATTAGACTTATTCATTTTAGTCAGCTTCTAATAAAGTTATTCACCGTAACAATACACTTGAATATTATTTAAACAAGACTCGACAATAAAAGCTATCTTGGTAATTTATGAGGAGATTACCAAGGACAACCAAAGCAGCGTCAGGTCTTACTGGGACTTGGAGAATCCTCAGAAATAGAGCCTGTGCATCATCCGCAAACAGTGGCCTCATCCGATAATGCAAAGCGAAGGGATAAATAAGTCTTTTTGCACCAGAGACTCGGGACTCCACAGACAGGGGTCTCGTTCCTTTTTTGTGGTTTGCCTTTATAAATATCTTGTGTAGACGGATTATTTGTGAATGAAGTCGGCCCAAGAGATAGATAGGGAGGGAAGTACCGGGTGTTATCAGGAGACCGGCCGCAAAGATAGGCCGGCTGTAAGTTTAATATTTATCAACTGTATTTATTGGTGTCTCGGGTTATCCGAGACAAATCTCATACATAATTATATTGGTCGTCCCACTCCATCCATACAACATGTACTACTCCAATTAGGACGGTCCTACGTCCTTGCTTTATCCAACAAGTGAAATATCCCCTGGGGTTATTTCGCCATTAAAAATATACTTGCAGAAAACGATAATCGCAAAACATGAAGCGGCTTTCAAGGATATTCGCTTTAAGTGAGGGGGGCATTTATTAACACATTGACTGCTGGCTGGGACATATCCCGCAGTTTGTACAGTTGGCTACAATACCAACTTTCATTAACTGCCCTCGACTCTGGAATATAAGGAAACTCATAGTTTCTTACAATACTTCCTAGGAAATTAACTCTTGCACTACAGATTACACTGGTCTTTGTTGTTTAATGCCAGCACCTCTAATTGAATATAGCAATAAATACATTTTGAATAACATTGGCATTACTATTTTAGTGATATTGGCGCGAGATAGGGAATTTGGCTGGATATTCAAGTTATATGTTTTGAATGACTCAATATGTAGGAAAGGGCCTGCTTTGTAAGAAAATACTATTTCGTACAAGTGAGATAATCAGTACAGATAGAGGTGTCACAAAGGAAATACGCCAACTTGTACCTGCCAGTCCTCTATCGTGAGTTGTGTTACTATCTTGGCGCCATCTATGTTTTCTTAATCTGGATGTTTTGATCCATATATTGGAATAGGGCAATATGTCATGTTCCCACAAATAATGAAGATTAGACAGAGAAAAATAAAATCATGTCCGTTTTAATTGGAAGTAAAAGATACCAAGTGGAGGATTTGGTTTTCTTTCCAAGAATGCCAAGGAAATACTTCCAATTACTTATCAATACCGATAACAATGTGAAAAATTTTCTTTAAACTCTATAATTAACGAAAATACAAATTTTAATAGTTCAAAAGTATGGAAAATTGGTCTACCAAACAAATATTATATATGACATGGTTACCCCCGGGGTACATATATATATATGTCTGTGTGTGGGTGTGTTGTATTATATAAATAGCCATATTAAACCTACCTGGATGAGATCCTGCTTTCGCCTAAATACCCCAGAGACCTGAGACAAGTAGCTTGCAAACACAACCTTCGAGAATGTTGCATCACGACGGCGGGTCTCATCCTCAGGCCATATCCCAATTTTCGTGATCGTCCCCGGGGACACGTTTCCGTGGCCAACATTTCCAGTTTCACAACAAAAGATATGCAAATGAGCGGCGAAAAACAGGACCTTATATGGGAGACTAGAGCTTTCGACAGAGCCACTCCTCACCGGCGCTAATTCAGCCGGTCTCTCAATGGAATACTTTCACGTCAACCATTATAATGGGCCTACCAATCGGGACCTTCGATCCATACGTCTTAATTTTAACTTCATAAAAATGGTTCTTATGAAGTTGGGAGATCTCTGAAGGCGTCAAAGTTCTTAAATCTTCTTAATAACCTGTTCACAAGAAATCCCGACACATTCTTACGTTTATCTGTATTAAAATGCCAACAAAAGTCCACTTTATGTTTAAAAAATTGAAACTTCCAGTGGATATTGATAACAAAAAATTATAATTTACCATCCATAAATTTTAATTATCTCTATTAAACAAAGCTTATTGTCCATAAAGCATAATCAAATGAAATTAATTATCGATTCACAATATATCTATTTGTTTATTTATTAGGCTTCGCAACTTTGGCGATTCGCCAGTTGGATTGTAACATATTTAGAAATGGTCAGGAATATTTCTGAATATAGTGCAATAATTATTTCTGTTCAATAGTGCCTTTGATTGTAAAGTTGGATGTTTTGCTTATTAACTATTAGCAACCTATCAGACTGGGGCCGTATTATTTTAAATGGCCGACAAGAGGCCGCCTTATATGAGGCGTTGCGAATACTAAGGGCGAACTCAACATCAAGCTTACACTAATTTCTCGTCAATTGCTGTATAATTTGTTTATTAATATAAATTAATAAACAAACAATGAGACGTCCCACAACGAACAAACGTTCTAAATATACTCTAGTGTAACATGGCCGTTTATAAGGGGGGGCCGAGGGGTCTGCAGCCCCCCGAAATTTTGATTTGATCGGCAAAAAATAGCCATAAAACCTTTAAAATTAAATTAAATAAGATTACTTAGTTCATAAAAAATGTTTTATTTTAGGTGCAATAGCGTTTTAGTTGGCTAAAACTATTCCATATACTAAATTGTTAGTATGCCATACCCCGGAAATGGTCCCAGCACCCCCCCTCCCGAAATTGTCCAAGCCCCCCCCCCCAATTTCCTTTATGCAGTGGACAAATGCAGAAATGCAGTAACACTCACTTCTTGCATAGCTTATTCAATACGCCCAGGAACTACAATTTATTCTGACTGTTGCAAGTCCTATAAAGGCCTTAAAGAAGTCCCTGGAATGAGTGATAAGCATTTCAATGTGGATCACCTCAAGAATTTTAGGTAGATATTCAAACCGGAGCACACACTCCAAGAGTTGAATCTTCGTGGTCTAGCTTGAAAAGAAGAAACCAACGAGAGTGTGAAACACACAGGACTATGATTGATTCCTACATGTACGAATTTGTTTGGAGAAGAAGACATAAAAATGAAGATCTTTTCGGAGTGATTATGGAAAATATTAGAGTCTACTGGCTTATTTTTGTTTATTGATCTTGATGAATAACAAAAGTGTCTTGATGAAAAAAGGGAACATCCCTCAATCATACCAACGCAGTAATCAGATACACTGGCGTTATTGCCCTCAAAGCTTGACACATTTAAACCCAACCAAAAAAACGGATATAGGGGCCATGTTCAGCGCTCCTAGTGGTAGAAGTAACAACTAAGGCCCGATACAGTTTGGCGGCTTAACACTAGATTTACCAGACCAGTCATTTTGACTGGTTGTGCAATTTTAATTTAAAAATCCTAATACATATAACATTTGCTTTCCTAAATGATGTTATGACTTTTGTAGCTAAAGTAGAGAATACATTTAATGAACTTAATGGTTCTTTATATATATATTAGTAACAAATATACTTTTTGTTACTGACATTTATACCAGTAGCAGGTCTGGTAAATCTAGTGTTAATTTAATTTGAAAACAATTCAGAGTAAATAACACCTCCTAATGAACCAATTTAGTTTTTTAGAAAACATATTTCTCTCTATATGCCCACTAAATATACCGAGTTTCGTTACAATACAACGGAAAGTACGGCCGGTATGAGCAAATTAGTAACGGGGTCCCCTATCAGATGGACGGATATAGTTTATTTCTTCAAGACATCTTTGTCTTAGATTCCAACGGCGTTTACGAGTTTCGTGGCAAATTAACAAAAATTGCGGTATTTTTTCAAGACAATATTCATTTTAGATGCCCACGGCGTTTAACTACTTTCGATGCAAAACAAATAAAATTACGGCTGTTATAGTAAAATTAGTAATTTGGATTCTGATTAAACCCCTTTTGGTGGTTATCGAACTCCTTCAATCATCAACAGAACATTAAAGATTCATACTTTAATTTCGGAAGGATGTAGCGTTGAAATCATAATATTAATAAATTATATAAGTAATTAAAATCTTAACATGAATATGCATCATATGGCAACATTCTAGGAATGAATGAATAAAGTAAAAAATACATAATTTCCTTTAGAGTCTTCTGCTCAAATTCAGGAAGATAAATATGCTTTAGCTGCACCCGACAAACCTATGTAATGTACTGTATAACATACAGTCTTCTTTTTCGTACATGGCCACCCCGCCATCGCTTAGCCAGCGGACACGTTTTTGTAACGTTTCTTTTCAGTTTAGTCATCGCTAAAGCATATTTATGCTAATATATTTTTCTTCTAAACTGTACTTTGCTCTAACAAGAATAACATCCTAGGATGACAGAATTCCTGCTATCCGGACTCTGAATTTAAACTTTCACCTCTAGAAACAGCACCATACCTCAGTCGAAAAGGCGCATTTGATAAACGCCACGACGAAAGCCTAAGCGGTGAGGTAAACAATGAAGAGAAGGCTCCAAAGGGACTATAGATAATGAAGTGTTGAAGGCATAAATTTCATCTGCTCCCGCATACATCTTCTTCCGGGAACATAGGAGCAGGCGGCTCTGCGGAGCAGGGTTCCGGGGGCGTGATAGATGGAGATCGGGGGAAACACGCAGTTAATACACAGTCCTCTCGCATTTACACGATTTACTGGGCTCGGATAGAAAGTCGCCAAAAGATTTTTCTGTTTCCTCATAGACAGCGCTCGAGAAGTAAGAATGACCATATCTCACTAAATTTCAAAACAGACTATTCAAAAGAATTGGGCAACAATATAACTAATGAATCCATCCTGAAGATATCCTGGTACATTAAAAAACAAAGTAAAAATCCTATGGATCCTAAAACCTAGTCCTGATTTCCTTGTAATGACGATTCGGACAGCTTTACAGAATACTAAACCGATCATAATACTTAACCATACATAACAAACTAACTGTCTACAACTTACTAATAAAACCTATATGGACTTACGATAGCCAAACGTTCCAACGTCCACCGAATCCAAAAATTCCAATCCAAAGTCCTGCCTACCATAGTCAATGCTCCTTATTATGTTTCGAATCGCAACCTCCATAATGACCTAAATATTCCTTTTGTCCAAGATAAAAGTCTCGTCGCTTCTCATCTTTCCATAGTAAATTAATCAATCATCCTAATCCAACAGTCCAATCCTTATCCAGCACCGATCATCCTTCCTCTCCACCAACACCACTTAATAGTAAGTGGCCCCGAGATCTACTAAGGTAGTTAAGTGTCGTGGAGAGATAAAAAAAACCAGTGTAAGTATATTATTGAGAGTGATATCGATGGATATTTTCTCTCCTTATGATATCATAGGCCACGTCTCATTCGCCTCCAATCCTCCCTGCTAGTCGCAGGGTGTGGTTGGATGGCGTAAGGTAACTCCAGCTCATCCTAGAATCCTTCCTTCGAGGACGGTATTCGGCTGACAACTGGGGACACCTGAGGGGTCGGCAAGTAACCAGTAACAAAATTACATAATACGATTGAAATTGTAGATTGTAATATTCTGTAAATGAATAAATATATATTAAATATCACAGCGAGTAGGGAGTTTAAAGTTGAGAAGTAAGGGAACGATAAATAATAAAAGAAACTGACAGATTCGTGGAAGCCTAAACATGTTATCAAGTTACTTCGACGTGATCTGATAAAGGGCAGTCGGGGCTGGAACCTGGTCATAACGGTGTGTATTCACTAGAACGACCACCAAATTGGTTGTTTCTTGTCTTTCATTTAGCTTCTGTTTATATTTATTAAAACCAATTTTTCAATGCATTATGATTTCTCTATAATTTTCACTCCTGAAGGCTTTAATCTGTTTATTGCGTTATTTAAGAATCAAATCAGTCCCGTAACAGGCCACGAGGGCCCTGAGGGGCAGATACTGTAGAGGTATCTGATTCATGGCCATACTGCTCACTAGGGAGATAGTGCGGTCATTACTATGCTCCGGCCGCCTGATTTTCCCCTTGCTGCTTCGACTGGTAGAGTCATTAGCACCAAGGTACTCATTAATAAATTAATTAAAGGCTGGTTTGGCCTAGGGACGGTCAGGGAGGCCAAATTCAACCCATGAACGAAGACATTAGAAGAAGAAATCTTTAGTGCTTCCTCGGGATTTGATCTTAGGTCCTCCAGCATATGAGTCCAGGGCTCTACCACTGAGCTAACCTCGCACCCACGTTATTTAATACGGTATATTTAATTTAAGAAACTTTAATTTGGTAGTTACATTATACTTATTCTATAAAGAATGCATAATTGTATTCATTTTATATTTTCAATAAATAGAACATTGAAGTTAGAAATATTCCTTAGAGAGTCGGATCTGCAATAAATTAATAAAGGTTTGGAGGAGGCACGGTGGCCGTAAGTGCTAAGGCGTATGCGCTCCGTGCCTAAGGTGGCTTTTCTTTCAAATCCAATCCTCGCTAGAAAAGGGGGGTAACCTATAGATAACCCATGAGGTTCCCACTTATTACCGCTGTAGGAGTAATGGTGACCTAAAAACATATCTAAGCATCTAAAAGAAAAAATGTTGAGAAAAAAATATAAAATAAGGTAATTTTTATTCAAGCGAAAATTTGTGTGCAATATTTTATTTCCAGGAATATGATTACTGTTAGATATTACTTATTGGATATATTAATTATTAGAATTATGACCTTATTTGAGTACCTGTATCTTAAATAATTATTTTATATTATATTCAGTTTTCTTACCACGGGAAATCACTTCTAAATGATTACTATATTTTCTTATTTTTGTTGGAGCATATCGCCATTGCTGTGAAGCCTTTAAGGTAATGAAATACATAAATTACAGAATCAACCACATTTGACGAGTAAGACATTTAATAATTTAATTATTATTGAAAAAAATGTCTTGAAGGATATGAAAACCAGTTTAAAGTACATTTTTTTACAATAACGTAATAAAACATCCTTCAATTTATGATCCAACATCCGTAAGCGTTTACGTACTCCATTAATAACAAAGTTATATATCAGAGTTTCTTAGCTACTTTACTTATTACCTTTTCGCCTTATACAACTCTAAAAATAAAATAAAACAAATAGACATATTCTTAAGCACAGACAGATTTATCTAATCTTGTTCGGAAAAAAGCCACCCCTAAGTGCTGACCGGTTTCGAAGAAGTCCCCATCGAGACTATAAAAGTATTAATAAATTTGCTAACATATCCCAACAATGTAGTAAAACGCCTTGCTATAAACGTCATATGATATGTATATTTTCATAAATTCACCTTATGCAGGCAGAATAAATTTCAAATTACCCCGTGTAATTTTATGGGTCATACTTAAAATGAGTTGCCCATACTTTAGTGATCGGATGATATTTAAAATATTCTCGGATCAAGAAACGATCATATGAAAAATAATAATAAATAATTTTTATTAGAGAATTCAATAGATTTTATAGTGTGGGACCGCCATAAAATCGACTGCATTTTAAATATCCAAATAAAATAAAAATATAATTGAAACCACCGTTTTAAGCATACCTGGAAAATGGTTGAAAATAAGGTTATCCTTTTTATAAAATATTTCATTGCAATAAATTTTCAAATCTAAAAATATTTCGAAACTCGATAATTAATTTGTGCTGGGACAGCGGCCATTTCTTCTCAATTATTAGCTCACAGAGAGGGTAAACTCATGTCACTAGTCATTACGCCGACGTTTCATGGCCAATATGTCGCGAAAATTGTGTGTGCGCGTGCGTGTGTGTGTGTGTTTTTTTGTGTTTTTTAAGGCAGGGGGATCTTACATCAGGATGTGGGCTATGCCACAACAGTGTGAGATTCCAACTCACAAAAAAAATCACCTCCCGTTACACCTCAACCAATAACCTTCCTCAGGCACTACTTCGTAGGGGGAGTGTTGGCCTCATGCTTTCCTCGTAATGGACTACATTATGAAGCCGCAGTCTGGCCTTTTCTCTGCCGTTCCAATATACGGAGCTTCTTGCCGATGAAAGCAGCAAATTCCGCTACTTCCTTCCAGTTCTCGCCTTTAGCTAGGATTAGGCTCACCAGATTTTCTGGTTTCAGTGGCTCTCCTAGTTTTCATTCTAATTCGGCCTTTTCAAAGAATACATGGTTTGCCGTTTCGTCTATTGGGGCAGATGTAGTGTGTGTGTGTGTGTGTGCATTCTAGTATCTTCAATCCGATTTTGATAATATTTTTTACAAAAAGTTGTCTAAAACGAATTGATTCTTGATAATCTTTGGTCATTCCAAAGTTTAATCTTTCTTAGTGATTATTTTTAGTACTTCTTGTTTTTATCGGTGCCCTTAGATCAAGATAGTGAGGTAAGCATTAATATTCTGCATTGCGCTTAGAATTATATTATATTCAGGCAAGAATAAGACTAACTCATCAAAACGCATAACTTGAATATAAAACATTGTTTTCTTCCTTCTTCTCTTTTATAAGTGATGTAATTAAAAATCTAATTGTCATATCATAGAGACAATACGCCATTAAGCTATAAGATACGAACACAAGTAATGAAAATAGAATTAAAATAGAAATGTCACCTGGCTCTCTGTAGAATGGTGTATCAATCAACATGGTGACAGTTTAATTATCAGATAACTCTTGAAGAACGTGTGTAGGATTCGGAATACCCTCAGTATCCTGGGGCATCTGCTTCGGGTCCGAGATACAGGAAATATAATATGTGATGGGGAAGAAATCTTTTATACCAGCGTTTGCGCCGACAATCAATAGCTTTTCAAGTGTTGAAGCAACATTTACGCCATTTCCAACAGGCTACAGCATTCCAGAAGTTAAACCAACATTTATACTAACATGTGGTAACCATACCAGATATTGAAGCAACATTTCCAACGACCGACAGCATTTCAGAAGGTAAACCAACATGTAGTAACGTTATCAGATATTCAAGCAACATTTCCAGCGACCAATAACATTTCTAAAGTTAAAGCAACAATTAATAACCTTACCAGATATTGACGCAACATTTTCAATGACCATTAGCATTTCAGAAGTTAAACCAACATTTATCCTAACATGTAATAACCCCCTGGAAATACAATTGCTGCTGATGTATGCAAAAGGATCATGGCTGGAAACCGAGCATACTATGCCAATCTAATTTTTTTTTCGATCTTCGCTCCTGTCACGAGAAACAAAGACAAGGTTGTATAAGACATTATTTTTTTTATTTATTTATTTCATTATAAGGGCTCCGCAACTATGGCTATGAGCCCTAATACAGATTATAAGGGCTCCGCAACTATGGCTATGAGCCCTAATACAGATTACAAGGGCTCCGCAACTATGGCTATGAGCCCTAATACAGATTATAAGGGCTCCGCAACTATGGCTATGAGCCCTAATACAGATTACAAGGGCTCCGCAACTATGGCTATGAGCCCTAATACAGATTATAAAATATATACAATTTTTTTACACTTTGTTGACGTCGATACAATTTACTTAAATACTTAAATAAGATATATACATATATATACAAACATTATACACACACACACACACACACACATATATATATATATATATATATATATATATATATATATATATATACATATATACACAAAATATAGCATATATACACATACATACATATACCACGAGATTCATATGAATAAAGATAATAAGTACAAATATAAAGCACAATTCATTTGCAGTTACAATAAAAATATAAAACACAAAATAACTAAAATAAGGTACATTAGCTTAATTAGATCAGATCTATAGGTTATTAAAGTAAACTATTAAAATCGAAAGCACAAGGAGAAGAAGGAAGATTAGATTAGTGTTCTTTAAAAACTGTAGTATACTGTTGATGTGTGGGCTACCTTCTGCGAGTAATGTGTGTAAGTCGTGTGGCATGAGTAAATTGTCTCGTCTTCTGCAGTCTGTCAGTATGTGTTTTATCGTCAGGACAACATTACACAGTGAGCACACGGGTCTGTCACGTCTTTCCATTAAGTACAAATGTGTTATAAGTGAGTGTCCAATTCTTAGCCTGGTCAGGACAACTTGGTCTCTTCTATTTAAAGACAAATCATTATCATGCCAGACTTTGATTGAGTTTTTAATTTCTCTTAATTTGTTGTCTGTCCGTAACCAGTGATTTAGCCAATCTTGTAATATGTGTGTATGTGCTATGTTACATAAGTCCTGTGTAGTTAGTTGTCTGATGTCAATGTTTTCTTTAAAGGTAGCCTCTTTAGCGTGGTTGTCCACGTCTGTGTTTAGGCCTATGTCTTTATGTCCCGGTATCCAAAGCATTGTAATGTTGTGTTGTTTTAATCTGTGTATTTGGGTGTATATTTGTGTGATTATGGGATGGTTGTTGTAAATGCTTTCCATAGAGTGTAAAGAACTCAATGAATCAGTACAAATTATAATATCACTTTGCTCTAAGACATTAGTAAGACCTATTGTAACTTATGCATCATATCTCTCTGACCAAGGACAATTAATATGTTGAATATTTTCGAAAGAAAAATATTAAGAAGGATTTATGGACCTGTTTGTGAAGAGGGTGTGTGGAGGCATCCAAGAAATGTGGAACTCTATGAACTACATAAACTATATATATTGACAACCTAGTTCATTTTGTTAAAACTAGGCGCATAGAATGGCTGGGTCATGTGGCCAGAATGGACAATAGCTCTACAATATATGGGATACGAAATTCTGAAAATTCTGGGTGTGATGAATTGGAAGAATAGTACGGAGAAAATGTATGCCAAGAACATAGAGCTTTCAGGGAGTGAATCCAACATTTCGAACGCCCACTATTCTTCCAGGAGTTATACCAACGCTTCCAACAAAAATAAATATATTTTGATGATTTAAACCGATAATAAATGCGCAGCCAGTGCCAGAAGATTGACTTTGCCCTGTATTATTATTAAACTGTTTTGAAAAAGGGTCTTGTTTCAGGCCCTCAAAAACGACAGTGCGAACTGAAAATGTCCACATTCATCCAAAACTTTAATCTTGATCATGTTCGATGAGAAAGTTTATTAAAAAAAGAGAACTGAGAAAGCTGAAATTTACAGACCTAATATTGGGCTTTTCGTATATGTGCATAAATTCAAAACGATTGTTTAATGACACATTTATCCACAAATCAGTGGAGTTATATTCTTTTAAATTTTTATCGGAACTAACTTGGTTGAGATTTTTTTAAAAACGCGGAAATTACTTATCCCGAGGAGGAGCATAGTACGTGTTAATAATCGGTCAGACAGCCTTGAACAGTGTTATAAAATAAGGCTGAGGCATTAATATTGAAGAGGCCGTCGCCCGCACCCCCTGCCAGCGCCATCACGATTCCAATTTTACGGCCAAGCTGTAATTCAGGTAGCATTAGCTGCCCCCTTTCATAGTCTAACGCTTTCAATAACCTTAGGACTTCGGTCAATAGCCGTAAAATTTAAGTAGTAATAATTTAATCCATCAGTTGATCAGTAAAGGTTGTCACAGATCTGGAAAAGTGGATGCAATCCCGGGTACACGTGTGTTTGGATGGGGCTAAAAGGCTGGGACCGAAAACGGGATGATATCGGGAAAGGAGAGAGAAATATCCGAATGAGAGACAAAGATAACCTACTTACATTGGGAGGATTAAGTTAGAAGAATTTATAAGAATAATCAAAGAATAAATTGAACAGCAATATTTACATAACTAAGAATAAATCCAAAACAATCTTTCTCTGAAATTATCTTCAGGACTATCATCTAGAATAATAATTAGGTTATAAAAAAAAAAAAAAAAGGTCGTCTTGGGAAGAAGACCAGTGAGGCGACATGTATGTACATCAGTCCAGCAGCCATCAGTATAGATTGAAATCGAAAAATGCGTTTTTCTTTCGATATTCACGTTTGTATCGACGATATCATATACGAATATGTAACATACCAACATTTTTTGGCATAGATGAATTAAAAAATACTATTAAACTTATTCGATTTCAAAGTAAAATATTATTAAAAAATATTTACTTAAAAATGATCATAATTCATATATATATACCTACTATTGTGTCGGCCTACTGTACCACATCCAGTTACTTTTAAGAATCTGTCGTGATTTTAAACAGTGATTTTGGTACTTACTGATAAGCTTACAGGTTCTTTGTAGGTTATCTACTCCTTCTTTACATGTTATCTAAGCTTAGAAATCATATTACATAAATGTAGTATTCAAAAGTTAATATAGTAATGAAAAGTATTTAAAATCACTGCAATCACTACTAAAAGTAACTTTTTTTGACTACTATATTTATAAAATTTGGATTCTAACTATCTGTTAGAAAAATTGTATTTGTAATTAATACTTTTAGGCTTGTAAAGCATAAATGAAAATAAGCAGAATATATTTCAGCAAGCAATATTTATTAATAAAAAGGTTAATATTACAAAAAGCAATGGTAATTGTGAAGTTTAGGGGCCTCCTCACCAATTTGTTTCTGGTGGTTCTATAACATATTTATATTTTATATTTATTTCGCATTATGGGCATACGTGCTATGCGTTTCCGCTCGCTGCGTTACCAGTGGTGGCTAAAGGGGTGGGCTTGGGAGGGGGGGGGGGGGCTTAGCCCCTCCAGAATGAAAATTCCCAATATTATTCCATTAAGTTAGACAAATAAATTGTTTAGGCAAATTATTAGTAATACGTTCTAAGTAATGTATGTTCTTAGTTTATCAAATACTTCCTTAATGTTTTCCCGGTGCCTGGTGATAAAAATTTAATTCTATGCTCCCAGGCACGGCGGTAAGCCCATACTAAATTAGCCCCCCAGAAATGTTTGTCTAGCCCCAACAGAAATAATTGTCTAGAACCGCCTATGCTAGCTACGCTCGGTATAATAACGGTTCTATAACATATTTATATTTTATATTTATTTCGCATTATGGGCATACGTACTACGCGTTTCCGCTCGCTCAAGAACATATCAAAACTCTAGTTAATCCAACTCGCTAAAATTAATAGAATTCTATTAATTTTTGCGAGTTGGATTGACCTGAGTGTTGAAGGTTACTTAACTACCAGCAACAACCAATAGAATTGTCCATAGGATTAAGCCAATGGAAAAGGTAATGAGGCTGGCGCTATTTGACCATAAGGTTGGCACGCCCAAAAAAAAAAAAAAAAAAAAAAAAGCTAATGAGAAATGAGCATGCCATGAATCACTGCTATAATCACTACAGATACTTCACAAGTAACTGGATGTGATCTTCGCAAACAGACCCGAATCTACATTTGGATTAAGATTGGGGAAAAAAGTCTGTCGATTTTCTTATAAATTCAACCCTTCTGAAGAAAAACAAGATCAAACCTAAAACAACATCCGTATTAGCAAACAAAAGGGCCGATTTTTTTTTTTATTGAATAAAGAAACATTTGTGAAATTCGGTGGCACAAATTAAGGAGAAAACATGTTTGAAAACAAGCTTTGAAGAAGAAGATATACACAATTGGTTTGATTTAGCGTCGCCACATTTATCACTGTAAAAGAGCCACCGCCACCTCGACATCACAACTAGCGGCGAGGGCGGCAACTACAAAGAATTCCTACCTCTTTAGTATCTTTATGGTGATTAGGCTGCTGTGGAGTGATAAATCACAGGCAAGAAGGAAGGATTACAATATCAAAGAGCAATGCTAATGAGTCGGCCCTAATGATATTTCCAATAACCTAACATGATATTTTGGATAATTTACGAATTGCATCAATATGTGTATAAATTTGAAGCTTTCATTTATATTTTAATTAGTTATTTCTTATGCTTTCCATCTTTGGCGAATAGCATTAAATTCATCTCTTTTGTTATTATGTAGGCGCTGCCACGCCAACAAATTATTTAACACAGACAATAAATTGATTCAGGTGAGCCTTCATATCTACCCTGGATACACAGGGTGTCCCGCATAGAGATGTCATAACTTTAGGTTTTCAAGCCTCGAGAAACACCAATTCAAGAGACAAGAAGAAAAGGAGTAGAGTTAAACCGGCTAAGACTAGGTCACACGAATCTCACTCAATCCTTCCTAAAGTCAAAGAATGCACCTCCAGTGCGCGGTCGTGCAATGTGCAACTCACAGTGAAACATATTTTGACGAATTGCAGGGCTTATGAACATGTAAAAGAACAACATCAACTACCAGACTCTATTCATGAAATATTATCCGACGACCCCAAACAAATAGCAAGACTGGGGCTTGACCATTATCGTGTTCGTAATGGGTCATTCACGCTAAAGCACTTGTATTGGTTAATAATAATAATAAAAAAAAAAATCAAATAAATTTTTTTTAATACAACGAGGTACCTTTTTAAAGCTTATTAAATAAAGCAAAGGCGCAGGAAAACCTCTAAGTTTATAATAGCTGATTAAGAAAAGAGTGAATAATTTAAGCTCTTAATTTACATGACAATATTTCTATAACGGGTGTATCTAATTGGAAATTTAATATAAATTCTAAAAATTTGGTCATTATTTACGTTACGTTATTCAGAAATCCCGAAAATACAATTTTTTCTTAAAAAAAAGAAATATTTTTGAATATAGACAAAAGTTTGAGTGGCTCTAGTACATGTAGATATAGAACACTCATTTCTGCGTCACTTAACCACAACTAAGTTGCAGAATAAGCCCCTAAAGTTATGACATCTGAATACGGGACACCCTGTATATAAATTTGGACCACGGATATATTCGTGACATAAGTAGTCTGAAACGTTGGATATTTCCCATCATTACCTCCGGATTGCGTCATAAGGTCGACATCATAAGCGGGTTTCCTCCCTCCTATAGGGAGAAGGAGCAAATGCGCTTACAGTGTTACAAAAAACATCTGGCATTGCGTATATTAGTATAGAAACAAACTCAATGGTCTACAAACTTGAAAATGAAAAATTATTAGGTATATTACAAAATGAAGAGTTTTGGACTTGTTGAACAGTTTCTTATATATCTCAAAAACGGGGTGGACATTTTATTAAATGGAAGATCAGGGTTGTAAATTCGTCATTTCAGTCGGAGAAAACAATTCTTACAATTTCGGTTGGTTCCATTGAAGGCGGAATATTAAATGATTTTCTTAAAGGCTTTCCAAATCACTCCAGGGTTAATTATTATATTGAAACAAACTAAGAATACACATTTTCAGCTTGTCCGGTTAATAGAACTGATTAGATCCCAACTTGTAATGATTTTCTTCGTTCTTTCATACGCGGGGGAGGCAACCCGCATTTGTGTTCGACCCGATGCTTTGTTAATCATATCGTCGGATATCATCAATATTAAAATTATTATAACAGTATAACCAATAATTAATGAGATGAAAAATATCTTACGTACTTGAAGCAATAAAATCCATTGTTCTTCCCCCCTTGGAAGACGCATCCATTGAAGGGAGTACAAAAAAAAGGATGGGATGAAAAACATGGGAAGGGGAGAGAGTAAGGTTTCTAGAATCGAAGCTAATGATAATTTCTCTACGGGAGGCCGATTGGTTATTATGGAAATGAAAGACTTATTGGGCTCCGTGGTGATTTACCGATCACAATAACCAATCGTAACAACGAACGAATAAGTAATATCATTGGATTATCTGCCAAACCTGTTGTTTTTTTGTTTTTTTTCCATCAACGAACGAATAAACTATGAATGAATGGCGAATCTTAAATAACTCTTGTGAATGATATCCTATAGCGTGTTTCCTCAATGTGCCTATTTAAGGGGGGCTGCAGCCCCCCGAAATCGGTAAAAATGTGTTATAAAAACCTTAAAAATAAATTAAATAAGATCACATAAAATATTTTTTTTGTTGTTGTATAGTGTTTTGAATGGCTAACTATTCCAAGTTCTAGATTGTTAGTATTCCATACCCCCCAAATACTCTCAGCCCCCCCAAGGTGTCTACTACTTTTGTGAAAGCCAATTTCAGGACTTTTTCGTGACATTTTAGCACTTTCCTCCGAAGGAAAGTAGCTATTGAGGTTGCACTCATGACGGAATTTTTGGAAAATATCTTCGAATCTTTATCGATCCTACCTACTAGACACCGAAAATGACCCCCGTTCAAATTTATATATATATATATATATATATATATATATATATATATATATATATATATATGCATATATAGTTATATATGTGTCCGTTAACACGATACAGGCCAGAGTTTTTGTTTTTACGCCATGAAACTTGGAATTTAGTATTCTTCCATCAAACGATTGACGGAGTTCGTTAACCAACAAAGTCGGTCCATGTGGAGGGGGGTTTACTCCGGAGCCAAAGTAGATATTTGCCATTACCAGCCATAATATTTGTTATATTTTAACGAAACTCGGTATTTGAAGAGAAAAATTTGTTATGAAAATAAACTAAATCGGTTGATTAGAAGGGAAGGTTTACTCCGGACAGAAATGACTAATTTCCTTATACCGGTCGTAATTTCTGTTGTATTGTTACGAAACTCTTTATACGTCCTGGGTATCTAATAAGAAAGAAGTGATATGAAAATTAACTAAATCGGTCAATCGGAAGGGGGGGGGGTCCTTTTTACTATGTTTGAATTGAATTCTTCCGCCAAACATAGGTTCGCGAAACTCATCAAGATCAATAGATCAAAATGTCAAGCTTTGTGTATTTAGTACGTAGTGTAGTACCCCGCATACACAAAACTCTAAAAGGAAATTAATTAGAAAATTAATAATTGGAACAGCTGCTCGTAAAAAATGCAAAAGAGTAGAACAATTTATGTTTTTATTTATTTTATTTATCTATATAGGTTATTTACAACAAATTATTCAGTAATGCAGTCTACACTACCCAAATTCTGAGGAAAGTGCTTAGTTATGCAGCTCCTGCGTGAAGGAGAATAATTTCACTTAAAAATAAAAAGCCTTAACTATTAGCTTAAAATTATTTGTAACCTTACACAGATTACCGTAATATCTAAAGACTACAACTTACAAAACTGTACAAAATTTACATTGTATGTTAAAGAGGATAGTCACGTTAATTTAAAAAGTGAAGAAATTATAAAACTAAAAATTTTAAAATGACTATGGAATTAGCAGCCTGTTAAACAATATTGAACAATGGTAGCAGAATTCGAAATTTCTAATAATATTACTAACTAAATATTTATTTTCAATGTACATAATTTAGTAAATTAATGTGTCCAGAATTTCAACATCTATGTCTGCATATATGTTGTTGTTGTTGTTTGTTTGTTTGTGTTTAAGGGCATAAATGTAAATAGTGGATAATTGATGTGTAAATGCCACAACAAAGAAACTAACAGAGCAAGGGGATAGGAGAGGCAAATGAATTTGCGTCTATACAAAAGCGGCATAAATTACGAATGGGCGGAAGTATCGAGATTTGGTTAGCCTCCGGTAAAACTTAAATTTCGTGACATTGCTTCAAAAGTCATTACTTTTTCGTGTCCTATTTTCAATTTCGTGAGTTTTGTGACTTTTTCGTGCAGTAAATACCCTGCCTCCCAAAATTCTCCCTCCAAAGGGAGGAAACCCGCTTATGAGGTTGACTTCATTAAGCAACCCCAAAAGTGTGGCGATCTCACTAAATGGATTGTTTCCATTGAACTGTTTTTGCTTTAAGCTTTACATCGTAAAAGTAATAAAATGGAATGACAAGAAAATAATTTAGTAAAATACACAGTGAAAATATTGCCGATGAATTTAAATAGCATAAATGATTTCTGTCCTTCTTAAATCTGCAAGAAGACGTTCAGAAAATATCTTCTTGATGGCTTCCTTAACTCGTTAAATTGCTATCTTTACAAGGCTATCAGACTTTATTATGGGGAAAGCAATTTGTTATCGGGACAACCAATGTATTTAAATCATTACTCACACCGTATATTTTTATAGTTATAATAATTCACGGTGATCAAAGTAAAATAATATCTCTCTTTATAGATCTGTGTGTATAGAAGCAGGGGTTCCGAAGCAACCGTAAAATTCTTAACGTCGTAAAAGCGTCCCTAGGCCTTGGACAGTAACGCTTAACCGCGGGACGCTCAGTCCCATCTGCTGCAAGTTCAGACATCGCGTTTATTATAATAATTGGACAGGAAAAAAACCTATAGCTATCAATAGTCCTATAAGTGATTTCCTTAAGCATACATTAATGTCGTAAGAAATTATTTTAGTCAGACTGAAAATGACACTTGAATAGAAGAGAAAACGTCAGAACTTCAGAAAAATCTATATTTCTAACGTTTCGGCATGGTCATTGGCAGCCTTCTTCAGCAATGAACGCCTAGGTTTCGGCATGGTCATTGGCAGCCTTCTTCAGCAATGAACGCCTAGGTTTCGGCATGGTCATTGGCAGCCTTCTTCAGCAATGAACGCCTAGGTTTCGGCATGGTCATTGGCAGCCTTCTTCAGCAATGAACGCCTAGGTTTCGGCACGGTCATTGGCAACCTTCTTCAGCAATGAACGCCTAGGTTTCGGCATGGTCATTGGCAGCCTTCTTCAGCAATGAACGCCTAGGTTTCGGCATGGTCATTGGCAGCTTTCTTCAGCAATGAACGCCTAGGTTTCGGCATGGTCATTGGCAGCTTTCTTCAGCAATGAACGCCTAGGTTTCGGCATGGTCATTGGCAGCCTTCTTCAGCAATGAACGCCTAGGTTTCGGCATACTCATTGGCAGCCTTCTTCAGCAATGAACGCCTAGGTTTCGGCATACTCATTGGCAACCTTCTTCAGCAATGAACGCCTAGATGATAGAGGAAAACCGCTATAATTTGTAGGTGACCTTGGATAAGTGCAGGCACCTAAAACTTATCGTGGTCTTCCTGCATCACCTAGGTGTTTCTTGCTGAAGAAGGCTGCCAATGAGCATGTCCGAAAAAATATTTTTTTCTAAAAATCTGACGTTTTCTCTGTCTTTCCGAACCATTCCTTGACTTTTTATTACCTCGACGGCTAACTGTCTTCATCTCATTATGAATACCATTAAGTTCGATAAAACGGATCCTGATTGTAGTCCCGTCTGTCATGTAGATATTGCGACTGTACAGCATCTCTCTTTCCCTAACGAGAGGTAATACTACATTGTATTTTTTTTTTTTTTTTTTTTTTTTTATGGTTTTAAATGCTTCCTTAACTAATCAATGATGATATCCAAGAGTGTTTATATGCCGGAACAGTTTTTAAATGTGCCAAAAATTCGATTTTTCAACTAAAGTCCCGATATATTTCAAAATTAAAAAACAATTTGTTTTATCTTCACTACAAGAAATTATGAAAAAAAAAAAAAAATGAACTTTTCGGTAGATTAACCTTTAAAGTCCATTTTCCCAAAACTATGTTTTAAATCGGGCGATACACTAGAGCTTTCCATTTTTCCATTCATTGAATTATTACGATATTATGAGAATTGTTTACCATTTTCGAAAAAAGTAATATGGCTTAAAAACCCTAGGTACTTAACTAGATTTAACCTTATTCTCTCAAAGTAATTTTTTTTTTTTTTTTTTTGTTATAGATTAAAGATTGCCACCTGCAGACGATCGCCCATGAAAAAAGGGAGTTTCTGTTCCTCATACAGAGCTCCGCCATTTTGTTTTCGAAGAATTAAAACTTTTTTTATTTTATTTTTTTTTATTTTTTTGGTTACTTTCACATCCCATTTAAAACTTATGACAAAGAATTGAAAAATATTGATTTATTTGTTATCCATAAATTGAAAAAAATGACTTTGATTTTGGCCTCCTGGGGTCATGTTCTGGGCAATGTGAGCGTTCCAAGTCATTTGTAAATTATTATTCCTAGGTAAGGGGTATGAATATTATTCTAAGTTTATTATCCACCGTTCACCTATAATTAATAAATAAATACAAAAAAAAAAAAAAAAAAAAATTATCCACCGTTATGAGCCAGGATTTCGGTAAAGGTTGTGTAATTATCCTTCTGGTCTTCGTTATCACATATTTTAGTGTAACATAATGTAGTCCTGTTTGTTTTGTCTTGTAATCATGCTTGCGAATGCTTCATCTCAAATGCCTTGTCCTAAGGTAAGTAACAGGGAAAGAGTCAGGAATCATCGAATGAAGTTAGATGAAGGACAAACTAGCAATTATATTTTCCCCGGTCTAAGACCCATGTAACAATAGAGACATCTCAAACGATTTTAATGATCCCTACAATCGTGAAGATACGTTACTGTAAATTTATCACTTGTCCTTGACTTGCCCGGGCGTCACGTGAAATATAAACCCATAAATCACAAAGAGCATCCTTTCCAAACGAGAAGAATATAAGAAAAACAATAGTGAATAATTTCTCTACTCGATACATCATTAATGATTCCATTGTATTGAGCATCGTGTGAAGAATACGATATCAGAAAACCAATATCAACAAAGTCCACATTTCAAACCGCGCCCTCTCACAGGCTGCTTTGATAGGATCAAGTGGATCCGACTACCCTCCTCTTTTTATTACTGTGATTCTTTATCTTTCATCTTCAGTGTGATACATAATAGTAGATAGATAATAGGGTTTCTGGCGCAGTCTTCAAAATTCCCTATTTCCCCGAAAAAACCTGATCGTCGATTTTTGTAGGATTTTTCATTTTTATCTCAAACATCTAATTTTTTTAAAAAATATACATTTTCTAACATATTTCTTTTAAACCTAACAAATAAAAAAAAAATACATATTTTTAACATATTTCTTTAAAACGATACAAAAATTGGGATCACCCACAAAAAGTAAAAATATTATATAATTAATTTAATTATTATTTCCATTTGTTATACACGTTTAATCATCAATATCACTTTCAGATTTCTTAGATTTAGATCTATTTTCATTTTTATTTTCTCGGAAGTCAATAATATGAATTTTCTTCCCATCATTTAATTCTTTTAAACCGTCATAAACGAATAATAGTTTTTGTGAATTTAATTGTTGAATATCTTTTTTATTTAATTTGTCATTAAATCTATCTGGTAGAAAAACTTGAAATTTATCTTCCTCATCTTTTAACGTAACAACTATACGTTTTCCAAATTTTGTAATAATTTCTTTAAATTCTTTAATTGAATAAGATTGACCACATTCCAATTCTGTTAGTTTCTTTATTGGAGTATTTTGACATTGACCAACTCGTTGGATCTTTTTTAATACTTCCATTTATTAGAAATGAAATTTTTAAATCCTGCAAAATATTTCAATTCAATTCTATACTCTTTACATGTTAAAGAAGTAAGATATATTCTTACTTCTTTAACATTTAAAGATATTAATTTATAAGATTCTTATTTAAAATTTATTTAAATATTTTTATAATGCCCTAATGCTCTAGTATGGATTCCATCTTCTAAAATATAACGTTTATCATCATCTGGTGATAAAGCTTTTTTATTAACTTGAATTGAATATATCTCATGTTTATAACTCCTGATTTGATTCATTGTTCTATAATGAACTCTTTTATTGAATAAACAATCTTTATAATCTTCAAATGATATATTCTTATTTACAACAGATTTCTTTACACCTTTTGATTTCTTACAAATAGATATCTCATTTTTATGAGAATACATTTTAGATCTTAATCCAATAAATTCTGTCATAATAACTCCATTATTTTCATCTTTCATTTTACCTAATACTTTCTTATTTACTCTAGGTATATTGAATCTGTTATCAACAGGAAAATCTGAAGTATCGAACAAATCAATCATTTTTTTCATGTCTTCATAAAAATCGTCTGTTTTAATATTATATATAAGACTGTCTGTATCCATGTACATTAATTTAAGATCATTTCCATATTTCCGTTTCATAGTATTGTAATGAAAATCATACATTAAATGTTTCGATAAATCTAGAATACTCATTCCTACATAAATCGGTTTATTAAATTTAACTTTTGTTTTGTTCATATGAATTGCTGATAGATTTTCATCAAATATTGTTCTTCCTTTAAAATTTGGTTTTGATATTAATTTCTCAACTTTCCCATAATTATTACACAATTTCACATCAATTCGTTTTCTTATATTTTCCATAGTTTTTCCAAACACTGAATTATTCATTAGTTTATAGAAATCTTTTTCAAAATCATTTACAGCTCTAGTTCTCATTTTCGTATTGAGATCAATATATTTTTGTAACCAATTCGATTGTTTAAATTCTAATACCCTATGAACTTTTTTTAGCTTTAATCCCATATCCAAACATTGTTTTAAATTTCTGTAATGAATCACATATTTTTCTTTATCAAATAATGTCGTTAATAATTTTACATGTTTTGAATTACCTGGTATTCCATTTTCTGGAGCTAGAGGTAAATCAGAATGATCATCATGTAACTCTTTTGGATATTCAAGATCAACTTCTAGTATATAACCTTTCTCTGAATCATCATCTAAATGTTCCATTTCTTCTGGTTTTATCCATTTAAATCCTCCATAAGGTAAATATTGACTCATCGCCCAACCATATAAATTATTTGCATCTAAATACATTAAATAACTAGATGGTAGATTTTTATCATATTTTTTCATATATTTATTATTTGCTTTAGAATATCTATTACAACATTGAGATATTCCACCACGAGTTCCTTTTTCCAACATCATAATCACTTAATAATTCCAACTCGATTTCTGTCGTTTTTAACATTGCATCCCAAGATAATCCTGGAGCTGTAAAATACCAAGCTGGATCAAGTTTATAAGTTTTTAAACAGACATCTCTAAAATTTTCAAATATATCAGACAATATTAAAACATCTGATTTAACATATAAATCTGAATACTCTCCTAAATTTCTAATTTCAAATGTTTTCCATACTTTTTTCGCATGTTTATAATCGTTTTCAGAAATATCACAATCATTCAATTTACTATAAAATTCTTCGATTGAAGGTAATTTTGACTCTTCAAACTTTTCTTCTGAATCCATGTAATCATAAGGATACACACCTTTTCTCGTAATTAAATCTAATTTTTCATCTTTATAATATTTACTGGTTTCTCTAAACATAGATTTCAAGAATTTATATTTTTCTAACTTTTTACCTTTCATTTCTTCAGGAATTTTTCTTAAGTTCGTAGATAATGAATCTAAACTCGAAGCCATAAATCTGAATGAATCAACAAATCTAATTTCTAATTTATCAACTTTCTGTGTGAATGAAATATATTTTTCTTCAGTATTTGGAATTACCTCAATATTTTCTTTAAATTTCCCCATCGCTTTAACAAATAGATGTGCATCATATCCAGATAAATTATGAATGAATACTGGAACAAAGGAAGGATTTTTATAATTCAAATTACAAATTTCATGAGCCGGACCTCGATATTTTCCAGTTAAATGATCATGATCTCTTACCTTTTTTCCTAATAACCCAATAGGTTTTTCCCCATATTTCTTATAATTATTCCATGTTATTATATCCTTTTCACATATATGACAAATATCAGTTTCCTGAAAATGTTTTTCTTCTTCAAAAGTCATCTCCAACGGTTTAATTTCTTCATAAATCTTTTGAATATTTTTAACTTCCTCATGAATCATTTCTACAAATTTATCAGTACAATCAGATCCTCTATATACTACAGGTTGTTTGTAATCATAATTTTGATATTTTATATAATAACAAAAACTATTTGGTTCATGTTTTTGATATTTCATAGTATAAGAACCTGATGAATCAGGTTGACAATTATCAATTTTTTTAGTTAAACATTCAAAATCTGCATATATTACGAAAGGAACTCTTAACGATCTGTTATAATTTTTGAAATTTAAATATTCACCTTTTTTCGGCATTTCAATTTTTACCGCCGTTTTAGTTTTACAATCAAGTTCATGATTTTCTAATTTTTCAGCTGAATAATAATATCTTAAACATCTTTCACATGGATAAATTTTTACTTTCATATTTGTTAGTTGTGTTTTGATCAATCGAGAAAGAGCTTTAATCCAACAGTAATGATCATTTTCATTATCTTTAATATAAAATAAATTTACATGTTTATCTAATTTGTGTTTTGTAATTCTTAAAGGATGAACAGATTCTTCATACCCATATAAATTTATAGATATATCGTTTTGTTTTTCAAATTTACTAATATCTTTAAAGGAAACTGGGAAGTTGATTCCATCAAAATTTAATTCATCTTTATACATTTCATATTTTGTAACTCTTTGAGGATCGTTGTCTACTGGATGTAATGCTGATAGAACTGACCACATAAAACATTTATTATCATTATTTTTTACATTAATAATTGCTTTTTTAGATTTTATTTTTTCTGGTAAATCGATATATGAAGAACCTCTCAATGGATTATATTTATTGATTCGAAGTTCTAAATAATCAATACTTACAAACTCCCATCCTGAATCCTTTCTTTGAAAATCACTCATTTCGTGTATCAGTTTCTCAATAGCACCATCATAAAATGTATTTAGATCTGAAGATTGTAATATGATTTCATTTTTAGTTTTAAATGAAATTTGTTCTGTAATATAGCGTCGACCACCCCACCATTTATATTCTCCTTCTGGTTTTCTATAGGTAAGGAAAAATTTAAGATTAACTTTCAAGTCCATCGTTCTTAAATTTTCAGTTATTTTATTGATTACTACATTCCTTTTGTCTTCTAAAAATTCTCTCGGAAAAAATACTATTTCTTCTTTGGAAATTTCAAATCCTTCTATAAATTGTTTCGGAACATTTAATCTTCCCGTATTCCTAATTATATAAGTTTTTAACCGTGATTCATAAGCTGTTTCAATTTCTTGTATTTCTTGTTCATCATTAATTTTTACATTCTTATGAGTCAAAGATTCAATATGTTTCTCTTTATACGATTTTTTATAATATTTATTACAATCATCACATTTGATTTGTTTTTCCCTAGGAGGTTTAGGTTTTGAAAATAAACTTGGATGGAAATTGAATTCATTTATTGATGTTTTTTTGGATTGATTTATCGATTTTTTAATGGATTCATTTATTAATCTCTTTCGGTTTTTCTTTCTTTTTTCATCATTAGTGATCAACTTAATAAGATCAGATTTATTCTTTAATTTTGAAAATCCTTTAATATTACGTGATCTACAATAATCTTGTAATTGTTTCATCGTCCATAATTCAAAGTTTTTATCAGGTTTTGGTCTAGAAAACAAACTAGAATCAAAATTGAATTCATTTATAAATTTCTTTTTCTCTATTTCATCAATAATATGATTTATAAGATCATCTTTCTTATTATATTTAAAATATCCTTTAATATTGTGAGATTTACAGTAATCTCGAAGGTTTTTGAGAGTTTGACTTCTCAGTTGGTTCTCCATTTATTAGAAATGAACTTTTTAAATCCTGCAAATTTTTCCATCCTAGAAATTAATACATTTTTTTAAACTGATTCAAAATATATCCTCTAAATTGGTTTTTCTTTTCAATTATCTCAAATGGTTTCATCTCTAAAAATTCATTCCACAATTCTTCATTTCTCTTAGATTTTCTTATTCGAACATTATGTTTAATTTCTAATAGATCTGCAATTTTTGCGATAAAAAATTTATATGGTAGGGCTTTTCGTTTATAATTTTCATTAAAAACTTCAAACACTTCTTCAATTTTAATTCTATCTTCGGGTTCATCTATTAACTGTAATAAATGTTCATGAAAATATCTCTGTCTATATTTAAAATTGTTATGAGGATTTCTTGTTGGCGGATAACAACTATAACAACGATTATCTAATACCGATTGCTTACAACAGATCTGACAAAATTCGAAAGGTTCTAATTCCTCCATTTATTAGGAACGAACTTTTTTAGATCTTACAAAATTTTACATCATCATTTGTTTTAAAATATACTCTCTAATAGATTAATTTATATTCAAAGTCATTCCATATTTTCACCATTCTCTTAGTTTCCTTAATTTCAATATTATTTCCTACTTTTAAATAATCTGCAATCTTTTTGACTAAATATTTATAAGGTACATATTTACCTCTATAATTATTAATAAAAGTTTCAAATATTTTTTCAATTTCAACCTTAACATTAACATTTTCTATTAAATTATTCAATTTTTTACGAAATCTATTTATTCTATACGATTTACGATTATATTTACCTATTTTGATGTCTATTACACAATTATAACAATTATTATTTAATACACTATACCTTCCACATATACTACACATTTCCATTTCTCCATGATCCAAATTTTCATCTATAAAGTTTCCTTCTGTATCCGAATTTTTAAAATCGTCTCCATAAACTGAAGTTAATTCAAATTCGTCTTCGTAATCTGGAGGTAATTTAAATTTTTCCATAGATTCTTTTTCTTCTAATAACTTAATTAAAAGAGATTTCTTCATATTGTAATAATTTTTTATTTTATACTGACTTCCTAAACGTCTTAATTCACCTATATTTTTATTACTTAATTTTTCCTTACTTTCAGATTTTTCTAATATTAAATTGATTAATGCTTGTTTTCTCAATTTAGAAAAACCTCGATAATTCTTTTCTTTACAGATTTTTTGTAAATCTTCAACTGTCTTATTTTTCAGGTCTTCCATTTATTTAGAAATAATTTTTATCAATATAAAATTTATCATCGAAATATTTTGTTAAATATCTTTTCAAACTCAAATATTCTCATTTTAAACCTCTGATTATTGATTAAATTAAAATTAATTCTACATTCATAAGGTATTTCATAAATAGTTACAAGATCATTAAATCTTACCTTCTTCATTTATAGTTTTAAAAAAGTTAAAGGTGACAGAATCGGTCACGTTAAGAGGTAATGAGAAATCTACTGAAATATATCAAATTCTGAATGTATCAAACCCATTCCTAAATGTCTTTTAATTTTCATTGCATTCGTTGTCAAATATGCCGCAGTTCTTTCTCCTATATCAGCATCACTCGAAATAACTCTTTCCCATGCTTTATTTTCTAAAATTTTGTCTGCGATATGTCTATCTGATACTTCTTTATGATCTCTATAAGATATATCATGTTCTTTTGCAGCTTCATCTAATTTATTAATTGGTTTATCACCTCTTTCCAATCTTTCATTTAATTTAGTACCTGGACCTAAATAGTTATAACCCGGATAATGTAATTCGAATGGTAATCCACTTAATATTTTATTAAACAATCCAGATCCTATAGTTTCATCCTTAATTATTTTATGTGGAAAAGCATTCACTAATCTTATTAAATATTCAGTTCCTTTTCGATCATCAATATGTTTTTCTAAAAGATTTGTTAAAAATCTGATAATACCGACTTTTTCATTATGAAAATTATTATCTCCAGCCAATTCTGAAGCATATATCAAATTCAATCTTGAAATCAATTCATTCAAATTTTGTATATACATAACAGAATGTTCATTATAATTAACTATTCCTTTTCCGGTAACCGGAATGGTCTTTAATTCTTCGTATATAGGTTTTAATAAATTTTTATATTTTTTTGATTGTGGAGCTTTTGGTCTATTTGTTGATGAGTTATTTTTGTTATATAAAACCTCACTATTAATTAAAATTTCTTTATAGGTATTAAATTCTTCTGGTGAATATAATTTTTCACCTTTATTATCAAATAAGTTTTCATAATTTTGTGTTAAGAGAACCCATAATCCTTTTGTTCCAATATATTTTTTTCCATCAATAATTAAATCATTTCCATATATATCAACTTTATTCTTTCCGATTTTAAAAAATAATTTTTTTTCATCGTAAGTAATTCCATAATGTTTATCAGTTAGTTTTGGTAAATATGTTGCTCCAAGAGGACCAATTATTTGACCGATAACAGATGATGAAATATTCAATGGAGTATCTGATTCATTTAAACTGTCTTCACTTAAATCCGACTCGTCTTCTGAAACTTTTTCCATTGGAACAAATGTAACTTTCTTTTTCTCTTTTGAAAAAGGTGTACTTTTTGCAAGTGGTGTATCTTTATCGTATAATTCTCGTTCAAAAGATGTTTCTTCTTCTGAAGGTGGAATTTCCATATCTGCTATGTTTCTTGTAAACGGTACAAGATCTGTAATTAATGTTTTATTTTGTTCTAACACATTTTTTATACTCTTGTCGACTTGAGAAATCTTTTCATTAAAAGTATTATCAAGTTTATTGATTGCACTCGTTATCGGTAAATATTCTTTACCTTTTAAATCTTCTTCAAGTATTCTTTGTTTTCTGGCATGTTCAAATTTTTTAATTAATCTATCTCTTATCTTAATAGTTTGTTTTGGATCCATTTATTATATTAAAAAGTTCAGAACGGTTTAACTAGATTTAACTATGTTTAACATTTCGTTAAGTTTATTTGTCATGAATCAGACTTAAATATATAATATTATTAACATTTTCATTATTTAATAATTCATGTCTTTCATTCCTAATAGTTACATTTATTTTTTGAATTTTATGAATATCGTTTCTAATTGGAACATAAACAATTTCTAAGGGTTTTTCTGAAATCTTTGATTCAAAAGGAACATTCGGGAAAAAACTATATACTAATTGTAAGTTCTTTCTTTATTAAGTTATCGATTTCTTTTAAACTCCAAAATCCTTTTTCAATTTTAATATGTTTTCTTGATTTATTAATATCGAATGAAATGAATGAATCTTTTTGTATGTTAGGAATGTTATTATCCGAATAAAAACCAACAAGACCTATTTTATAATTTATATTTTCGTCTAGAAATATTGGATGTGCTAATTTCAAAGTCAACTCAGAAGTTTTACCAGTTATTTTTAACAATTTCATCTTATATAAATGACTCTATTTATAATGGAAAAAAAGTATCGTATAAAAATTTACCACGAAGATAAAAATAAGACTAACAATAAACCTTTTCCATTACCATTAAGATGTATAATTATCGGTAGTAGTGGTTCTGGAAAAACAACTTTATTAACAAATTTTATTTATGGAGATTGGTTAGATTATTCTAAATTATATGTATGTAGTAAATCTTTAGATCAAGATATTTATCAAGAAATGATTGAGTTGTTTAGTGATATTGGAAATAAAATAGGAGAGAATGTAGGGTGTTTTTATAATGATATTGAAGAAATGGAAAATGTAGATACTTGTGAACCAAATAGTTTAGTTATCTTTGATGATATTATATTTGAAAATCATGAAAAAATTAATGAATATTTTGTTAGAGGTAGACATAAAAATATTTCTTGTATTTATTTAAGTCAATGTTATAGTAAAGTTGATAGAAAGTTTATTAGAAATAATGTTAATTTTATTTGTTCTTTTAAACAATCTCTTCATTACACTGAAATGATATATAAAGATTTTGCTGGAAGTGATTTTTCATCCTTTGATAGCTTTAAAAAAATTTGTAATGATTGTTGGGAGGATGATTATGGTTTTCTATCGATAAATACATATAATAAATTAAACAATGGAAAGTATATCCATAAACTAGAGAAATTTATCTATTTTTAAGACTAGATTTTATCCTATAATAAATGGTACTTATATATTGTGTAAAGTGTAAAAAACAAACAGAAAGTAAGAATTATCATGAAGAAACTTCTAAAAATGGAAAACTCATGGGTAAAGGAATTTGTGAAATTTGTGGAAGTAAAAAGAATACTTTTTTAGGTCAAAAAATGAAAAAGAAATGAGTGTAAAAGAAGGAATAATTGAAGAAATTCATAAACCGGTTAGAAGAAATTTTGAAAGAACAAAAATTATAACTCGAGGAATAAATGACCTGTGGCAATCTGATTTAGTTGAGATGAATACTGGAAGTTTAAAAGGAATATCAAAAATTAATAAAGGATTTAAATATATTTTAACTGTAATAGATACATTTTCTAAAGTTTCTTGGGCAATTCCTGTTAAAGATAAAACTGGTAAATTAGTGACTGAAGCATTAAAAAGTATATTGAACGATAAAAATAAACCAAAGAATTTACAAACGGATAACGGAAAAGAATTTTATAATAAAGAATTTCAGAATTTAATGAAAGAATATAATATCAATCATTATTCTAGTTATAGTGAAATAAAATCTGCTATAGTAGAAAGATTTAATAGAACTTTAAAAGAAAAAATGTGGAAAGAATTTTCTAAGAGAGGATCATATAAATGGATAGATATTTTAGATGACTTAATTAAAGAATATAATAATTCCTATCATAGAACTATAAAAATGAAACCTATAGAAGTTAATAAGAAAAAATGAAGAAGAAGTATTAATGAATATTTGTAATGATAACAATGTTAAAAATGAAAAACCGAAATTTAAATTAAACGATTATGTAAGGATAAGTAAATATAAAGGAATATTTGAAAAAGGATATACACCTAATTGGTCTACAGAGGTATTTAAAATAAGTAAAATAATACATTCAGTTCCTATTACTTATAAATTAATAGATTTGAAGGAAGAAGAAATCGAAGGTAGATTTTATAAAGAAGAATTAATGAAAACCAAATATCTACATGATTATCTTGTTGAAAAGGTTTTAAAAAGAAAAGGAGATAAAGTTTATGTCAAATGGTTAGGTTTTGATAATTCACATAATACTTGGATAAATAAAAAAAATGTTGTGAATTAAATTTCTTTTTCACTGTGTAATTCCTCTATTTTTATAATTAGATATTCCTCACTAAATTCTTCATTATTTATTCTAAAATAATTACCATGAAATTCTAAATCATTTTTTAATTTTTCTTTTATTCTAGAATATAAATTAACACTATTTGGATCATAGAATTTTATTATCTCCTCACAATCTTGATGCTCTAAAACTATTTTATCAACAGCTCTTTTTAAATATACTTTTTGACATCTTATAACATAATAACTATATTCACATTCATAGTCGTTTAACTTAAATAATAGGAAAAAATGTCTTAATTTTTCATCTTTAGTTTTAGGTACAACATCAGATTTGATATTTGTTATTTTATTATTTAAATTTTCAATTTTTTCATCTTTCTTTTTTATAATTTTATCTTTACCGTATAATTCTTCTTTCAATTTATATTCTCCTGTTTTTCTAATTGTTTTAATAACATCATAAACCCAATCCTGAAATTTTTCAGCTAAAGACATTTTTGATTTCATAATTAAAGAATACAAACCTAATTCATTAATAAAAACAGTATGTGGTTGCATATTGAAAGGGGGTCGGGAATCACGACCCCCTTCTTTTTGAATAACTTCATAATTTTTTTTATATTTTTCATTTACAAATCTCCAAATTGTATCTTTAGGATTTTTATATTCTAATAATTCAGCAATATCTCTAGCTTTAAACCAAGGATCGTTATTTTCATCTAAAATCATAAATATTTCTTTATTATTATAGTTAAGTTTGTTGTTCAGAATATTTAGAATCCCCTCCATTTATTAGAAACGAACATTTTTAAATCCTGCAAAAATTTCAAGGGGTAACGATTCGTTACTCCCTTAACTTTTTATCAACCTGCAAAAATTTCCAGTAGAAAGAATTTATATTCTTTTTTATTCATTATAAATTAAAGAAAATGAGTGAGTATAAACCTTTTAAAATTTCACTAACGGAAGGTCAAAAATCTAAAATTATTGGTGCTGTAAAAAAGAAAACTGATGTTACAATCGATACAAAAAAAGGAAATAATTCAATTTTGTTAACTCAAAGACAGATCGATAAGATTAACAGAAATGCTAAAGGCGGAAAGGGAACTAGAATTAAATTAACATATAAACAATTAAGAGAAAATGAAAAAGATGGTGGAATACTTCCTTTAATTTTTGCAGGATTAGGAGCTTTAGCTGCTTTAGCGAGTGGAGCAAGTTCTATTGCAAACTCGGTTATCGATAAAAGATGTAAAGATAAACTAATAGAAGAACAAACAAGACATAATAAAGAAATGGAAAAGAAACAGGGAGGAAAACTTGTAACAGTTAAAAAAAAAAATAACTCCTTTATCTAATTTTGATATCGAGAATATCGTTAAGAAGTTAAACATAAAACATTTTAGAGGAGTTTTTATGAAAGATGAACTTCCGAAACATCCTAGAAATATTGAGTGTGGAATTGTAAACATTGATAATTCTTTCGGAAATGGTACTCACTGGGTTTCTTATTATAAAAATGGAAATAAAAAATATTATTTTAATTCATATGGAAACTTACATCCATCAAAGGAATTAGTTATATATTTGGGAAAAGATAATTTAATATATAATGAAGACAGACTTCAAGAAATTAATGATCCACCTATTTGTGGACATTTATGTTTGTTAGTTCTTAAAATGTTTTCGGATGGAATATCTTTCGATGAAATTTTAAATGTAATAAATAGACAGAAATGGAAACTAATTCAACAGCTATTTTAAAATTTGATGTTTTTGGAAGTCAAATTGTTTTTACAGAATATAATACTGTTGATAAAACGAGATTGAAAAGTGATATTGTAAATGAACTTTCAAATTCTTTTAGAACAGAATTCTCAACATTCCAAACAAAATTAAAAGATGAATTAAATAATAAATTAAAGAATGAATTAAAAGTAAAAGTTGATGAAATTATCGGTTCATTGTTTACATTTACTAAAAGTTATATTGGTTTTAATAAAAAAAGACTTGTCAGTGTTTCAGAAGGAAGAGATAATAATGATGTAGTTATTATGAAACAAGTGAAAACGATGATAGAGAAGGCAATTAATGAAAATAAAAGAGATAAAAGAACAACTGATACAAAAGAATTTGAAGAGATCATCGATGAGAAATTATTTGAATATACAACTAAAGAAGATTTAGATGAAAAGATGAAAAAACTCACTCAGGATTTAATTAGTGATGTTATACCAGTACAAGTTGATAGTGATATAAAGAACAAAATGGAAGAATATTTGACAGAAACAGAGTTAGAAAAACATCTTCAAACATTTTCTGACACTTTATATAATAGTTATTACCCACAAGTAGAACAAATATTTAAAGATTTAAACAATAAAATAGAAGAACTGGAAAAAAAGATAATGAAAAGAAGAAGAGTAAAAACATCACCGAATGAAAAAATTGATACGGAAGAAGAGTCTAAAACATCACTAAATGAAAAAATTGATACGGAAGAAGAGTCTAAAACATCACTAAATGAAAAAATTGATACAGAAGTAGAAATATTAAAAAAGAATTATTTTTTTTTTCTTAATAAATGGAGACAACACAAAATAATGATTGGGATGAAATATCTTCATTTCCTGGTTTAACAACAGAATTTTTAATTGTATTTCAGAATAAATTAAATTGGAAACTTGTTTCACAATACCATCCGTTTAAATTAGAAGAATTAGGAATGTTTTCAAATAAAATAGATTGGAAAATCATTTCGAGATATCAGAAAATCGATGAACAAAAGATCGAGTTTTATTACTCATTATTTGATTGGAACATTATGTCTTTTTATCAAAAGTTTTCTCCAGATACTTTAATAAAATATAAACATTTGGTTAATTGGATAATAATTTTCGAAAGTACTGATATATCAAATGAATTTAAACAAGAACATTATGAAGAATTTTCTAAATATTATAAAAATAGATTTAATGTTGATACTGTACCTTCATTAATAAATTATGTTTTTTAAATTTTCAAACCCCGTCTCTGAGACGGGGTCTAATAATTATAAACTAGTTTTTAAATTATAAAGATTTTTTATCTTAATAAATGGAGATGTATTCAAAATATAATCCTAATATAGAAAAACAACAATTTAAACATTTTTTCCCATCGAATAATACCGAATTGAATTTTAATAAAGAAAATCAGAGAATAGAATTCTTAATCGATGTTGGTGATAATTTTTTAAGTTCCCATTTTCAGTTTGTTATTTCAGGTTCTTTCAATGCTAAAGATGGTGAACACTATGGTATGAATTCGGGAACTAAATTAATAGATAATTTTATTCCTTTCTTATTTCGAAGTATAGAAGTAAAAAAACATAACAAATTAATTGATAGAATTGAAGATCCAGGTATTATAAGTACTGTAAAACATACGATATCAGTGTCTCAAGATGAAACTTTGTCTAAAATGAATGGTGCAGTGAAATGTGATCATAAATATGGAAAATTTAATTATTGTGGAACCTTAAACGATTTAGGATTAGGATATTTTGGAGGTATAAACATACCAATATACAAAGGAGGATTTTTAATAACATTTCTTAGAAACACTGATGATGACGGGATTTTTCTATCACTTCAAGCAGATGGAAAGTCTTATGCACCTACAGGTAAAATTACAATAACTGATTTTTATTTACGTGTTCCTATCATAGAGTATTCAACACCTTCAAAAATTGAATTAATTAATGAGATGGACAAGTTTGGTGGAACACAAGAATTTGTATTTAAAACTTGGGAGTGTATTGAAAAAACTGGTATTACGGGATCAAATTTAAGTTTTGATATAACTAATATTTATAGGAACATTGATAAACCGAAATTCATAATTGTAGGATTCCAAACATCGAGAAGAAATGATCAAAAGAAAGATCCTTCTAAATTTGACCATGTTGGTGTTAGAAATATTCGTGTTAAAATTAATGAAACATATTACCCGGAAGAATTGATTAATTTAGATATTAAAGAGAACAATTATTCATTATTATATGATATGTACAGAGATTATAATAGGGCTTATAAATGGGATGGAAATATGCTTTATAGTCCAGAGGATTTCATAAAAAATAGACCTTTATATGTAATAGATGTTAGAAAAGGACCAATTAATATTTCAAATAGTAAAAATAATATTATTCTGAATGTTGATTTTCATAATGTAGTTCCTGGTGGTACAAATATATATGTGATTATTGTATCAGAGAAAAGGCTAAAATACGATTTTATTAAAAATGATCTAATAGAAGTATAGAATGAAAATTTCTTCGGAAATAAAAAAGATATTCAACAATTAAATTCACAAAAACTATTATTCGTTTATGACGGTTTAAAAGAATTAAATGATGGGAAGAAAATTCATATTATTGACTTCCGAGAAAATAAAAATGAAAATAGATCTAAATCTAAGAAATCTGAAAGTGATATTGATGATTAAACGTGTATAACAAATGGAAATAATAATTAAATTAATTATATAATATTTTTACTTTTTGGGGGTGATCCCAATTTTTGTATCGTTTTAAAGAAATATGTTAAAAATATGTATTTTTTTTTTATTTGTTAGGTTTTAAAGAAATATGTTAGAAAATGTATATTTTTTAAAAAAATTAGATGTTTGAGATAAAAATGAAAAATCCTACAAAAATCGACGATCAGGTTTTTTCGGGGAAATAGGGAATTTTGAAGACTGCGCCAGAAACCCTATTATCTATCTACTCATAATTGAGTTATAGTTAACTATAAATAAGTCAGTTAATGTTCAATGAAAGCAATACCTTCGAAGTTTTAAGCACTTATTTCTCCGATTGAAATCTCACAATCGAAAATTCCT
The DNA here is from genome assembly GCA_946811695.1 of Gonocerus acuteangulatus. Lineage (NCBI taxonomy): Eukaryota > Metazoa > Arthropoda > Insecta > Hemiptera > Coreidae > Gonocerus > Gonocerus acuteangulatus. The sequence goes on from OX328127.1 coordinate 30,289,772, forward strand.
TTAGAACCTTTGTTTTAGATAATTTAGTAAACTTTTGAATGGCCACCTTTCACTTAACACGTTTTTACAACCGTTTTCAAGATATTAAAGAAAATATACAATATATATATATATATATATATATATATATATATATATATATATATATATATATATAGATCCATGACTTTTTTTTTTTTTTCTAATACTTCCTTAACTACAAACAAAGCCAAAATTTATACCACTGACCGAGAATTCAGCCAGATGGTTAACAACGCAAAAGACAATTTAAAGCTAAAATCACCAGAAATTTACAGTATACTATGCTCTTGTGGAAAAGAGTACATCGAGAAACCCCGAAGATTGGTATCCACAAAAAATCGGAGAACATATAAAGACTGTAAAAAACGGTAATACTGAAAAATCAGCGGTGGCGGAACATTTCTACAACACAAACCATGCAATCCAATTTGATAAGGCCAAGATAGAAAACCACAGAATTATTAGAGAAGCAATAGAAATAGTGAAACAACCGGAGAATTACAACAAAGAATATGGTTATATGCTAAGTAAATTGTGGTACCCGGTCATTAAACCTTTATTTATTATATTATTTTATTTTAAGTGCTTCGTATTTTCAACGATAAGCACACCGAAGGAAGTCTTCAAAGAAATCAGGAAGTTATTGTAAATTGTAATATTTGAATACCGAAATCATTTATTTCAAATTAAGTTGTTACTATAAGAATTAAAATTAGTAAAAGAAATTTTAACTGTAAACTATTCTGGGTATGAACTTATTCATGGGATAAGAATGTAGTTACATTAATCTGCCTTTGGGACCTGCACAGACCTAGACAGACAAGAAGGATAGAAGATGGACCAATCAATTTTCCGGATCAAGCAAGGGAAAAAGAGGCCAATCAGAATCATGGGAGAGAAAACTACGCCCACGGAACCGCCCAAAAACTGGTACTTATACAGGGTGTGCTAGACAACATCCTCATTCTCGGACATAACGCTGAGGAAGCCAGCAGTATGACTGGAGAAAAGTTTGTGAAAAAACTGAAGACACGGTCAAAAAACCAGAAGACCATAATGTTTCTAATGACTCGAACCGTGGAAGCCTACGAGTTAAATTTAAAAAACACAGTTATTTTCGTAATCTATGTGTTCTGAAACGTGATATTTTCTAGTCGGCACTTCTGAAATGCAACATAAAGCCAACCTCACAAGCGGGTTTTCCTAAGAGGAAGGAACAAAACGCACTAAAAAATTATTTTAGCCGGCCTCGACCCTGTCCTCCCTTGTCCAAAAACATTTTTTTTTTTTTTTAAGCGAATTGATTTCTAAACTGCCCCAACAAATTACACCCTTGACACCCCCAATCGTTAAGTGTTTATAGTTAACAGCATCGGTCTTGCCACTGGTTCGTTTAAAAGACAATTTCGTCCTCAATTTACATTTTTATTAATTTAATATAGATAACCTTACCTAAATTATAGGGCACGCCCATTTTTAAGGCGGCTTTTTCATTATTAAAAAGGTGTCTCCAGGAATATTATTTTTTAAGGAAAATCAATGGCTGTCCTAAATAGATATCATGGATTCCATTTTACCTTATTCATCAAAAAAATTAATAACCAAGAGGCTCTGTTTGGCAGTCATTTTAATTATTGGCTTGTTGAGAATTAACATACTAGTTAACTCTCAAATGACTGATAAAAAATTGACTCGATTAAAAAACCTTTCACGTGTTTCGGACCTCACGTTTCAGCCTCCTTCAAAGTACGAAAGTGTTTATTACATGTTGCGAGTCCAGTTTTTCAGCATTTAACGACAATTTAACAAGTCGACGTCTCTTTCGTGAAAAGTAATGGCCTTTATAATTTAAAACAAATTGTAGAATTACGTCTCAAATATGGAACGTACTTTCCTTTATTACATTGTCATTATACTTTTATTATTATTATTTATTAATGTACCAAACATACTTGCAGCGATTTTCTAGTTCATAAATTTCATATATTTAAGCGAAACCACTAATGATTAATTATAAAAGATAAATGAGGGCCACCCCAGAAGTTCAGGGTGTTTAAGAGACATTTTTGAAAAAAAAAATTAGTTAGGTACAGGAATGAGTTGTGATCACCGCAATCTTGTAGGTGGTAAAGGGATCCAAGATATTTTCCTGACAGTTGCTGCCCCCTAGCTTATGTTATCTTGAGTATTGTCACTTTTGTAATATTAAAAAAAAAATCAGTCCCTTAACAGGCCACGAGGGCCCTGAGGGGCAGACACTGTAGAGGAATCTGATTCTTGACCATACGGCACACTAGGGCGATAGTGTGGTCAGTACTATGATCCGGCCGCCTGATTTTCCCCAGAGTTGGGCATCAATCAATTAATTTTTCAATCGTATGACCAAACAATTAACTTTTTAATCGTGATTGAATCAATCGCGATTAAATCAATTGCGATTGATTTAATCGCGATTTATTTTTTAATCGCCAAATACAATTAATTTAATCGCGAATAATTTCTTTAATTGCCATTTGCGATTAATTTCATCGCGATTAAACATTTTAATTGCAATTGATTTAATTGCAAATGTGCAATTGATTTAATTGCAAATGTGCAATTGATTTAATCGCGATTGATTAATTGCAATTAAATTCATTTTGATTTTTTGTAAAACAGTATTTTGATAAAAATTACCGCGGAAATTCAACATCCCAAACTACGTATGATCTACTCTGGTCCACTTCCGGTCGGCTCTGGACAACATCCAATGGCATTCCGGTCCACTCCTGGTCCACTTCCGTTTTACTCTAGTTAAAATTTTCTCACGACTGGGTACCCAGGCCCGCTTCCAGTCAGTTCAGATCCACCAGTGTTCACTTCCGGGTCTCTAAGGGCTCGCTTCCGGCACTTACTGTGTGCAGATTTTAGTGCTATTTTTTACCTTTTTTTTTTTTACGTATATCCGGAAATTAAAACGTTAACTGCGGTGCATGTCCCCGGGGCTTGCACCGCGTATAACTTTAGGTAAAACTGCAGTTAAGTGTCCTCATAACCGATTTCTTTCAAATTTGGTACAATAACGTATTTTGATGCACTAAATACGAATCCGTTAAAAAAAAAAGTTCGCATACTTAAAGGTAGGTAAAACTGCAGTTAAGTGTACTCATAACCGATTTCTTTCAAATTTGGTACAATAACGTATTTTGATGCACTAAATTCGAATCCGTTAAAAAAAAAAGTTCGCATACTTAAAGTTAGGTAAAACTGCAGTTAAGTGTACTCATAACCGATTTCGTTCAAATGTTGTACAATAACGTATTTTGATGCACTAAATACGAATCCGTTAAAAAAAAAGTTCGCATACTTAAAGTTAGGTAAAACTGCAGTTAAGTGTACTCATAACCGATTTCTTTCAAATTTGGTACAATAACGTATTTTGATGCACTAAATACGAATCCGTTAAAAAAAAGTTCGCAGACTTAAAGTTAGGTAAAACTGCAGTTAAGTGTACTCATAACCGATTTCTTTCAAATTTGGTACAATAACGTATTTTGATGCACTAAATACGAATCCGTTAAAAAAAATGTTCGCTTTCAACTAGGAAAGAAGTTATTTAGCACTAACGTTCATTGTTAGTAAGGTTCTAAAAGTAGGCGTAAACAGCGTATTTGTAACATTGGGAAACAGAGAACTCTCATTTGAAATGTTCATAAAACATTTGTTCAAAAATATTGTCAATTTTAAGGGTATCCCCTCCCGTCGTCACCTGTCACTTATAGGCATACATACTAAGCGTGTTTCCGCTCGCTACGCTCGTTCAAGAAGGTATCAAAACCCTAGTCAATCCAACTCGCTAAAATAAATAAAGTTCTATTAATTTTAGCGAGTTGGATTGGCTAGGATTTTGATATCTTCTTGAGCGAGCGTAGCGAGAGCAAACGCATAGCACTTATGCCTAAAAGTCGTCCTAGACATTCTTCTTATCTTCCTAGACATCCTTTTAGCGCGGTTCCTCCCTCCCCCATAGGGAGGAACCCCGCTTATAGGGTTGATACAATGAAACAATCCGGAAGTGCCGACTAGAAAATTTCGCGTTTCAGAACCCCTAGAGACCGAAAATAACGGTGGTTAAAATTTGTATATATATATATATATATATGTATATATTTATATATATATATATATATATATATATATATATATATATATATATATATATATATATTTGTCTGTTCGCTCATTTATGGCTTCCCTGATGGTCCGATTTTGATGAAATTTGGTACAAAAATCCGGCGTCCAATTTGAAAGGTCAAGTTCGTTAACCAGCAGAATCCGCCCACTGGAAGATGGCGTTTGGGGCGAAATTCGCGCAAAAAAAATCGTAACGCTTACGTTTTTGAGTTCATAAGCTTCTAAGTACTCGTTTTATAGGCTTCTTGGGCTAGGAAAACGAATGAAACCATTTTCAAGGCGATAGCTTTAACCGTTTTCGAGAAAATTGGAAAATAGTTTTTGAATACCGCTTTTGGTTTGGGTACTTAGAATCATGGGATTCAGTTGAAACATTTTCTGCATGTTCTACATTCATCAAAACTAATATGTTGAAATTTTGGTTACGTTTGGAGTTAAGGAAGGGTTAGAATAAAATATTTTATTAACAGACAAAACGTTTTGGTAACTTTGTATACTTTCCTTAATATCTCGAAAAAGGTTGTGAATCTTGGTAAACGGAAGAATACCATTAGAAAGCTTACGAAATGCTTTACAAAAAAGATTCTGATGAAAGTTTTGATTAGACGATGTCAATCGGAGAAATAAGAGCTTAAAACTTTAAAGTAATTGATTTCGCTTATTCGAACTGTTCTTTTTGTCTGTTTTTATTCCTTGTTATTTTTTAATTGCTTATAGTTGGATAATGTATTTGATAATAAATCAGGTTAAGAAAAACAATTTAATCTTAGAGATATGGACTATATGGAGATATAACTTTTCAACTGCCTAGCGGGGTCCTTCCTATGGCGGGTTGGCCTATCCAGGTAAGATCGTAAATAAGACCTTTCTTGAAAGTAAAGATGGAACTGTCAACTTTGGTCCTCCTCTGCCTCCCGGCACTTTAAATGCTGACGAAGGCTACCAATGAGTAGCTGAAACGTCCTAAATATAGATTTTTTCACAAAACTCGTATTGAGGTTTCTTTAGCCGAATCCCAACCATTCCATCTTTACTTATCACCTCGACGGCTAACTATCTAATCTTCATGTTTTCAAGAAATGTGGACCCAAAATAATAACAGCTTCTATTTTAATCATTATAAATGAGTCTAGAGATAAGAACGGAACCGCGCTAAGATGATGCAGTTCCTGCGAGTCGGACTTTTTTAGCTTTCTTCTTCTTCTTGAGATGCGATGTTCGGTGGATACAAATCCCCAGTCGCACAGAAAAATGCCTTTAAGCGCTCTTCATATTTATGAGCTCGTTTGAATAATAAATTCGTGCAACTTCAGTGCTATTTTTTTTTATAAAATAAGAGTATGTTGACAATTAAAGTTCAGCAGGCGCGGATTAGAACGAACTAATAATTATAAAGGCATTAGCTAATTATTTAGGGATTTCTGTTACAGAATACTTTTCGTGAAAGAAACAAGATGTGAAGAGTGTTTCATTATTTTAAAAAAATGGTTGAGAATAAATAACTGCTAGTGAATTTAAATAATTCATGGTGAATTTCAATTAAACTTCTTTATTACGAACTTTTCCATACCCGCGCATGCGCATGTTGACAAAGTTAGTTGTTTACATAAGCTATCATATCCCCCATAACAGTGAACGTTAGTGCTTAATAACTTCTTTCCTAGATGAAAGCGAACTTTTTTTTAACGGATTTGTATTTAGTGCATTAAAATACGTTATTGTACAAAATTTGAAAGAAATCGGTTATGAGTACACTTAAGTGCAGTTTTACCTAACTTTAAGTATGCGAACTTTTTTTTTAACGGATTCGTATTTAGTGCATCAAAATACGTTATTGTACAAAATTTGAAAGAAATCGGTTAGGAGGACGCTAAACTGCAGTTTTACCTAACTTTAAGTATGGCTAAACAGCAGCCGCACTTGACATTTTAATTGCAGAATAAATTGTTAATTGCGAACTGCGCAATTACAATTGATTAATCGTTAATTGCGAAATCCGCGATTAACAATTGATTAATCATAATTGCGGATTCACACAGTAACGATTGATTAATTGTGATCGCGAAATCCACTATTACGATTAATATTTAATTGTTAATCGCGAACTCGGCGATTAACAATTGATTAATCGTAATTGCGAGTTGATGCGATTGAATTTTTAATTGTCAATCGTCAATCGCCTCTGCGATTAACGTTTGCCCAACTCTGATTTTCCCCTTGCTGCTTCGACTGCAGCATATGTTCGACATATGTTCGTAATATTAAGTCCAGAAGCAAATTAAGGGATCTATGTGCGGATTCTCCAATGTTTTTGCATATTAAGCATTGACTGGATGATGTACCTATTATATATCATCGATAGTAAACAGCTAAGGACCTGAGGATTCGTCTAGTATGATCGGAACTGTAAGAATCTAGTTTTAGCGCGGTTCCTCCCTCCCCCATAGGGAGGAACCCCGCTTATAGGGTTGATACAATGAAACAATCCGGAAGTGCCGACTAGAAAATTTCGCGTTTCAGAACCCCTAGAGACCGAAAATAACGGTGGTTCAAATTTGTATATATATATATATATATATATATATATATATATATATATATGTATATATTTATTTATATATATATATATATATATATATATATATATCAGAGTTGGGCATTATTCAATAATTTTTTTATTCAATGATCATTCAAATTAATTTTTATTGAATAATAATTTATTCATTCATTACGTTATTCATACACTGAATAATTTTTTATTCTATGAATAACAGGGTTGGATCATTATTCAATAAATTTTTATTGAATAAGAATTCATTCATTTATTCAGTTATTCATTGACTGATTTTTTTTTTTTTTATGTGTGTATATATATATATAAATCACGCGTCTGTTTGTTCTTTATACAAAACCAGACCGTTTGACCGATTTTGGCCAAACTCGGCTCACTGGTAGGTCATGATCCACGAATTGTCGTGGGCTATTTCAAAAATGTCTACCAGCTGTCTGTCTGTATGTTTTCTCCTTATAAAAATCCACACCATTCGTCCGATTTTGACCAAACTCGGTACACAGGTATTTCTTGATAGGGGAATTGTCATAGGCTAAGTCAAAAACGTCTGCCAGCTGCCTGTCTGTATGTTTGTTACTTATACAAATCCACACCGTTTGACCGATTTTGACCAAACTCGGCACACAGATAGATCATGATGTGGGTAGTGTCGTAGGCTATTTAAGAAACGTCTACCAGCTGTCTGTCTGTGTGTTTATCTCTTGTACAATTCCACATCGTTTGACCGTTTTTGACTAAACTAAGGACACAGGTAGGTATTGATCGAGGGAATGTCTTAGGCTACGTCAAAATGGTGTACGTAAAACGAAAGTGTAAGTATGTGTGTAGTACTGCAGACATCTGGTCTGCAAAGCGCAGACGTTTTTTTTCTTGGCGTGACTGCTCGCTGGATAGACAACAATTTTTAAAGGCAGTCAGCAGCCCTGGCTTGCCGCCCATTTCGAAATTCCCATTCATTTGATAGAATATCATTTATGTTGAGTGATATCCACGCGGAATTGAAACATGACGAAATTTTTGGATTTTTTAAATAAAAAGTTTTAGAAGAGGTAAATACACTAATGGAGGGGACACCTACAGCTCGCCTATCTAAAGTTAATGATTTTTTTTTTATTTTGGAAATGTCGGACCGTAACAAGCGACGATTCTCTTACGAAAGCAGAAGTCCAAGTTTGCAATTTTTTGAAAATCAAGAAGAAGAGTATGTTAAATCATTTTAAATATCTGCGCCAGTTGAAAGACTGTTTTCATTCGCAAGCAAGACAAACACTCCCAAAGCACATGAGCTCAGTGATGAACATTTTGAAAAGTGAGTAACCTTGAAAGCTTATTTGAATAATTAGTTCTCGTGTGATAGTAAAACATAATCAGGCATTATAATTTTTTTTTAAATAATGGTTATTATAAGCCTGTCATTAACATTTAATTTTCATGGGAGCAACGTTACAAATCAAGTAAGTAATATTAAAATCTAATAACACCAATCTGTAACTGTTCGGGTTTACAGTTGCGAACCTGTGACCTCCGAACTGTGAGTCCTAGACAATTTTTACGTTGCCTGTAACACCCCCGGATCACGACCTACATGTGCGCCAAGTTTGGTCAAAATCGGTCAAACGGTGTGGATATGAATAAGGAACAACCAGGCAAACAAACAGATGGTACACTTTTTTGACCTAGCCTATGACACTCCCCCTATCAAAACCTACCTATGTGTCAAGCTTGATCGAAATCGGTCAAACGGTGTGGATTTATATAAGGAGCAAACATTCAGACAGACAGCTGATAGACGTTTTTGACCTAACCTATGCACAATCCCCCTATCAAGACCTACCTATGTTCCGAGTTTGGTCAAAATCGGTCAAAAGGTGTGAATTTGTATAAGGAACAGTCATACAGACATACAACTGGTAGACGTTTTTGACCGAGCCTATGACAATCCCCCTATCAAGAAATACCTGTGTGCCAAGTTTGATCAAAATCGGTCAAACGGTGTGGATTTGTATAAATAACAAACGTTCATACAGACAGCTGGTAGATTTTTTTGACTTAGCCTATGATACTCCCCGTATCGAGACCTGCCAGTGTGCCAAAATTGGTCAAAATCGGTCAAACGGTGTAGATTTGTATACGGAACAAACATACAGATAAACAGCTGGTGGACGTTTTAATATTAGCCTACGACACTCCCTGGATAAGACCTACCTTTGTTCCAAGTTTGGTCAAAATCAGTCAAACGGTGTGGATCTGTAGAAGGAATAAACATACAGACAGACGATTTTGATTTAGCCTACGAGACTTCCCGTATGAAGACCTACCCCCCTTATTCCAAGTTTGGTAAAAATCGGTCAAACGGTGTGGATTTGTACAAGGAACAAACAGACAGACACGTGATTTATATATATATAAATATATATATATATATATATATATATATATATATATATATATATATAAACAATGTCACTCTTATATATAGTTTTCATTTCATTTCTTCAGAAAGAAAAAATTTGATGTACTTAACGAAAAATTTCAATCAAATAAATCATTTTTATTCAATAAAAATTTTCATTCAAATAAATCATTTTTATTCAATAAAAATTTTCATTCAATAAATTATTTTTATTCAATAAAAATTTTCATTCAATAAATCATTGTTATTCAATAATGAATAAAAATAAAAATTTACGTTATTCATTGATTCACTGAATAATGAATGAAAAATTATTCATTATTCAGAATGAAATATCAAATTTATTCATTATTCATTATTCATTATTCTGAATGATTTTTGCCCAACACTGATATATATATATATATATATATATATATATATATATATATATATATATATATATATATATATATTTGTCTGTTCGCTCATTTCTGGCTTCCCTGATGGTCCGATTTTGATGAAATTTGGTACAAAAATCTGTCGTCCAATTTGAAAGGTCAAGTTCGTTAACCAGCAAAATCCGCCCACTGGAAGATGGCGTTTGGGGCGAAATTCGCGCAGAAAAAATCGTAACGCTTACGTTTTTGAGTTCATAAGCAGTTCATACTCTTTTTATAGGCTTATTGGGCTAGAAAAACGAATGAAACCATTTTCAAGGCGATAGCTTTAACCGTTGTCGAGAAAATTGGAAAAATAGTTTTTGAATTCCGTTTTTGGTTTGGGTACTTAGAATCACGGGATTCAGTTGAAACATTATCTGCATGTTCTACTTTCATTAAAACTAATATGTTGAAAGTTATGTTACGTTTGGAGTTAAGGAAGGGTTAGAATAAAATATTTTATAAACAGACATGAAAAGTTTTGGTAACTTTGTATACTTTCCTTAATATCTCGAAAAAGGTTGAGAATCTTGGGGAACGGAAGATGACCATTAGAAAGCTCACTAAATGTTCTATAAAAATGGTTCTGATGAAAGTTTTGATTAGGCGATGTCAATCGGAGAAATAAGTGCATAAAACTTTAAAGTAATTGATTTCGCTTATTCGAACTGTTATTTTTGTCTGTTTTTTATTCCTTGTTATTTTTAAATTGCTTATAGTCAGATAATGTATTTGACAATAAAACAGATTAAGTAAAATAAGAAGATCAATTTATTGTTAGAAATGTAGCGTTCAAAGAGAGAGATCCCAAGGCTTTCCAAATGCCTCTGAGCGGAGGCCTTTCTGCCCGACTTATGGTATAGCTGACCCATACAGGTAAGATTGTAAATCAGGACCTTTCAAGACTGGTTTGTTTGAGATTTCATTTGGATAGCTGTTTCGCTATTGATCTAAACAAAGTAATAACTGTTTCTATTCTATGCCTTCATAAACACTAGAGATAAGAACGGAACCGCGCTAAGATGACGCCGTTCCTGCGAATCGGACTTTTTATTACTATTACCACATATGTTCAACTTCGATTCCATTTTCCTCAAAACATTGAGTTAGTTGTCTAGACCCCTGGACCTCTGGGGTTTCCATAAAATCACTCCCGCAACAAGCTACGAGTGATCATAGGGCCCGGATACTGGAGAGCTACCTGATTCCATAACCATAAGGCAAATGAGAGAAATGATATGATCAGTACCGCCCTTTGAAGGTATCCGTGAAGGTCTGTACAGTTAATCTATTGGTTTTATCATTCTACTTCGATGGACTGTACAGTTCCACTCTGGCCTCAAGAATGTCCCATACACGGTAGGGAAAATCTTAAGTTTTCGACTGTGCAGTCTAAATCTGGATATATTCCTCATCGTGTTTGGGTACCCTTAGGTCATATAGGTGCGTTAAATCGCCAAAGAAGCGAAAAACCTTTCCAATAAATAAAATTTGCTTGTTTAATGACGCTTGTATGCTCCTCAAAAGTCTAATAGTACGAGACCTTATTATTTCGAATCTTGAAATAAGATTTTGTCTCAATAAGATGTCTGGAATTCCAGGTGGCTCTGTCAAACTAGTTCTCTGAATACCGTAGACCTGTCAGGCATTGATTCTACCCGGCTTCAAGGAATGTCCAACGTGATTTATGTTTACCATTAATGTTATCAAAGTTCCTTAACAATGTTATCAGCGCCTATAAAACTCACGCCTCTTGTTCAATCATTCATCTAATTAAGATTTGTGACTGAAGCCCATCCGGCTGTGGGCGTTACGCGCGTGGTTAGAAAGCCCCCCAAAAAATCCCCGTGATGTGACTTGTCATTAATTATGTAAATACCGATAAGAAGAGATGTCGCAGTCCCCGCGATATTTACCGCTCATTGTGTAGGCCTTAATAACCCGCCTTATCTACATGGGTGATAATCACTATGGAAACTCAGCCACCTGTGGGGTCCAAGCTCACCATTAGCGGCGAACATGCGTCCTGAATCCTAATTGAGATTTGACTTTTATTTGCCCCGTAGGACCGCCCATGCGTTATGATTCGACGCGGCAGTTTATGAGAGCGGAGATAATGAAGAGAGTAAACAAACGCTCGTGCGCCATGATGGCCTTTATACGCCTCATTTAGTACTCCATTTCAATTTGCTGTTATAGCACTGCTCCGAATAGGTGGCATTTCTTGAGCCTTATAATGAATATTATTATAGTTCTAACATTTGTAAGCTATACAGATATTTGTAACTGCAAGTTTCCGTTATATTTATTGCAAACATCAGTTATAATAAACATTTTCTTGTTTTGTTAGAAAACAGAGCAGTGAGGATGTATTGATTAAGCAGTATGTTTAATATTGATGCATAAAAACCTTTTTTGTAGAAAATTTAGTAAGCCTTCAAAAGATTAACGTCCAGTTACTACAATTTCCCAACCGTCTTCGAGATATTAAGGAAAATATACGAAGTTCCCAAAGCTATGCATGTCTATTAATAAAATATTTTATTCTAATCCTTCCTTGACTCCAAACGTAACCAAAATTTAAACATCTGTATTTTTATGAATTTCAAAGTTGCTGTAAATATTTTAACTGAATCCCATAATTCTATGTACCCAAACCAAAAACTTGATTCAACTACTATTTTTCCACTTTTCTGGAAAACGTTTAAAGCTGTCGCCTTAAAAATGGCTTCATTCGTTTTCCTAGGCCAATATACGTGCAAGCATATGATTTTGCATATGCTTGCACGTATGCAAGCACGTGGCAAGCATATGAGTTCGTGCAAGCATATGATTTTGCTGGTTAACGAACGACCTTTCAAATTTGACGAAAGATTTTTGTACCAAATTTCATCAAATTTGAACCACCGTTTTTTTTTTCTGTTCTCTGGGGGTTCTGAAACGCAAAATTTTCTAGTCGGCACTTCCGGATTGCGTCATGAGGTCAACCTTATAAGTGGGGCTCCTCCCTATGGACGGGTGGAGGAACCTCGTTAAAAACTAGAGATTTTACACTTTATCTTATTATGTGCAAGATAACTATTTTATGTTTTGCCCAGACAAGTTGCTTTCGAATTTATTTGGTTGGACTTCTAAGCAGTATAGTGAAGATTCCTTCAGGCCACTTAAGTCCTACAGGAAAAGAAGGCATCCCGTTTCCCTTCAGATGGCAACACTCCTTCGACGCGGATCTCCGAGATTAGCACATTGTCCAATTCCTCGGCGGTCCTATCTCGCTAGGACTCTGTTATAAATCTGCGTCGAGAGGAAGAGCCCAGGTGTCCATATTGTATGGTAATACCTCCTCAGGGATAATTGTGACAAGGGTAAAAAGGTGCGCGCGGGTGGTATGTGCATAATCCGGCAGACACGTGTTAACAAGCTTTCACGCCTTCGTTCGACGCCGGCAAAAAAAAAAACACAGCCACTGTCCGTCTTGGTCGTTTTTCCGCGACGCCTCTCATGTCCTCGGCGAAGACAAGCATAGTTTGTTTTTTTTATTTTCGAATGTTTACATCTACTCCAAATTTATCAGTTTTTTACTGTTTAAATTTACCTTGACATCTTGTGAAACAAGAATTTCAACTATAAAAAAATAGCCTAAACAATGTATTATAAAGAAAACCTACTTGCTAAAGCTGCACCGTCTTGGCTTATTTCCATATAATGCTTTTAGTAAAAACGTTTAATATGTTCTCATCAACGGGACGAAATCAACTTCTAAAACTTCAAGCGTCGTTTTCAGCATCTGCGATAGTTTTCTTTGCACCTTACAAACTTCTGGGCTTCTGGGCGTCGGGCTATCTATGTGTTGCCACCCTTATATAATGCCATTGGCACTTGGTGTTCACCAATCCAAGTACTGGCCTAGACCGACGTTGCTTATCTTCGGTGTTCTACGGTCGCCGGTGTATACATATGGCTCTGACCGTAGTCCCGACCACTGTAAGGGTTAAGGTAGTAGTCAACTACGGGTTAATATAGTAGTTTAAACGTAATTTACACCCTAAAGTAATAGCAGAAAATTTAGTTGGCTTTCGAATGATCACTATCCACTTACCACGATTTCGCAACCGTTTTCGAGATATGTAACATAATATACGGAATGTCCAAAACTCTAAACTTGTTAAAGATCATTTTGCCTAAACGTAACCAAACTTTTGTAGAAGTAATCTTATTTCGGAGGAATTTCAAACGTTTAGAAACATTTCGACGCGTCTTGTGAAGTGCATGAAACCAAGATCCTAGTTTTTTCCCCCCGAAAACGGTAACAATATCAACAAGTGTTTTTATTCTATGCCCAAGTCATAATTCCTAAGAAAACTGTACCTGAAATCCCATTAACGCGAAACCGAAAGCTATAATATTTGTTTTAAGCTGATTTTAGTCGAAAATTATTCCGATGGGCAGATTTTGCTATTCAAGAAACTTGCGAATACATATACACACCTATGACAAATATATACAGATTTTAACGACTGTTTCTTTCCTAATCTAAAAGTTATGAATCTCTCGCAGGAATGTTTCATCGTCATAAGTGGTTTTTCCTTTTTATATGCTAACTAGAACGACGTTAAAAACGAAAGAGACCTTTCTTTTATGATCAAAAGAATTTTGTAAATAAGTCTTGTCAATTCCCATTTTTCACAGAATGATGTTATTTCTTTTGATTCGTTAACGAGATACGCCACTTTCTCGAACGTTTCCCTGACACAATACATGGTTCATGATTCAGGCGTTTTTTCTCGTATTATCAGACTGGTTGGCGTAAATTTATTCATAGGGAACTGAATGGTTTTTCTATCGGTGTCTTATTATTATTATAGAATGGCTTATCGGTTTGTCCTAATAATAACGAGATTTCATGATTCACATTCTTACGGAGGTATCTTGCCGCGTGCATGTTGTTCGGACAATTTCTCATAATGAAAAATGGTTTCTACACCATTTGCGAGACTGGCTTTTTCAGATGCTATACCGCGAAAAAGAGCGTTATTGCCACTGTTGAAGGCACTAGCCCATTTTGTACTGGGCAACATTTTATTACTGAAAATGAATTTGATGTGTCTTTTTGGGAAGCTTCCAAAATGTTGCTTTTAAATTCCGTATAATACTGAAACAGTAATTCTTTAAAGGCTGCTTATCGAAAAGATTTCCTTAACATTCTTAGGTTAGGTTCACCTTCTACGAAGCCGGTTTGTGCACCCTGCTATCTTTGCATCATAATTAAAGATGGCTTGCTAAGCACTATCAGATACGTTAGAGAGCTTCTGTAGCAAAGATATATGTTGCAACGGCGCTTCCCTCAGGAATCTTAATTGCACTAATCCTGTAAATCTACGAGGTGCATACATCATTCCGTTTGCAACTATTGGCAAGTACACTGTTCGTGGCTTTCACGCTTCTTACGATGATTGTATCTAGTTGTTCAAGTAAATGTATCGGGATCTCAGTCATAGGGACATGTCGGACAGGTTACACATCAGGACAATTTGATTTGTGTCAGGTTTTTAGCAATGTCCTCCGAAGTAAAGTACCTATTGAGGTTGCACACATGACGGAATGTTTGAAAAATGTCTTCAAATCTTTATCTATCATACCAAGTAGACACCGAAAATGACCTCCGTTAAAATTTATATATATACACACACACGATAGCCACCAGAGTTTTTGTTTTTTCGTAAGGAAACTTGGTATATAGCTTTCTCTTAGAAAACGATTGAACGAGTTCGTTAACCACCAAAATTGGTCCACCGGGAGGGGGACGCTTTTATTACTGAAAAAATCAATAGGCGAAAATTTTCAGTTTGTATATTTATTAAGTAGTGTAGTTCCATGCATATATAAAACTCTGGAAGTCACAAAATTAATAATTGAATCACGTTTCTTTTTTTTTTATTTATATAGGTTATTTTAAGTAAATTATTCAGGAATGCAGTCTACACTACCTAAATTCTGTGGAAAGGCCATAGTGATGCAGCTCCTGTGTGACGGACTTTTTTTTAAAAGTCATTACAATTCTCCACTATTTGGGTTATTAGTATGTTGCCAAGTGGCATGATATCTTCCTTATGATATTTTACTTGTCTGGTTTAAATCAAATAAATTGATTTCAAGTGTGCAATCTCAATAGCTGCAAATTAGTGTTAGTAGTAAAAACAAAAGTCCGACTCGCAGGAACTGCATCATCTTAGCGCGGTTCCGTTCTTATCCCTAGTCTAATTTGGAAAGATTAAAATATTTATTTACTGATAAGGCTTCGCAACTTTGGCGAATCGCCTGAAGATTAAAATAGATGCAGTTATTATTTTGGTTCCACCAGTCTTGAATGGTCTTGATTTACGATCTTACCTGGAAGGGTCGGTCAACACTAGAAAGGGTCTATTTATTTCTAACAATAAATTGTTTTGTTATTTTACTAAACCAGTTTTATTGTAAAATACATTATCCAACTATAAGCAATTAAGAAATAACAAGGAATAAAAACAGACAAAAAAACCGTTCGAATAAACGAAATCAATTACTTTAATGTTTTAAGCACTTATTTCTCCGATTGACATCGCCTAATTAAAACTTTCGTCAGAACATTCTTTGTTGAGCATTTAGTAAGCTTTCGAATAGTAACCTTTTGCTTCCCAAGATTTTCAACCGTTTTCGAGATATTAAGAAATTATACGAAGTTCCCAAAACTTTTCATTATTTCTAGCAATAGAAAATTGGTCTCATTTTACCTATCCTGTTTTACACACAAATACATTTTCCTAACATAAGAAATTACAAAAATAAAAATCAATAAAAAACTAAGGGAAAGAGACAAAAATTACAAAAAGAACGACAAACACCCGTTCATAAGAACTAAACAGACGCATTTGAAGTTTTAAGCACTTATTTCTTCGACTGACATCACCTAATCAAAACTTGTTTCAGAATCTTTTCTGTAGAGAATTTAGAAAGCTTTCAAATAGTTTCTATCCACTTATGAAAATTTCCCAACCGTGTTCGAGATATTAATGAAAATATACGAAGTTCCCAAAACTTTTCATGTCTGTTCATAAAATATTTTATTCTAACCCTTCCTTAACTCCAAACGTAACCAAAAGTTTAAGATATTAGTTTTGATCAAATTTGAACATGCAAAAAATGTTTCAACTGAATCCCATGATTTTATGTACCAAAACCAAAAACGTTATTCAGCAACTATGTTCCCAATTTTCTCGAAAACGGTTAAAGCTATCGCCTTAAAAATGGTTCCATTCGTTTTCCTAGGCCAAGAAGCCTACAAAACAAGTACTTACAAGCATATGAAAAATGTAAGCGTTGCGATATTTTTGCGCGAATTTCGCCCCAAACGCCATCTTCCAGTGGGCGGATTTTACTGGTTAACGAACATGACCTTTCAAATTGGACGACGGATTTTTGTACCAAATTTCATCAAAATCGGACCATCAGGGAAGCCAGAAATGAGCTAACAGACAAATATATATATATATATATATATATATATATATACAAATTTGAACCACCGTTATTTTCGGTCTCTAGGGGTTCTGAAACGCGAAATTTTCTAGTCGGCACTTCCAGATTGTTTCATGAGATCAATTTTATAAGCGGGGTTCCTCCCTATGAAGGGAGGGAGGAACCGCGCTAACAATATAAACAGATCTAAGGTCTGCGGTTGCTGGTGAAAGAATGAATGAGAAGGTCTCGTATTGTAATTCTCTGTATGCAGGGTTTGGTTCCAGGTAAAGTCATATACTTTTACTGCCCTTTACCGTTACTCAGAAAGCTCTTTGTGTTTACAAACAAAGGACTCGGTATAGACCACCCGTATTAACCCAAAAGTGATTATATCAAGCTTGATAAACTTCCTGAATTAAATTAAGGAATTTAAGAATGCTTAAAATAGGTTCTTGGTCTAGTCAAAAAATTCAAGGAGAATTTGATCATGAATAGAAAATCTCGGCAAACAGAAGGAAAATAACAATAACAAGGATAGTCAAACTTCGTTTTCAAAGATTGTTAGTTGTAACACAAAAACGGTCACTCATGATTCTAATAAATTAACTGTGAAAGGTGATTACACAAATATTCCTGTTGAGGCTTCAAAGCTTCAATTTAAAAAACATATTAACCCACAGGAATTATAGATTGGCCTAAAAACATAAAATAATTGAAAAAAGGATTTCTTATTATTGAGTCAAACAAAAACGATATAGAGGTTATATCAAAAGAGGATAGAAACTATTTGAAAGCTTACTAAATTCTCTACAAAAATGATTCTAAAACTATTTTTGATTAGGTGATGTCAATCGGAGAAATAAGTGCTTAAAACTTCAAATACGTCTGTTTTGTTCTTATGAACGGCTTTTGTCGTTCTTTTTGTAATTTTTGTCTCTTTCCCTTAGTTTTTTATTCCCAATGTACTTTAAAATGTACAGATGTTAAATAAACGTATTATTTAAAAAAAAAAAAAAAAAAAAAAAAAAAAAAAAAAAAAAAAAAAAAAGTTTTTTATTGATTTTTATTTTTGTAATTTCTTATGTTAGGAAAATGTATTTGTGTGTAAAACAGGATAGGTAAAATGAGACCAATTTTCTATTGCTAGAAATAATGAAAAGTTTTGGGAACTTCGTATAATTTCTTAATATCTCGAAAACGGTTGAAAATCTTGGGAAGCGAAAGGTTACCATTCGAAAGCTTACTAAATGCTCAACAAAGAATGTTCTGACGAAAGTGTTAATTAGGCGATGTCAATCGGAGAAATAAGTGCTTAAAACATTAAAGTAATTGATTTCGTTTATTCGAACGGTTTTTTTGTCTGTTTTTATTCCTTGTTATTTCTTAATTGCTTATAGTTGGATAATGTATTTTACAATAAAACTGGTTTAGTAAAATAACAAAACAATTTATTGTTAGAAATATAGATTTCCTAGATTCCAAGATCTTGTAACTAGCGGGACCCTTTCTAGTGTTACATACAAACTTGAACCACCGTTATTTTCCGTCTGTAGGGGTTCTGAAACGCCAAATTTTCTTGTCGGCACTTCCGGATTGTTTCATTGTATCAACCTTATAAGCGGGGTTCCTCCCTATGGGGGAGGGAGGAACCGCGCTAAAAATGACATTTGTAGCAAAAAAAATAGAGTACCAATTATCTAAATAACAGTTCATTGTCATAAATGCTGAATTGGAAGCGCAGCACTGTCCTAAACACAAAATTACAAACCCTTTAACGACATATACACGACTCTCTAACATTACATTTCAGGGCGGTGAGGACCTAGACGTTTTCTGCCCTTAAACACCCAATCCATCCATCAATAGCTGCATTCCTTCGGAAAGAAGATATTAGAGAGAAATGTTAGATATTTTTGGAGGATTGGTGATTAGGTTAAGATAAAAACGTTAGAATTTCAGATAAATCTATATTTACATCGTTTCGGCGTGCTTTTTGACATCCTTCTTCAGCAGCAAATGTTTAGGGGATGGAGAAAGACTACGGGGTCATTCCATGTCAAATCAACACAATTTTAAGAGATTTTCAGAAGTGATGTCTTAGATTTTCATGATTTTGGGTACGCAGTAATATATCATAGACTAATGAAAAAGTATCAAATTTCAGTTATTTAGCACATATATTTTTGAAGCACAATTATTTTTGAAATTATATGAAAGACCACGATATCTTACGATAATCCGTCTTTCTCCATCCGTGGACATCTAAAAGATATAATCTTTTATGTATCCAAGGATAACTTATCTACGGTCACCTAAAAGTCCATCCCCTAGGAATTTGCTGCTGAAGAGGGATGCTAAGAAGCATGCCAAAACGTTTGAAATATAGATTTTTCTGAGACTCTGTTTTTCACTTAGCCGAATCCTAACCATTCCTTGCCTCTTAGTTTTTCTCAGGTGAGTTTTTGCTGTAAGGATTGTTGGAAAATATTGACCGCTGTAATACAAACAAAACTCATATATTTTCCCCTGATTTTATTATTGTGCAATACTTTCTTTATTGTATAATAACAATATTCTTCACAGTATATGAAGGCTCATGGTCTGAATAATCCAACAAAACAAGAAAGTAATAAATAAAACACTGAACCCACAAACATAATAAGAAAATATCTCATAACTTTTTGCTGGCAATTTAGGAGGAAAACGAAGCAAGATTGTGAAACTCGTTATTTTCCTGATAAGCAGAGATTGTTTAAATTCTTCCACGTTTTCCAAATGAAAATACAACAAGCGTGTGAAGATAGATTATTACAAATGGCTGCAGATTAGACACAAAATGTACATTATTTATTTATCCTTTAGAGGCGGCTAATGAACGATTCGCTCCTTTCAACAGGGATGTAAAATGTACCTATATACAGTGATATATAATAAAAATGTACATTAAAAGGTATCTAAAAATTCCTCATGGAATCCCCCAAAATGCAAGTACCTTCTGAAATAATTCAATAGTTATTTATATGGTTACAAAAAGGAAGCTCTCGTCTTTTCAAAGAGTCAAAGAGCGTAAAAATCGGATTATCTGAAGGCCAATAAATTTGCAAACCCATCTGGAATGGGAAAAATGATAATTTTTTGTTTTCGATGATATTTTCTCCTTTAGGGTTTCTTGGGGTGCAGATTTTAAATCTGCTATTATTTTTTGTGTGGAAAAATGTATAATGCTAGTTAACTTTAAAAGTAAACATATTTTTAAAGTGACTTGACGAAATATAAATTATAGCCTAAAGATTTTATTTTTCCTTAAGATTACTCTAAAAAAAATGAATTAGTGAAATAACAATCTCGATATAATTGTCCAAACTTGAGATATAAAATAAAGCATGTTTAACCTATTTTATTTTATTTCTCAGCTCCTCAAGCCAATTTGACGAAACGCGCGGACGAGTGTTACTATTTTTCGATGTAGAATCAACCGATCGATGACCCCACCACTGTATACTCCCTTTGTATGTTTGCCCTTGAGGCAAATGTGGGTTTAGGCTTGGGGTCTCTCCCTTTGCACGACTGGAAAACTATCTTCCCGGCAAAGCAAGAGCCATCCCCGAAGCCTCTTATGGGTCTATTATCGTGGAATCTATTGCGGCAATGAAATGCCTTGTTAGGATGCTTACAGAGAGAGCCTTGGAGCATAGAGAGAGCAAAGAGCATAGCGAAAAACGATGCTATGCCAACTGACAAGGGGAGTATACAGCGATGGGGTCATCGATCTTGACCATTTTTTTTTCTGGTGATTCTACATCGAAAAATAGTCGACACGTGTCCGAGCGTTCCGTCCAATGCGCCTTAGGAGCCGAGAAATAAAATAAAATAGGTTGAAAGTGCTTTATTTTTTATATCGAGTTGAGAAAATGATATCGACATGATTTTTTCACCAATTCAATTGTTTTATAGAGTAGATTAAAGGAAAACTATAATCGTTAAACAATAATATATATTTCATCAAATGCATTCAAAAATATGCTTACGTTTTCAAGTAAACTAGTAATATACATTTTTTTAAACCAAAAATAATAGCAGATTTAAAAACATCACCCCAAGAAGCCCTAATGTAGTGAATGTCATTGAAAACAAAAAATAATGATTTTTCCCAGTCTGGAAGAGACTAAAAATTTGTAGGCGAAATAGTAACGTGACGTTTTGAAATTTAATATCTCCCCTTGAGATAATCCGATTTTTACGTCATTGAAATCTTTCAAAAGAAGAAAGACTCCTTTTACTAACCATATAAATGACAATCGTATTATCTCAAAAGGTACTTGCGAAAAATGGGTTTCAAAATAATAAAAAAATGTAAACGTTTTTGCGTATAACGTCAATCCACGAACACGAAGAAACGCCCCGATTGGAAGGAAATGTGTCACATTATGGCCTTTATCGACCCTCTAAGTTTGGTTTGAATCGGGTAAATATTCTTTGAAATATGACCGGATTGTTGAATCTTTAACAAAATTATTGGGGTCCCCCCTTAGCGAAAATAAAAATACATTTTTTTTTATTTTTGAAATATTCCCAAAACTTGAATTTAGGGTTTTTCAATGTGCTAAAACCGAATCTGACATCCGTTTTTAAATCAAAAATTTTGTTATAATGGATAACTTTTTAAATGTAGGTATATGGAATATTTTTACCGAATAATGACTTCTATAGAGTCGAGTATGTAAAACAATTTTTTATTCCAAAACGGATGTCAGATTCGGTTTTAGCACATTGAAAAACCCCTAAATTCAAATTTTGGGAATATTAAAAAATAAAAAAAATGTATTTTTATTTTCGCTAAGACCCCAATAATTTTGTCCGGCCATATTTCAAAGAATATTTACCCGATTCAAACCAAACTTGGAGGGTCGATAAAGGACCTAATATGACACATTTCCCTTCAATCGGAGTGTTTCTACGTGTTCTGGGATCGACGTTATATACAAAAACGTTTACATTTTAATTTTATTTTGAAACCCAATTTTTGCAAGTACCATTTGAGATAATTCGATAGTCAAGTATATGGTTAGAAAAAGGAGTCTTTCTTCTTTTGAAAGATTTCAATGACGTAAAAATCGGATTATCTCAAAGGGAGATGTTAAATTTCAAAACGTCACGTTAGTATTTCGCCTACAAATTTTTAGTCTCTTCCAGACTGGGAAAAATCATTATTTTTTGTTTTCAATGAAATTCACTACATAGGGTTTCTTGGGGTGCTGTTTTAAATATGCTATTATTTTTGGTTTAAAAAAATGTATAACACTAGTTTACTTGAAAACGTAAGCCTATTCTTGAATGTATTTGATGAAATATAAATTATTGTTTAACGATTATATTTTTCTTCTAATCTACTCTATAAAACAAATGAATTGGTGAAAGAATCATGTCGATATAATTTTCTAAACTCGATATAAAAAATAAAGCACTTTCAACCTATCTTATTTTATTTCTCGGCTCCTAAGGCGCATTGGACGGAACGCTCGGACACGTGTCGACTATTTTTCGATGTAGAATCACCAGAAAAAAAAATGGTCAAGATCGGTGACCCCATCGCTGTTTACTCCCCTTGTGAGTTGAAATCGTCGCTATGCTCTCTGCTTTGCCACCAGATCCACTCGGTATACTTCCCTTCAGGGCCGCCACATGGGAGGGGGGACAACCGGGTACAGTTGTCCCGGGCCCGGGCCGATCCTCGCTAATTGGGGAAAAAAAGTACCGAAAGTGGCCTTTGCAGCACCGATCGTCGGCTTTTATTCTCATTTTGCTCAAAACTGAAGATGAAAATAATTTTAAAATGCCCAAAGTCCTATAGCAGAGTACTAGAATTTTCATTCTGGCTCTGAGAAGTTGGGGCCCGTGATTTGTTCCCGGCCCGGCTCTGAGGTGTGGCGGCCCTGCTTCCCTTTAACCGCATGTGTTTGACATCTTCGTCAACCTCTTTGCTCTCGCTAAGCTTCACTCTGTAAGTACCTTTAGAGCCCAGAAGGACTGTGTCGAGCATTCCTGGAGCCCAGAAGAGCGAGGTATCAAGCCACAGTCCGTTTCGTTGCGACTGTAGTAATATTGCTTTATTTACATAACAATACAGGTGGCATTTCTCCTCTTATCATACTCTTTATGGGTGTAAATGTATATTTTTGACATTCCCGACTGACGTTAATAGAATGTTTTGAGTTTTAAGTCGGTCCACTCTTATTTTTTTGTATACATTTTTTCTCCCGTGTCCCTCTCCTGCTATGACACCCCTAAATACATATAGAGCGTGCCTAAAGGCTGAAAAAGCCAACTTCTACCGACATAAATTATGGATAACCTTACCAGTAGAACTGTCAGGGTCTACACCGAATTTCGGCTTAATAAAATGAGAATGGATCGTAAAAGTCAGAACGGGAGAGGCGCGATGTGGTGGGTCTAGACGCGTCTTGAGTTTCTCTCTACCCTTATAGGACGCTCTAAATTCTTCTCCTTATCCTAATATATATATATATATATATATATATATATATATATATATATATTCCATGAATATAATTGAAGATTTGGCTGCGAGAAGGGGGTAGCTCCATCCTACCGCTCTTTGGAGTTATGAACACCATCTTGTGCTAAAAAAAAATAATTTTTGTTTGTTACAAGAAGGATGCTGCTACAATCATTATTCAAACGTTGCTATAAGGAGCGTATATTTGAATTAATTTCGGGGAGGGACTAGGAGTATTTAGAGGGTATGGAATACTAACAATTGGAATAGTTAGCAAACTAAAACGCTATTACACGCAAAAAAAAACATATTTTTTTCTGGACTAATTGATCTTATTTATCTATGTTTAAGGTTTTTATGACAAAGTTTTACCGATTAAACCAAAATTTAGGGGAGGGCTGCAGCCCCCTCCCTTATAGACGCCCATGGTTGCTATAAAGAGTGCAATTCTTGAAACGATAATATTTTCTTATTGTAAAACTAATAATTTTACATCACTTTATCATTAAAGATACATAGGTAATACATTGTTTTTATTTTCACAAATCTTTTCGAGTCCTAACATTTTCCTCGTTTCCAAAGAGTTGGAGTTATAGAAGTGATGACTTCTATGAGATTGACTCATAGAAGTGGAAGTCCTAGAAGTCCTCTTCCAAGTCCCATATTTTCAGTTCAACTTATCAGTATGGTTTTCGACTATTTTGCCCTGAACTAGATTTATCGATGTCCAATTTACGTGTAATGACTCAGGATAACAGATTCTGTTCGACTTAACGAAATTAGGTACAACGAGATTTGACTGTATATACACATATTTTATTTTTTCAGTATTAGAAGATAAGCGGGTCATCTTCCTAATAGAGACGAAAGAAGAAAGCTATTGTATAATACCTTGAGGAATTTGATCCTATGGGGTACATTATTTTTTCACTATTGACCTTTTACTCATCCATTTAATCCGACAATTTGAAATGCCCGATATAACGATTAGCTGTTTGCCAAGTATAAACCCCAGTACCATTGCTGTGGAGTCTCGAGCATCGAGTATAGAATAAACACGATGCCCTCATCGTGTCTCGTGTTCGACATGGGTTTTATCATGTAAAGCAGAATACACCAGCCTTTTCACTGTCAATATTTGCCGCACGTTCTATAGTGTCACGACAGCATCGGGAGAAGACGGGAGGAATTCATCCGCCATAGTGAAAGTAATAATAAACTTGTTCAAAGTGAATGGCCAGCTAAGGAGGTTTATGAAAATAATAAAAATCAAAAAAGTTGTTTCTGAAAGAGCTACTAAAAACTCAGTACATTCCTTAGGTCTTCAGTTCACGTTATACAATGATTGTGATTTGACATTCATCCAAATTGAGATATATACATTTTGGTTTCGTTCGTATACGAGGAAATATTACAAAAACAATGTATAAGCAGATATGAGCGGTTTTGGATTTTTTGTAAACTTTAACAAATCGAAAGCTTAATAACGATTATACCAAAAAGCGTTTTATACAAATTTCGAAAGGGCGATTTCGGTCGGACAAAATTGTGCTTACATGGGTTGGAACGAGTTTTTGGTGTTTCCCATAAATTTGGAAGTTTTTGTAAATTATTTCAGCAGTAAAATGAAACTGCCAAGACAATTAAGCATAAAAAATAACAATGTCTATGTTTTTTTTTTGTGTTTGTAATACACCGTCACTCAAAAACTACCGCAAGTCGAGAACCATAGGGCGCAGATGGGTTATATGCGCTATATACCGACATTTGGACATCCTGGTAATAGACATAAAATAGGCCCAGTTCAGCAGCAAAACGTATTTCGGTATTAAATTTGTTTAATCTTAAAATGTTGAATTGGATTTATAAATCAGGGCCCCAGACGTCAAGGGGTCTAAGTGACGTTTTTGAAAAAATTAGTTAGATAAAGGAATCGGTTGTGAACACCGTATTCTTGTGGGTAATAAAGAGATCCAAGTGATTTTCTTGAAAATTTCTGCCATCTAGTTTGTGTTCTCTTGAGTATTGTCACTTTTGTAATATTAAGTCCAGAAGGAAATTAAGGTGTCTATGTGCGGATTCTCCAATTCTTTTGTATATTAATCAAAACTGGATGCTGTACCTCTTACTCGGTAATATCATCGGTATTAATCAGCTAAGGACCTGAAGATTTGTCTAGTATGGGGCCATAAAAGCCTCACCCATTTCTTCCCCATGTCAAAAGACCCTCCTCCAAATTGTAATGCATGTAATGTTCAGCTCACTATAAATCATCTTGTCGAATTTCAAGACAGCTAAGAGAGCAACACCAGGCTCCTCAGATCAAAATCTAGAGGTCTTCAAACAAACCAACCAAACGAAGCGAATTTTTGACTTTTTAAAGGCAGCAATGTTATTTAAAAAAACTAATTGAACCTATTAACGAAATTTGGTTGAACCTTCAATTTAATAAAAACACACAACAATATTGCATATTAATATTTACTGTAGAATAATCACCACTGAAAGGTATGGTGTTAATGACCTTAGGCGCAGTGCACACTGGAGAAACTTTATTCATGAAAATGAAGCTGCTTCCAACAGTTAGACAAGATTAGCATAGGTTGGTCCACACAGTGTTTCATGAAAATTTAGTTTCATTTATATAAATAAACTGGGTTTCCAGAAATTCGTTAAATCAGTTTCCAGTTGCTTCAGTTTCACGTTTCATTAGCCCATAAGACTTTACATTTTTCATTATCTGCGGGTGATGGCAGATCAATTTCAAGGCAAGTTGGTTGAAGCAGTAGAAAAACATCAATTTCTGTCAGGGCCGCCACATCTCAGAGCCGGGCCCAAGACCAGATCACTGGCCCCCACTTATCAGAGCCGGGCCTCCACTTGTCAGAGCCAGACTGAAAATTCTAGTACTTTGATATAGGACTTTGGACATTTTAAAATTATTTTCATCTTGAATTTTGAGCGAAATCAGAATAAAAGCCGACAATCGGTGCAGCAAAGGTCACTTTCGGTACTTGTAGTTTTATTGCGATTCCTAATTATATTCTGGGACTGTACTTGTTTTGTCGTTTATGTTCATTAAAAAAAAATATAGATCTCATTCCAATAAATATATGCTACGCCCGTCTATATTCCTAAGCCTCATTTTTTTACAAGCTCATAACCTATAGATTTTTTTCCAATTAGCGAGGCCCGGCCCGGGCTCGGGACAACTGTACCCGGCAGTCCCTTCCCCCATGTGGCGGCCCTGATTTCTGTACAAGTTCTAATAAGCGATCAAAAAGTAACCCTTAAATTTCTGCTTAGTTCGCAGACAAAACAGCTGTGTTGCCAATCCCTAATCAACAAGTGAACCCCCAAGTACTTGTGATTTTTTTTTTTCTTATTTTGTAGCCTCCACCACAACACAAGCACTCCATCACGAAACTGATGGAGAACCGTTGTTTCTGTGTGCACATTTCAATGCAACAAGTTTCTTGAAACCCATTACATGAAATAAGTTTCTCCATTGTGCACCGTGCCTTATGGATTGATATGCCAAAAAAAAAAATGTTTTAAATCAGACCAGAAATAAGGATTACATGGAAATGTGCTAAGATGACACAGTTCCTACAAGGGCTGTTTTTTTCCATGGAAAATAAGAAATGTCGGACTAGCAGGACCTACATCATATTAGCTCATAACAATATTTTTATTATTTGTTTTTTTGTAATTATATATCTCTAAGATATTATGCAAAGGTTTTTTTTTTTTTTTTTTTAATTACTGTACCTATTCCAAGCAATAAATTGGACAATGAGATAATTGTACAGTACATTGAGATTAATTGTACTTATTTACAGAGAGGACAATTCAACAATATAATTTTATGAGATAATTTAAGATTGAGACATAAAATAGCTCTGCAAGTAATATTGTAACCGAATGTTGTACTTTGGTAAAGATCTCTCCAATTCAATAAATCATTACAGTTATTCTCCTCATAGATTCAATATTTTTTTCAGTGCATCAATTACCAAGATCAAATCTACTTACCCCCATCCATGGGCTAGAGAGCTATGTACTTCTTGCCATCCTTTAATTACAATCCTGGATTTAATTACAAGCTGGATTTGAACTATATCTATACAGGCTCTAAGGTGTTACAGTCCATACTCTAAAATATGAGCCACCACTAGATCACACCCCTAATAATAAACAAATAGAATCAATTTTAATTGCATAACTAAGGATGCCAAATAAATTAAATTTCTTACATCAACATAATTATGAAAAAAAAAAAAAAAAACGTATTCATTATTATTTCATAAAAATGTATTCTTTATAGCATTTATCTTTGTTACAAATATTTTTTTTTAACAATCAAGCTAAACCCAACCTCAACAATGAATTATCCCAGCCTCAAAGAACAGAAAAATTCGCGTCCTTAGTCGTAGCAAACTAAAATGAATAAATAACAAAGATAACCAATGGTCCTTCCAAAACCTCTTGAATCCAGAGAGGTTGATTAATATCTGCAGATCCTTATGCCCTGAGTACATATATGTATATATATATATACATGTGTATATATATATATATATATATATATATATATATATATATATATATATGTATATATATGTACATATATCACCAGATTGTACATCAGATGACAGAAAGAACTTCAACAGAGTATGATTACCGTAAAACCCATTATAAATAATTTTATACATATATAGCTAATTACTATTTTGCTGAACTGTTATTATACATTCACTGCTGTCGATATAGTCTCTAAAACAGTGGCACTCAACCTTTTTTTCATAGAGGCCACAACACATGTTAGTCATAGTGTTTCAGGCCCCCAAATAAAATTAAAAAATTAGGCAATGATTTCTTAGGTTTTCACGATTGTTACAAATCTAATTAAACAACTAAGAACAGATTCTTTGCACATATATATATATATATATATATATATATATATTTTTAATGTTTTCATTTCCTCATGTTCCTGAGCATTTGACCTCAGATTAAACGTATTTAGCACTGCACACCACAGTGCAGTGGTGTTATATAGGACCTATTTACTCAGCGCACTCTCAATATTTCTAGTGGGCGCAAAATTCAAAACTATTTAAAATAAAGTAACACCAGATGAGTAACAACCACAAACGCCTGGTGGGCCCCGGGGTGAGTACAGCTGCTCTATAACTTACCCTTCTTTGATTTTGCACATATCAGCAATACATTTTTCATTTATAGAGTCTAACTCAAGTTTTAGTATTATTTTTATTTCTTTTAGTAAAGAAAATAAAATAATAGGCCTGGAGGAGTGATTTATACCTACAAAATAAATTTGTTGGGAAATGTGCCAGGATGACAAGGTCTAGAATACAGTGTTTAATAAAGAGGCTGCTGGTTTTAAGAATTTGAAAATGGCCTGAAATGGAGGTGATATAAATAAATGAACTATTTATGGTCTCAGGTGTTGATCATTAAAAGGTTTTTTAATTGTTATTTCAATGTTTATTCTTAATTTTTTTTTATCTTTAATTTTATTTAGTTATTTGTTTTTCCATATTTTACTTTGGATTTTATATTACTGTTGTGGTATATCACTATGAGCAACTATTAACAGCAATCGATGCCATTCATAGACGATGTGGAGCATCGAAAAAAAAATTCAAATAATAATAATAATTGTTACTTCTGTTTATGCCTATTTCTAATAATTAGATAATTTTTGTCCATCAGGAAGTTGGACTTTAGACTGCTTTCTACATGAGCTTACTGAATTGCTATTTCTCTCGTCCTACATTAGGTTGTATCTTAATTGTGGAATCTTTTCTCTGATTATAGTAACAATCAAGGGCTTCAACAGTTATTTTTCATTTTTAAATGAGTTCAAACTTAACTATTTAAAACAAAATTTTCTGGATAATTGGTTGAGGGTAAAAGTTTATTTTAAAACTATTAAATAAAAGTTGCACCGTAAAGAGGATTTTGCTTTTTAATTCTCTCATAAATGCCTTATAAAAACCCCTGTTAAAGTTTTACTTATTCACTTTCATTTTATTTATTTATTAATGAGTTCACAACGTAGTGATTTGCTCTTTAAGTCAATGTGCGAACAAAGCTAACAATTATACAGAACCATGACATATTATATTTGTATGACATATTATATTTGTATGACATATTATATTTGTATGACATATTATATTTTTATGACGTAAACATGTCATACAAATATAAACAAGAAAAGACTATACATAATTGGCAAGATTATTTATAAAATAGTAATGTTTGGTATAACAAAAAAATAAATAAAAAAATAACATTAAAACTGAGAAGATACGGTCGACCGTTCAGAAGTAGGAGGCGTTGATCGTTGGGGTTTCGGTCAATGTTCTTATTTAATAAAACACATTTTATGGTTAAAATATATATTTATTACTGCCAACGTTTCGGCTTGCAATACAAGCCATCTTCAGGGCTGTAAAAACATATATGGTATAACAATGACAAAAAAGGATAGAAAAATTAACAAAAATATGAGTACATATATGAGTGAATATATATATATATATATATATATATATATATATATATATATATATATATATATATATATATATATAGTAAATTATATATTTATATAGTAAATATAAATTCACTGTTAAATACAATTAAAAAAATACAACAACCAGTTAAAAACTGAGGAAAACAGAAAAACTACTAAGCGGAAATTGCTCACTCCGTCTCTCGAATCCGCTCATTTTGGAAGGAGTTGGAGGAAAACTCTAATACAAACATTTTTCTCGTTTACTAGCTTTGTTTTAATGAAATATTCATTTTAAAGGAACGTAGTCAAAACCATTCAAAGAAATGAAACCAACATATTGAAATTTTAAGCACCGATTTCTCCGTCTGAAATCACTATCAAAAATTTCATTACATTTATTTTAGTACTTTTATAATGCTCAAACAATTGTAAATATATAAATAGGTTGTAAACATTAGTATAATAAATATATATACACACATATAAAATACCTTTTGTCGCAAAATTTGAGTTTTTGCCTCTTATTGCTTAGAATTTTATATGCCACAGCGACTAAAAATAATGCCACATTTTACCAAAATAAATGCCATATTGCCACATTCTTTAGCACCACATTTTGGAAAAATAAATGCTAAGTTTTGACAGGCTCTGGTTATAAGGTGGGGAAGCTTACATTTATTCAAATAAGTATGTATTGTACAGAAACTGGTAAATTCTGGAAACTCATTAATCTAATCATAATTTCCACTTTGGGTTTCTTATGTAAATAATAAATAATTAGCATTTGATTTCTTCTTTATCAATAGTGTTAATTTTATCATCTTTGATTTTATTATTTAATTGGTCACTATTCTTCTATTTTCTTTATTAATTATATTTATATCATTGCTTTTTAAGGATTCATTTGATTCATTAAAAAATTGTTACAATTGATTTAATTTTCTTTCTTTTATTCTACTTTGGAGTACGTTAAATACATCACTTTTGAATATTCTGTGCCTTTCTTTTAGCGCAGTATTATTTCAGCTGTATGTTTTGTAACATAATTAATTATTGTTCTTAAAACAATAGGCAATATTAATATTGTCATACCTTCAGCTAATTACAATTGTATCTAGGAGTCAATGGTATAACCATATTTAATTTCTTTCAATCTGATTTGTATTTTTAGGCTGGAATTTTTTTATCAATAATATATTGTGATTTTTAATTGAAAAAATATTCCTCAGAGAGGGATCATTATTTTTAATTGAATAGTAATCCATGGATATTAAATGCAAAAACTGGCTTAATTGAAAATTTATATAATCTTCAGGATTCCATTTTTCATTTATTTTCTTTTGTTTTTTTGTAATAACAGGATTACAAAAACAGGATTAAGCTCCTTTTTTAAAAAATAAGTTAACCTATCTGAAAAAAAGTAAAGTAATTGAGTTATTTTAGAGAATTGTGACAGAATGCTAATTAAAGTGAAGCAGCCATTAGGCACCAACTAATGGGATACTCCAGAAATGGGTAAAATTAATATTGAAAAAAACATTAAAACTAAAGTATCCATTTACTCATTCATCATTCCCCAAGACTAATTTTCTTCTCATTAACATTTCAATATAATTGATCATCAAAAATGTTGATGTTCTGTTTGTGATGCTTTCCGTTAACTTAAGATGTCTTAATTATGACAACTGGTTTACTCACTCTTTATCGAGTAACATGTTTTGCAATAAGAATACATTTGATGGGTTTATTTTTCATTTATCGTTAATCCAATGTGCTACTCATTAGGATAAATGCATTTTATTAAACCCATCATTGACGGATGTAGAAAGAAAATTTGAATAACAGAATATTTGTACACTCAGATTTACTTGCTGATTCAAACATTATTCATTAACATATCGGTCAGAATGAAAGAAGAAATTAAGACATAGACTGCGAGGTCCGACGCACAGTCGGAGTAGGGGTGTCTCCCCATGTGCCGGGCCTGACTATGCGGCAGAGCTTGACTATCCCTTGTTTCGCTTCATCAATTGTTTATAAATTTTTAGTTAAACAAATATAACAAAATCTCTTAGTAGTTAAGGAGTTCTAATTCCTTAACTTTTGAACTCATGTTTTGTATAAATATTTACTACAAAAGGGTTTATATATATATATGTGTATATATATATATATATATATATATATATATATATATATATATATATGTGTGTATATATATATATATATATATATATATATACACACAGGGTTGTTTGTTTTTTTTAAGTCTAGGTTAACATTTTGGCCCGTTTTTGAAAAAAAAAAAAAAAAAAAAAAAAAAAAAAAAAAAAAAAAAAAAAAAAAAAAAAAAAAAAAAAACATATAGGGTGTCTCAGGCCCAATGAAACTTTAAAAATTCAAATGGGAACTATGTCTTCTGATACACCATTTTAATGGATTTTTTGAACTGAAATCAATGGTGCAACCAGATTTTAAATCAGTCAATAAATTAGTAAGTTATGATACTAGCTTAAAGAAAAAATTATAATTTTGTTTTGGACCTATTCTTTTATTTATTTTTTGTGTTTGCACAAGAAATAATTCCCATTTCGTGTTTGTTAACTGTTTAGCTGAAATTCAAAAGAAATGGTTTGTTTTAAAGATTTAAGGGATGAATAGAAATACGCCTCTGGGCGTTATGCGAATGAGATATGCAGTTTACATTCTTGTACTTATTTAGTCAAATGATCTTATGATAGCGAATTTTAATCCCTGGAAACAAACAACTTTCACAACAATTTTTGGCATGGCATTCTCAGAAATAAATTAATTGGAACTCATTTGTAGCAGAATAATTTAAATGGAGCTCAGTTCCTACATTTTATCGGAGAGGAATGGCCAACTTTACCAGAAGATGTTCATCTGGAGTATCGGCGAAGAATGATGCAGCAGCTAGATGGATGTCTCGCGCACAAATCTCTACATGTAAGGTATTACCTATATCGCCACTACCGGGACAGGTGTGTATATGACCTCACAGGCTCTCCTCGATTTCCCGATCTAACTCTGTTAGACTTTTTGTGGTGGAGATATTTCAAAAAGAAGGTTTATACTAAAAGTAACCCTGCAAAATCAGTCGATGGTCTCTCCTCACTCCATCACACTGAGCACCAGCAAAGTGTGGCAAAGAAATTCTTTGAAAGAATAGCCAATCTTTAGCGAAGTGTGGCAAAGAAATTCTTTGAAAGAATAGCCAATCTTTGTATCTTCAATGAAGGCAGGCAGTTTCAACATGATTTGTAGGTTTACCGACCACTGGAAGTAGTATGTAGGCACTCTTGATTTTTTTATTATTAAAAATAGCTAAGAAAATGTAGCGTGTTTTTTTCTTTAACTTGGTACCATAAAAATGTAATTTATTGACTGATTTAAAATCTGGTTGCACCATTAATTTCAGTTTAAAACATCCATTAAAAATGTGTATTGGCAGGCATAGGTTCCCATTTGATATTTTAAAGTATCACTTGGTCTGAGATAGTCTGTATGTTTCCTTTTTTTTAAAAAAAAAACAGGCCAGAATCTTAAACGTTATCTGATCAAGAGATATTCATCCGAGTCAATATGTATATGCACAGTCCTGTGAAAAATTATAAACTCAACTTATAAAATCAAAGTATTTATTAAATTTAAAAGTGAATTCATTGCACAATACTTTTTTGTGATTTGTTTTTATGTTATTAGTTTGCCAAGAGGCTTTAAATGGTCTTTGATTTGTTTGATAATTTACGGTAATCAGATTTCGTAAAAAAAAAAACATATTTACGCTGTGAATAATTATGAACTCAATGTTTATTTTCTATTGTCAGATGTACTAATGGATTATTATCACCTCAATTTTCTTCTAACTGTTGACAAGAGAGTATATGGGATTGTTTTTTATGCTGTGGCGATTTCTGTGAATTAGTATTTTTTTTTAAATAATGCGGAATGAAAGTCAACTCACGGAAATGGAGAATCAAAGAATTATGGACCTAAGAAGAGGTGGGTTGACGCAGAGACAAATTGTTAGTGAGCAAAACCCTTCCCAAGGAATGGTCAACAACGTTTTAAATTGCAGCCAAGACAATTACGGGAAAAATAAAAGAAGTGGAAGTCCTCCAATGTTTTTCAAGCAAGTGAGACGGGTGGTTTTTAGGGAAATCTCAAAAAGAGGAGCATCCCCTGCACACATTTTGGGGCGATTTAATTTAGCATGTGATGCTAAGTAAATAATAATAAATAATAAATTTAATTTAGCTTCGTGAGGAAGTTGATAAAGGAATCACAGTTCTTGAAATATTGTAAGGTAATGCGAAAACCACAGCCCAAGAAACATCATTTGCAGCGACAACTGCAGTTCGTTGAAAATAATATTCAAAATAGCCAAAAAATGGTCAAGCGTAATTTTTAGTGATGAAAAAAACTTAAAATTGATGGTCCAGATGGTTCAAATTATTACTGGCATGACTTCAGAAATTAAACAAAATGTCAAGAAGGTCAAATGTTGAAGTAGTGGAGTCATGGGTATGGACCGCTTTTAATGAAAAGGAAAAACCTAGAATGGAATTTATTTCTGGAAAAATTAAGCAGTTACTTATCAAAATGATTTGGGAGAGTTCCTTTTACTGTTTATTACAATGTTGGAAGAAAAAATAATCATTCCACAGCAGAAAAACGCGCCGATTCATACTACACGCGCTATAAACCAAGGGTTTTAGAATTTTAGAATGGACATTTTAGATTGGCCAGCCCTTAGTCCGGATCTCAATCCGATAGAATATTGGTGGAAAACTATGGCAATAGAAGTCTATGACTTTTAGAAGCCAAGAATCCAAAATATTGCTGAGCTGAAAGACTTTTAATTCATTTAGCAGTAAGTGTTCCGAAAGGACTCTTAGAGGTGTTCAAAAAACATGGCATAAGTTGTCATTATTGAAAAGAATTTACTCATTAAGAGTCAGGAAATGTTTGAGTTTATACTTTTTCAGAGGTTGTTTTTTGTTATTTTGTATCAAATGAAGCTAATCCTAACAATATCATTAAATTTTTTATCAAAGTTGTTACAAATCATTTAGATAATCATTAAATAACATCTTTTGTTAGTAAAATTTCAAAATAAATGACTTAAATTAATTCAAATTGTTTATTTTTCTCTTGAGTCTATATTTTTTCACAGCACTGTATGTATATGTATGTGTGTATATATATATATATATATATATATATATATATATATATACATTATATATATATATACATTATATATATATATATATATATATATATATATATATATATATATATATATATATATATAATGTTTTCTCTGTAAATAGCAAAGAATCATTTCATAACGTTTTATATACAGATGAAAACAAATCCGTTCTAAAAAAATTTCCATCTGTATGCTAAAACAAACTTTTCTCCCTTTCTGGCTTATGGTGCAAATTTAAATTTTGTCTGTAATACTAAGTATCCTTGATTTAAAACAGGCTTTAGATGAAAACAAAATATTGAGAAATTCTGTGTTACAAAGGCTTGAATAACTATAAACAACAAACTGTCTGTACCGTTGATTCTAGGGAGTGGATTTAGACAGTGGTGGATAGGGAGGGGATAGAAAAGGCAGGTTAGCCTTAACCCTTATTCTGGCAAATAGTCAAATTTTTGGAAATTCTTCAATTTGTTTCTTTAAATCATTTAATTATACATCAGATAAGATGAAAATGGCAAAGAAATATTTTGTTGCTTTTGTAATCTGTGTACTACAAAAGTGTCACAGCTTACACCGTGCCAAGATAAGGAGGGTGTAACAAGACAAGAAAATGATTAAAAAAATAAAAAAATAGGTTATTAGAAAAAATGTCTTTATAAAAACAAAAATGATTTTTTATTAAATACAAAAGTAACTAAAATAGTAGCTTATTAAAATCTTAGTTTGCATGGGCTTCTAGGAAACAATTTCGCCCTTTGGTTAGGCAAAATCGTGCATTGAATTTTATGCACATATAAAAAGTTTGCCTATTGTTGCTTTTGCACCACCTACACCGTGTTTCTTGTTCCTCTGGAAGGTGGCCAATGTTATCCTTGAGGACAACTGGATCAAGCGCTGTCGTATTTGATTTTTGGGGATATCGATTGCTTGCCTCTCTTCATTTATTTATAAGATACCAACTGTTCTGCAAGCATGATTTTAAATTCCTACGGCTCCATTGAGACACTTGGATTTTTCTTCTTGAATAGTATCCAAGAGTTTGTCAGTACGACATCCATCAAATAGACAAAAATGCATAACTAGGCATGTAAAACTTAGTACTTAGAAGTCTGATTCGATCGAGAGCACACAGCATGTCCGCTTTGTCCACACCATCCATAAAAGAATTGTATTCCAAAACTGACCGAGGGCATTGCACAGTTTTTCTTTCGACTTGCCATCCTCTCCTTTCACCCATCTAGATGTACCAATTGGCTCAGCATCCATGTAAGTTGATCCAAGAACTGCAACTCGATTCTCCACCCACTTAGTTAATGCTATTTTTTGGGAGCAATGTACAACTTGGTCAAGTGACCACTTTCCATTTTTCATTAAAATATTATCAGGTTTCAACTTTTTATTAGCACCTAATGTGCTCTGAAAGTACCGAGACACATAATCCCCAACTCTTTTCTCAGAGACATCAGACAAACTTACAAATAGAAATTGTCCATAAAAACTGCTGTAAAAGTGGGGTTGGAGATTGTTTATGTAAGGGCTATTACACATTTTTCCGATTATAAGAAATCAGTTTCTCCCTCTGAAAAATGTATGTAATCAAAAGTATTACCTAGTAGGTAATACTTTTGATATTGTATTGCTGTAGGTAATACCTACAGCATATGGGGTTTCCGATCTTCATGAAACTTAGTATACTTGTTCATTTTAACCTAATTAAGAATAAAAACCTTTTAACCTGTATAACAGTCAACTTTAGTGCTTAATAAATACTGTTTTTTTTTTTTTTTTTTTTTTTTTTTTTTTTTTTTTTTTTTTTTTTTTTTACGGCGCATCAACAAATCGTAGCTATTAGCGCCGAAAAAAATAAATACTGTTCTAGTCGTTACCACCAGTTTTTTTTTTTTTTTTTTTTTTTTTTTTTTTTTTTTTTTTTTTTTTTTTTTTACGTTTATATTCTTAATTAGGTTAAAATGAATAAGTATACGAAGTTTCATGAAGATCGGCGTCTGGGCAGTTCTCCCTCAGAATTACCTAAATTATAAATTGGTGAAAGTAAATCATTCCTTCGTTTTGTTTTATATAAAGAAAACACATACCTCCTGAGGGTAGTCTACATTGTAGCAAGCTATTTTGGTTTAACAAACACGATCACTGATACAACCTGTTGATAGTCTTCCAACAATGTTACCAATGCTACCAACTCTTAAGCTGTATTCCCCTGTGAGTCGGAAAAGAAAAAAGTAGTACCCCCCTCTCAGATTTTTGAAAAATTGCTATAGTCGAGGTTTCATGTGTGATGCTGTGCCAGAATACATGGGCGTATGCAGGAATTAATTTCGGGAGGGACTGGAAGAATTTTGGGAAGGGGGCTGAGAACATTTGGGGTATGGAATACTAACAATCTAGAACTTTGAATAGTTAGCCAACACGGCGCTAATGGCCACGATTTGTCGATGCGCCGTAAAAAAAAAAAAAAAAGTTAGCCAATTAAAACGCTATTACACCCAATAAAAGCTATTTTTTCTGAACTCATTGATCTTGTTTAATTTATTTTTAAGTTTTTTAAGATTTTTACCGATTTCGAGGGGCTGCAGCCCCCTCAGGCCCCCTTATATACGCCCATGCCAGAATAAGTGTCAAGTGTTCGGTCGGCTGAGTATACTATAGCCTCTGATTACAATTAATTGCAGAAGTCTAGGAACTAGACTTCTGCAAAAGTAGAGTATGTATGTTAATTCTGTTTCATGAAATGCTAATAACTTGAACAGAGTGAAAAAATGTTGAATTAGTTGATGTTTTAACAAAGAATGATTTTAAGCATGTTGGACAGTGTTTGCACTTTAAAATAATTTAAAAAATACAAACACCATCATTATCAAGACATTAAATATGATATTCAAGACTTAATCAATATTCATGCAATATATATATATATATATATATATATATATATATATATATATATATATATATATATATATATATATATATATATATAAACAAATAAAAAGTTATTAATTATATTATAAACATTAAAAGAAAATGATTTATTATTTAATTTACTTATTTATGAGGACCGCCAACAAAGACAATTCGCCCTAAAGAAAATTAAATGTTAATTAATATTAAGCAGATAAGGTCCTGAGAGCACCCTTCCCCCAAAATACACACATAAGGTCCTGAGAACTTCCCTCTGCCAAAACAGCAGATAAGGCCCTGAGAGATCTCTTCCCCCCAAACACACATATAAGGTCCTGAGAACTCCTCTCCCCCAAAACAGCATATAAGGTCTTGAGAACTCCTCTCCCCAAACATTCAGATAAAATCCTGAGAAAGCCACTCCACCCCCCAAAAAAGGTATTACATCCTAACCCCCCCCCCCAATAGGGCCCTATGTACCCCCACATTGTTCTCGACCTGCTCCTCCCTTTCAATTTCGGATTAGCTCCTTTGTCAAGATAATAATTTCATGACGCAGTAACCGAAAGTGAAGGCCGTGCAACGGGTTCGCTTGTAATGTTGCTGTCTATTTATAGACTTGCTGAACCGCTTTTACTTCCCAGTATGCTAATTCTGTTCTTTGCTAAAACTCTTTACAAAGCTTTCAGTTAAATTACTCCTTGTTACTGGAATGAGCCATTTTCGTGTCGTCACAATTTTAGATCCCGCAAATAAGGCTCTATAGCCACATGGGCATATATATCGATTTTAATTCCACGTTATCAATATTAATTTCAAGAACAAAACTTGATTAAAAACGTGTGTTTCTAAAAATGTATGTATGCCCTCTCCTTCCAATTTTCGAGGTCTTACAGACTCTCCCCCCCCCCCCTCCGTTGGGCGATTTGGAGGTATGGAATACTAACAATCTAGAACTTGGAATAGTTAGCCAACTAAAACGCAATTACCCCCCCCCCCCCCCCATTTGTTTTTCTCTGAACTATGTGATCATATTTAATTTGAGGTTTTTATAACGCATTTTTACCGATTAAATCAAAATTTCTGGGAGTGGGCTGCAGCGCCCTAAATTATTATTTAATAATATCGTTAACAGCAAATGCCTACTCCTCCCCATTTTGATTACATTCATAATATATTGGCTTTGAATGTTACATAACGAGTTACAAGAAAATAAAAATTAATCCCAATGAGGGTAGGCACATAATTACGTTGGACTGTCCGTGGAGATTTCGTTATATTAATTCGTTAAGTTCTAATGGGGTTGATTTTTGATTCCTAGTAAATAGGATCCACGAAGATTTGAAAACAATTTTCAAAAATTCCACCATGAGTAAGACCTCATTTGTAATGTGAATTATAAAACAATCGATTTCTATTGAAATCATAATTCATACTTACGGCCGAATAATTTAAAAAGCGTTCATCCTTTAAATATGGTGTCTAGCGAAAAGGAACACCTGTTTCTCAAAATGCAATTGCCTATTTCCAAAAATTATCCCAACCGATAATATTGATTAGTTGAAATTTTAATATTAATTCTTACAAATATAGTTAGCTACTCTTTTCGACCAATAGATTAGATAGATTTTTCAATATCCTGTCGTATATTATTCACGAAAAAAAATACATTTTGAAGGATTTCAAGTTGATCATAAAACACGAGTGATAACAGCACGTTTCAATTGATAAGATTTCTCAGCTGTGACCAGTGGCGCCAGTAGTTCACCAACTGTCAGTTAGTCAAGGTGATGTCGTTATCGTTTTGACTCCTCCGGGAATTTGGACTTGATGCAAATTTGAATTTATTCTACTTAAGAATTTCGAGATGGGTTTAAGTGAACGCTTTCTTAGCTATGGGACACTGGTGATGATTCTATGCGTATTTTATTCGATTTATAGAAGGGATCCGACAAACGAACTTCAAGAGAGGCTCGTTCGCGTTATAAACGGTTTGATACAAGTCGAAGATCAGCATGTTAAGGTGTCTCCTAAAGTTGTCATAGGATATGGAGCGTGTGTTGATCTGTACGTTGATGCAAAAGAATTGTTGCCTTTTTATGATGAAATTGGCCTACCGGAACATTTTGAGGACATCCAGTCCCTTCAAGAGCTTTACAAATCATTTGCCTATTACTTTAAACATGGAGCAGCATCAGAGTAAGTTTTTCATATATATTTCTAAGTGTTATATAAAATCATGCTTTCATCATATAATGAATGCTAACGTGGGTTGCGGCATATGACATTTACTACTTTACAAATAAGTTTTGTTTAACGTCTTACTGCTATTTTCTTTGAAATGACAAGTAATATTTAGTATTTTCACTGCTTCACGATTACGATTACATTGTCTTTTAAAGAAAATTAAATGTTTATTTTACGTTTCTAGCCACATGATTACTTTAGTCAAACATTATTTTTTTTTTAATAGTATTCATTTTACTTTGAAGAAAAATATGCTTCAAAACGAAAACTTTGGGAAAATGCTTGCGATTTCTTGATAAATCTTTGTCACAAAGTCCTTTTTAGAACAACTAATGTGTTTTTATTAAACTGAAATAACTTTATTGACCGATAGAACTCATTATCACTTTTTATAATAAGTTTACAATATATAGGACATTATTTCATTTTGCACAGAAAAAATGTGTTTCCAAAATAAAGGTGGACAACAATAAATATTTAAATTTTATTTATTTTTAAGGGTAAACGTTTGAATATTTCTGATGTTCGTCCACCTTTTCATTTCAACTCTATGGTGTACCAGGAACCCAATTCCTTAATGGTTTCGAGATAACTTTTAATTAATTAATATAAAAGTACATGGATTTAGAGCTGCCTGGCTATCATGTACATATTCATCAGTTGAGGTTTTCTTGGACCAAAGTTTTATTTGTGTCTCTTTATTTCAAAATCAGATCGTGAAGATTCAGGGACAGAAGTGTAAACAAAATACTAATAATAGGTATGTATAAACAATAATACATACTGTTGTTTGTAAAATTTATGAAGAAACATTATTACTGCTCTGAAATGAAAAGCAGTAATAATAGAAGTCATTGTGACGTTCATAACCAAAAGTCAAAATACAATGTTCCATACAATGTTCTATTCATTTCAGAGCAGTAATAATAGAAGTCATTGTGACGTTCATAACCAAAAGTCAAAATACAATGTTCCAATTATTTCGATGTTGAGGAGCGAAGAATATTTTGAAAAGCTATTCATTTCAAAATATTCTTCACTCCTCAACATCAAAATAATTGGAACATTGTATTTTGACTTTTGGTTATGAACGTCACAATGACTACTACTGAGGTTTTTCCAAGAATTGATTGGTTGAGAATGCGAGTGTAAAAATTTGGTTGATTTGTTTTTTAGCCATATATTATTGCTTCGAAATGTTGAACCTATTCACGAATGGCCATGTGTAAGTCGTAAGTTTGTAAAAATATCTGACTGTTAGCTGCATTAAAGTAGTCAATCAAGAAAGAAAAATCATTACAAATGTGTATCACATGTCAGCCTTAGACCACGAAGTACAAACTGACTTACAATTCTTGTATTTTATCATCTATCGGCCCAAAATTCTTTGCACAACCATGGCTGCTTAGCAAGGGTTGCTACCTATAGATTGCCTAATGGCCTTGGTGCTGATGTGCCAAAAAAAAAAAAAAAAAATAGCCTTCTAGACCACTCAATTATGGAGGAAAAAATTGGCCAACAATTGCACATTTGAATAATAAATACGTTGGATTGTTTCCTCTTATCTCAAGGAAGGTGGCATGTACTTCTATATTCATTTAGCAGTTGTGTGTGAATATTCCACACACATGTAGTTAGATTGTCATAAATACATAATTCATGGAATATGTCCTCACTTCATGTATGACAATTATGCCTACTTGATAAATGAGTAAAACAATTTGAATTCAGAAAGCTCCAGTCTTTTAACTTTAATGTTTATTGCGATTTTTATTCTTTGAATTTTGAAATATGCCCAAACCTTGCATCTGATGAATGAAATCAAAACTGTAAGAATTTTCGTGCTTGAAACTTCGAAGAAAGAACTTCGTAAGTTCTTGCTTGCGCAATTGAATTTTCCAGTCTATCTGAACAGTCTATAGAAAAGGATGGTAGCCGGCAGATAGTGCAATAATTTTGTTATGTATAAGTAGATGTTAAAATTTAAATAATAATAAGACAATAAGTTAGTCTAGCCTCAGATAAATAAACTTTTTCTACCCTCCGGCATTTATTGCTGACGATGGCTACCAACGTTTAGCCGAAATGTCCTAAATACAGATTTTTTACAAAAATCGTATTGATGTTTTCCTAGCCCAAACCCAACTATTCCCTGACTGCTTATCACCTCGATGGCTAACTATCTACACCTCATTATTAAGTAAAATGTTCCAAAGATTTCAAAAATATCCTATTAAAGTATATGCATCAGTGATTAAAAGATATATTTATGGACTACTTTGTTTTAATGATTTTATTAATAGTTTTATGAAGTGGAAAATCAAATGAATGTATATAGGGAATGCAGGTCATGAATTTCATTTATATCAAAATTCAAAAATTAAATGGGTAATACATGTTTATGTCATGAAAGTTTTTAAAATTGGCAGAAATCAAGTATTTTTTTTATCAAAAAAAACGAATTGGTTATTTCGATTCTTATATCCATTAATTCCTATATATCAGGTCATCCCATAAGTAATGTCGGTTTTTAA
Organism: Gonocerus acuteangulatus; assembly: GCA_946811695.1. Classification (NCBI taxonomy): domain Eukaryota; kingdom Metazoa; phylum Arthropoda; class Insecta; order Hemiptera; family Coreidae; genus Gonocerus; species Gonocerus acuteangulatus. The sequence continues at coordinate 30,332,873 of OX328127.1, forward strand.
TGGTGTGCCATACGGTACAGGATAAAATCAATGAAACATGTTCAATCATAAATGTATTTACCATCTTGTTGAATAACAGTTTGCTATCTTTAAACCAAATTTTGAATATGCTTATATTTGGTCGACCTGTACGAGGCTCGTCTTCAAGCTTGCGGTTTCCTGCCCGAAATCATTCTAACCATTGCTGTTCTTTTTGCTCACTAATGAAATATTTGTCATATATTTCCGAAAGTTTTTGATAAGTTGAAGCAGCATTTTCTCCTTTATCAAATTCCCAAAGCATAACATGGAGTAAGTGGTGTCTTGGGAGAGTCATTTCAAATGAATTCTCACTAACCAAACCATGATAAATAGAAGTGTATTTAATGCTATAATAAGCAGAAAAAGTGAACAAAAATAAACTGAAAAGGAGGGATTAGTAATATAAATTATAAAATATAAACAGACAGAATATTAAAAACCGACTTTACTTATGAGATGACCTGATATAATCAAGGAATACTTTTTCAATCTTGTGTTTGCTTGTAACTGCTCATTGTAAATAAAATGTCTGTAAATATTGTGAACATTGAACTAGTGTAACTATATAAAAATCGTTGAAATGTATTACTTATTTTATAAAATTAGGAGTGCAAAAGTTGTAGTCTTCTCCCATCCTTTTATCCAAAGATATCTTGTTAATTAGCAGCATTTACATGTTCTAAACAATACAGACTGTAAATTTCAATTAAGATTTATAAAAAAAAAATAATTCTAAAGTCATACTCGAATGTCTGGTACTTAGCAATCGTTGAATGAGATTCATTTACTGATTTGTAGTACACTAGTAAACGAACGTGTAAACGTGAACAACCTGCCTTATCAGATTACACTTAATGTACTTAAAGTCAAGATTTATTACGTACCTCAATGAATGTTTACCCTACAAATAGACAATTAAAAGAATGACTTCATGAAAATATACTCTGTACACTATATTTAATTTATTTTTGTGTACAAGAATAATAATAATAAAAAAAAAAAAAAATAGATTTTAAAAAGCCTAAGTAATTTTATGATTCTCAATATTTCTTCTGGTTTTTCCTTTACAGATAGTGATGCCACAGAACTCATTTTAATCTGAATGTATTTTAATGAAATCCCTTTAGGTTATGAGACATCTACTGATAAATTTTGTCATCTGCTCGACCTCATAAGCTGGATGGAGCTATTGAGGTTTCATTCTTGATAAAATAATAGAAAAAGTTCTTAAAATCTATCGATTCTGCCTGAAGTCGTAATTGTAATCACATCTCGAAAGCCTGTGATAATAATAGTAATTAGGATTATGTTTATGCCAAACACTGCTTACAGCAAAACTTGTTAAGCATCTTTTGCAACTAATGATAGATTAACAAAATCGGCTGGTTAGGAGTGGGAGTTTACTCGCTGACCAAATTATTTTTTTTTTTATAATTGAGATGTCGATCACACTAAAAACTAAGAAGTAAAAGTAGGTGTTTAAGATAAATGTAAAAGTGCTAAACGTTTTATATTTATTTTATCGTTAAGTTCAACCATCACCCCAGCAAACCATCTTGCTGGGAAGGTGCTTAGTTATGCAGCTTCTGCTTGATGGCATTTTTTTTACTTTTGGGCCGATTCTAAATACTTGGCGACAGTGACAGATGATCATGTCAATGATTTTTATATGATTACAGACTTACAAGCTAATATTCCTATAGTTGCTCAAATTCTTGTTATTTTGATGAATTGAGAGTAGTTATTTCCATTTGTAAATGTTGGCTGGGCACACTTGTGCACACAAAATTCCATCCCGTGCACTCAACTGTTCTACTATTAAAGTCAGACCGCAGAAATATATATATATATATATATATATATATATATATATATATATATATATATAATTTCTAATACTTTTTAAACATGTTATACTAGTTGTAACTATTCCATGTTTAAAAATCAGGGGCCAACTTTTTAATATTTTGGAAAAAACTTCATTGCATTGACATTGCAAATTTTGCCAGTGCCCTTCTCCCAACCCACAAATTCCTAATCGTAAGAATTATTATGAAACGTTCGTGTCTCAAATAATTTCCTCATAAAATAATAAATGAGAAATTCTTGAAATTGAAAGATAAACAAAATTGAAGACAGTATATCTAATAAACTAACATATTAAACCACTTGAAATATTTGTTAATACAATTCCTCTGACACTCCACTTCAATCATTCAAAATGTCTTAAAAGTTATAAATTCATCTTCTTAGGGTGCATTTACATCTGATAGTTATTGAAGGATATTTATGTGAGACTGCAATTGTAACTAATGTAAACTGCAAAAAAATTATCTCTGAGATAAATATTTCTATCACAAGCAATAGGGGTGCGTTTACATTTGACACTTCTCGCAGGATAAATATCTGAGGTGTCGGATATAATAATTGTGATATGTAATTATCTATCCGATATCTGAGATATATTTCCTGCGAGAAGTGTCAGGTGTAAACGCACCCTTAGTCACAGGCGTGAATAATATTGTGGTTTGTGTGGTCGTCCTTTGATTGCCAGGGGCTAGCAGAGGTACTCTCTCTGCCTTGATATAGAATATAAACCAACAATTATAATAAATTTAAAATAAGAATATTAAAGTAATAATAATTCAATTACAACTTTGTCGAATAAAGACTGCATGTAAATATGAAAAGTTTACCACCTCCAGAAATAATCTAAGTTTCATTCAATTTTGTTAACGACCTTAATTCCTAGCACACCTTAAAAAAAAAAATCAGACTCCGAAAAAACACTCAGAAACATTGTAATCTTGGTGTGTTTCCATATAATGCTTATATCTATTGTCATTTGTAAATCCTAGAATAAAACAAACAAACATTTAAAGCCGTAAATTCAAGCACCATTTTCGCCGAATGGATTGAAATTTAACCCTTTAAAGTACTAACAACTGCATGCCAGGGGTCTCCCGTGGTCTAGTGGCTAGCGCGCTAGATTCATAAGCGGGAGATGGTGGGTTCGATCCCCACCGGCGACAGGAATTTTCTCACCTCAGGGCTCGCTGAGAAAATTCCTGGCTGCACCCTGGATGTCGGGGCTAATGGCCAAGATTTGTCGATGCGCCATTAAAAAAAAAAAAAAAAAAACAAAAAAAAAACTGCATGCCCAGAACCTATTTTGTATGAACAATTTTAAGCCTTCAAAAATTAAAAATATTTTTCTTGCTTCCTCTTGAATAGTGAAATAATATTCATCTTTATCTGATCATTTCGATGTAGAAAATATTGCATCTCCTGAGTACAGTGCTTCTATTCTTGTCTGAAATAGAAAATGAATCAGCTGCCAGTTGAGGTCCTCTTTAGGTAAGGAAGCTTTGGATTCAGGCCATGTGTGGATAATACAATTGAGCATTGTCTTCACTTCACTTGATTTATAAATATCGAACGATGTTGGCGAGGAATTGTTTCTTTAATGAAATAAAAGTTGTATCTTAATTTAAAAAATAAAATGATTAGCATTTTATTATGCAATCTTTTAAAATGATTTTACATATTTGTAGACGCGTTAAATAACACTAGTTATGTTTTTCAGTATTTCATTCTAAATGCAGGCCAGAGTCAAAACAAACAATAGAGAGATAAGTGTTGTTACACAATGTCATTTCAGGTAGATTTTAGTGGGATTATTTATATGATATTTTTCTATTTTTAAATTTAGCATATTCCCTTGCTTAAATAATAGCATTTTTAGTGTGCAAAAAATAAATATTTAAATATATTTTTAATTTTAATATAAATAAATTTGTTTCCTATCATAATGCGATCTGATGAACAATATTTTTTGTTAATCCATGAGGGGCACATGTGTACAAACTTGACGGTTTGTCAACCCATAACTCACACAACGTATAATTGGCCATGGCAGGGTGTCTACTGCACGAAAAAGTCATGAAAATGTCACGAAATTGAAAATAGGACTCGAAAGTCACTAAAAAGTCATGAATTTTGAATCCATATCACAAAATTTCAGTTTTACCAGAATCTATTATAATCTTAGGACTTCTGCACATTCGTAATTCTTGTCGTCTACGTACAGCGACTGAACTCTCTCTGCCTCTCCTACGTTAGATTCCTCTGTTGTAGCATTTACACAACAATTAGCCATTATACACATATATTTCAATTTATCTTTATTCACATTGAGACATTAATATTGAAATTATGTACACTTTAATTCACTGAATATCTACATTGACAATAAATATTTAGTTTGTAATATGTTAAGACATTTTGAATTCTACTACCATTGTTCGAAATTTTTGAGGCTTCTGATTCAATATTCATTCTAAAATGTTTAGTACCATCGTTCCTTCGCTTGTATATTTAATGTAACTATCCTCTTTAGCATATGATGCACATTTTATACAGTTTTAAATTGTAATTTTATAAATTTCACGGTAATCCGTGTAAGGTCACAAATAATTTTATACTTAAAGTTAAGGCTTTTTCTTGTTAAGTGAAATTATTTTTGTTTTAATGGGCATGATATTTGCATTTAAAGTCATGGAAATGTCACGAAAAAGTCATGAAATTGGCTTTCAAAAAAGTAGTAGACACCCTGCATGGGAAAGGCTCGTATTTTCTGGATCCAACCCACAAGTTGTCATCGTTAGGCCTTGTGACTTATTAATAGTCATTTTGAATGCCAAGCGATATGGATATTGTCTGGAATGGGCGTGTCTGAAGTGTTCATTGGAAACCATGCTGAAAGATCAACTTCACCTTGAAACTTGCTGCTTAAAATGGTAGCTTCAAGAACATTACCTTGATTTTTCTTTTGACAAATTGTGTGCCATTGCACAGTTTTGGTCATTCAAATTTTGCCGCAAAATAATTGGCGAACCAATCATTAACCCTTTCGATGCGACGCCCGAGAATACTCGCGGGAGAAAGATGTTCCTCAGAAGCGACGCCCGAGTATTCTCGCCACAGCTGTATAATGCTTTGAATGCTTTTATTTTTAAATTAAATGAAATGAAAAGTTTATTCCTATTCCGGGACACAAGTCCCATAGGAATAATTTTGAAATTACAAAATAATTGTGAATTTTATATATAAACTTAAAAACTTATAGATGCTGTCAGTGTATAATGTACAGCTTCAATATAGACTAGGGGATGGGAAAAACTTGCAGGGATAGAAGGTGGTGGAAGAGTCGGGATTTAAAGGTTTCTAGGTTGGTAGAATGGCGGATAAACGAAGGCAAGGAATTCCATAGCGAGGTGGCACGGGTGACGAATGATTTTTTGAATATTGCTGTTCGGTGGGAAGGAATATAAAGATTGGAAGGACGAGATCGGGTGTTACAGGAGTGAACAGTGGATTTAAATTTAAGAAGTTGAAAAATATAAGAAGGCATACGGGATTGAATTACTTGGTAAAAGACGATAAAGAGGGAATAGCCAATTTAGCTCCTGATAGAAATGTGATATGTGGGAGTCTCTGGGGATCCTGAGGATAAAACGAATGTATCTCTTGATTGCGAGCCCTTTTTAGCCTTGAGCGTGTACGTAGTGCTCTAGCAGGAATGGGGAATATTTCTGGTTTAAACTATTACTGGTAACATACAAATTTTGAACGTTATAAGTAACATGCGTCTGTGAGACGTGTTTACGGTAAAAATGTTCTTAGGGTATTTTTTTAGTGAAACTGTAAATAATAGAGGAGTAGCTTATTGAAATAATAAATAAAAAAAAATTGCATTGCTACATTTAAAAATCACGTCTAAAAACAAGCAGTGGTTTCGGAATGAAGTAAAAAGAGAAACATAGGGATGAAAAGTAAGTAAACTTTGTATTAAATGGTTATTATAGGTTTGCTGTGTACCTAAATTGTAGTAAATAAATCGTTGCAAGTAATACACGTCGTCGATCACGCAAGATAAACATGAAAACGATGATTAGTAACGAGCGCCTAAGTAAAAAAAAAAAAAAAAAAAAAAAATACGGGTATGTAAGGCCGCTCTAGGAGAGGAAGGGAGTTTGGTCCGCCAATGGAAGGAATAGGCAGCTAGCCCACGTCGCATTGAAAAGGTTAATCGCAAGGAACGTGGTGTCATTCCAGTTAGATCTAGTGAATTAAATAATTCAACAGGATTGTTTACACCTTCCTCAGGGTCAACAACAGTGTCGATAGATTTAAATGATATTTCATTGCCAGGCAATGACTGTTGTATTTTAAAATTAATTGCTCGACTCCTATTGTTATTAACAAAATTATTAGCTTGTAAATCTGGAAATACACGTTCACCATGTTATAAACATTATCTGGGATTCGGATGAATTGTAAAATTTTCTGAAAAACTGAATTTTTCCGTTGCCAATGTTGAGTAGTTGCTTGGAGGAAACTTATGCCAATCGATCATTTTTCCCCCAGCGGGGCCAAGTTTCGGCGATGGAGGACTTGGAAGGTTCTCCTCCTCTCAAGCTGATGCTGTAATCCTATGTTTTTATAAAATATTCCCCCGATAAAGCACTAAACGTGCATTTTGGGAAATTATAGAATAAATATGGTTAAAGTGTGAAGTGAATTTTTGTTGACCTTCTGTCTATTTGATTATTCCCACAAGTGATTATTACTTTGCATGTTATTAATAATAAAAAGTGGAGAGCAAGAAGTAAAAAAGCTCCCAGGAACAGGAAGTGAGTGACCTTGGTGGATACGTTAAAAAAAAAAAAAAAAAAAAAAAAAAAAAAAAAATTACAGCTTTTTCCTTGTACTGCACAAGAAGTTAAAGAATTTAATTTAATACAATTTCTTTGTTCAACAAAATCTTTGTCAGGGCTAACAAAGACCAACAAAGAAAAAAGTGTTTAAAAGACAGGACTATCATGTTTTTAAGGCCTGGAGTCTCTCATCCAGGTTATGGTCACTTCCAGATGAAATTAAAAGAAATAAAAATGCACCTGAAAACATGTTTGATTTCATTTTACTATGTGGGCAGCTGAATTCAAAACGGGTCTTTAGAATAAAAAAAAAAATGTGAGGTAGTCTTCATTCCTTAATTTTGAGTTTTCAAAACCTTCTTTGAAAACATATTCTCAAGAATCTTAATTGACACAAACACAGTATGTAAATTGTATCTAGATTAAATCATAGATTACAATTTACAAGGATTTTGTTATGCAAAATAAATTAATGCAAGAGTTGTGGGCTTAAGGTTCAAGAATCTTTCTTTAATATTGCCTGTCACCTTAATTTTAACAGATATAAATCCTTAATCTCAGTGTTTTAGATTTAGAAATTGAAAAGTATTTATCAGATTTGATCGGGTCAAACAGACCCCAAGAATAAGTCCTGTCTTTTGAACCTCAACATTTTTTTTTTCTTTTTTTTTTTTTTTGTAGGACTGTGTAATCATTCATTTAGGTTTATTTACTTTCTTTGCTCTTGTCTTTCTATTTCTATTGTAAATATTTGTGCTTTATTGTAGTTTCCTATAATTGGGTTATTTAGGGTTTTATTATAAGGACTATTTTTTGGGGGCTTCATATTTCACAGAGTATTGATCGGCTGAGGCAAGTTTAACTGTCTCTGCCTCTACCTTGTGATCACAATGCAAGTAGTCTATTAACAATGTGGTATTGATTTCTGCTCGGAAGAAGATAAATTATTTCATTCATTTCAAAGCTTGACTTTCATTTTTCTTTAACTAAAAACAAATAGAATCAGAAATCATTATATACATTCAATATTTTATTGAATAATTGGTTTCAAAAATCTAAATTTGATAATTAATTATACTTGGATCATCAAGTTCATTTATATATATATATATATATATATATATATATATATATATATATACGTATCATAGATTATTGGGACGGATATCTACAGGTTACTATCCTTTTCTAACCATGGTTGGGCAGATTTTTTTTTGTGAAAGAAAAGCCATCACCCCCAGTGGGGATTGAACCCTCAATCTTAGGCATGAAATGGTCAAACCTTATGCTATCAGAAGCACGAGGCATACAACTGAAAAACAAGAATACACTCAAATTGAACTCGAACAAAAATGTTATCATACTCTACAAACATTAATTGAAAAATAACTTAGTTCTAACATGAGTGCCCTTGTTAGAGCAGATTGGCCTATACAAAGGTTTCCTTGAGGTAAAGAGTCTAGACAATCATGAACCCGATAAGTGCCCTATTTTTTGAAGGACTATGAACATTTCAAGTTGTATTTGCAAATAATATTCTTATAAATTCCTGATGTTTATTTGATCTTAGTTCAGTTTGTAAGAGTTTATTTGTTCAAATATTTTTATCAGTGTTATCTTTAACCCCTTGACTTAAAAATGTTGTTAACGGTTGTTTGGGAGGGATGAAACATCAAAACTATGAATATATTTGAAATATTTATAATTAATAAAAATAAATCCTTTTTTTAATAATATGAAGAGGTGAGATGCAAAACTCGTTCATTCCATTTTTCGAAAAATTGAGATAGCATTAGATTCTAAAATATATTTCAATGCTATTTCAACATATGTTGAATTATAACATAAATCTGTAAACATAAGGATGTACCCTTCGAAGGCAAAACAAAAAAAAAGTAATCTGGCCACTCTATAAGACGTGGTTTAGTGTTTTTTGAGCTTCCTGAAAAATATCTTCCTGTGGAACGAATGAGTTTTGCATCTCACCTACTCATATGTACATTAGTAATTGAGAATCTACAACTCACTTTGGTTTGCAAATAGTGATGGAGTTTTTGTCACGGCTCTAAAAAAATCAGAACGTGGACATTCTCTCGAATTTGATGCCAGAAGCCAGGACATGTATGCCGTAGGAAGAAGTAAAATTCTATGAAGTATAAGACAAATGTTGAAAATAATTGTTGAGAAAGTAAAAGTTCAAAAATAACTTTTTGGGTTTAAACGTTTTTTAAAAACTGTTTTTTATTTTGTTATTTTTCAAATTAAAAAAATAAAAGTTTTAAAGCAATTTTTATTAAAATACTTAATTGGAAAAAGTGTAAAGGAATAAATTAAAGCTACTAATTTATATTTTTTGTTTTGTATCAACAAATATATTTCAGTAAATAAAAAAAAAATTTTTTTAAACAAAGAACATTTCACTTATTTTGAAGAATTAATTACATTTGAATAACAATTTATCTTGTTATTTGGTGGAATTTACATTATTTCTATAATCATTTAATATATACTTTAGGTTTGAAAAGGCTCTTTCAACACTTACTTGAGTGGCTAGGCTTCCGTGTAGGATGAGTGCTAGTTAATATAGTTATGGAAGTGTGTATTTTCTTTCTTCCCAGTATTCCGGGCATTGTAAACCAACAAAATCCTAAAATTCTTGATTAAAATATTGAAAACTTTTATTTCACATTGAAAAAAATAAAAGTATTACATTAACTTTTATTTTCATATACATAATTTTAAGAGTTTTTAAGTAACTTTTACTCTTTACACTTTTAAATAAAAGTTTTTTTTAACAGTTATTTTTTAACTTATAAAATAAAAGTTTTTAACAGTTAAATTTTAACTTTTTCGATAAAATGAATAACTGTTTTGATCCCTGGTATAAGAGTATATCACCAAAAAGTGGGCTTCCATCTATAAATAATTTTTTTTAAAGTTGTGTTCATAATTTTCTGATTAAAATTGTTTGAGCAGTGTAGATTTGTTTTTCCTTTTATTTTTTGTTTTTCTATGTCTGTTTCCTTGTTTGACTACACCATTGTTAAGTAATTTAATTATCTCATTAATTAAATAGAAGAAGCATAGTCTATTCAATCTTTCCTCTTGTTTGATACTTAAATCCAATAAAATGAAATAATTTATAATTATAAATATGTTAGAGAAACAGTTTATTTATGTAATGTTAATTAATTATAATTTTTCAGGCGCTATGTGATGAATGTAACACTCTTCGATTTTCTTGTGAGAAGTGCTGAGAAACTGGAAAGCTCTCGATATCTGATTGGCGGTAATGCTCCGGTCATGGCGATGAGGCTGTTCAACGAAGGCTGTGAAGTCACACTAGCTGCAACATTGACCGAGAAGCATTTGAGAAGTATACCAAAAGGAATTAAAGGTATAATAGGATTTTTAGTTTAAATTTTAGCTTCAACCTCTTGATTGAATAATTTGTGTATTTTTGCATAAAATATTTGCTTCGAATTTTATGTTTATAAAATTTTTGTGCCTGGTTTTATAAATAATGCAATTTAAATTTACTAAGGTGAAGATTGTTGGGGTTCAGCCATAATAGGTAATAAAACTGCACTTTTTAAAAACGTGAGTATTGTTGACTGAAAGCGGGTTTCAGTCCATGGGGCATAAAAGTGGGGGTTTCGGCCCGTTGGCACAAAAGTGGCTGTCAGTCTTGAATAGGTTAAAGCCTTCATCAGGGTTGAGAGAAAAGGATCAGTTCTTCCTCTTCTCATGAATGCTCCTGATGAATGCTTGAATTTCAAGACAAAACTTTGGCATTAATAACTTATTTTTATAATAAAATATAATTTTACTAGCTATTATGATCAAACTCCGACAATCTCCACTTTGTCAATCTCAACAGTCAACAATCTCTTCTAAATAATTTAATTTTAGTATATTAAAATGAGTAGTTATTCTTAAATCTTGACCGATACTAATGGCTTTTGTTAAGTTTTCCTCACTGAGATATTACTTGATTTTGCATTTGTAAGCACGCTGAAACAATACAGTTCCTGTGAGTCAGGCTTTTTCCACTATCACTAGATAGGTATTGAAACATCAAACAACTCCCACAAACTTTAGACGCGGAGTGCTCACACCTTAGCATTCATGGTCATCAGACCTACTTAAGACCTATCAACCTTTAGATCATTAACATCCATTACCAAATTTTGTTTATAACTTACTATCAAATTTGGCCATATTAAAGTTCCTTATCGCTTCATTGAGTAATTGTTTGTTTTTTTTTTGTTTTGTTTTTTTACAAAGAATTATGTTCGTAGCTATATTGAGCTAAAATCAACCAGTGAATTCCTTGATTGTAGTCGCCTTCTTTGATCATGAGCCAAATAGGACCCTAATGGAAACGTTTCGAAATAGGAGTAAAAGCACTTAAGTTAGGCTCATTATTTAAAAAGACCTTTTTTAAGTGCTTAAATGGACTAAGAAAAATAAAATAAATTTACAAATATTCTGTTATATTACATAATTGAAATAGTTTAAATTTTGTAAAGTATAACAATATTTACATGTTAAACACTACATGTAACTGTGTTACTTATATGTTAAGCTTTAACATATAAAGCTTTAATCCAATAAATCTCTTATTGTTCTCTGAGAATATTGGGCAATAATACAATTTAATTTAACAATTTTCCATCAAGTTATAATAGATATTTTTCATTGTTAATAAATTAATTTTGATTAATACATCAAATAATAAAGATTTTATTATTATATATATTATTTCTTTAATACTTCCATCCCAGCATTCATAAATTTACTGAAGTTCTTCCTTACAGAAAAATACAAATATATTCATTTACCGTGGAATCAGGAAAAAACAAATTACAGTCCTGCTAATTCGGCTTAGATCTACCATGTTGATCTGTCAGAAATATTGAAATACTTACAAATGTAATTGTAAACAACCCTAAAATTTACTTTTAATATGAATTAAAAGTAAATTTCTTTAAAACTTCCGGTACAGTATGTCTTGCAGTTTTACAGTTATAAGCAAGACATATTTACTTGTATCTTTTACTGACTGTATCCTTCTTCTTCTTTTTTTTTTTTTACTGGTCTCTTAAGGCTTTTTTACATCCTTTCTATTTACTCATATTGATAGACTCCTTCTATCACTTTATGGTGGTCATGAAAGAAATAAAATGTTGAATGATTTTTTTGTGATTGTTCTGTTCATGAGGTATGTTGTATGCTTTATCTGTAGTTTGTATAATTGGTTAACATTCATCAAATACATTAAATTATTTACATATTCATTTTACTTTATTAGTGATTTCTTTTTTAATATAATTGCTTTTCGACTATATTCAGCTTTTTATTTTTCCCATTGTACATGATTTTATTCTGGTTTCAAAATTCAAATTCCCTCTGCTTCTTAAAACCATTATTTAATAGCACAGATTATCCATATGTAAAGCTCTTGTTGCCAAAGCTGTGAAGTGTCTCAATAAATAAATAAATAATAGCACAGAGCACATTTGAGATCAATGCCTCTGCTGGTCATTTGTCCAAGAAAAATATTAATGTGTTAAACAATCAATTTTTTAAAAAATCCACGTATTGATTTTTTCATGTACTAAAAATTTACAGCGTAAATACGCGTGAAAAATATTAGCTGTCTTTTATCGTTCACTGGGATAAATATTAGCTTTCTCTCCATTAACATAATTTTTAAGATTTCAAATTTTCTCTTGTTTTTTTAATCCTATCTATTTAAAAGTTTACTGCTTTTTATTCGCTCTAGCATAGAAAATATTCCCATTTCTTGAAATATTCTTAAACCATTACTACCTTCAGCTCTTCGAACTTTCTTTAATTTATAAATATTCATGAAACCATGAAACACATTTTTCTAGGTTAAGCCAGTATTCTTCTATATATTTCTTTCTAAATATCTGCATTTATTAAAATTTAAATCAAATGTTTTGTTAAAAAATAAATAAATAAAGCTGCTTACTGGGCAAGGGTATGTGAACACTCAAAAACTGTACATGAATTAAAATAATGCTCCTCAAGTTTTGCATCTTTAGTGCCTTTTCAGAAGCATTCTATAAAGCTATTAGCTGAATACCCGTGCTTCGTCACGGCAGATAAATAGTTATTTTATTGCGTTAGATAATGTATCACCAAAATTAATGCGACTACATAATTTTTTAAGTTTATTATAGCACGGTTCCCGTCATACTGTATGTTATTCATCAATTGATAAGTAATCAAAGTATAATATTTTTTAAAATTGGGGTGCTACGGACCCGTGTCAAGAAACAGATAACCTAGAGATAACCCGTTATCTATAGGTTACCAGTAACAGCAGTTTAACCAGTTCAGGTTAAAATTTGTTGAAATACGCGTAAATGAAGATCAAATAGAAATAATATTAAGAAATAAATACAATACGGTGACAGCTGACCTGTTATCCTCTTAGCAACGCTTGCTGCCTAGGCTTGCCTGCTTTCTAACAAACTAAAAATTCAAACCCCTCTAAAAATACTTTAAAATTTGAATATAAAAAAATCCTTTCTTAGCGAGTGTTTACATGCTAAAGAGAGTGTCCATGCAAAATTTCAAATTTTTCTGTCAAGTGGTTTGGGCTGGGCGATGATAGGTCAGTGAGTGAGTGGTATTTGACAAACATATAGTAGATTTACATATTAAATAGGAAAATAAACCTTCCACTAGTGAGTGGGTGTACTTATGTATTTAGGATGTACATAATTTTAAAGAATGCTCCTGATAGGCACAAAATGTGCCAAAATAGTAGAGTTAGGATTATTAAATCAAATTAATTAATTCACATATATTTTTTTTTTCCTTCCGCCTGCTCAATATAATGAAACGTTTTGCTTTTTTTAAAAAAAATAAGAATTTGAAATTTCATTTTATACATGTACTCACATCCCAGGTTATTTAAAAATATATGTGTATATATACATATACATTTTTAAGGGATGGCAATTTGTGTTTTTGATAATCAGGCCTGTAAATAGCGTAAAAACACTGAAGATGTGTCACTGACCTTGAAAACACTCAGCACTCATAAAAAAGTTCTAAGAAGGCGAGGGAACCAGCTTATGTATCTCCAGTTAATAAGATAATTAATTAATTAAATAATTTGTGCTTAAATGCCTATATTTTTCTTGTTTGTGCAAGTAAATAACAATACTGAAGCATGTGATTGGATTAACAAATATATGTCCTAGTTGTGGGCGAGACTGTGAGCCGGGATGATATTCATTTGATAATGGAGTATAAAGCTCAGGAGAATTGGGGGCCCTATACATCTCCCAGGGCAAATAGGTAAGGACTCAGCTCAACAAGCTATTATTTTAATAGTTTCATTTTTATATTATTTTATATACACAATTGATCGAGTAGTATTGCTCATGGTGACCTGAAATCGGAAGAAATAAACAGTGTTATCTCTTTTAAAAATTAAATGTGAAAAAAAAAATCCAATGTGGTTTTAAAATTTGGGTTCCTTTCAAATCCATTCATATTTTTGTTTAATCAAAAAGACGGTTTTTTATGCTAGACTAGCTGTTACCCAGTGTGCCATGCTACATCTAATATTTGCATCTAGAAAAGCCAAAATAAATTAGAAACTAAATAAGTAATATTAAAATCTAATACAGTGAAACCTCTTTATAGCGGACACCATTGGGTCCGTAAAAAATTTCCGTTATTGGGAGGTGTCCTTTAATGGGAGGTTAATGAAATCCACCTTTCAAAAAGGAGTGCACAACGGTTTCTTATTTCTTTTACAGCTGTCATTATCCATAATACCGCGTCCAGTACATTAGTAACATAATCGCTGGAGTCCATTTTCGTAATAGCTTCCTGAAGAAATCGTTCTCTGTAATGTGATATGAAATTTTTAATAATGCCGAGATCGAGGGGCTGGCAGCAAAATGTCATATTCGGTGGAAAGAACTGAATTTTAACATTTATTAGATATATCTGTGGGTGGCATGTCGCGTTGTCCATAAACAAAATTACACACCATTTTCGATGTCGCATTCTCTGATCGAAAGTTATTAGCCATTCACTCATTATCACGTTCAGTGCTGTATGGGGTCGATTGCCCCCATGTCTAACTTTCCAGTAGTGTGGAGCGTGTAATAGGTAAACTTTCGAAAAATGGTCGAACGAGTTTTAGCTTTAGACATTTCAAGGGGTTGAAACCAATATGTCTATGTGTTACTAACTTCAAAAATCTATCAAAATCCGATAAAAAATCGTACGGGGTCAAATGAAGCATCCTACTCTTCTCGGAAGAAAAGTCCACAGACCCTCTTTACAGACTAAATCTGTAGTTCAATAAGATATTGTCAAAAGCAGTAGCTCAGGAAGCAGAACAAGAAGTATTGGAACACCCCAGGTCACCTAAACACATCCACACGCTAGCTGATGACTTTGAGAGGAAGAGGAAAAAATGTTCAGGCTGCTACGAAAAGCTTAGGAAAACCATAACCTCTAAAGAAGCTGGTAAAAAAGTCCGCACATATTGTGAGGAGTGGTCTACAAAGGTCTTCGTCTTCCGTGCTTCAATGATAGACACGCATCAAAACCCTAGTCATTATTTCCTATTGTTTAATCGCTTGAATTGTTTTATTTTTTTAGTGTGGTATTACTATTTGTTTTTCTCAAATACTATATTTTTAAAGCTATGTTTTATGTAAGTCAAATGTAAAAATATTAAAATTAAAATAAAATTTATTGTTTGTTATTAAAGGTTGTTCTGATTTTTTTTCATAAAATATGAAAAATGATATGGTTTATGGGTGGGGGGGTACTCGCCTTACAAACAAATCAAAGTCCTGTCTCCAAAATCTCATAAAATTAAATTTCAAGGAGGGAAAAGGTCCTTAGACTCTAAAAGAAAAATAATTTATGTACGATTACGATTTCCATGAGGTTAATGAACTTTTGAATGAACCAATGAATGTCCTGCTGCCGTTGTATACTCACCTAAACCTATGGATTGGGAAAACAAACGTTATTGCCTAAATTAATCAATATTCAGCTGGCTGAATAAGTTTAAACTAAGGAAAGAAAAACAAGTCGCACTTGTGGATAGTTACTGCACGGGGTTAATTGACCCCGTGTCGCACTTGTGGATAGTTACGAATTTTTACAGCCGCACTGAACGTGCTAAAGGCGTTGTCATCCAAGCTTTTTTGTTAGCTTGCCAAGATATTCTAAAAGTATTAACTTTAATGTTCTTAAAACAACGTGGTTTTAATGATTTACCAATTATTAACGGCTCTTCAAAATCGCCTTCGATATTTACCCACAACACAACAGTTAAACTATCTTTGCTTTGTTTGTCTTCTGTGCACGTTTCCCATTTTAGAAACATTGTCTTGTTTGGCAGGGCCTGAAAAAATAAAGCCGTTTCATCAAAATTAAATATATTTTTAGCCTCTTAGTCATGGCAAATGTAAACCTATTTGTTTTTCCAATCTTGAACTAAAACAACATTAATCGATGCACTTTCACCACATATCGTTCTAAAAACTTTGCGAAGCTTGACGTCTTCGTTTTGCCGACTTCAAACTTCGTGCCCAGGTCTTTAACACAAAGCTTTAAACTATCGAGTTACACGCGTTCTTTTTGGAGCTCATGACTAGATACAAACTGAATAAAACCTGCTGAAAAATGGTGTAACAAAACAAGATGTGGTTCCTGGAACAGTATGGTAAACACCTTAGCCTTAGGCTACAACAAACTTTGATAAAGATAATGATCAATGAGTAGGTAACTTAATTTGTGTTTTGAGGAATTCAGATAATCCTAGTCCAAAGTTTTAGCTGAGGCGACATTTTTGTGAATGAAGTACAGTAGTATCAAATTTAGGCAAACAACTTGTTTTATTGGTGGTCGGAATTTATTATTTATTAACCTCTCTGTGGTCTTATTTTATAATTTATTACTGTTTTAATAGTTTCTCAGTGTTGCAACACCTCTAAACTGGCGAGATCCATCACATTTTACAATATTCGATTACTTTAGATCGGTTTAGTTATTTACCTTAAATACCCGGGTATTTATGAAATTGGGTATTTACCCTGAAGAATAAATACCCGGGTATTTCACATCACTGTGTATATTTATATATATATATATAATAATTGTGTTCAAAATCGTGTAATTTTTTTAAGAAATTGACATTTAAAGAAATCAAAGTGGATGAGATGTTTAGTTCTTAAGTACCTATTCTACAGGTAAAAACACAAATTTATTCTCTCTGGAATTTTTTCTGTAATGCATATTTTCCAATATATTCAAGATAGAAAAGAAGGGACTTGTTTCACATAAATACTTAAAACTTTATAACAGCCTGGTAAAAACAACAACAATTTAAAGACAAAAATAATTATGAAATGACTTTTTCACAATGATAATAACTGTGTTGATAATAATACTTTATGGGCACTAAAATTGAACTCTATAAACTTTTGATTGAATTGTCGCAAAACTAGTATTACTGACAGAAAACTATTATAAAATAATTAATTAACGACTTGACAGGTGCTGGAAACTGCTCTTGACCCTCTCAACTGCCTGTATCCACTCATCTCGGTCAGTAGCAAGTCTGCTGGACACGCCAACCATCTGGGGTTTCATAGTGCAGAAGTCTGCTTGCTCTGTTATTGTCCATCCTGATAACATGGCCCAGCCATTTAAGGCTGAATTCGCACAAAATGGGAAACTTTTAGATCATCGAATAAGTTGTATATCTCTTTATTCTTTCTCATTCGATAAACCCCATTTTCCTTGATTGGTCCCAAAATGCGTCTTTCTTTTGAATCTTATCACAAAATGAAAATATAGTAATACTATATTTACTTAATATTTATCTTTAAAATGTTGTATATTTATTATTTTAATAAATTAATTGAATTATTAATTTATTCAGTATTCTTTTTAATTTCTTTAGTTGTAGTCTTATTTGCAAAATCAAAAAATGCTGAGAATTTTAGAATTCCTGTAACATCAATTAAAAAAACTTCTTGAATCCAGATTAGGTAGTTTGCTATACTAAGATTTGATCATCGAGTCTACTTTCCTCAAATGGAAAACACTCAAGGCATTCACATTTTCTCGTCCCTATACTTTGATATCTTTTCTTTATGTTACTAATATTGATTACTTTTTGTGTATTAATTAACCTTCTAACAGCAGCATAATACGATGCTCAAATTATAAATCCACTTTTATTATTATGTAGGTGAATAATTAGGCCGACCTTCACAAGTTAGAAAAGTTTTATTTCACAAAGCGCTTTCGAGATACAATCTCATCATCAGTGCCTGTTAGTATGATAACAACATAACAAATAAAAAAACAAATCTACAAACTAAAATAAAACATTTTTTATGTACATTTTGAGACAATTTTTTAGTCACTAGCATAAAAACATTAAAAGTTAGAATTCTTAATAAAATGAAATAAATTAAAAACAAAATTAAATTACAAGATTTGAAGTCCAAGAATAAATAAAAATATATAATTAAAGGATTAAGCCTTAACAGCAACAGATAAAAGGAAGAAAAACAGGAATAAGAGAATATTAGTGTTGAGAATAAAAAATAGAAAAAGTAGTTATTTTTTTTTTATTTTTATTTTTTTTATTCTGAACACTAATATTCTCTTCTTCCTGTTTTGCTTCCTTTTGTCTGTTGTTGTTAAGGCTTAATTCTTTAATTGTATATTTTTATTTATTCTTGGACTTCAAATCTTGTAATTTAATTTTGTTTTTAATTTATTTCATTTTATTAAGAGTTCTAACTTTTACTGTTTTTATGCTAGTGACTAAAAAATGATCTCAAAATGTACATAAAAAAATGTTTTATTTTAGTTTGTAGATTTGGTTTTTTATTTGTTATGTTGTTGTCAACAGGCACTGATGAGGTGATTGAATCTCGAAAGCGCTTTGTGAAACAAAACTTTTCTAACTAGTGAAGGTCGGCCTAATTATTCACCTACATGATGATGAACCTTCACCAACCGGCTCCCAACACCTGTGACTTTTATTATGTTTATATTCAATTTACAGGATAACCGTTAGAAGAAAATGAAATAATAATGAGATTTGATACATTGGCTTGAGAAATTTAAGCTTAAAACTACCAAGAGCGGTTGGGGGGTTTGTCGAACCTCTGACTGGATACTAGTTTTTACTGTTACTAACCCTGATGAGTGAACATATAGTTTCTTCCAAGAACTAATAAAGAGAGGTTTTATCTTTAAGAACATTATAACAGGGTGTCTTCTGCACAAAAAAGTCACGAAAGTCATGAAAATGTCACGAAATTGAAAATAGGGGACGAAAATCACGAAAAAGTCATGAATTTAGAAACCAAGTCACGAAATTTCAGTTCTTACCGGAGTGTAACGTAATCCCGGTTCTTCACCACATTCGTAATTGTTGCCGTTTTTGTATGCATTTACAAATCAATTATTCATTTTTTAAATATATGTAGACTTAAATATTTAAATTCTATTCACAGGGCCAATTTTAAGCCAATAGTTAAGGCTTTTTCATTTTGATTGAAATTATTTTCTTTTTAATGAGCATGAAATTTGCTTTTCAAATCATTAAAATGTCACGAAAAAGTCCTGAAATTGGTTTTCACAAAAGTAGTAGACACCCTGTATAATCAATAAGCCAGTCAATGAAGAGTTCACTGCACATTTTGCGTCAATTCCGAGTCATATTAAGTTCTTTTCTATTTTATTTTATTTGTTTTTATTTTTTATTAACTTGCATGAACAAGAATGTACGTATGGTACACAGAAGACTAAATGTATGGTGAATTCGGGCGAAAGATTCCCCTTGGGTAGATTTGATGACTCAGACTCATGATGCATGCTTAGCCTGAGTAACAAATGAGAGCTTAGACTCACCATATCTGAAGACAGTCTAAGTTACAAACTTTAACACGAACATTCTTGTTCATGCAAGTGGATTGATGATTTTAATTCATTATTCAAAGAAAAAAATATTTTTGTGATTACTTGATATATTTTGCAAAAATTTTCTATCTAACATCATCAAAATAAATATTAATAAAATGTAAATTTGTAATAATCAAATAAGACAATGCTATCCCAAGGTAGTTAGGCACATTCAGTCCTTGAGGACTCGACCAACCTAAAATATTCCCCTCACTACACCTTTGTTTTTTTTTTTTTTTTTTTTTTTGTTTTTTTTTCGTTTTTTTTTTACCCGTTGAAGGCAGTACAGATTCTGTGCGTTGCTGCATATGATTAGGAAGTTCTTCCTTTCATGTTAGGGGCTCCAACTTGTCTAGAACATTATTTCAACCTCTTCACAAAATATAATTTTTTAATGATCTGCTCGTAACGTTTAATTTTATTAAATTACTTTTTAAATGCATACACAATCATGCCTTATTTTTTGCTATTTTCAGATACATTGCCCACCATGATGTACACAATCCCCACTTGAAGACCCTTGAATCGCTCAACGATCATATAGGTCAGCCAGATCTGTTCGTAGTTAGCGGACTTCAACTAATGGACAACTACCACTACCCAAATCGTATGTTGAAATATAAATAATTAATTATCCTTGATAATATTATGTTCAATCTTATTGCATTAGTGTTCCTCTTGTATCTCTCAGAGAGTATTTTAAATGTGTTTCCTCCCTCCCTCACAGGAGGGAAAGCATTTGTTTCCTCTGTATGCATTTTCTCAGTGACGCATACAGAGGTGCTTCAATAATTTTTATGAAAATTTTAAAACCCTAATATTTAGATTTTGGTGCTCAAGGACAATTGAGAGGCATAAAGTTTGTAAAAAAAAGAAGTATTTAAAAAGAAAAAAAAATTATTAACAAGACAAGGAATTCTGGACTTCTCATATGGTTTTTTAAATATCTGGAAACAATTATGAAAAATTATTTTATGTGGAAACTGACCTTTCAAAAGCTTAATAAATGTACTTATAAAACATTTTCACTATTAAATTTACACAGGACCATGTCATTCGAATAAAAAAGTGTTTCTTGTTTCTCGCTAGTGTTGGTTTCATTCCACTGAAGACACTAATCACTTTTTCTGGGGATATTTAATGCTTTTAACATTAAGATAAGTTTTTTCAATATAAATATGTCTATACATTTCTATATTTTAAGTGAGAAAGAGTATTTTATGTATTTGTATTTTGTGTTTCTAATGTGTAGTTTCTTAAGAACTAGCAGAAGCCAAGAATCAAAGGGAGTGTGATATTTCTGCCGAATATCTATGATGTTGCTTTTAGCGCGGTTCCTCCCTCCCCCATAGGGAGGAACCCCGCTTATAAGGTTGATACAATGAAACAATCCGAAAGTGCCGACTAGAAAATTTCGTGTTTCAGAACCCCTAGAGACCGCAAATAACGGTGGTTCAAATTTGTATATATATATATGTCTGTTCGCTCATTTCTGGCTTCCCTAATGGTCCGATTGTGATGAAATTTGGTACAAAAATCCATCATCTAATTTGAAAGGTCAAGTTCGTTAACCAGCAAAATCCGCCTACTGGAAGATGGCGTTTGGGGCGAAATTCGCGCAAAAAAAATCGTAACGCTTACGTTTTTGAGTTCATAAGCTTCTAAGTACTCGTTTTATATGATTCCTGGGCTAGGAAAACGAATGAAACCATTTTCAAGGCGATAGCTTTAACCGTTTTCGAGAAAATTGGAAAAATATTTTTTGAATACCGTTTTTGGTTTGGGTACTTAGAATCATGGGATTCAGTTGAAACATTTTCTGCATGTTCTACTTTCATCAAAACTAATATGTTGAAATTTTGGTTACGTTTGGAGTTAAGGAAGGGTTAAAATAAAATATTTTATTAACAGACATAAAAAGTTTTAGTAACTTTGTTTACTTTCCTTAATATCTCGAAAAAGGTTGAGAATCTTGGTAAAAGGAAGAATACCATTAGAAAGCTTTTTAAATCCTCTAAAAAAAAAGGTTCTAATGAAAGTTTTGATTAGGTGATGTCAATCGGAGAAATAAGAGCTTAAAACTTTAACGTAATTGATTTCGCTTATTCGAACTGTTCTTTTTGTCTGTTTTTTATTCCTTGTTATTTTTTAATTGCTTATAGTTGGATAATGTATTTGAAAATAAAATAGGTTAAGAAAAATAAGAAAAACAATTTAATGTTAGAGATATGGATTTCCAAGATATATAGCTTTTCAACTGCCTAGCGTCCTTCCTAGGGAGGGTTCTTTGTCTTCGATTTTGGTACTTAGAATTATGGGATACAGTTGAAACATTTTCTGCATGTTCGAGTTTCATCAACACTAATATGTTGAAATTTTTGTTACGTTTAGAGTAAAGGAAGGGTTAGAATAAAATATTCTATTAACAGACAAAAAAAGTTTTGGTAACTTTGTATAATTTCGTTAGTATCTCGAAAACCGTTGACAATCTTGTGAAGCGGAAGATTACCATTCGGAAGCTTACTAAATGCTCTACAAAAAAGGTTCTGAAGAAAGTTTTAATTAGGCGATGTCAATCGGAGAAAAAAGTGCTTAAAGCTTTAAATTAATTGATTTCGTTTATTCCAATGGTTCTTTTTGTCTGTTTTATTTCTTGTTATTTTTTAATTGCTTATAGTTGGATAATGTATTTGACAATAAAACTGGTTAAGTAAAATAACAAAAACAATTTATTGTTAGAAATATAGATTTCCAAGACCTTGTCACTAGCGGGTCTGTTTCTAGTGTAGCCGACCCTTCCAGGTAAGATTGTAAATCATGACATTTCAAGACTTTACTACTCACAGGAATGGCGTTAGTGACCTTAAGGGACGACACACCATTATAATAATTAATTACAAAAAAAAGGACTGGTGGAACCAAAATAATAACTGCTTCTATTTTAATCTTTCCAAATTAGACTAGGGATATGAACGGAACCACGCTCATAATTATGATTAATGATCATTATGTACTATAATTATAGTTTTTTAATAAAACGATATGATTAAATTAACCCTTAGAATGCTATGAATGTATATGTTCGTTCCCCTGTTCGTTAAACCTTCTCTATGAAATAAAAGCGGCTGGATCTGAATATAGTCTTGTTCTAAGACGCCCACGGTGGGAGGAGAATAGGCTTCATATTTGCTAGCACTGGGAATATCATTGGCCAGCACAGCTACTAGCCTCCGGTCTCTTTTCACTTGGCTAGCAATGATATGGTTGCATTGGCTTACTGGACCAGAATCTTACCAAGGATAAGCATTATATGCCAAATCATACCAAGGATAAGCATTATATGGAAAAACTAAGATAAATCCAGATAAACTTTATTACCCTGCAATAAGTTATTACATTTTCCTAATCAGATTTAATGCTGGCTTGTGTTTGTTTTAATTATTTTTAATAAAAATATCTTGGGATTCGGTTAGAGCCCCTAGCCGAATCCCAACCATACCTTGTCTTCGTATCACTACAATGGCTAACTATCTCCATCTCCACTAAAAATATCTTATTTGTTTTTGTTTTACTTACAGCTGGAATGCGTACAGAAAGACTGAAGAAAATGATGAAACAAATAAAATCTCTTCCTCGAAATACAAAAATTCATTTTGAAATGGCTTCTTTCACTGAAGAGAGACTTCTTAAAGATATACAGGAATATATAATGCCATATGTCGACTCACTGGGAATGAATGAACAGGTAATTTACTTTGTTTGTTTATTTTTTTTGCAATATTTTTGTACTCGTGAAAACTCTTTCCTTGATAACACAAGAAATGTTACAATGTTATTCCTTACATTGAATTGTTGGCTTTATTTTATACTTTGTAAATTATATTAAAGATTGCATCTTAAGAACAACCTTATAGGCGGGTTTCCTCCCTATGGACTGTGGCTGTGTTAAATTTTAACGTCCATTTATTATTGACAACAAATTTTAGTGAGGGTATCTGTAGGTTACCTACCTACCTTTTCAAGCGAGGATAGATCTGATGCCCTTTCTTTTTTTTTTTTTTTGAAAGAAAAGCCACCACCCCTAGGAGGAATTGAACTCACGACTTTAGGCTCGGAGTGCATATGCCTTAGTACTTACGGCCACCGGGTCTTCGTGTCTGTGTTATTGTCTTTATTATTATGAATACATTTATTAATGAAATGCTGAAGTGGGAATGGTTATTTGTGGTAAAGCACAATGACCAATTAATTTTGAGATTGGTCCCCTCCCTTGAAACAAATTACTACCAGATACGCACAGATTTTTGGGATGGGTTATATGAGGCGATGACTTTCAAAATGGCCATTTTTTCATCAAAATAATTTTTTTTTTTTGAAAAACTATTTTTTTTGCACACAGCAAAAACTTTTTTTTGTTGTTGTAAATTCCTTAAATCTCATTGAAAACAAGGAAATGAATGTTGGTGTGACATCATAAATATTAAATATTAAAGAAAACCGAACCCATAACCTTATACGAGGAGTGCACACTCAAGGTCACCTGGCCTCCTCATAAATATAAAAGAGCAAAGCTATTTATGTTTATTTTATATATGTGTAGATTAGTTTAAACACATTCTTTAACAATGCAGCGTACACTAATTGTCTAGAGGAAGCAGCTCGTGCGTGACAGCCCTTTTGATAATCGTTTCAATTTATTATTGATTCTTCTTTCATTTTCATCTGAATATTTCATTCTTAAAATGATCCTTCATTTAACTTATTCTGAGTTACTAAGTTGAAATATTTGTCTCACTACATAAAAAACTTTATGCAAATAAAAAAAAATAGAACAATATTAAATTGTATCATTTGAATAGGCGGAAGGTCATGTATATATAAAACTGTCAACTTCACTTCATATGCTTTATTTTTATACTCTACATGTTTCGCGTCTCTTGACGCCTCTTCAGGTTTAAGTTGCTCCTGAAGAGGCGTCAAGAGACGCGAAACATGTAGAGCATAAAAATAAAGCATATGAAGTGAAGTTGACGAGTTTTATATATACATGACCTTCCGCCTATTCAAATGATATATTGAAAGAGAAAGGGTCACAATTTTATAACATTAAATTGTTTACTTTTAGAGCGGAGCATAGGCGGCCGGAGCATAGTATTGACCACACTATCTCCCTAGTGTGTCGTATGGTCAAGAATCAGATACCTCTACAGTATCTGCCCCTCTGGGCCCTTGTGGCCTGTTACGGGACTGATTGATTTTTACTTTTAGAGCAGTTGAGTGTTGGTACGTAATTTATAATCTGTAAGTTTGTCTATTACAGGAATTGGATAATCTGTATCACCTTTATCAGTATGGCAACATCAGCTATGTTTCTAATTCTACTCCAAGAGTTGCTACAGTCCTGGATCAAATGAGATTAATATTCAGGTGTGTAATATGTATTCCCATATTGCCTTTAAAACAAAAAATATAACAGATTTTATACAATTTTGTGCAATATTTTTGTGCTGTGGTGAGGGGTCCAGGACCAATCAATATTTTGTAGAAAAATAAGCTCAATATTTGTGGTCAACATTTTGAGCAACACTTTTGCCAGTGTGAGGGGCCCCTTCACAAAGGGTATATACCATCCTGTGTATAATACAGAGGTTTAATAGATTCTGGTGTTATACTTCATTTATTCAGTGTAACCAATAAAATTTAAAAAATAAATAAAGAACACGATGAAATGAAGAAAATAAGAAACATGGTTTGCAAAACTCTAATAGCTTAGGCAGGATTTTTTCCTAAACTTAAATTGAACTATAGTTTAGAAAAAATTACAAAAATTCATGTCCCCCCAAACAAATGAATCACCAATTTTTCTAATGTAGGTTAGCAGTATATTTGATATCGATTGTATATAATTTTGCAGTACTATAGTATCTTCATTTATAGTTGTTTGACATAACGCATATCTCGATGGTTCCAGGTCAGTGCGATCATGGAGCAGGCTACTGCTTGGCTCGAGGAGATTGAGCAGGATTCATGTGCACACCCTTGCTTTCCAAGTTGTAATGACAGTGAAGAATTCATCATGGAAGCAGACTGATGTTGCTGCGGCCAAAGCTTCATTGACAGCATTCCGTCACGTTTGTGACTCTCCAGAGGTAAATATTGTAGAGGAAGTCTTAATTACATCTGAAAATAGTAAGGTGTACCTTAATTCAGTTTGTTGGAATAAGTACTTAAATATTAAAAAGTTCTCTTTTTTAGAACATTCTCGCCAGTGATTTTATCTAGTTACTATTACTAGGTGACAAAAAAAATATATTTGTTTAGAAACATGTGTTATTAAATCTACTATATATTTGTCAAATACCACTCACTCACTCACTGACTCACTGACCTATCATCCTCTAGCCCAAACCACTCGACAGAAAAAATTGAAATTATGCATGGACACTCCCTATAGAACGTAGGCGCTCGCTAAGAAAGAGAGATCTGGATCATGGATAACACATTTCTATTGGTCTATTCCTACAAGCAATTCTATTGGCCATTGTGTTTGTAGTAACCATCTTGTTCCCTTTCTATTTAGAACGCAATTCATTTGTGCATATTATCAACGAGTTGGATTGACTAGAGTTTCAATATAACCTTGAGCGAATGGAAACACATAGCAATTGTGGCATTAAACTAATTGCTACACATTTTCGCATAATCAAGGTTATATTGAAACGTTAGTCAACCCAAATAGTTGATAATCCTGTCGCCATATTGGCAAAACTCAATTGACACCTTGATCCAGATCTCTGACCCGGTGATGATCCAGATCTCTGTGAGCCGGTTCTTTAATCTGGGTTGATGCTAATACGTAATTAGCAATTTTTCTAAAGAGTTCCTCCCCTCTGTTGTGTTGCATCCACAGTATAGGTTATCTTACTCTCGCATAGCCAGGTTCCTGCATATTTTCCTACCTCTTGTTACATCTCCATTTTTCTTTTTCATCATAAAATTTCATGTTGTTTCCTTTTTTACACTTCATC
Source organism: Gonocerus acuteangulatus (assembly GCA_946811695.1). Taxonomy (NCBI): domain Eukaryota; kingdom Metazoa; phylum Arthropoda; class Insecta; order Hemiptera; family Coreidae; genus Gonocerus; species Gonocerus acuteangulatus. The sequence goes on from OX328127.1 coordinate 30,359,646, forward strand.
ATTGCTGGGACTATTTACGTTGAATAATCGTGCGCTATCTGCAAATTTGCGTTTTTCATATAAATCAAAAATATTTTTCATATTTATGAACTTTTTTATAGTGTCACTGGAATGTCAAATTGATATTATTATAATAACATATGTTCGATTAGATTGTGTACTAGAAAATCACTGGCAGGGCTGTTCTAAAAAAGACCCCCAGGCTGTAAAAATATACTTATGTTTTAAAAAAAAAAAAAAAAATCAGTCCCGTAACAGGCCACGAGGGCCCTGAGGGGCAGATACTATAGAGGTATCTTATTCATGACCATATGGCACACTAGGGAGATAGTGTGGTCAGTACTATGCTCCGGCCGCCTGATTTTCCCCTTGGCTGCTTCGACTGCTAGAGTCATTATCACCAACCAAGGTACCCATTATTAAATTAATTAAAGGCTGGGTTGGCCTAGGGACGGTCAGGGAGGCCGAATTCAACCAGTGAACGAAGACACTAGAAGAAAAAATCTTTAGTGCTTGCTCGGGATTTGAACTCAGGCCTCCAGCTTATTAGTCCAGTGCTCTACCTCTGAGCTAACCTCGCCCCCATACTTATGTTTTATGAACTGAAAATTTTTTCATCAATTAAGCTTGCTCCTCAAAATATTGACTTTTAAGGGGTAACTAGATGTGGTTTGTTTCTTGGGGAATTATTGCATTGTCCGGAATTTACGCTGGTTTACAGTTTTGAAATAAAAATTTAGATTGATGCAGTAGATGCCTTATTTGTCCCTTATTTATGATGAATCTCAATTAGTTTTGTGTGATGAATTGCCATAGTCACGTCCTCACATATGTATAAATAAATAAATAAATAAATAATGATGAATCTTCTAAAAATGCTCTGGATGCAGTAAATATTAGGAATGATATCGTTGATACAAATGTAAATTATCGAATGCGAAAAAACACATTTTTGATTTTCAATCTATACTGATTGCTGTTGGACTGGTATACAGCAAACTCTCGAATATAAGTTCACTCAGTGAAAAGGGAATGTACTCATTGTCTAAAGGTCGAATCTGCCGACGATTTGACTGTCCAAAAGCAAAGTCATGAATAGAAGTTTTTTCCCTCTGGAAAGTGGTGATTTTCACATTCAATACATTGCATTTGTATCAATGATATAATATCTAACTTTGGGTACATTTACAGTACTTTTTATTCTAAAGTGTTTATTATTTTCATTTTTGTTTATTTTTTTCCCCCAAGGTTGAAGCGAAATCTGCAACTGTTCTCATGGATGACAGTTTCTCACTCTCGCTGGCTGAAGCACAAGGACGAATATGGTTACAGCCAGAAGTGACTCCAGTCCCTTGCTGGGAGGAAAGAGAAACAAATATCTGTGTAGCTCCTGGTTTAGTCTGTGTCAAAGCTACGAAAACTGTTGGCGGCGGAGACAACATTTCCGCTGCTGCTCTTGCTGTCCAGCTTTGACCTCCTCTGCTCAACAGGTAGTACTAATACTTATACATTCAGGCGGTTAGGAGCAAATTTGGCTCCAAAAAAAGTTGTCTAAAACAAAAGGTTACCTTTCTTAACCTGAAGAATTTGTTTACCATAAAATGGGGCAACAGTACAGTGTGGTGAAATTGCTACAAACCTATACTGCTAAGATATTTTCATTTAACTTATACCAAAGAGTCTAACTTTGCTCAAAGAGAGTGAACAGACAAATATATACCTATTTGGGCAAAGTTGACCCTTTGTTTTCTGTTAAATGGAAATAGCCTAGCCGTATAGGTTTGTATCTATTTCACCACACTAAACTAATGTTGTGGCTGTCATGACCCTAAGTGGTTGAAAGCCTCCCCCCCAAAAAAAAAAAAAAAAAAAAAAAAAAAAAAAAAAAAAAAAAAAAAAACTAATGTTACCCAATCTTACAGTACCAACTGTCAAAATTCATCCAACAAAAAATTGTAGCACTTACAGTTTTGCATTAGCTTTCAGGCACAATTTTTATAGTTGTCTTGTTGTGAAGAATCAAATGAAACCAATTTTAAGACGATATCTTTAACCGTTTTTGAAAAAATGCGAAAACTTAGTTTTATTGTTGAGCACTGAAAAGGTCACATTGATTTGAAAATTATTTTACTCGTCTCACATTTATTATTAAAATGAAGGTTTATAAATTTTTGTCATGCTTGGAGTAGAGGGAGTATTAAAAAAAAATTGTTTTCAACAAACATGACGCGTCTTGAGCTTGTATATTTTTAAAAATTTTTTTCTTATGCCTTAATTTACTTTTCACCACTTTTTTTTTCCATAAACATTACGAATCACAATTTAACAGTGCTCCTGAACAAAATGAATACTGTCAGTAATTTTTTCAGTAAATGTACTGAAAAACATTGTATTGTCTCTAAATTTTACGCAATCAACTGAAATAAGCACAATTTCTATTAAAATTACTTGTTTTGAGAAGAGAACAAACTGAACATTGGTAAACCACAGAAAAATGGAGTGCATTAATTAATTATTGATTTAACATTTTTGGTTGGGGGTCTCCCATGGTCTAGTGGCTAAAGCGCTAGATTCATAAGCAGGAGATGGTGGGTTCGGTACTCTCGACTCGGGGCTAATGGCCAAAGATTTGTTGATGCGCCGTAAAAAAAAAAAAATCATTTTTGGTTGAATTTAAGGCGTGTCAACTTTAACATTTTTAAATGTAGTATAATATTTATTTTAATTTTAACACCCCTTTATTAATAACACGGATTTTTGGGAAAGGTTATCTTCTGATTACCGCCCTATTCTAACCAGTGTAGACGTGATGGCTTTAATTTTTCTAAAGAAAAGCCACAAGCCTTAGTGGGAAGCGGATGGATTATAATTTAAAGTTATTGTTCTCTACAAAAATGTTGGAGTCTCTGTTGAGATTGCATTTTTTGCTTATTTAATTTGAATATAGTAATACAAGTCCAAAAGTAATAGTAATAATACAGTCCGGCGCTAATGGCCCAGATTTGTCGAAGCGCCATAAAAAAACTATCATTTACAACTGAAATTTTGGGCAGCTGAATTTTAACATGGCCATAAGAGCTTAGGAGCTTAGGACGTTAAAAAAACTCCTACTACCGAAGAAAACATCCTTAAAGTTTACCGAATGGTGCTAGACAAACGCCAAATTAAAGTGAGAGCGATAGCAGAGGTTATGAACATGTCAAAAGAACGTAAAATCAACATTTAGACATTAGATAGCTGTCTACGCGTTGGGTGCCATGTTTGCTTATGTTAGATTTCAAACTCTCTGTTGGCCTGGTTTTGGCACCGATTAATTACTGTAGATGAAACTTGGCTAGACCATTATACGCCTCAAACAAAAATACAGTCCAAACAGTGGACTGCAAAGGGGGAACCCGCTCCATAAAAGGCAAAAACTGCTTTCTCGGCTGGAAAAGTGATGGCGACTGTTTTTGGGATAGTCATGGAGTTATTTTAATCGCTATCTTCAAAGCATCTTCTTGGAGCATACCACGCATCATTACTTGACAAGCTGAAGGCAGAACACGGGGAAAAACAGCCACATTTGCAGAAAAAGCAAATCCTGTTTCACCAAGACAACGCACCGTGTCACACCTCAGCGGTTGCCATAGCGAAAATCTAAAGATCTAGCTAGCCCCAAGTGACTTCTTTTTGTTCCCTCATCTAAAAATTGTGCTCGGAGGACAGAGTTTTTTGTTAAATGAAGAGGCAATCACCTTCGTGGACAATTATTTTGCAGAGAAAAACGCAGAGTACTTTTTGGGTGGGTTACAGAGTTGTAAACATCGCTGGGATATGTGTGTAGAGTTACAAGGAGACTGTGTAGATAAAAAAAAAAAAAAAAAAAAAAAAAAAAAAAAAAAAAAAAAAAAAAAAAAAAAAAAAAAAAAAAACCTGTCTTGTATTTTTGTTAGGTCAAAACTTTTCTGACCACCCTAATATTCTTTGTAAATGTAAATGCTATACTAATAATTTAGCACACCTTGATCTACAATGGGGACGAGGTTAGCTCAGTGGTAGAGCACTTGACTTATGAACTGGACGACCAGGTTCAAAACCCAAGCACGCACTAAAGATTTTTTCTTCTAGTGCTGCCGTTCGATGGTAGGATTTGGGGTCCCAGATCGTCCCTAGGCTCACCCAGCCTTTAATTAATAATGGGTACCTTGGGTGCTAATGACTCTAGCAGTCGAAGCAGCCTAGGGGAAAATCAGGCGGCCGGAGCATAGTGTTCACCACACTATCTCCCTAGTGTGCCGTATGGTCAAGAATCAGATACCTCTACAGTATCTGCCCCTCTGGGCCCTTGTGGCCTGTTACGGGACTGATTTTTTTTTTTTTTTTTTTTAATCTACAATGAAATTATGCATTTTTTCCTAGTAGGCTGTTTTCTATATTTAAACTCAACAAATGAGGCTATAATTTTGTTATTATTGTTTCAGAAGACTTGATCCATATGAAAGACATAAAAACTTCTTGCCTTCAACATTCCTGTGACAAACAACTTTTCCAGTTCTTAATTCTCATTAAATTTGTTTGTTTATTGTTGAAAATTACAAAATATTTTTGTACTCTATGTTGCATTTTTATTGTTAGTTGACATTTGAATTATATAAAGAGTTTTGCACAATCTGAATATTTCTATCAACATTTTAATCAAAAGATAAATGTTTGTAAAATCTTCTAGTCATAGAATACAATAAGTAGGAGGAGTTAATAATATATATTAGTTATTGTGGCTATAACTTATATAACTATTTACGTACTTCATTAAGAAATTATTTGTATAAGCTTATAAGTGAAATTATTGTAAGTAGAATAATAATAGTTTTTTTCCTTTCATAAAGCTATAGAGATATTGGCTTGGATTGGCACAAGAATACGATATTATTAGTTATTGATGACGAATAAAAATATTTTGTATTTTAGAATTGGCCTGTTTATTACATTGAAGTTTTCAGGAAGCCAAATCTGAACTTCCTCGGCAATAGAAATTTAATTTTTGTTGTTTTTGAAGAAAAATTATATTTTATTTCAACATCAGTCTATAATAACATTTGAATTTGAAAGAATACGTTATCGTATTAAATAAACAGATATTGTTAAAACCATTGGCACCATAAGCTTCATGCCGCATCATGCTTTATGTAGATTTTAATTCACTTGGCAAAATCTTAAAAACATCGAATAGAATATTTTGTTGTTTTGAGAGACTGGAAAAAAAAGGTCAACTAACTCCTCTGATAAATGTTTTTTACTCTTCAGGGTGTAGAAATTTTAAGGCTAGGCCGCATCTTAAGTGCTATAATTGTTCAAGGGAAATTGTGCATTCTTATCCTCGAATGTCCAGTTTCTCTTAACCTATTATAGAACTGAATATGAGGCATCAGAAGCGCTAAGCACTGAAAAATAGCAAACATTTAGAGGTTGTTGATATTTTCTTCTTGTCATACAAAATCATGAGCCTACAATAGCCATTACTTACTCAAAATATTTTGTTAAGGTTATATTCTGTTTGATATTACTGTAATAAAAGAAAAAAAAAAAAAAAAAAAAAAAAAAAAAAGGATCTAAAATAAATAAAAAGGTTCAATTCTGTACACAATCTTCTATTTTCAGCAGCACTTGTTCATCTTCAGACCAAAGTCGTTTCTCGGGCCATTGAGTTGCCTAGATTAGGCTTCATGTCCACTGGGACCAGAAAGCTGTGAAATGGGAAGCAATAAATTCAGGCAAACACTGATCTTATGAAATCGTGCAAATGCCTCTCGTCCATTGCCTCAGTATTCATCTGGATTCGCAGTAGACGAGATGGCTCATCATCTCTGATTCATCGACAATTGTTTTTTTTTACATTCCACATGTGATATTTTGTTTCCCATTGGTACCACAGATATTTCGTTTCCCGGACAGACAAAATTAACTTCTTACAGTCCATTTTTCACTCTCACTCAATCCCAGCAAAACAGGATCTGTTTGCACTTCACACATGTTTGGACAAAATGCGGTCGCTTATCGAGCCATGTGTTTGGATTGTTCATGTGAATTCGGACGATTTCATTTCACAGCTTTCCAGTCCCAGTGGTCAAGAAGCTTTTGTCAGTAATGAATACCCAGATCTTTCTTTGACTGAGAACTAACAGTTTGAGTATATTTAACTTGAAGATGATGTTTTTGTAACTTACCAGGCTTGCAATATATATATATATATATATATATATATATATATATATATATATATATATATACATATATATATGCTTGATGTTATTTTTCGTCGCTGGGCTAGTATTTTTAGATGGAACGGCATTTCTCTCCAGCGGTGGTACTGCTCCTCACTTCTTCCCGGAATATTTCGATGGATTCATCTCCATCTTCTTCAGCCAGGTACTTGTTTCTGGGTACAGAAACAAGTACCTGGCTGAAGAAGATGGAGATGAATCCATCGAAATATTCCGGGAAGAAGTGAGGAGCAGTACCACCGCTGGAGAGAAATGCCGTTCCATCTAAAAATATATATATATATATATATATATATATATATATATATATATATATATTTTGCTGCCCTTTTTTTCTATTTTTTTTTCTTATATAGTATAATTGTTGGTAATTCCATTTGTTTAATTGTTTATTTAACTGTTTTAATTTGTTGGTATTATAGTTCTTTTTTTTTGGTTTACACCCTACATGTTTATAGAGCAGATCGCCCAGTTGAGGGCTCTAAAACCAAATAAATAAACATGTATACATATATTGCGTACAGGATTGACTTTTTAACTTATTTTGTTTACACCAGTACAAATGAAGGGTTCAGTTGAATAACGGTCTATGTATATTTGTTTGAATTTAATAATCCATCAAAGCCAACACCTAATTGGCGTATTACCTTTTTTGCTTAGAAATAACATAGACCATTTTGTCTATCAAACTATTAAGGTGTTGGTTTCTTGTTTAATTTACTCTAGATACATATAATGGAAGCTAGGTTGTACATTATTCTTTTAGACCCACAATATCATTAAAATATAACGTAGACCATTATTCGTGCTAATCCTTCAGGTTATGAAAACTGGAAAGTCTGCTGGAAGAATGATTGAAATTTATAAGCAAAGAGAAATAAGTTTTTAATTATTTAAAACACGTTTTGAGCTCAGAATAAGTTTCAGTAAATAGCCAAAATTAGATTCATTCAAATTTTTCTTTTACTTGTTCTATAATTGCTCAAATGATCTGTGTGTTTGAAACTAATTATATGCCTTTTTAATATGCACTTATTGTCCATTTGGAATTATATTCATTCCATTTAGAACTTATAAATACCAATTTTTAATATTATAATATTTAATTTAACGGTCTTTTTTTTTATTGCGCATCTAGGCCAGCAGCGCTGATTAAACTGTTGTTGAAAGTATTTTGTAAATTTATATAAATGAGCTCTGTAATGTCTTAATTTTAGAGAAAGATTTTTTTTAATAAAAGGAAAAAGATGAAATGTACTTCAGTTAAAAAAAATATATTTGACTTTATACAGTCTTTAGGTTCTGGCTCATGTGTCAAAAGATTCAATATATGTAATTTTGAAGTAGTCTTCATTATAGAGAAATTTTTCAATACCTTTCTTTTGCTTGATGTGTAATTTTAAAAAGAAACATGCTTAAAAGGAATCATTTTGTGTCAATATTGTTAACCATTGATTAAAACTTCAAAAGATTTATATTATATTGATGTATTGACCTGTTATATAAATATTTAGATTTTTATTTGGAATTAATAAAGAATGAAAAATTTACTTTACAATCCAATCTCAAAGTCTATGATTTCATTATCTCCTTTCCTGACTTTTTGTGTGTGTGTTTAACAGCATATCAACACTTGGGCTATTAACGCCTCCGATTTCCTGACTTAATTTTAATATTTTAAACATGGAGAATCAAACACTCTTCAGCCATCCCTTTAACTTCAAATTAAACAATTTTTGCCATATGTACAAGAAATATTCCAGACTTAACTTTAATATTTTTTGTAGGTATGGCAAAAAGTGTTTAATATGAAGTTAAGGGTATGGCTGAAGAGTTTTTGTTTTTCCGTGTTTTTGAATTAAATCTATATTTTTTATTTATTATATTAAAGGGTTGTTTACCTAAGTTTACTGATTTTTTTTTTTTTTTTTTTTTTACTTATACATCTGGGCCATTAGCGCCGACATCCAGAGTGCAGCGAGGAATTTTCGCAACGAGCCGTAGGATGAGAAAATTCCTGTTAGCGTTGGGAATCAAACCCACCATCTCCCACTTATGAATCGAAGGCGCTAGCCACTAGACCACGGGAGACCCCAGTTTTCTGGAATTGTGAAGAATATTGAGGAATATTACTAACTGAAAATTTTTATTCTTTTGTTCATTTTTTTATTAATTTAGGGCATTGTTCAAACATTTGCAAACTATTTTTGTACCAAGCAGTACTGTTTGTTAGTATCACTGCATGTGTAATTAATTCCTTCAAAAATGTCAAGTATGAACGTCAAGTTGCTTTAACACTTGTTTTTGGAATGAGACCATGGGTCGAGATAATAAGGGGTGTTAATTTTGGAAAATGTAGCTCAGAAAAATCTTTTATCTCTATGGCTAAATACTAACACTCTATTAATATGCTGGAGGATGAGTTTTAGACACAGGTGCACACTAAAGATTTTATCTTTTAGTGTCGTTGAAGTGTTGGATAAGGCCTTTAACTAATTTATATGTACATGCAAAGGGGAAAATCAGGTGGCCGGAGCATACAACTCATCACACTATCTCCCTAGTATGCCGTATAGTCAGAATCAGTATCAGTATCTGGTCTTGTAGCCAGTTACAGGACTGATTTTGATTTAGGCACAAAGGGCTAAAATGAATCTAAACTGAATCTGTGCTAGCCACTCAGAAAGTAGAACTAGACATCGTTAGAAAAGTCAAACAAAGGCTTTTAGAGACCAGAATTTTAAGAAGCTACCATTTTAGAACAAATCCTTTCTGCTGCAGCCATATTACTAAACAATTATAGGGGGGAAACATGCTTATCACATCGATCTCATGACAATTAGGAAGTGCCACCGAGAAATTTTCATGTTTCAGAAGCATAGATCACAAACATTATGGTAGTCCAAATTTTGTATTTATTTATATATACATACATATATATATATATATATATATATATATATATATATATATATATATATACATACATACATATATATATATATATATATATATATATATATATATATATACATACATATATATATATATATATATATATATATATATATACATAAATTATCCAATTATGATGACATTTTATACAAAAATACATTGTCTGACCATTTCCGGTGTATGGAATACTAACAATTTAAATCTTGGAAGAGTTTTAGCCAACTTAAACGCTAATACACACAAAATAGAATATGTTTTATGAACTAAATGATCTTATTTAATTTATTTATGAAATTTTTACCGATCAAATCAAAATTTCGGGAGGGGGGGCTGCAGCTCCCTTATGTACGCTCATGAGGTAGAGTTTGTTAGCCAGCCAAATCAGCGCGCTAAGATGATGCAGTTCCTGCGAGTTTCTTAAATGTTATTTGAATGGAGATTTAGTTGAAATGAACTGCTGAACAAGGGTCTGTCTACATTATTAAGACCAAGCTGAAATAAAGCACAGTGACTTATTAGAAAACCAAACTCAACTTTTATTTTATTTGTTGTCTTTTAAATGAACATAGAACTACTGTGTTATAGGTTACTATTATTATTTTAATAAATTTCTCCTCAAATGTTTCATAAGAGATTGTTAGTTCTTCATCTGGAGAAGAGAGGGTGGTAAAGATGTGAATATTTTTAGGTAGCCCTTTTTAGGTATTCTCCTTGGTGATGCCTCTGGGATGACCATGACAAGAGCTTCTCAGGGATGGGCTCCTAAATATTTACGCGCGTGATAAATTACATATAAAAAATCGCAAGAGTTCCCACGGAATGGGACGCTGCAGAGCCCGCATCATAAACATATGTTGACCCACATAACTGCGGGTAAAGGGCCCACATGTGGGGCGGCGCCGGTTCAACTCCCTCCTTGCAGCAACGTCAGGAGGAGAGCACTTAATCATGCCGCAGTTATGTCGGCAGATGCTAATGGATTCGTGGATTAGTCCTCTATGAAGGGGTAGTTTGAAACTCGTATCGTCCATAAGGCGTTACAAGGTTTATGTACATTCGGATATTGGTAAAAAGGGCAACCTACAATATGGAAGTCTAAAGCACTCCTTATGCTGCACTTACATTGGACCCATATTTCTCCTGGTCCGATATCGTTTGACCGACAACGGCCGATGTGAGTCCCTACAATGGTCCCGACCCGATCCGATCTGATCTAGTCACAGCTCGTCAGTAATGAACTCGTAGGGAAGCGATTAATTTAAGAAATAATAAGCATAAAAACCTTCGATTGCCTTGTTTGAGGTATAAAGGAGGAATTGAGAGGCCAATCAATCTTCCGGAAGTAAGTCAGTCCCGAAAAAAAAGCTTGGTGTAACAGTTAATTTTTAACTGTTACACTACTCTAAGAGAAGCATTAGTATTCATATTTTAAAATAATTTATAATAAAGGTAGTTAGAAGGTATAAACATTGGGAGGTTATAAACATCTAATTTAATTAACAAGGGAAACTAAAAACAAAAATGTGACTAGACAAAGTTGTTCTAAATTGTGTGAGCTTTCATTTAAAAAAAAAAAAAAATGCATTGAAATCGGTTAAGATGTAGACTGTGGACTTCTTTGAAACAGAATATGTCGTTTGGCACCAATTTGCGTCGGTCGTCCGATATCGGTCACGAAACACGTTTGAACGGCCGAGAATCGGTAGTCATCGGATCGGGACCTATGCAGGCACCTCCATTGAAATGCTTGTGATGGTTTTTCTTCCAACAGCCGGTGGCTATCGGATCGCGTCGCATAGGAACCAATGTAGGTGCGCCCCTAGACTGTCAATATATGAAGCTCTCATCAATATGCGAGCTCAAGGTGGTGCTTTACACACGAACGTTAGCTATCCTTGCGTCACAGAAACAGAGGATTAAAATGACCTCCGAAGTCCGATTCGCACTTTCAATAGCTCTGGAATTAGAACGTAGGTGTACAATATTTTCCCTGAATTTGTCTACAGTAATATATGGTTTAAAATAAGTTAATACATTAACGATTTTTTTCTTTCAAAGCTATCTGTTTCTTAGCTTGATTAAAGTAATCCCCTAACTTCACTTTCAACAGTTCCGGCGAATCACCGTAAAGTGTAATTAACAGGAAAACAAAATCACGTTCGGATATCACGTGGTCACACCCCACACTGGTGAAAAACACTGATGCAAGTATTGCTCAATATAACTCATAAACGGCAATATGTCATCCATCAATACACTTTAATATAAATTTCTATTTATTTATTCATTTGATGAGCTTCGTAACGCAGGCGATTGGATCCATAAAATTTCTATCAATTTGGGGTTAATAAGTTTGAAGCCCTCCCAAACGATCAATATTGGCTTTCAAATCCGTATTGATGAATGCACATTGATCAATAACATTGACTGTCAAGGGGGTGATTAAGAAAATTTGTACTCCATGAAAAATGTATACTTTTAGTAATTGCCTTCTTTATTTCAACAATATAAGCTGGTTTGCTTCCTGTAGGGAGGAAAACCCGCTTAGGATGTCATTCTGTTGACTCAACCCAGAATTGCTTACAAGAAATGTCGATAACCAACATACTACACATTAGAACACTTATAGCACTTTCCTCCGAAGGAAAGTAGCTATTGAGGTTGCTCTCATGACGGAATTTTTGAAAAATTTCTTCAAATCTTTATCGATCCTACCTAGTAGACACCGAAAATGACCCCAGTTAAAATTTATATATATCTATATATATGCATATATAGTTATATATGTGTCCGTTAACACGATACAGGCCAGAGTTTTTGTTTTTTCGCCACGAAACTTGGTATGTAGTATTTCCTCATCAAACGATTTAACGAGTTCGTTAACCAGCAAAATCGGTCCATCTGGAGGGGGGGGGGGGTTACTCCGGAGCCAAAGTAGTTATTTGTCAATACCAGCCATAATTTTTGTTATATTTCAACGAAAATCGGTATTTGTTGTGGCCAACTGAAGAAAAAAAAATTGTTGTAAAAATAAACTAAATCGGTTGACTAGAAGGAGGGGTTTACTCCGGACAGAAATTACTAATTTCCTTATACCGGCCGTAATTTCTGTTGTATTGTTACGAAACTATTTATACGTCCTGGCTATCTAATAAGAATAAAGTGTTGTGAAAATGAACTAAATCGGACTATTGGAATGGGGGGGGGGGGGTTACTTTGTACTATGTTTGTATTGAATTCTCCCGCCAAACGTAGGTTCGCGAAACTCATGAAGACCAATAGATGACATGGGCGTATATAAGGGGGGGGGCTGAGGGGGCTGCAGCCCCCCCCCCCCAGAAATTTTGATCCGATCGGTAAAAATGTTATAAAACCCTTAAAAATAAATTAAATAAGATCATTTAGTTCATAAAAAATATTCTATTTTGGGTGTAATAGCGTTTTAGTTGGCTAAAACTCTTCCAAGATCTAAATAGTTAGTATTAGTTCATACACTGGAAATGGTCTCAGCCCCCCCCCCCCCCGAAATTTTCCCAGGCCCCCTCCGAAATTATTTCCTATATACGCCCATGAAAGATGAATATGTGAAGCTTTGTCTATTTATTACGTAGTGTAGTACCACGCATACACAAAACTCTGGAAGGAAATTAATTACAAAATTAATAATTGAAACAGCTGCTCATAAAAGCAAAAGAACAGAACAATTTATATTTTTATTTTATTTATCTATTTAGGTTATTTTAAGCAAATTATTCAGCAATGCACTCGACCCCTACCCAATTCTGAGTTATGCAGCTCCTGCGTGACGGACTTTTATTATGTGAAAAGAGAAAAATGGTACAGTTACAATTACATGGATCAAAGGGAATTCGTGACTATTAGAATATGAGACATTTGACTTACTTGCAATATCAGCTTCAAATAACATGGCATTGCCTATATCTAACTGTAAACTTTCAACGGAGACTATAAAGACACAACATAGAAACGAATCAATACCAAAGTGGGACGAACACACCTAAAGGAAGGCACACAAATACATGCCCATTATATGTACGTAAGAGACACATATAAACACTTAACAATTTTAATCTAACACAATTCTAAACGTTTTAAATAACGTTCGGTGGGTTTATTGCCTCTGATATAATCACGAACTTGTGATGAATCCGAGATCTGTTACCTTAAGATCGTTTGGTGAGTCCATAGTTGGTAATTTGAGGGACTTTTTATGAACGCAAGATCTGTTATTTGAAGAAGGTTTAGTGAGTTCATTTTTCTTGATTTGAGGAACTTTGGATACACCCAAGGTCAGTGATTTAAAGAACGTGTGATGAGTCCACAGTTTGCAGTTATTATGAACTCACCCAGTTTTAGGTAACTGTGTTCTCGCCGAGTTTGTGATTTACACGAAATCTGTGAACTGATGAACGTTCGATGAGTCGATAGTTCCGTTATTTGAAGAACTTGAGATGAACCACAGGTCTGCTACTTGAAGAAGGTTAGGTGGGTCCACAGTAAGTGATTTGAGGAAGTTGTGATGGGCCCAAGGTCCGTGATTTAATGAATGTCTATCAATTCTAAGTGGCTGTTAGAATTCTTTTTGTCATAGACATCACTCTACTCAGGTTACAAAATAGCATTTGTATAATTTATTTAAGACATTGAAAAGAACGTGAGAAAACTAGATTGCTATTCTTACAGCAATAATAATGAACCCACATATTTCGTGTGACCTTGAATAACAGCATAAATACAGAATACGACTCAGGCTTCACGTTTTGATAGCCACGTGTTGGCGTGGGGTCGGACCCCAGGAGGGGTACTCGGAGCGAGTGCGGTGTTATTAAAAGTTAACGTATTGTCACGTGAGCCGAGTATAGGGGTCGCGTGGCCAACATGTACCAATTGACTACCATCATATGTTGCACGGTATACGGGCCACCCCTAATATATTCTACCCCTCCTGTATGTGGCTACTGTTTTAGCAGTCACTTTACGGAGGATTAAGCTAATAACGCCTGCTGTGGTTGTTATTTATACATTCATAATGTTCAAGGCCAGACTACATAATAACAATCTATTTTTATCTCTTTCAGACGGAATGAAGCTATGGATGATACACTCATGAATGAATTTTGGAAACATTTCTTCAAATCTTCATCGATCTTACTAACTAAATACCGAAAATGATCCCCCCTTTATATATATATATATATATATATATATATATATATATATATATATATATATATATATATACACATCATCATCATGGTCATCTTTTAGAAGAATTTTTGTATATATGTATATATACAAAAATTCTTCTAAAAGATGACCAAATAAGTCAACAAAGTAGTGGACTTAATTTAATATTTTTTTACCTGACATGTTTCGTGCTTTATTCGCATCTCTTCATGGGATTTCCTTGGTAGGATGTCCTCTCGTCATTTAATCTCGCTGCCTCCAGCGGGGCTACATTCCAATAAAGATTTTCTTGAACATATCGTCGATACAAATGCAAAAATTATCAAATGCGAAAATCACCACTTTCCATAGTGAAAAAACTTTTATTCATTACTTTGCTTTTGGACAGTCAAATAGTCGGCAGATTCGACCTTTTGACAGTGGTTACTCTCACCTTTCACTGAGTGAACTAAGATTCGAGAGTTTGCCGTACATAAATCCAACAGCAATCAGTAAAGATTGAAAATGAAAAATTCGTTTTTTCACATTCTATTCTTTGCATTTGTATTGACAATGTCTTGAGTGTTGAATTGACCTTGGTATTTTTTTAAAATTTATTTTAAGACATCCACTCCTACGTCGAATTTCTTAAAAAACATACAAAACAAAGTGTAAATAAAAAAACTAAATATATCCAAAGTTTGAAGAGAACGTTAATTAAAATTAACAGAGTTGTGTATAAAATTAAGAAGTATACAAATTTTACAGTTGTGCTGTTTACACCTTAGTTACTGATAATTGATTTTAGTAGTAAAATCATTTTGCTAGTAAAACAAGACACTTGAAATATGAACGAATTTTTGTTTGTTTGTAATAGAGTTTCCGAGTAGAAGTCGAAAAGGCTGAGTGAGTAATTTCAGCTACTGTAACTTTTCAGAACTTAATGGTCTCTAAATATCAATTATCCTCAAGATTTTATAAGAGTAGGTGTTTAACGTTTTTACGAAATATTAAGTACACTTATTCTAAGCTTTCCTGATGCCCACAGGGATAAGAAGTCATGGAAACGCGCTAATATGACGCAGTTCCTGGGAGTTTAACTTATTGTGCAATATCCCGGCGGAAAGTTTTGGACCTTTGTGGCCTTCACGTTTGTCGTGTGACTTTATATTGAACTCTTTTAAACATTTCAGTTTGAGTTTCTCTTTCGTTTTATGTATCATAAGGTATATAATTGTACTTTAATGTAATTATTATTATAAATCGTTTAAATCCATATATTAATTTTAAAACACACGGTATATATACCTCTTACTGATCAAAAACGATCAGAAACGTTTGATTATCCTTGGCTAAATATTTAATTGAATAATAACCACATTTGGCCAGGTAATAAACCAGATATCCTCGACAACCATTGATAATGATAGTGGTTTTAGTGGTTTAGTAGTTTAGACAGACCGGGTCAATAGTCTAACGACCTGGGAGTTGTGAAGTGATAGTAGAAAGTAGAAATCTAATGATAGTGGTTTTAGTAGTTTAGACAGACCGGGTCAATAGTCTAACGACCTGGGAGTTGTGAAGTGATAGTAGAAAGTAGAAATCTAATGATAGTGGTTTTAGTAGTTTAGACAGACCGGGTCAATAGTCTAACGACCTGGGAGTTGTGAAGTGATAGTAGAAAGTAGAAATCTAATGATAGTGGTTTTAGTAGTTTAGACAGACCGGGTCAATAGTCTAACGACCTGGGAGTTGTGAAGTGATAGTAGAAAGTAGAAATCTAATGATAGTGGTTTTAGTAGTTTAGACAGACCGGGTCAATAGTCTAACGACCTGGGAGTTGTGAAGTGATAGTAGAAAGTAGAAATCTAATGATAGTGGTTTTAGTAGTTTAGACAGACCGGGTCAATAGTCTAACGACCTGGGAGTTGTGAAGTGATAGTAGAAAGTAGAAATCTAATGATAGTGGTTTTAGTAGTTTAGACAGACCGGGTCAATAGTCTAACGACCTGGGAGTTGTGAAGTGATAGTAGAAAGTAGAAATCTAATGATAGTAGTTTAGTAGTTTAGACAGACCGGGTCAATAGTCTAACGACCTGGGAGTTGTGAAGTGATAGTAGAAAGTAGAAATCTAATGATAGTAGTTTAGTAGTTTAGACAGACCGGGTCAATAGTCTAACGACCTGGGAGTTGTGAAGTGATAGTAGAAAGTAGAAATCTAATGATAGTAGTTTAGTAGTTTAGACAGACCGGGTCAATAGTCTAACGACCTGGGAGTTGTGAAGTGATAGTAGAAAGTAGAAATCTAATGATAGTAGTTTAGTAGTTTAGACAGACCGGGTCAATAGTCTAACGACCTGGGAGTTGTGAAGTGATAGTAGAAAGTAGAAATCTAATGATAGTAGTTTAGTAGTTTAGACAGACCGGGTCAATAGTCTAACGACCTGGGAGTTGTGAAGTGATAGTAGAAAGTAGAAATCTAATGATAGTAGTTTAGTAGTTTAGACAGACCGGGTCAATAGTCTAACGACCTGGGAGTTGTGAAGTGATAGTAGAAAGTAGAAATCTAGAAAGTAAAACAAATGTTTCCTCAGACGAATCATTTCGTCTTACATATCCTCCAGGATAGTCGAAATTCGTTACAAACTAATATTGGAATGAGCAACTTGATCGTTTTGCCGTTTCCATAAATAATAAAAATTAAGCTAATGTTTCTAATATATTGGGGGCGAGGTTAACTCAGTGGTAGAGCACTTGACTAATGAACTGGAGGACCAGGTTCAAAACCCGAGCGCGCACTGAAGGTTTTTTTCTTCTAGTGCTGCCGTTCAAGTTTTGGATTTGGGGCCCCAGATCGTCCCTAGGCTCACCCAGCCTCTAATTAATTTAATTAATAGTGGGTACCTTGGGTGCTAATGACTCTAGCAGTCGAAGCAGCCAAGGAGAAAATCAGGCGGCCGGAGCATAGTATTGACCACACTATCTCCCTAGTGTGCCGTATGGTCAAGAATCAGATACCTCTACAGTATCTGCCCCTCTGGGCCCTTGTGGCCTGTTACGGGACTGATTTTTTTTTTTTTCTAATATATTAATTATTTTAGATGTGTTTGTTGAGTTTCGAAATTTAGGCGATAAACCCGTTTCTCACGTGTGTCTTTATTTATAAACAATCCATGAGCGTAAATAAGGGGAGGGGGCTGAGAGGGCTGCAGCCCCCTCCCCGAAATCGGTAAAAATGTATCATAAAAACTTTAAAAATAAATTAAATAAGATCACTTAGTTCAGAAAATATAGTTTTTATTGGGTGTAATAGCGTTTTAATTGGCCAAATATTCCAAGTTTTAGATTGTTAGTATTCCATATCCCCTAAATGTTCTCACCCCTCCTCCCGAAATTCTCCCACCCCCTTCCGAAGTTACTCTCTATATACGCCCATGAAACAGTCTATTGGTGGCGAGGTTAGCTCAGTGGTAGAGGCCTGGACTCTAATGCTGGAGGACCTGAGTTCAAATCCCGAGCAAGCACTAAAGATTTGATGGAACCTGCAGAATCTAAATAAACTCCCACAGTGTTGGAATACTATATTGTGAAAAAACGAAAACAAAAAAAAAAACCATTGTTTAAAATCCATTAACTAAACTTTAGATTGCCTTTGTTTAATTGGTAAGGCCTTGCCTAAATAAATTGGATATTCTGTACCTGCATTATTTTGCAACAATCCAATAGCAGTAAGGAAACAACATTCCATTTCCAGATTTAAAAGTTCTTCGATTTTTATTATTCAAAGGAAGTGTGATTTTCTCTTGTAATCCTTTTCCTTCCTTGAAAGAAGTCCATTTAAATCCAGCTGTACAAACACACTCATGTTCCTTATCGGGTTTATTCTCAATTTTTTTCCTATCTAAAAAAGAGGTTCTTTGGAAAGAATAGGTACTTCTTTAGGCAGTAAAGTACATACCTTCTTAATGGAGGAGAAAAAGCTTTCAATTCCAAGGACGATTCAAAGGAATTCATCTGCCTTAGCTATTCCACGTGAATGGACTTAACCGTTTTTAAGGCGATATCTGTAACCGTTTTTAAGGCGATATCTGTAACCGTTTTTGAGAAACTAGTTCAATAGCGCTGAAAATCTCACTTTTCTTGAAGATTTAATAGGAGTAGGTGTTAAAGTTTTTCACAAAATATTAACTACTTACTAGCTGTTACCTGTGTGCCATGCTACACCTACTTTATATTAAATAGCTGTTACCCGGCATACCATACTACACGTACTTTATATTATATAAAGAAAAATCAATCGAAGTTATACTGTTTAGCACCAGTGGAAGGGATAGCATATTTAGCTTTGGACTCACTTATCAAACAACTGACAATATGCCACAGATAATAGAATGATGTTCTGTTACGGTCCGTCTTGGTGAGTATATCATTTTTCAAAAGTGACGATTTCTGACAGTTGACTCTTCTAAAACTGTTCGGGTTTACAGTTTCGAACCTGTGACCTGCGAACTGTGAGTCCTAGACGATTTTGACCTAGCCTATGATACTATCCGGAACAAGACTTAACTGCGCGCCAAGTTTGGTCAAAACGGTATCGATTTGTGTAAGGAACAGACAGACGAGAGAACGCCTGAATTTTATATCTATGACAAGCTGTCCGAAAAACGTTATGGAAACACGCTATGATGACGCAGTTCCTTCAAGATGGCCTTTATTTTTCTAGCAACAAAACGTTATTGTTACTCGGTCTCCCGCTTTTGGGTTTTTTTTTTTTTTTTTTTTTTCTTCAATTATCATTGGAACATTGAAACGATTCATCATACCATGTAAATAAAGGGAATGGACCAAGAGACCATGGCTGACATACAATAGCTCCAGTGAAGCATTGTTATCATTAATAACGTCCATTCATTTTCTTTGAAACTCACGTACACAATAAATTGTTAAAATGAATTAATCCAGGAGAACGCGCTGCCCTGTGAGGCCCTTCACGGCATTTAAAACTGGTGTTGCACGGAGTACGGAGAACTATGATGGAGATGACTACCCAATTCGCCAACTATTCAGTGGTCAAAAATTCCTTTGGACCTACATGTAGTTCTTAATGTGTTTCTGGTACACGTTTATTTATAAAGAATATTATTTTATTTATTTTTTTTTGTTGTCATTTTAATATATTCATTATGTTTCAAGAAATGAACAGGTTGAAAAAGTACGACTACGAAGTAGTTTATTTCCAATGCTCCAATTTTATCGAAACTTAATATTTTTGTAGCGAGTAATAATAAAAACAAGATGGAATACATGCATCAAGCATAACAATAGTTTCCCAATCTGAAGATAACGTCAGATTTCAACTATCACG
The DNA here is from genome assembly GCA_946811695.1 of Gonocerus acuteangulatus. Classification (NCBI taxonomy): domain Eukaryota; kingdom Metazoa; phylum Arthropoda; class Insecta; order Hemiptera; family Coreidae; genus Gonocerus; species Gonocerus acuteangulatus. The sequence continues at coordinate 30,379,416 of OX328127.1, forward strand.
ACGATAAAAGGTAGTTGGGTCTCATAGGGGTCGCGCATATTTGGCGATATTTGGATGTTGAGAGGGTGCACGCTAATTTTTGCAGGAATATCATAGGAAGACCCAAAATAACAGTAGCTAGGTATGCGTACATTGAAAAATTCAAAGAACTTTTATATGCAAAAATATAAAAAATCACATTATTTTCGTACTTCGCTAATAATTTCAAAAGTATTCATACCTAGAGACCTTCCTAAGGCGCCAATAGTTTTGTAACGAAATTTACAATAATGTTTCTACCGCAATTTATTATATATAAAAATTAAAATTTTGATGAAAAACCATCTTGAAAAATGTCGAATCTATTTTCCACCATTGCTTCTCGTTGTTACAAAACCACACACATATTTCGAAATGAAAATCGAATAATTTTTCTCTACGAAAAGAAGTTAAAACAAAACAATACGATAGTACTACGAACTGCTATTTCGGAAACAAACCAAAAGCTGTCCCTTTTCGCTTTAATATGTGGGAGATAAGCAAGAGGCATATATAGAAAATAATTTTGGGGGTGGGGCTGGTAGCACCGGGAGATTCCGGGGGTATGGAATACTAACAATCTAGAACTTTAAATAGTTATCCAACGAAAACGCTGGTACAACAAAACAAATATGATATTTTTTGAAGTAAGTGATATTATTTAATTTATTTTAGAGGTTTTTATGACACATTTTTACGGATTAAATCAAAATTTCCGGGGAGGGGGCTGTAGCCCCCCCCCCTTATATACGCCCATGAGATAAGCCGAAACATGCTAATGACTAGGAATCGTTCGTAGTTGGTTAATGTGTTTAATAGTATAACGTGTTTAATAGTGGCGTTAATAGCCTAATTGTTGATACGCCGTTAAACACGAAAAAAAAAAAAAAAAAATAGTATAACGAACTTTTAAATTTAAGATTCCAGCAAGAATTGCGGGATATTCGAAACGAAAATAATGTGGGGTTTCAATTTATCGTATTCAAATCAAACACGGCATAAGATGAAGCAGTACTCTAAGATGCAAGCTTACACGCTGAGATGAAGCAGTACTCTAAGATGCTAGCTTACACGCTGAGATGAAGCAGTACTCTAAGATTCTAGCTTACACGCCGAGATGAAGCAGTACTCTAAGATGCTAGCTTACACGCTGAGATGAAGCAGTACTCTAAGATTCTAGCTTACACGCTGAGATGAAGCAGTACTCTAAGATGCTAGCTTACACGCTGAGATGAAGCAGTACTCTAAGATGCAAGCTTACACGCTGAGATGAAGCAGTACTCTAAGATGCTAGCTTACACGCTGAAATGAAGCAGTACTCTAAGATGCAAGCTTACACGCTGAGATGAAGCAGTACTCTAAGATGCTAGCTTACACGCTGAGATGAAGCAGTAGTCTAAGATGCTAGCTTACACGCTGAGATGAAGCAGTTCATGTCAGTCGGTTTCTATTTCTTGTATTCTTCCTCCCCATCCAAGACGCTCCCTCCATGGCAGAAAGCTCCTACGACTCTCCCCTTCAAGCGGGGGTGAGCTGTACCGCAGGTGGTACACGCCTCACTGACAGGTGTTCCAAACCCCGTGGGAACCAAGTTCTCAATCACACACACCCTCTCCAGGCACAAAAACAAGAGGGATTTTTTTTCTCTCCTTACAAGTGCAAGGTGGCCTTTCTTAAAGAGATAAGAGTGCTTTTAACAAGGGGGTGGTGCTTGCTTTATCAAAGGGTTTTTGGGAACTGGTGGGGTTTTCGCGCTAAGGGCGGTCTGCTCCGATTTCTGAAACTCGACCTCTTCTTTACTTTGGAGCTCTTTGCGCATCTAGTGTGTTCATAGCATGTACAATAATGCTGCATTGAAGACAAAAAAAGTACTAATATTATATTTCTTATCTTAACTTAAAGCTAAAAAAAAAAAAAAAGCCCAGAGGGGGATAGTCAGTACTATGCTACGGCCGCCTGATTTTTCCCGTTGCAGGTACCCATTAATTAATTATAGGCTGGGTGAGCCTAGGGACGATCTGGGACCCAAAATCCAACCCTCGAAAGACGACACTTGAAGATAAAAATCTTTAGTGCGCGCTCGGGTTTTGAACCTGAACCAGTTCACTAGTCGAGTGTTCTACCACTGAGCTAACATCGCCCCTTAAAGCTTACAATTCAATTCTTTTTAAAACAAAGTGGTAACCAACATAAGAGCTTTCAGAAAAATAAAATAAAAATTGTTATGAAAACGAAGTTTGTTGTTAATTATATACAAGCATTCACCCCAAAACAAAATTGTGTGTTTCCAAGTGAACCTTCTTAATTTAAAGTTTGAGGAATTTAGGTGTTGTGTGAATGCTTAGTGTCCATTGAGTTAGTAGATAGTGGAGGGAGTGTTATCTATCTCCCAATGCTAAAAAAGTGTAGGCCTGAAATCGGCCATGCCAGTGTGACAAAAGTACCAGTAGTGACGCGCGAAAATTTGAATCTGAATATGATCGTAAACAAACAATGAATTTGAACGAATGTATATATCATATTCTTATTGATTTATATTTATACATATACATAAATGTCAATTTATACGAATACGACACATAAATTCGTTTAATTTCATTGTTTGTTTACAATAATATTCAAAAATTCACCTTTTCGCGCGCTTTTTGTCACACTGGCATGGCCGATTTTAGGCTTCAACTTTTATCGTTTAGACTCCCTCCCCTCCCTTCTAACTCAATGTTAGTGTCCGAACAGTATTATGTTTTAACCAGTTGACAACAACAATCTACCGAAAGATCTTTATTTGTGCAAAGCACTTTAATAAAAGAATCTTCATCTGACCTAGGGAGAATTGAGGGACTCCTCATAGGACATGGACCACTAAGAAAATATCTTTGCACAATTGGACTAATAGAGGATCCTACCTGTTGCTGATACCTCAAAGATGAGGAAATCTCACAGCACGCATTGTGCAAATCAGAAGCATTAGCCTATAATAGTGTTACCGCATTTTTGTATAGTAATTGTCCAAAGGAAATATAGAGCCTACTGCCAAGAACCTCAAGCTTAATGTGAGCACAGGAGCGCAAGTCCCAACAGACTCAAGGTGTTCGCGCTGATCTAGGGCTTCGGTAACTAGAGGTCCCTATTGTATTGTATAATTATACATTTCCAAGTCATATTCATCCTTTCCCATATTATATATACTATGCCAGAAAAGCTTCAAAAACTAAAGAAAATACATTATTACATCTTAAGAGAAGGACCTCAAAATCTTAAATTGTGAAACTGGAACCCAATCGTTATCACGCCTTAACAACTGGCCATTGGTTCAGCAGGTCGAAAAGAGGCATTTAACAGAAGCCGGGGCGAGCGGTTTGGTTACGCCACTGCTAACAATGCGGCGATGATCCGTGACATTAGGCAAACCCTCTTTCAGTGGTCACATAATTATACCTCGGCACGGAGAAAATTAAGCGAGGAGCTGCTAGGTTCTAGCCTAAGCACGAACACGCTGCAGGTAAGTACTTCTCGAGGCAAAGCTCTGCTGTCTGGCTTAGTATTGCATAAGCACATTGACACTTCAAGTAGAAAGAGTCTTAAACGTATGTACTACACCTGGTGAGACTCGCAAGACCTGTATCAACCTAGCACGTTTCCACAAAATGTATAAACGATTATGTATTTCATAATTGTTTACCTGTATTGCACAAAGAAGGCAGAAGGTCCTTTAATAAGATCAACACATATTTATTTGTTCTACTAGTTTTAAGAATATTGGACTTCAGGAGCTAGCTAAATATATTCTATATTAGAAAGCCCACGTGACTGAAGGTACTGTAAAGTTCATTTTATTAATTGAAATTCTATTTTATTGATGTTCATATTTCGAGTCACATTGGACACTAACAAAGAAAAGTAAAAACTATCTGAGAGTCTGGGAAAGGCTCAGTCAATTTTGGGGAAAATGACCAGGAACTGGACCTCTATGGCAAAGCCGGCATCGCGGCGTTTTTAAAACTTGGCCGGTAAAGGTGGTATGGACACCTCGAAGGATGGACCAAGAAACAATTCACAAAAAGCTTCCATACGGCAAACCTAGTGGCACCAGAAAGAGAGGGAGACCCCAACTGTGATGACGAGATGATGTCGAGAGAGATTTAAAGGGAATGATTATACACCGTTCGAGGCCGATCTTGATGAATGGTGAAAGATTTTGGTGGAGGCCCAGGTCCTTCACAGACAGTCACGCCCATCTGTTAGTAAGTAATTTCGAGTGACATAAAAAAAGCGTACAAAATGTACTTGCAGTTATGACGTGGCATTTTCATCATAAGATTTCTTTCTAAAGGTAGGCTGTAAAAATAGAACAGATTTAGCTTCTGAAAGAGCCCAATGGTCGTGTTAGTTGTAGATTTTCCGTTTATTAATTGAATGTCTGCCTTCTCTGTTATAAAGGTGATATTTCTTGTCATAAAAATCATTGAAATGCTTGATTTAAAAATAATCAAGGCCCATAGGTAGTTCGAAGAAACACATTCTTTGGATCGAAAACGACAATGTCTTTCGTACCATGCGCTTTTGGCACATGTTTTGTCGAGCTTAGGTCCTCTAACCAAGATTCGGTTGTTGACCACATTAGTAGTAATTTGAACAAGGTTCCGACTTTCTGGTTATGTTGAATACTCAAACGTTTTTGTGATGTTTTAAAAATATACTGAATATTAATTTATTCTCTTGTAGTCCCACCATATACAGAGAATCATCTTCTAGTGGTGCAAACAGGCCTTTAGCATTGCTAGCGGTGCTGTTCCATGCAATCAAATTTATTCCGGCTAGAGTTTTCGTATAGAATCCATTTTTTTTTTTTTGCCAGTCGCTATTCGTTTTAGAAAAGGATCCTTCACATTTCATCTATGTGAAGCATCACACGTAGAAAATATTCGTTCCATAAGGTTCTTCAAATGTCATGCAGAATTTTCTTCCCTTAAACCTCAACAGTCCTTTTTCGGAATGAGCTAAAATGTTCGAGTAAATATCTACTTCCAGGTCGTCAGTTACTGGTATCAATAATTCTAACTGAGTTAATTCTAATGTCTGTTTCAAGTCTCATTTAGCTAGGTTACTGGTATCAATAATTCTAACAGAGTTAATACTAATGTCTGTTTCAAGTCTCATTTAGCTAGGTTACTGGTATCAATAATTCTAACAGAGTTAATACTAATGTCTGTTTCAAGTCTCATTTAGCTAGGTTACTGGTATCAATAATTCTAACAGAGTTAATACTAATGTCTGTTTCAAGTCTCATTTAGCTAGGTTATTGGTATCAATAATTCTAACTGAGTTAATACTAATGTCTGTTTCAAGTCTCATTTAGCTAGGTTACTGGTATCAATAATTCTAACTGAGTTAATTCTAATGTCTGTTTCAAGTCTCATTTAGCTAGGTTACTGGTATCAATAATTCTAACAGAGTTAATACTAATGTCTGTTTCAAGTCTCATTTAGCTAGGTTACTGGTATCAATAATTCTAACTGAGTTAATACTAATGTCTGTTTCAAGTCTCATTTAGCTAGGTTACTGGTATCAATAATTCTAACTGAGTTAATACTAATGTCTGTTTCAAGTCTCATTTAGCTAGGTTACTGGTATCAATAATTCTAACTGAGTTAATACTAATGTCTGTTTCAAGTCTCACTTAGCTAGGTTACTGGTATCAATAATTCTAACTGAGTTAATACTAATGTCTGTTTCAAGTCTCATTTAGCTAGGTTACTGGTATCAATAATTCTAACTGAGTTAATACTAATGTCTGTTTGAAGTCTCATTTAGCTAGGTTACTGGTATCAATAATTCTAACAGAGTTAATACTAATGTCTGTTTCAAGTCTCATTTAGCTAGGTTACTGGTATCAATAATTCTAACAGAGTTAATACTAATGTCTGTTTCAAGTCTCATTTAGCTAGGTTACTGGTATCAATAATTCTAACAGAGTTAATACTAATGTCTGTTTCAAGTGTCATTTAGCTAGGTTCGCTGCAAGAAAACAAAAATTAATAAGAATTATGAATAGAATTTATCCACAAGCATGCCCTGGTATGTTGATCTATTCCATCCCATTTCAAATACCATTCCATGTGTGTCTTTGCTTTGGAGTGAGAGATACAGAGGGTGTGGCTTAAGTTTTTCATCAACATCATGTCTTGCCTGCTCATTACGCTCACAGCACGTGTTGTCGAAGAAAGTGGATATCATAGCGTTAAGACTTTTTAGTTATGATTCTTTTTATGTTTCATACGAGCTTCTCACACTCCACTCAAAGTGTGAGGACTTTTTGTTGCATTAAGTAATGTCAGAGATTTTTTATTATATATTTTTTTCATAGTTTAACACCATTCGAGTTATTTTAGTTAATGATTCTTTTAATTTTGACAACTCATTTAATTTTAATAATATATTATTTATTTACGTTCTTCTGTGATCATATTAAGTAGTTACTTTTAGATTTAAATAATAAATTGTTTCATCTTAAGTTCCTACTCATTATATGACGAAAATGAACCTCTGACAGATAACAGTCCTCACAGTAAATCTTTGTCTTCAAACTCGAGAGCTCCATTTAAAATTTGCTGATAGTATAAATGAAAAACAAATTCGAGTGCTATGGGTTAATACTGTTTTCCATCTTACACAAACAAATATTTATACATTTACAACAAATGAGGACGTGGCGTACTAAAAGAATTTTGTCCAATAAAATCAAAAGATGAGTTATAGACATATTCGTGTGTTGCCTGTTAATTCTTACGTAATGAAAAGGTGAAATCATCAAAAAACAAATCTCCCTCTTATATTGTGCGTGACGAATATTGATGTTTTGTTCAAACAGAACTTAGACCAATACAGGGTTTTACATCAAAGAGAATCTTCTCAAAATTCCAATTGTTTAAAATTTTATCGAAATAGCAGATGATAGTTTCTAGAAAGTTATTTCCCTAAAAACCTACAAAAATGTATTGGAACGCCAATTATTACAACAGCTGGGATTTCGTCTAAAAACCAACATTCCTCTGAGTGGAATGCGTTGTTTAACGAACTTCGCCTTTCCTTTAGTGCAAGGCATTTTGTGATACATTTAATCGAAATTGGGACTATTTTTCGGAATGTTTTGGAAGTTTTTTTTGAGGCTCATGAATAATAAATATTTGTCTGTTCGGTTTCCAGATGCCCCAGAAATGGTCGGTGTTTGATGAAATTGTAAATTTTGTGGTAAAAAAAAACAAAAACATATTTACTACGATTTTTAGGCCGAAAAAAACCAGTGTTCCGGTTGTTAAGCTGGATATGATAGGGAACAATTAGATCTCGTAATAGGATTCTGGTTGAATAAAATAGACAAACTCATTTTTTACGCCAAACTAGTTTTTCATTAGGAAATGATTTTGGGTCATTTGTTTGTATATTAGCGCACCAATGGAAATAACACAAAGGCTACGGAGGCCCGGCGCACAGTAGGACAAAACGACATTTCGTGTTCCAACTCATACTGAAATGTTCCAACTCCATGTCTTGATACATACAATGCCATTGGCTAGGTCAATTTCTCTGTGGGAAATAGCTTGTATCATGGATATGTCTAAAGGGGGCATAATGAGTTATCCACACAATTTCTTATTCAGCTGGAAGGGGGCTCATTATTTATTGCCCATTAGAAATAGCATTAACTATTTATTGCGCTGTAACTAACTCCACTAATTTAATCTACAATGATTTTAAGTCATAACCTATGAAAATTTGACGGTTTCGATAGTACGGTAACCACGTGGGTTAGTCGCCATAGCAACGGAACCCTCGTGTGACGTAGCCGAAGCGTTACAGTTTTAGTGTCACACTAGGCCATAGCCATCTTACATGTCTATCTCGAAATACTTTGTCTAATTTTTGACGGTTTTTGAGCGAAATCGTAGAGCTTTTGCGTTATTAGGCTTCCAGGTAGGCGTTTTATAAGCAATTGGACGTAGGGAATGAAAGCATTTTCATATCTATTACCGTTTTCGAGAAAAGTGGAAAAACTACATTTTTCTTGGGCTTTTTGGTCAAATTCTTATAGATCCCGAAACCGTTTGGAAAATCGTAGAAAATGTCAAGAATCTATTCGAATGCGCATTAAATTGCCTACAATCTGGTTCTTATGTGATTTTTGATGGAGGGTTATCGGAGCATAAAAATAGCAATTTCCGCTAAGGAAACTGTCAGTTTGCTGTTGGGGTTTCTAAGATCTTAAGGCTCGGGCACACAGGACGCGATCTGTGTCGCGTCGGGCAGCGATATCTGACCGAGGGTGGCGGGCGATCTGCTTGTATTACACACTATTGCATAAGCCCCGTCAAACAAAGGACGATTTGTCGCTGCGAGCTTGTCTTTATCGCGTTGTCGGGCGGTACAGTTGTACAAAATTACAGATTTTTTGCGCGGCCAGTTTGGTAAAATGAGTGAATGAGGCCCGAGCCTTTTCAAGACTTCTTGTTGAAATTTAATTTTAAATTTTTACTTGCGTTTACTTTTTTCACGAAAGATCATGACAAAACATAATCTGTTTCTATTCTAATCTTATTTATTTATTTATTGTGTTTATCGTATTTTGCACGATAAACACACTGAGTTAAGTCTTCTAAGAGATCAGAAATTGATTATAAATTTATATATTATTATGAATCCAGGATGTATGGATTTAAATGAAATATATTAAAGGCTTAAAAATGATTAGAGCTTTAATTTAAAGTCATAAAAGTAATGCACTTTTTCTTGGGATAAAAATGTGATTGCATCAACGAATCTTCTAGGTCTTCATATGAGATCGTATAATCCTGTATTTCGTAGATATGTTAAGATATTGTCTATGTACTGGCTACCTTCAGCGAGAAGTTCACACATGTTGTAAGGGATGATTAAGTCATGTCGTCTAATGCAGTCTGTTAGAATATGTTTTATTGTTAAGTCTGAATTACAAATTTCACACGATGGACTCTCTTGTCTTGTCATTAAGTATTTGTGAGTAAGTCTTGAATGGCCAACTCTAAGTCGAGCCAATACAACCTCCTCCCTTCTATTGGCTCGATAACTGGATGGCCAAGAGTGTTCCCAGTTTTCCAAAATAAATGTCTTCATAGATCTGTTCATGTCTTCATGTGGCATTGGTCCGTTATCTATGTCTGTCCGTTCTGCAGCTATTTTTGCGTGGGTGTCTGCAATCGGATTTTTCCCTAGACCTTCATGACCAGGTAGCCAGTACAATGTTACATGTTTGTGTAGAGAGTGTATTGTCTTAAGTATTTTTGAGAGTAAAGGATGAGAGGTGTATTTGTCCTTTAGTGCTTGAAGTGAACTTAGTGAGTCAGTATAAATAACAATGTCACGTTGGTCTAAAGTCGGTATGTTCTCCAAGCCAATAAGTATGCCGTAGAGCTCAGCTGTAAACCAACTCCAGTGATCATTCAATTTTTTAGTTATTATTTGTTCTTCCATAACAGCTGCTGCTCCCACACCTTTTTCGGACTTTGACCCATCAGTGAAGATAGAGAGTTTCTGGCTGTTATTCTAATCTTTCCAAATTTTAAGTGGGAAAATAATGGAAACGCATCAAGAAGACGCAGTTCCTGCGATTTGGACCGCTTTGTATTTTCATAGTAGCGATCCTTTATGGAATTTACATAAATTAAAATATTTTTGTAAACATGCCATTTTTTTTTTGGCACTGATTGACCCCCTGAAATCTCCCGTGACATCATTGCGACGGGAGATTGTGCCATAGTCGGTTACTGCATTTACATCGAAAATCGTTATGCAAGAAGGTCCCGAAAGGCTTCTCTTTCTCTCCGCTTTCGCTGAACTTTCCCTACCTCGGTGGACGACTTCCGCAGTCCGGCCCGGTCAGGGTCGCTGGCTCTTCCTACAACTCGACGGGTCTCTAATGGCTCCTTCCTACTTCGAAAGAAAAACAGCTGCTCAAGGTTAGTACTGCTTTCAAATTATTAATTATACTGGTTGCACTTATTAAAGAACCCTCAAAAAATACTTTCAAATATTCATCATCAATCCAGCATAGAAGAAATCGAAAATTTCCAGATCTTTAGTATTACCTAATTAAATAAATTGACAGAGAGTCTCAATAATCCGAAAATATGCCTAATCCGTACAGGACTAGGAATAAAATAATTTTTACAAAATTTCTGAGCTGGGAAAAGTAAAGAGAACTAGATTTTTACGTTATGTATAGGGCCTCCGCTAGAGGCTCTAGCGTATAAAGAAAATATTATGGGGGGGGCTAGTAGGCCTAAGCATTTGGGGTATAGGGAAAATTTTAAATATTTTAGTGTAAAATGCTGAGTTTAAGGTCCTCTGGACACCTAAATCAGGGTAAATGTTGAAGAAATTTTTCGTTTTTGTAGGGTTTTTTTTTACACGAACCATTTGCCATTTCTTTTATTTTAATATATTGTTATATATCTCGAAAATTCCTTCAGAAACGGGTTTTATGCGAGTTTTGATAGGGCTATCTCAATTGGAAACATCGGTGCTTAAATGGAGTAATTTCCGCATAGGATACTGACATGGGCGTATATAGAAAATAAATTCGGGAGGGGCTGGGAAAATTTCGGGGGGGGGGACCATTTCCGGGGTATGGAATACTAAAAATTTAGAGCTTCGAATAGTTTTAGGCAACTAAAACGTTATTACAAGTAAAATAAAATATTTTTTAAGTTATCTTATTTAATTTCTTTTTAAGGGTTTTACGACAAGTTTTTACCATCAAATCAAAATTTCGGGGGGGGGGGGGGTGCAGCCCCCTCAGCACCCCCTTATATACGCCGATGGATACTGTCAGCCGAGCCTGTGTGTCGGGCTTGTGTTTAGATACATTAGTAAATAATACTTAATAATGGATCTCTAAATTTATTAATCGAAGAATCAAAGGGCGGAATGGCTAAAAACATAACATGAGCTATAAGTTAAATATTTTTTTTTTTTATCATAAATTGCGGAAAAAAGTCCTTGCATAAAGCTTCCTATTGCGGAGAAGTATGGGGAATCAAAATAATACTGGATTTGAACGCAATCCACTAATGGCCTCAAGGCCACTCCACTTTAGAACATAAGAGATCTAAACAGCCTCAAACACTAGCACAATACAGGCTGGTGTGGATAATGGAGGAAGCGTGGTGAGGCTCCACTGTCACAATAGTCCGTAGAAACGATGGCCTTGGCTAGACCAACTCCTTCAAGGCCGTCTTTCTTCAACATACTTCTTGGCTCTCCATCTTGTTTGGGATCCCGCAAGGTGTACTACTAAGCCCATTCTTATTTCACATTTTTAAATTTTTACTTTATTTATAAGCACGAAACATTATGTAAGCTCAGTGGTAGAGGAGTCGACTAATGTGCTGGAGGACCAAAGTAAAAAACTCGGGAGCGCACTAAACGTTATATCTTCAAGTTGTTCGGGGGTTTGATTCTGGGTCCTAGATAGTCCCTGGGCCCACCCAGACATTAATTAATTTGTTAATGAGTGCCCCTCTGACCTCTTGTGGCTGTTAAGGGACTGACTTTTTTGTTGTTGTTATAGTCAAATATTAATTATTGAGCCACGTTAAAATGATCATATTCTCATTAATAAATTCACAGTTCTATGGAGAGTTAATATATAATAGGAAAGGGAGAGGGAGATGGTGAGAGAGTTTGTGTAAATTACAGGGCACAACAGACTGTATATCTAAACTAAGGTGCAATTCGTTAACCAGAAAAATTGATCAATTACGAATGGGAGTTTACACCAAACCATATTATACCGAAATACTCTAATTATGGGTTTATTACGGGAAAAATTATTAATTTGTCCATTGTGACCGTAATTTTCAGTTTTCTATTACGGAAATCGCTATATTTAAAGAGCAAAACATTTATCACACTCAAAAATGTACTCAGCTCAAAATTGAGGGACGGACTTCCTTTTCTACATCATGTAAAATAAAGAGGACTGTGGAGTAAAATAAAAATCAAGAAAACAAACTTGAAGAAGTAGTTATCGCTCGACTCCGGATTGGAATACACGACTACTCGCATTTTTAATGACATAACGAAATAAACCTACATATATGTAGCTCTGAACTAACAGTCAAACATTTACCGACAGACTGCCTGAGACAATGAAATGTTAATCTGGCTGTTGGTATGCTTAGGAAATGATATTTAGGCGAAGACGGCCAGTACGGCGAGACTCATGCTTTGTGTTAAGAAGTCGTGAACTCGCAGCATTGATAATTTCTGACGTTTGAATATGTTAGTTTCTTGGCGTTTCACAAAGTAGCGTTTTTTCTCCGTTAAGGAGCTGCTCTGAAATGTTTAAATTTTAAACTTACCAAGTTGTTCCCTGCGAGAAGTTATATGCTTCTTGTTCAAGAAAAAACATGCTTGGTAGGTGGCGCGCTCTGTGGCGGCAGTAGTAAGCACCGGTAAACATTGCACCTCTCGGCAACACTGTACCCCCACTCCGGTGTTCGCGTGATCCTCCAGACAATCAAAACGATAGCCGTTTAATTTGGTAGTTGCCGGGCCTGTAATTGTAGCCTTCTCGAAGGACATGGTACCACTGCCTCCATCATCATCCGCCGCCTGGTGTAAACTCTTCTTAAAATGGGCTTCCTTAAGATGTAATGTATGGAAAAGATTTAATTTGAAGATAATTGTACGTGCCTCCGCCTTGGATGAGCGCTGTCCTCAGACTTACTTAAAACACATGGTTAATTGCTTTTGTTCGTCAGAGATGTCAGGGGTCGCTATGAAATTAGGGGCATGGTGTGAAAGCAGGAGACAGTATATTTTAACATTTTTAACGCTCAATATAAACCCTCCCCTATCTAATTCTGGTTTATAGAAGATGGAAGAGCTACTTTTGCTCAATCCAAGGGATCATTTACAACAGAAAATAAGTACATCTTAAAAAGGTCTGTGTACATAAAGTAACCGCAGTCCTCTTAAATAAAACGGCTACATTAAATAGGCAAATTTTACATTTAACATTTAAATGGACCACATTTTAATCAGATTTCTCAATCATTTAAAGGCAAATGTAAACCTCCAGTGGCCCGATTCTGATAGTTTTGTAATTCACCGTGTTTCCATAATAAGAGAACCACTAACATAAGTTTTTATTTAGTTTCGTTGCAGGAAACTCAAAAGTCGGCCTCCCCACGTGTGGAGCCTTTGGAGAAGGTATTTATTACAAAATTATGACAATAATACGAATTTTCTTGTTGAGCTTATTAGCCCTTACGTGGATCTAGCTACGTAGAACTACGTTAACACTAGATATACCAGACCTGGTACTGGTATAAATGTCAATAACAAAAAATATATTTTTTGATTGAGAGGAGATCGTTGACCGTAGATGATGCAAGGTAGGGATTGTCGGGGTTCGGTCACTGCTATTTAATAAAACTACATTTTATCATAAAAATGGTTTTATTGTGTTATTGTGCCGACGTTTCGGCTTGAACTTCAAGCCTTCATCAGGGCTGTAAAAAACAAGTAGGACGGATGTAATACTGAAATATACATATATATATATTTATATATATATATATATATATATGCCTACATACACTAATACACATACATATATATATGGAAAAAGACAAAACATAAAATACTAGAACATAATATATAGAAGAACAATGTGCTCTAGAAGTGTTTGGATTATTAGGAAAACAGATATAAGAATAACAGATTACATATTAGATTAGATATAAGAATAACAATATGGGCTTACCGATGGGAAGATAGAGAACTATTCCTCACAAATGCGAGATCATTTCTGACAGTTAATACAGGGAAACATAGGAAGAAAGGAGTTGGTGAGGGGGGGGGGTTCTGGACCACCCAATGGACAGAGAATATAGAAGATGAAAGAAAGAGCGGCGAAAGCGCTCTTTCTTTATATATTAAAAAATATATTTGTTACTAATATATATAAAGTAACATTAAGTTCATTAAATCTATTCTCTACTTATAGCTACAAAAGTCATAACATCATTTAGGAAATCAAATGTTATATGAAGTAGGAATTTTGAATTGAAATTGCACGACGAGTCAAAATGAATAGTCTTGCAAATGCGGGGAGAATGCGGGTGTACTAACAAAATACCTTCTCCCATGATCGATTTTCTTCTTCGAATGAGGTAATGTCCCTCCTATAATATAAAACCTCGTTTGTTCATGGAATAAACAAATTCACAGTATCCAATTTAAAACTAGAATGCAGAATCATCGAGAGGTTTCAATACAATGTTCGGTTTTGATTATGTCAAGGATAATTCGATCAGGATAATTCGAACTTGATTTACCAACACATATTAACTCTTTTAACCCTTTATAGGGCAAAATTCGCTAGTATCGTTAACTGACATTTAGTCTGTCTAAACATGTTCATGAAACACGCAAAACTAACGCACAGCGCATCTTACAAGCAAAACTAGCGACGAAAAGACCTACGCTTGACATGAATACTGTGACTTCATTAGACCTATCCGTTAATATATAATATTCTAATAATATATAACAATATTTCATATACTCTTTTTTTAATTTTTATTTCCTTGTTATTTGATTTTGATGTTTTTATTTTTTTTTTATATTATTTTGTTTTTAACATTGACATTTTTCGCATGTGTTGCGGACCTCTATAAATTATATATATAGGGAGAGAGAAAGAGAAAGAGAAAGTGGCTTCTAAACTCCCCAGACCCAATTTTAAATTTGGTTTCCCAGATTGATTGAATTTACAAATGACAAATGTATTTCTCTTGAGCGTTTAATTAGACGGAAAATACCTTGTGTTCTATAAAATGCGCTTATATTCAAATGAATATATATATCAGAAGCGGTCCTGCTTGACGATCGTCTGTGCTTATCGTCTTGATTTAGAGAATCGTCAATTATATTTTACGATAATAGTAAAAATGCTGTTTGGCTGATGCTGCCCGACCGCTTCGTTAGGATTCCAACCCTAGGAGATCAATCAGGCTATGTTTATTTTCCCTTATTAAAATACAATGAAGATTGAATGCCTTGAATTTGGTCTGGGCGCTTAATGAGGTCTGGATAATTTGTAAATATATTGGAAAATGTTTATAAAAGATGAAGGAGCCCGAAGGATGGTTGTCTCGAAATAAACTATATCCTCCTATAAAATGTTGCAAGCCCCCTTTTTATTAGGAAATTCATTAGAATACTGAAAGATCGCCTTCCACATACTAACTTTTTCGAGATATTTAACAATGTATAGTTTAATATAGGTCCAAAACTATTGAGACTTCTAATATTTTTTCCAATAGTTTATCATTTCTTAAATGTGACGAAATCGATAAATCATAGTTTCATTAAATGTGAAACGTGTGGACAAAAAGGTAAATCACTCCGACGTTTTTGATTATTCGGATTTTTAATTTAATCGAAAACGATTAAATATATATATTGTTTGTTTTAGATTGCTTCGCTGGGAATTATGTGTCATGTGATACGGCAACTTTCTACAGCGGTCTTGCTGCTCCTTTCTGTGCGATATTTCATCGGATTTCTCTCCGGCTTATTCTTGCTGTCATTCAGCCGTGCTTGTTGGTAAGGGAATGTGGCCATCGTCGGTGTTTTGTAAGGAGGGTGCACCTTATCCGTCTTGGTCTCAGATAAATTTACAAGAGACAACTCTTAGCGATAGTGTTTTTGTATTAATATATGGGCGTATATATGGGGGGCTGAGGGGGCTGCAGCCCCCCCCCCCCAGAAATCGGTAAAAATGTATCATAAAAAGCTTAAAAATAATTTAAATAAGATCACTTAGTTCAGAAAAAATTGTTTTTATTAAGTTTAATAGCGTTTTAATTGGCTAAGTAGACCAAGTTCTAATTTGTTAGTATTCCATACCCACGAAATGTTCTCAGCCCCCCCACCGGAAATTCTCCCAGCCTCTCCCGAAATTATTTTCTGTATACGCCCATGCATTAATAGGCTTTCTTGGCCAATTTTTATAGGTGTTGTGGCGTGAAGAATCTAATGAATCCTCTTCGAAGTCGAAATGATTAACCAATTTTTAAAATACTGAACGGACATTTTTGTCAAATGTAATAATAAGTCGTGCTCGTAAAAGTTGTTAATATATCTTTCCGCTGATATTATAATATTAAGAGAGATGAAGAATCCAGCGTGCTTGTTGATTGTAGATCCGGACAAACCTGCGGAACTATGAGGAAGAGAAGAAAGACCCCGGAAGAATACAAGAAGCGGAAGCAATCCCAGCTGGGAGGGAAAGCTGGACCAGTCCGCATTTAGTAAGGAATGCCTTTTCCTGTTTCTCCTCTCCCCATAATATCAATGTGTGTAGATTTCAGGTGAGACTCTTGTTTAGGTTCATCTGGTCCTGGGTATACTTCCGTGTCTTTCGGTTAGATTGTGGAACATTGGCTTTCTGCTTGTAGCGCACTTCCTCTTTCCTATAGGTCGGAAACCCGCAAATGAGGTCGAACGGACCATGCAGGCCGGACTTGCAATTCAAAATGTCGTCGTTTAATTTGTTGTTTGGATATCCATGTGTAATAGTCGGATGTTTGGATATCCATGTGTAATAGTCGGATGTTTGGATATCTATGTGTAATAGTCGGATGTTTGGATATCCATGTGTAATAGTCGGATGTTTGGATATTCATGTGTAATAGTCGGATGTTTCGATATCCATGTGTAATAGTCGGATGTTTGGATATCCATGTGTAATAGTCGGATGTTTGGATATCCATGTGTAATAGTCGGATGTTTGGATATCCATGTGTAATAGTCGGATGTTTGGATATCCATGTGTAATAGTCGGATGTTTGGATATACGTGTGTAATAGTCGGATGTTTGGATATCCGTGTGTAATAGTCGGATGTTTGGATATCCGTGTGTAATAGTCGGATGTTTGGATATCC
Source organism: Gonocerus acuteangulatus (assembly GCA_946811695.1). Lineage (NCBI taxonomy): Eukaryota > Metazoa > Arthropoda > Insecta > Hemiptera > Coreidae > Gonocerus > Gonocerus acuteangulatus. The sequence continues at coordinate 30,396,429 of OX328127.1, forward strand.
GTGTGTAATAGTAGGATGTTTGGATATCCGTGTGTAATAGTCGGATGTTTGGATATCCGTGTGTAATAGTCGGATGTTTGGATATCCCTGTGTAATAGTCGGATGTTTGGATATCCATGTGTAATAGTCGGATGTTTGGATATCCATGTGTAATAGTCGGATGTTTGGATATCCATGTGTAATAGTCGGATGTTTGGATATCCATGTGTAATAGTCGGATGTTTGGATATCCATGTGTAATAGTCGGATGTTTGGATATCCATGTGTAATAGTCGGATGTTTGGATATCCATGTGTAATAGTCGGATGTTTGGATATCCATGTGTAATAGTCGGATGTTTGGATATCCATGTGTAATAGTCGGATGTTTGGATATCCATGTGTAATAGTCGGATGTTTGGATATCCATGTGTAATAGTCGGATGTTTGGATATCCGTGTGTAATAGTCGGATGTTTGGATATCCGTGTGTAATAGTCGGATGTTTGGATATCCGTGTGTAATAGTCGGATGTTTGGATATACATGTGTAATAGTCGGATATTTGGATATCCATGTGTAATAGTCGGATGTTTGGATATCCATGTGTAATAGTCGGATGTTTGGATATCCGTGTGTAATAGTCGGATGTTTGGATATCCGCAAATGTGCTGGCCACTGGCCCAAAGACCCGCATAAATTCTAATTTTTTCTACTTTTCTTTAAAAAAATAGCTGAAGATACCACCTTATCAATTCCCAGTTATTATTTTTAAAACCCTGATTTTTTATTTTTTTAACTAAAGTATTCAAGCTTTCAAAAATAATTTACAAATTTAAAATAGGTCGATTTGGACGGCTTTAGGATTTGTTTCATTTTTTAACAATATGTTTGCCTATAAAACGACTGAATATTTCAGTGAAACTTCAACCAAAATGCCTTAAATAAGTAAGTTATAATAAATAATAACAATGTAGTTTTGAGTTTGTAATAATTTGAAAAATATTAATTTTTTCACTAATACCTCAATTGCAAAAACTATGAAACTGATTTAAGCGAAATCCAGTAATACGAAGGCCCTGAATGCATTTCAAGAGCCCGAAAAATAAAAATAAAAATGTATTTTTTTATACTTGCTATTTTGCAAAGCAGCGAATAAAGTTTAATATTTTAAATTAATGTGATATTATAGGAAATTTTATTGCAAATCTTTTGAAATCTCTAAGTCAAAAATTTCGGAGTTGTGTGCAAAAGAAGTACAAACAATAAAGTATTTTTTTTCGGAAATTTTTCGATTTACGCATTATTGTTGTTTGAGTTTTTTTGAATATAACCCCACACAACTTAGTTTGCCTCTTTTCAACATCCAACTCAAAACAGATTCGCCCTGGAATATTTGTATAACAGTGAAAAAAATGTTCTTGTAAGTCGGTCCATTTTTGCTACCATAAAACGTTATGCTGCTTCGTCGCCGTCAATCTCCTGGCAGTCGACACCCCTAATGAAGGATTCGAAGAACTTGAAATGCTGAAATCGAAAAGAACACGTGCCTCGACGCTTTTCGAAATCTAAACCCACCTATTTCCCCCAATTCCCAATGAAACCTTCGTCCAATAACCGCTTATTACAGGCCAACAGCTTATAACCAAAGCTGGATACCCAATCTCTGAAAACCAAAGTTTCCCTGATTTCTTGGAATAACAACACTGTAATTTATGAGAGTGGACCAATTGAAATAATCCTGGGGTGGTTTGATTGAAAATGTTCTCCGAAGGAAACCCCGTTACATTCTCGTGAACTATTCGTGGAAACTAATAGTATTAGGGGAAGACTTTGTTGCGATGGATGAAATTACGATAATGAACTATGTTGTATGCAGAAGTCGTCTAACTTTGTGGAGTTGGCATTTTGAAAACTATTTGGTAGAAGGTGTTTAGTCTAAACATAACTTGACGTGCCAAGACTTGCAGACTGAAGCGAAGGAAAGAATAATGCAAGTATGTCAAGAAACATGGTACAGTACAAAAGAAAATAAATTAATGATACTGTTTGTGAATGGCCTTCAAGCTGTAGGTACAAGAAACAGAAGTCGTCCTGAGCAGCCTGAGGACAGGCCATTACAGACTGCCTAACCCATATCTTATTATAAGACGTAAAGCATTGGTTCGGCTAAGAGAAACCGTCAGATTTTGAAAAAAATCTATATTTGCCATGCTCTTTGGCAGCCGTCTTCAGCATTAAGTGCATAGGCAATGGAGGAAGACCAAAATAACATTTTGGTAACCATGGGTAAGTACATTCATCCATGGTCACCTAAAAGATATCGTGGTGTTCCTCCGTCCCATTGGCATTAATTGCCGAAGAAGTCTACCCAAGAGCATGGCAAAAAGTTCGAAATATAGATTTTTCTGAAAATATGACGCTTTCTCTTAACCGAATCCCAAATATTTCTTTACTTCTTATAATAAGTAAGACTTGGGTGAGACAGTATTTATGTATGTATATATACATATTACTGCGTATACGTATGCTTATTTATAATAATGTGTATTTTTTTATACATACAAGAATATAAAAATTATTATTTAGCAAATAATAAGAAGATTATTTGAAGATTATTTATACCATTAAAGACTAAAAAATATTAATACTATAAATTTACTAACATCTTGCTAACACATGAAAAAATGAAAATTAAAGAGGGTCCTATATTTGATTATAAAATTTGGAGTTACCAAACTAACAAGGTTAACTTCTTACTTTGTAAAATTTGATAACATACTTAATTAATTCTAAAATTGAATAAATATGTAATATTGTATTATTGGATAATGAATTGTATAACTGGTGTGTATGTATAATTCCATTTGTACTGTTGGAAGTATATATATATATATATATATATATATATATATATATATATAATAATTTAATTGGATGTTATATACAATAATTGTGAGCGAATTAGTTGCAGATGCTTATAAATAAATATTAAAAACAGAAATTTTTTACATTATTCTTAATCTTGGCTATTATTTGCATTTTACTATTTCCTTTTCTATTATCTTAACGTTTTGTAACCAAATATATCAATTGACTTATCTCCTTTTGTATAATCGAATCCTTTCACTTAATTTAGACCTTAATGTTTTTCAAACAGCTCACATTTCGCAGCTGATTCTAAGGACTTAAGTACCTTCATTTATGACATGGCCTTTGTTGATTTAGCTCCAGAAAAGGCTTGTATGTCAGACTGAATGAAATTATTCGGTAGAGCGAATGAAAATGTGTTACTCTATTTTTTTTTTTTTTTTTTTTTATTTATTTATTTTTTATTTATTTATTTATTTATTTATTTTATTTTTTTTTTTTTTTATAAATTGATCTTCTGGCTACTTGGTTATTGATGCTGATATTTCGTGACATAAAATACATTATATTTCATTACAGTTACACAAACAAATGTATATAATTCATAGATGTTGATGTCATTAAATGATGTGTGCAACGTAAAATGGGATCGAGTGCTTGAATAACAAATAACAAATACATAAAAATATAAATAAAATAAAAAAAAAAAACAGCAATACCACTATCCATCTTGCTTGTATGCAAATACCTATTCTGCTCATATGCAGATGCCCACGTTGCCCTGATGAAGTAGTATAGAAGGACAGAAACTATCCATTGCTTCTAGATCATCAATCAATGTTAGTACACCATTAGCGTCCGCCGAACCGCGCCCACACCAACCAGGCTAGAGTTTCACTCGAGTGCCTAAGGCTCTGCATCTATATATTTCAAGGTGCCCTCCGGTCCAAAGCAAGTATATGCATACTAGAAATGAATTATATATCTATTCTTGTTGAATACGGACTGTATCTTTCTGTGACTTAGCGTTTCCTGTAATAGAATATTCCACCGAGAAGGTGGGAGGTGTACCGGCAAATATTTCTCTTCATGGGTGTACATTATATTTCAATTTTATAATTTAAAAGTAGCTAGAATTCTACTCAAAGCATTCAGGTATATATATTTTTTCAATGTGTGAAAAATAAAAATGTGCGCTCCTCCCGCGTAAAGTGAGCACTACAACCAAGATGGCATCTACAACAAGCCGCATTAATAAGTAATTCGCTAAAAATACCAATACAATAAACTTTATAAGAAAAAAATCCGATTCTCGGTAAATGTGTCATCTAATCACTTTTCCATCGTTAATCCCGGTGAGATTTGAAAAACTTAAAACGGGGAACAACTCGCTATTTTTCTTTATTTTTTTATTCGGGGTATCAACAATTGAGCTATTATCGCGGGGATGTCTATAGTTTTCCACCCTGTTATGATGCCAACAACACGTGAACGGGCACCCATTCAGGAACTAACCCCGTCCGACGTTCCTTAACTTCGGAACGGAACTTCGGAATCAACGGAAACCGGTGTATTCAACAACGGCCATTGGGATCTCGCTGTTATTGCATTTACATTGATTTTTTTTTTTTTTCGGGCGTATGAACTATTGGGCTATTAACGCTGGGCTATCTACAGGTCGCCACCCCATAGCACGTGCAATTACATTGATAAACTATTTTTACCGTTAAACAAAAATTAAACAGCTACTCCAATGAAATGTCCTAGAAAAGCGAAATAATACACGCCTAAAAAAAAACAAAAAAAAAAACAAAAAAAAAAAACAAAAAAAAAAAAAAAAAAAAAAAAAACAATGGCCAGAAAATTGAAAGAATTATTTATTTTCCCACTCTTAATGACAAATGTCACCTAGTACAAGTTAGGTTAACCTGTTTAGTTTTGACGAACTAAGTTAGAATTATGATTTGATCAATGGTACTCAATTTTTTTTTTTTAATTTTACAAGGAGTATATTAAAAAAAATGCAATAAAATATCTCTTTCCATTATTGAGATATTGTTTTTTTTACCTTTCCTGAAATGTTGGATTTGATGGATGTGTCACCTTTTGTTCAGATGCTCCTCATTTATTGTTTTATGATTGCTCAACTAATTTATTTATTTTAGTTTTTTCATCATTTGATGATAAAACGAAATCTTGCTTAACTAATTAATTGAATCTATTCTTAATTACAAGGAAAATATCTAAACCCTCCTAGCTGGAAAGGTTAGAATATCACAGATGAGTGGTTTCTAAAGATTTCCCTTCCGCTTTGTCGAGTACTGCGGTGTAAGGGGAGAAGTGAAGGGGTAGTACAGGGCATCTTGGATTTCCATCGTCTCCCTTGTTATATGATAGTGTCGTTCAACCTGCAACAGGGCGCACGGTCTCTCTTTCAACTTAGTCATTCCTTTAGATCCGCTGATTCAAGGTTTGCTTGAACTCATCAAGTAATAACTTCTTTCTTGGTAGTGTATTTTCAAAATATATAAAAAAAATCCGTTACCACATATAACTCTTATGTTTAGCATGATTCGGAATGCTTAGACTGGAACGCAACAAACACCTCGTGGACCGTTTATTATTTATTATTAGTTATTACTGCTTATGTCGGTTGATGAATTGAATTAAAAAAAGAAACAACCAATTAAAAACTGAAGAAACATACAAAACCCGTTTAAAGAAACGAAACTCACCCTTTGGACTTTTTAGCACCGATTTCCCAGACTGAGATAGAAAATTGCATTCAAAATGTTTTTAATTATAGGTAATCCGACTGCCAGGGTCCATAGCACCACTCGCTTTTTACAGACAGCGCGAAGCGATAATTTGGCAACATTTCGGTGCCTATAAAACTACTACTGTAGATGCTATTTCGTCCGAATTGTTTTAGTACGAAATTTAGTTAGCTTTCGAATGGTTACCTGCCCCTTATCAGGATTTCCCAATCGTCTTAAGATGTTTAAGAAAACATCCCCCAAAGCAGCTCATGTCTGTTGTTAAGATATTTTCTTTATAATACTTCGACTTTTTGTCGAATTCTTGTTTTTGAGGGCCCGCATTAAAAAATATGCTTTTTCCTACTTTTATCGAAAACGGTTAAATATATCGCCCTGGGATCCATGAAAGTGAACCTGGAAACCTATTAAAGCAAAACCATAAGCAATACGATTTTTTAACTTGTATTTCGCTGTAAAAACAGTGTTTCGGGTCTTTCTTAGCCTTATTTAGGAGATCTGTTCCATTTTAAATGCGTCATAATGATTCCTAGCACGTTACGAGATAAATTGTGGGAAGCGAAAGGTGATATGACCTTTCGTCATAGTAGTACCCCAGAACACTTAACACATAGATATAATCAGGGCCCCTTATTAAGGGGGAAAGCAACTCGACCTAACTAAAACGAATTTTATTTCTAATGGATTAAGGAGAAAGCTACAGTTTTAACACCAAATGGTGAAAAAACTAAACCAAACTAAATAAGTAGTTCAGAACATTTCTCGTACTAATATGATATGCCGACGGTGGGATCTCAAAATGTGGATTTTCCCATCAAGCTTCACTAGAAATTCAACGTTGACACGCTACACAGTGATGTCAAATGGCCAAAAAGCTGAAACAATTCAATATCTTGAGAACGGATTAACCTAGAAACTTGAGGGTGGTCTCATTCGACTTAGAACAAAAAATACATCAAGTTCAACAGGTATTATTAAAATTTTTAAGTAAAATAAAGAGCTAATGGAAAAATGAAAGACTACTGGGGAGTTAAACATTTTTGAGATTTTCGGAATAGGTTGAACTCATCAAAACAAAATGCAACAAGTATTTTGAGTGTATATTTAAATTAATCCAGGGTGATTTTGTTGAAGGAATACGTCGAAGTTTGTACCACCCTAGAAGTAGTCAAAGAAATAGCGGTATTTCATTTTAACTCATGACAACTCATGACTAAACAAGCACCTAGAATGAAGTTGGAATTAAAAGTGGTTTTACGTGCGCACATGTATTTTCTGAGCCAATACGCTAAACTAGATAGTGTAACAAATAAAGGCCTACTCTAATTCTTTCCTTTCATTCCGGTGTTATTATTGGATAAGCAAATAAAAGCAGATGATTTTTGTTCTAATCTTTACTTTAACTTCTCTAGTTTGAAATGTGACGTTTCTCATCTCGGAAGAAGGTGGAGCTTTTTTTGTAATCAGAGCTATTCTCGATGCTTAGATAAGAGTCGTAACTTATAACGTTGAAATACGCTCTAGTTTTTCTTTGCCCAGTTTGACTTTTATTTGGCTTGGTTGACCATCGTAGAGCAGGAAAAAGAATTGATAATTTTCTTCTCTCTCTTTTGAAATTATATATTAATTATTTATTGTAGTGTGTAATTTGGCCAAACTTCCATTTTTCAGACTTTAGGCCTAAATTAATGGGAATAACCTTGAAAAAGGGGGAAAAGTATGCTGTTCCCAGGTTCTGTAGCTAATATAGCGTGTTAACAACCTAGTTAATCGAAATCAGCTCTTTCGAAAATTGAATTTTTTCCTCTGTGGCAACACTGTGCGCCATAAACAGGGGCTGAAGATGGAACAGATGTCCTGAAAGCGGCTCTGGCATAAAAATTGTGTAAAGCTGCATCCGCTCTGCCATGTTTCTGCAATACATAGGGATCTTTATGTTTTAGACTAGAACACACCGCAAACCGGTTCTCCACCTTTTCGGATTGCAAGCAGGTGGTGCTCCTAATTGGAGGCGACTAGAACTGAGCAATTCCTGCTTTAAAGTCCGTGTACAGGTGGAGGTGACCAGTAGGCAGGTGGGCCTCTTATCTCATTAGAATAGCCAGCACCTGCCTTTCTTATTCTTCTTCCTAGGCCTTACTCAGGATAGAGGAAACCACCAGGAAGGCAGCCAGCAGTGGAAATGAGTAACAAAGATATTTCAGTGGCGAAGTGTTCAAAGTGAAATTAAATACACTGACACATCGCTATTGAATGACGAAACAAGACGGACCAGTTTGTGTCATCTGTAATACAAACTTGACTGTTAAACAAATACTGTCTGATTGCAAAGAACAAAACAGATTAAACCTACCTAACGACATGAACGAACTCTTGACGGATAACAGTCCACACATAGACACAATACTCACTCACCTTAAAGACTCAAATATTTACAATTTCATTTAGCACATGCAAGGATTGTAGAATTTATTAAAACATGTATGAATTAACGTGAACTCAACTAGTAACACTGACCAACAATGAATGTGTTTCGGGCTTAAAAATATCCAATTATTATGTATTTTCACCCCCTGAATTCAAATATCACCTCAAAAATGACCAATTTAGCTCTTGTTTTCAAGATACAGTAACATTTCACTTTTTACATTCTCAACTTTCACTTTGCTGATAAATTTAGTTTTTAGATGTTGGTACACCTGTTAACTGACAAAACCAAACGTTGTCCAGCTATTTTGAGGTTATATACATGAAAGAGACTTACGAAAACATGAAAGCCCTCCTCCACTCAATCAAATATGCTGAACACAAGAGGAAAATCTGTGGTGATCTTAAGGTCATCGCTATACTTTTAGGAATGCAACTGGGGTATACTAAATACTGCTGCTTTTAATGTCTGTGGGACAGTAGGGATAGGAAATCACTTCAAACAGACTGTCCTGCAAGAAATCTTGGCCCTAGTGAAAGAAATGTTGTGCACTCCCTCTCGTCGACCCGAAAGATATATTACTTCCACCACTACGTATAAAACTCGGTTTGATGAAAAACTTTGTCAAAGAAGGAGAGGCCTTTAGATATTTGAGGGAAAAATTTGCTTTCTTAAGTGATGCAAAAGTTAAGGAAGGTGTTTTTGTTGGGCCACAAATCAGGGAGCTTGTGAAGGATCCTGCGTTTGACAGAGTTTTGGAGGGAAAAGAAATGGAAGCTTGGAATGTGTTCAAGGGAGTTATTAAAGGTTTTTTGGGGAACAAAAGAGAAGATAACTATGTTCAGTTGGTGAGGATAATTCTACAAAAATATCATGAACTTGGATGCAACATGTCTCTCAAAATTCATTTTCTCCACTCTCATCTAGACTTTTCCCTGCTAGTTGTGGTGCGGTGAGTGATGGACACGGTGAGAGATTCCATCAGGATATTTCTGTAATGGAACAAAGATATCAGGGCCGTTGGAATGAATCAATGCTTGGAGATTACTGTTGGTGTGTGTATAGGGATGCTCCACAACTCACCTACAAGAGACAGGCATTAATTTTCAACCCTTAAAAAAATTTAACTACTTCTTAATAAATCCAAATTAATTTATAATGTTGATAAACTTATGGTTTAAAATTTACAGATTTGCCTCAATTTGTTAACGTTATATATTTTGACTCATGGTGTATCACAGAAACTAGAGCTAATACAATTTTTCCATTGTCATTTTCGTTTTTTTTTTTCAACCCAAAATTAGTCAGAATTGACTCATGAAGTGAAGGAAACATTATAAAAATATGTTTTTGTTGGCCAGTTTAATGGACAGCCCTTAAACCTTTGATAGTAGTTGTTGCGTAAGATTTTCACACAATAGCCATCTACGTATAAAGGTTATTATATATGTATGTATATATATATATATATATATATATATTAATAATAATTGGGTCTTCTCCATTACTTATCTTATTCCAGAAAAATATTCGTTTGTCTATAAAATATAATTCACAAAAAAACAACAAGCAAAAACTTCTGTTGGAAATTATGTCCAGAATCACCTTTTAGATTTTGGTTATTTAGACCTGAACCACCCTATATATCGAAGAATATATCAAAATGACCCAAGAAAAATCTATTTTTTTTTTCATTCTTCTCGACAACAGTTTTTTTTTTATATCGGGTCTGTTTGCGAAGACCACATCCAGTTACTTTGAAGTAACTGTCGTGATTTTAAACAGTGATTTTGCTACTAACGGATTAGCTTACAGGTTCTTTGCAGGTTATCTATTACTTTTTTACAGGGTATCTAAGGTTAGAAACTATATTATCTAAATATAGTAATCAAAAGGTAATGTAGTAATGAAAAGTATTTAAAATCACAGCAATCAATACTAAAAGTAACTTTTTTTGACTAATATATTTATATAATATGGTTTCTAACTAACACTTGGATAACCTTCATTTGTAAGTAATACTTTTAGGCTTGTAATGTATAAATGAAAATAAACAGAATATATTTTAGCAAGGATCATTTATTAATAAAAAGGTCAATATTATAAAAAATCAATGGTCATTGTGAAGTTTAGGGGCCTCCTCACTGATTCTTTTGTCCGGTGGTTCTATAACATATTTATATTTTGTATTTATTTCGCATTATGGGCATACGTGCTATGCGTTTCCGCTCGCTCAAGAAGATATCAAAACTCTAGTCATTTTAACTCGCTAAAATTATTAGAATTCTATTAATTGAATTTGGATTGACTTGATTGTTGAAGGTTACTTTACTACCAGCAACAACCAATAGGAATGCTAATGAGTTATGCGCCTGCGCTGAATCACTGTTGTAATCACTACAGCTACTTCACAAATAATTGGAGAAGTAACTGGATGTGGTATTCGTAAAAAGACCCTAATAATTTCCCCAAAACTTAACTTTAGCTATCGTCAATTGTGGCTTATTTAATTAATTGGTACTCACGCTCATTAAAAAAAGTGTCAACTAACGAAATTCGAAAATGCTAATGTGGATTTAATTTCATTATCATAATTAACAACCTGGAAAATGTTCACCACTGAAATATCTTGTTTTCTCATTTCCACAACTAGCCAACTTCCCCCTGCGTCTATCCTGAGTACGGCCGAGGAAGAAGGACTGATTACAAAAATAGAATAACGGATTTCTACAAAATACTGGATTTAGCTTAAGTAAAGTTAACAGGAGATGACCTAAGGACTTCCAGAACCTAGATAGTTACCAAGTTCAGCCACATATTAATTTTGAACTTTTTCGGTTAGTTTTGTAATGTAATTTCGCCCTTCTTAAAATAAGTCTGTGCCAAATACAGCCTAATCTTAGTTGGCAGGAATTATCTTTTCCCTTCTCAAACTCCGGCAGCTTAAAGGCCATTTAATAAAGCGAAAAGGGATAACAGGTGCAAGACAGACAGAAACTGGTCAAATTTGTTTCTTCCCAATTTTTACAGCGAAATGTATTCGATTTTCATTTCGAAATATGCAATTTTTCGATGAGGACATTGGCGGAAAATTGACTTGAAATTTTTCAAAGCGTTTCCATCAAAATGTTAAATTTTTTCAAACATTTTGATTGATCGACACTGTAGTTAAAAGTCTTGAGTCGAACAGATGTTTGGACTTTCAAATCCATCTATTGGTTCCATCGAAAAACAATGGATGGGATTTCTGTGTCTGTTTGAGAAATTTTAATAAAGAGGAATACGTCGAGAAAAATTCAATGTATTGCATTGGTTTTTAATTTATTCGTCTCCGCACTCAAAAATACATTTTGAATTATACTTGTCTCCACTCAATGAGTAAAATATGACTTTTTTAAATTGAAAACTTGCTGTTTTCAAGGTTTTTCTTAATATATATCCCGTTTTCTTCAAACATGATTATTCTATCGAATTGGAAGTGGCCCCATTTGACACAGCGCAAAAAAAAGTCAACAAAGATACCAAGTCAGAAAAGATACCAAAGTCAGAAAAATTCATGTACCTACATTTTTTTTACCAAAATTCGGCGTTTGGCACCACTGTGCGCAGTCCTCTTTCGCCTGAAATATAATTTCTATATTTTCTATATTCATCAACAATAAGTTATCCTAAAACTATTTAATACCATAATTTCTTCTTAACAAATTTGTTATTTCCTGTTATTAAAGATTGTTAATCTTTGTCTACTTTTCCACCCCTAATTTGTTAGGTTGTAGATAAGTGTCTGCAGGAAAACAGTGATCAGACTAATGGCAGCAGTGAGTCATGGCTTACTGGGAAAGTGGAAGATATTTCTTGGAAGCGATAAGTTCCAAGCTATGGTCCTTTCCGAACAGCTGCTTCGTCCAGTGACGTACCATTTGTTCTGGGAATGCCAAAACCTGTCTGACGTCACGTTCTTCCCCCGTTCCTCTCACCGATCCTCTTCGCAGAAGGTCAACGAGTCCTTGGAGGGAAAAAAGCCAGCTGAGTCAGTCATTTCTGAAACTGTTTTCATTCTTGTCGACTTGGTGAGTCGAAGAAATTCGTACTTTATTATAGAGAAAGCAATTTTAGCTCGTAGACTTAAATTGTCTAAGTCATTACAAACATTATAGTCTTCGGGTATTTACCATTTCACCATCTTAATCTCTAATGTTTTGCTAGTCATGCTGCTAGCTTCCTCAGCGTTAAATATGAGAATTAGGTTGTTTGACAAGGTTCAACCGGTAGTTATTTTCGTTCGGTTCCGTTTGCGTAGCATGTTCTTAGTCGATTGCTGCAGGAGGTACGGAATACCCCCCAAGATGGGAGGGTCCGGAAAATTTTAAATATTTTAGTTTAAATTATTTTATTGGCTTTTTTACGCGACATTTTCTTACCACAACGGCAAAATAAACTTGTAACTGAAGCTATAACTTCGTTTAATTGCTTCTTGAGCATTAAAAAAAACAAAAAAACAATGATTATTAGAGAAAACTGTGATGTAACTTGTGTCCCCTATCAACGTAATACAATGGATAGACCTCAAAACTAATAAGGAGGCGTTTACTTAAACTCGATTATATTTCGAGAAATAATGCAAAATAAAATTATTTGTGTTAACACATGAGATTATAGGGGAAAAAAAAAAAAAAAAAAAAAAAAAACCTTTTGAATAACTATTTTGTGAGAATAAACCATTTACATCTAAAGAATATATTTGAGACTAAATGAGAATTATTGATTTGTTTTAATCGAAGTGAGCTGAAAACATGTTTACCAGATTGAGCCGTTAACAAGAAGATGGCAGAAGCCCTTCGACGACGTTCTATTACTCCAGACTAATTAGAATTCCCTTTAATTTCCAGCCAAGAACTTCAAAGTCATCGTTCAGAACGAATTTTATCCCTTCATTGGAAGGACTTGTCAACATACTTTGGCTCCTATAAACACAATTTTCCCTCTAGGTTCAATAATTTAGCGTAACATAATAGACTGAAAAACTTGAGGTATTTCTGTATTGACACAGAATACAGAAACGCATCATGATTTCATGCTACAATTAGATCATGGAATGAGGCTGTCGACAAAATGCCAATCATGGAATATTGCACAAAATAATGTTTTCCTGGTGGGAAAATGTAACAAAATAAACCTTCCTCAGGCCCTGGCCTAGCAGTGTCTTAGGAAAATCAAGCCCATACCGTAATGTGAGCTTACAAGTAAACGTCCACCAAGGAGAGATCTTGTTCTGTGCCGGTTAAGAATCGGACACTGCCTCACCAGTCATGAACACCTTCTCCTCGGGCTACATCTACCTTCATGCAGCTGCGGTGTAGGAGGGCAATTTACGGTAGAGCAATTCTTAATCTCATGCAGAAACTATACTTCCTTGAGCGAATCCTCGGCAATCCAACAAAGTCTTAGTGATAAAGAAGATGATAGAAAAAACCTATGGAATAATTAAGAAGAACTTATTAAAAATTATAACTTTGATTTTTTAAACTAATATTTACTGTATAAAATTATTATGATATATATTTAAACTATTTATTATTATGAACTAGCTGTTATCCAGTGTGCCATGCTACACCTACTTTCTGTCTATGACTATCCCCGTATCAAGATCTACTTGATACCTAGTTGTCTATACCCAGTTAAGAAAATCGGTCAAACGATATGAAGTTGTTTTAGTTCATAATAATACCGGCAGAGGCCAGCACAACAGCACTTCATCTAACAGACGACAGAGGCCAGTAGCAGAGCCTGCGAGTAGATAGCTCTTTTCAAAGAATAGCCAGCGCTCCTTAGTTAGGCAGTGACTGTTGAAATAAAATTGAAATAAATTGCATTACATGATTATATAATGATGTAAAGTCATCATTCTAATTATCAATAATCAGGAACACCAATAAATAAATTTGAGACATTATTCAAAAGGGCTGTCGATTCAAAATGACCGTCACAATCTGAATGGTTCAGTGTAGCCAATTTTTCTTGAACAAAACTTTTGACCTTTTAATCAAATTTTGAAATTTGACTGTTTTGACCTAGCCTAGGAGATTTCTCGTATCAAGACCTACCTGTGTGCCAAGTTTGGTCAAAATCGGTCAAACGGTGTAGATTTGTATAAGGAACAAACAAACAGAAAAACAGACAGACACGTGATTTTTATATATATAGATGAGTTATTATATTACTTTATTCTGGCATCATTTCTTTAATTTTAAGCTGTTCATTATTATATTTTGTTTTATTTTCCCTTTCACTGAATATAGTTAATGACCCTAAAGGATAGAGACAAAAGAAAGAAATAAAAAAAATCCATTGCAATACTTAATCCTGACTGATGTTTACATTGGGTGGTTTCATTGGAGTAGGTGTGTTCATTTTTCCCAAAATACTAACTATATTTATTCCACGCTTTTCAAATGACACTAGGCGTAAGAACGTTTTGGAAACCTGTACCTGCGGATCGGACATTTTTTATTGTATGAATATATAGCAGCGTATTCTTCTATTTCCTTATTACATCGGAGTTTGTAAGTTTTTTTATCAGTACTATGTATTATCTTTATTTATTATAGTAGCCTTGAATTAATAAGTAAATTATCTAGAACTTCGTCAGAAAACGTCAGACTGTTAGGTTTTGATGACTTGGTGTGCAGTTCTGTGAAATCCTTCTGACGTATATCGCCAAGCAGAAAACCAGTTCAGAATTTCTACGTCATGATCTTGCCCCAAGTTCGCATACTCCAATGATTCTGCGATTTCTTGAAGGCCAGCACGCCCCGGGCATTTCCTAGAAGTCCACGCGCCATTCATTGTAAAGAGAACTTTCCTCTTAAGTAACTTTATAATATACGATGGTAATTAATTATTGATAATTGAGGAAACGCGCTTCTTCGAAGCAGCCATTTCTCCGAATCTACGATTCCAGGGGGAGTTTACAGTTAAATCGCTGTTGTCCAAATGAGAATTAAATATTCTTATCACTGAATTATTCAGTTTACTTTTATAACCGATGTGTGTTTAGAACATTAGAACGCAAAAAACTTGAGCTAAGTATATCCTTCCTCTTCTATTTAGGAAAAATGTTTATGCATTAGGTTACCACTCTGCCATTGCAAATACTTTGAAGGTAGTTTGCAAAGGGTTGGGTGTTGTAGCCTGGAATATAACAACAAATATAAAATTTATAATATAAAATTTTTGTGCTGTGAACGGCTCAATATTAAATGTCTGTGTTTAGCTCTCTAGCTGGCGTAAAAATGGACCGACAGTACTGAAATTTGATCAAGAAATTTCGGTGATTTGAACGATCAAGTTTTTTAACCAGTAGAAGCCGTCCTCCGGAGCATGATTTTAGGGCGAAATAAGGGAAAAAATCGTAACGCTTACATTTTGCGTTACTAGGCTTAAAAGTTACATTTTACAAGTAATGGAACGCGGGGTAGTGTCATCATTTCTAAGGTCATATATATAACCGTTGTTGAGGAAAATGGATTTTTGGGTATATTCTTTTCTCGAAACTGGTTGGGAATTCGTAGGAAATGTAGATTATCTATTCGAAAAATTATTACATTTCCTACAAGTAAGGTTTTTGTGTGATTTTTGATCACATCCGAGCGATCTCATTCGGAATAGTAGGTATTTAAATGGAGTAATTTCTGCTAAGGATACTGTCAGTTTCTTCTTGTGGCGCCTAAGATCTTGCTTGGGTTTGAAATTTAATTTTACATGTGTTTTTATTTTTCCCGAAAGATTTAGATTCTATTCTAAGCTTACGAAATGAGACTAGTGATAAGAAGTTACTTACGAACTGCTCTTTTTCCAGCAGTTCGTAAGTAACTGATTTATGCTATTCTGTCTTTTCTGAATAGTAATAACGATTTCCTTCGGGGAGAAAAAATGTTATATTGGAAACTCGACACTGTCCTAAACACAATTTGAAGACCTTTTCAACCAACAATATACTGTACACGACTTCCGAATATTTAACTTCAGGGCGGTGATGACCTAGACGTTTTCAGCCCTTAAACCCCAACCCAAACGAAACCTTCGAAAGATCGAAATGTATGGATGCTAAAAGCAGTCTTCCAAAATTTACTTTAAGATTTAAAAATATTTTCACAAGAGCAAAAATGCTAATGAGCGTCCCCGGAAAATGTTCCCGGAGAAAGCTCGGAGAATGAGCCCCATAAATCCGCGGAAGGACAGGGACTGGAGTCCGCTAAAGAGACAAGCAGTGCTAATCGGAGCCTCCATTATGCGGTCTTGGACCTCGTGTGGTCGCTTAGTCCTGTCTCATAAACATAGCCTCTCGGAATAGCCGAATAATTCAGGGGACTCTTTCGAAGGAACACTTCAGGGCAGGATTCTCTTTTTAGGTTCAAGCTTCCTTGGTGGAATAATGCTAGGTCCAGGATGTTAAAAAAAACAAACCGAACAGACACAAGAATCGGATAACGGACTAAAATCAGTCTGTATGAAAAAGAATGACACCCAAGTGACAGAATCGCAATTAAATAGTGGTCTCTCAGTAATATTGGTGATAATTAGGGTAAGGTTAACTTAAGTTAAAACCTCGGTAAGCGACTGTTAAAATACAAATTTGAATCACCGTTATTTTTGTGATCTATGAGTTCTGAAATTTGAAATTTTCAAGTCAACACTTCTGGATTGCGTTATGGGGTCAACGTCTTAAGCGGTTTATCTCCATACAGAGAGAGGGAGGAAACGCAATGAAAAAAGATTTTTAAATAAAAACATAACATATTTTAATTGTATTATTAAGAAAATAAAATTAGAAAAAATGTTTTGTTGGATGAAGAAATAGCAAAAAAAAGTGATGCTCTGGTGAGGTCAGTTAAAAGCGGAGGGCGAAAAAATAATGGACTATGAATACAACCCATGTATTTAGTAAATAGAAAAATCAGCACCTGATGATGGCACATTTGTGTTGAAAGGCCTAGTGCAAAATAAAGAAATTTATGGGAAGACTGAATTTTGTTTCACCTTCTGGAATTAAGCAACCCCACTACCGGAAAACATCAAAAAAAGAAAAATCAGCCTTACCTTTAGGACATTCTCCTCCGGGAATACGGCATCGAAGGGCGAGAGATAGGAAGAGGTCTATGGAGAGGATTGAGGGAATTATGTGAAAATCATACCGATCTGCCGGGTGGGCAGGCTGAAGAATAAAAGCTGGAACCGGGCATAAAACTACACCGAGGAACAACTTCGTAACGCCAAGGGAAGCGGATTGCCATAGAACGTGAGAGAAGCTACCGGCATAAAGCCCACCTAATATATTTTATCGGGAAAACACTACAGAACGTGTCTTGTGGCCGTCTGTCTTAAGAATGGCATGAGCTAGGACGTCTCTCATAGATTAGAGGACCGGTGGTTCCTAAATAAAAACATCCGCGACTCGTATAATGAGTGTCGCAAAATTTAAAATATTCTGCCTCTCAGGAAATAATATTAATTCTAATAATAATTAATTCTCACGAAAATAACAAACATGTGTCATCAATTTTAGACTTAGGCACTATCTTTGTTGTCATACATTGTAGTTGTGACCGCTGTAACTGGCATCGGTTGGTATATTCACCGACGGACCTAATTCTCTGGATTATTCTTGGCCTGGAAATCGGTCGGTGGGTTGTTTCAAATGTTTAGGAGTATAGTTATTAGCTTTATAAACAAATTATCACACCTTCATAAACGTTAGTGACAGTTGCGTTGTTATAAGTTTGGTTATTATTGTTTCCTCAAATGCATCAGATGCAGGTCGAAGAAGTAGTTTGCTTATTTGCGGGCTGTCCTCCCTTGCCCTTGAATAGTTGGTTATGTTCCTATAGTGTCAACAAGTAAAAATAAATGGAATATTTCTTCAGCATGTATTGCAGTGTAATGACCAGCGTATACTCTTGACCGTTCTATTAAAGAGTAATTGCACTTGCAGAAATAGACCCGGTGGCCGTTCACCAGAAACCCCCGAGCCAAAAGTTGCTCCAAAACGCCAGAGAATGTCTCCCACCTGACAGAGCTCTTCCAACAAGACACAACTATTCCTGGCTTGGTCATCGTCCAGCTGCCTTAACATCTCTCTTTCCTTATCTTCTTCCAAAAATGTTTCCAGAAATTAATTCTAGCTCCTATTTCACTAAAGGTCTAATAGCAAGAATCTGAGTTCCATAAATGTTTGACGAAAAGAGATATGCCTTAAAAGTGCGTTTTTTTATTTATCATATGTATATATATATATATATATATATATATATATATATATATATATATATATATATACATATATTAATAGTTAGTTAATTATGTTAATTATGTTCGCTTATGTATTATATGACAATTATAGTATTTGGGAAGAGCCAATCATTATTGACACTTCCTAAGCTATGTTGACATTTTTTTTTTATTTTCGCTGTTTATATGGGATAGCTAATGGGGTAGCTGGTCACGGGGCTAAAGTTTCTTAAGCCTCCTAGGAAAGTCTTTAGGACGGGTATGAGTGGAAAGGGATTGGTCTCTAGAATTTGGGCGGGATGACAATTTGGAATGCAACGTTAGGAATCGTGATTTTACCAGGGGAATATTAAAGTCGTTATATTATGTAGGGTTTGTTGGAGACATCAAAGGGAGCATTGACTATTCTACGAAGGACTTTGGATTAGAATGCTTGTATTCGTTGTATGTTTGAATGTTTCGCTGTTCCTCAACGGATTATTCAAGTTCCTAAGTCCAAACAGCTCTGATTATAGTTTTGTGTATAGTGAGTTTGTTTTGTATCGTAAGCTTTGAAGAATGTCCAAGTGTCCTTGATAAGATATGCATTTATTTCTTATCCATCTGATTGGCAAATAAAATAATTTAAACAAACACGTTATTCAAAATTTGTTAATAAAATTAATCTTTCACTAGCAAAGGGCGAAAAACTAGTTAAATTCCTCCATCCATGAAAAACAATAAAATGATTCCTTATCCGGCAATATCTGCCTACTCAAATTAATAATATATTAATAGTCTAATGACTGCAATTTTTGCTAATGTGCAAAAAAAACCCGCTTAATTATTACAACACTTTAATCAGATGTTTTTGTGTGTAACATGAATATATACAAAATTGACCCATAATATTTAGGAGTTATGTGCCTCCCTCTTCGGTACCACTGCAGACCATATTATTCACATTTCTCATAAAACATATCAGGGCTCTAGTTGAAGGTAACAGAAAGTTAAAATAGATTTTAATTACTTTTATTTTGTAAATACTTTTTTGTAAATCCCAAATAAATTAGTACATTTAATAATAATAATAATAATTAAAATATATATGTACATATATATATATATATATATATATATATATATATATATATATATATATATACAGGGTGTCCTGTAAATGTCTAGTCATATTGTGAGGGGTGATAGAGGACCCTTAGGGGAACAAAAAATGTTCTATGACGATTTCCCGAATTCTCGCCCATAAGGGAGAAAACGTCGTTTTATCGTTTTTTTAAGACAAACGTGATTTTTAGAAGAATAATCGTTGTAGCTCCGGCCCAGATGGTTCTACTGGAAAGAAAGTGAAACCAATCGAACGCTGAGTACATTTACTATAAGATTAGTTAGGAATAAACGTAAAAATAAATTAATGTAAGTATGTCAATCTAACCAGAAGAAAGCTATTCTAAGTTTCCTGACTTTTTCTTCATATTTCTTAACAGCGTTGCTCTTCAACAGGCTGGATCTGAGATTTCCGGCTTTCAGGAAAACTTCTTCATTTAATCAGCTTTCCATTCATGTATCACAACCCTGTGTTATTGAATAAATCACGTTCTAAAAATCACGTTTGTCTTTAAAAAAACAAAAAAAAAAACGATGAAACGACGTTTTCTCCCTTATGGGCGAGAATTCGGGAAATCGTCATAGAATATTTTTTGTTCCCCTAATATAATATAATAATATATATATATATATGTTTGATGTTATTTTTCGTCGCTGGGATAGTATTTTTGGATATATGTATATATATACATATATATATATATATATATATACACACATATATATATATATATATATATATATATATATATTTTCTTCCATTGTTGACCTTCAACTTCCAATAGGTTATGACCTATTGGATACAAAAAACAATACTATATATATATATATATATATATATATATATATATATATATATATATATATATATTCTTAGAAGACTTATGTCGACGTAATTACTATTCACGATTTGTAAAAAATATAAATAAATAACATGAAATTAGTTTTTTATTTATTTTTAATTATTTATTGAGATGTCACAACGAAGCGATATGCTCTTTAGGTCAATGTGCGAACAAAGCTAACAATTATACAGCATGAAATTAGTACTTATCTCCTTACAACGAAACTAAATATTCAACATACAGAGTGTTATTTTCTTCTTATTATTTTATTTAACGAAGCTCCACTTCTGGGTGAATTGGAATTTGTGGTTCAGAGCTGTTCATAGGTATATTGTTCTCCAACGCCAAGGTAAAATACAAAATATATTAATAGTTATATAAATGAAAACTTTTAAAAAATAAATACAAATAAAATAAGAAAAAATCATAATAAACAAATAAGAAAAAAAACGGAAATTAAAAAAAAAAAATAATACGAGTAAAAAATAAATAAGAAAAAACCCTGAAACAATCCAAAAAGAACAAAAGAACATATGAAATCAGATAAAATATTAAATTAACTGTAATTATTTAGTTCTTAAATAAAATAAGTATCGGATGTCTCATATTTTATAGTAGATGTTTTTTTTTTTTTTTTTTTTTTTTTTTTTTTAATTTTTACATGAATAATTATGGCGTGAATAGCCACGTTGTGCATAAGTTCGTTCGAAAGTGTATATTCGTTCTTAGTGTGTATATGTTTTACTGTTTGTTACGTGTGTTTTTATTATAAATATCTTTATAATATGTATAATTAATGGTAAAAATGTATTCTCAAAAGGAGCTAAATCAGATAAAATAGGGGTATGTAGTAATTTATTATTGTTCTTCGAACGAATGAATCATCTTTTTATAATTTATTTCCATTTGCTTATTTTTTTTTTGTGTTTCGTATCTTTAAGGATTAATACACTGAGCTAGGTCTTCTAAAAGATCAGGAATTGGTTTTAAGAGTATATTTTATTATACGTCCAGATATTATATGTTAAAAATTTAATTTAGTAAAAGTAAAACAATTATGAAAGAGAAGTTTTAACATTCTGTCATAATGAATGTGCACTTATTCATGGAATAAAAAGTTAGATTCATTAACTTATCTTCTATCTCTTCTTATTTTTTATAGTGAATACAACAAAGCAAACATTTATATATTGTTGTTTGATATGTTGATAATTTAATATGTATATATACTGAAATTGATCATTGGCGTGGCATTAATATTATTTTAATTGGTTTAGAAATCATACTGACGACAGAGGACTTGATGAAGGTGACGGGGTACTCATGAAACGCAAACACACTTCCGATACAAACTAAAAGCAACCACATAGACAACAAGACGGAGCCAAATACACATAAGGACGAATCCGACACAACTAACGAAAACATAACCATACTGACGTAATAAAGATAAGCAGACAGACTTAATACATATGAATTAAATCAAGTAAAAATTGTAATTTTGAAGACTGGATGTTGTTCATTGGACAGACTTGGGCATGACGGTCATCCTAGACCTTGGCCTAAAGACTGAATGTTATTCATAGGACAGACTTCGGCATGACGGTCATCCTAGACCTTGGCCTAAAGACTGAATGTTGTTCAATGGACAGACTTCGGCATGACGGTCATCCTAGACCTTTGCCTAAAGACTGAATGTTGTTCAATGGACAGACTTCGGCATGACGGTCATCCTAGTCCTTTGCCTAAAGACTGAATGTTATTCATTGGACAGACTTCGGCATGACGGTCATCCTAGACCTTGGCCTAAAGACTGAATGTTATTCATTGGACAGACTTCGGCATGACGGTCATCCTAGACCTCTGCCTAAAGACTGAATGTTATTCATTGGACAGACTTCGGCATGACGGTCATCCTAGACCTTTGCCTAAAGACTGAATGTTGTTCATTGGACAGACTTGGGCATGACGGTCATCCTAGACCTTTGCCTAAAGACTGAATGTTGTTCAATGGACAGACTTGGGCATAACGGTCATCCTAGACCTTTGCCTAAAGACTGAATGTTATTCATTGGACAGACTTCGGCATGACGGTCATCCTAGACCTCTGCCTAAAGACTGAATGTTATTCATTGGACAGACTTCGGCATGACGGTCATCCTAGACCTCTGCCTAAAGACTGAATGTTATTCATTGTACAGACTTCGGCATGACGGTCATCCTAGACCTTTGCCTAAAGACTGAATGTTGTTCAATGGACAGACTTCGGCATGACGGTCATCCTAGACCTTTCCCTAAAGACTGAATGTTGTTCATTGGACAGACTTCGGCATGACGGTCATCCTAGACCTTTCCCTAAAGACTGAATGTTGTTCAATGGACAGACTTCGGCTTGACGGTCATCCTAGACCTCTGCCTAAAGACTGAATGTTGTTCAATGGACAGACTTCGGCATGACGGTCATCCTAGACCTTGGCCTAAAGACTGAATGTTGTTCAATGGACAGACTTCGGCATGACGGTCATCCTAGACCTTTCCCTAAAGACTGAATGTTATTCATTGGACAGACTTCGGCATGACGGTCATCCTAGACCTTTGCCTAATGATGTTTTATTAATCAGTACTGATGATTTCTATTTACTATTTTTTTTTCATGTTTACTTTGTTTTGTTTTTTTGTTCTCATATTGATGTAGAGCTGAAAATGTCTTATATAGAACTATTATGTACTCATGTTTTTTTTATTTTATTAATATTGATATATGTATCTTGTATTTGCTTTATACGTAAAATAAACATCTTTATTCATTCATTCATTATATTGTTTTAATTTGTATGGGTTTAGCTATTTTCAAAGTGGAGTCTGATAACTTTAGTAATTGCCTTCGATGTAATCTCATTTTGTTAAAATCCCCTGCAATGCTTCTTTGACAAAGCCATCCTCGTCCTATTTTTAGGTTCTTTTGTCTTAATCTTCATATTCATCAAACTGTCTCTAAATTTGTCCACTTTGTTCTAAATCTGTAAACATCTTGATGTTATCTGCCAGAAATTCCATTATACCCACGGGATGAGTTTTTGGTATTTCTTCTACGTCTATTATTACTCAGTTGTTATCAGTTTTTTTTTATGTTTTGTATGGTATTTTAAAAATAAAAATCTTCTGTGACTTTTTTTGAAATTTCGCAAACCTCAATCATTGTTATTTTAGTTGTACCGAAGATATTCTTACAAAAATTAGCCCACTCCGAACCGCTTATGAAGCCGATCAGAACATTTCACGTTTCAATACGCATAGACCGCGAAAATAACAGTGATTCATTATTGTATAAACATAGTGTCCCGCATTGAGATGTCATAACTTTAGGGGTTTATTCTGCATATCATTTCACCTATCTGAACATGTTCAGAATGGCTCCATCACCCTAAAGCTCATTTATTGGTTTTGAAAACAGAAAAAAAAATAGATTCAATTAGATTATTTTTCTTGACCAACGAGGTACTATTTTATAGCTTTATATTTATATATTTTATATTAAATAGTGCAACTTTTGAGGCGGAGGCAAACCTTTAATTCTACAAACAGCTGATTAAGAAAATATTGAATAATTTAAAAAAAAACACAAATATCAAAAGTTCACATCTTTATGGCTTTTAATGTACCTCTAAATTTACGTGGAAATATTTCAGTAACGGGTGTTTCTTATTGGAAATTTAATGTAAATTCTAAAATTATGGTCGTTAATTACGATACATTGATCAGAAATCTCCAAAATACAATTTTTAATAATAATAATAATAATAATAAAAAAAGTATAGTTTTGAAATAGACAAAAGTTTGAGTAGCTCTGCTGCAAGTTCAGATAAGACACTCAATTCTCCGTCACTGAACTTCAAATGACGTGCAGAATAAACCCCTAAAGTTATGAAATCTCAATGCGGCACACTCTGTATATATATATATATATATATATATATATATATATATATATATATATATATACAAGGTGATTAGGAAGGAAATAATTTACAAACAAAACAAAAAGTTCACTTGAAGTATGATCCGAATGCGAAGGGAAAAGGTTCAATTTTCCGGTTTTTTTACTTAGACATATTTTTTATTGGATAAGAAAGATATTTTTTATTCAATAATTCTTCAATATAATTAAATTCTAATTATGCCACCATAAAATAGACAAAAGTTTCTTGAAGAAAACGGTGATTTAATTCACTAAGCCCATTGATAGAAGATACATTCTGGACGTCCAATAACACTGGCCAACAAAAAATATTTTTGTAATTTTCCTTCACTTCATGAGTCAAATCTTACTAATTTTGGGTTGAAAAAAAAAAACAACAAAAAAACGAAAATGACAATGAAAAATCTTTATTAGCTCTAGTTTCTGTTGGGTCAAAATATATAAAGTTAACAAATTGAGGCAAATCTGTAAATTTCAAACCACAATTCATCAACATTATAAATTAATTTGGATTTATTAAATAGTAGTTAAATTTTCTTAAGAGTTGAAAATTAATGGCAGAATACTTGGGAGGTTGGATATTATTACCATCATGTGGATTTCATGGCTGTCTTGTAGGTGAGTTGTGGATCATCCCTACACACGCACCAACAGTAATCTCCAAGCATTCATTCATTCCAACGGCCCTGATATCTTTGTTCCATTACAGAAATATCCTGATGGAACCTCTCACCGTCTTCATCACTCATCGCACCACGACTATCAGGGAAAAAGTCTAGATGAGAGTGGAGGAAATGAATTTTGAGATGTTGCATCCAAGTTCATGATATTTTTGTAGAAGTATCCTCACCAACTAAACATAGTTATCTTCTCTTTTGTTCACCAAAAAACCTTTAATAACTCGCTTGAACGCATTCCAAGCTTCCTTTTCTTTCCCCTCCAAAACTCTGTCAAACGCAGGATCCTTCACAAGCTCCCGAATTTGTGGCCCAATAAAAACACCTTTCTTAACTTTTGCTTCATTTAAGAAAGCAAATGTTTCCCTCAAATATCTAAAGGCCTCTCCTTCTTTGTTCATGCCTTTGACAAAGTTTTTCATCAAACCGAGTTTTATATGTAGTGGTGGAAGAAATATATGTTTCAGGTCGACGAGAGGCAGGGCAACAATATTTTTTTCACTAGGGCCAAGATTTCTTGCAGGCCAGTCTGTTTGAATGTAATGTGATTTCCTATCCCTACTGTCCAACATACATAAAAAGCAGCTAACTGGGGTATTTAGTGTAACCCAGTTGCATTCCTAAAAGTATAGCGATGACCTTTAGATCACCACAGATTTTCCTCTTGTGTTCAGCATATTTGATTGAGTGGAGAAGGGATTTCATGTTTTCATATATCTCTTTCATGTATATAACCTCGAAATAGCTGTACAACGTTTGGTTTTGTCAGTTAACAGGTGTGCCAACATCCAAAAACTAAATTTCTCAACAAAGTGAAAGTTGAGCATGTAAAAAGTAACAGGTTACTGTATCTTGAAAACAAGAGCAAATTGGTCATTTTCGAGGTGATTTTTGAACTCAGGGGGTGAAAATACACAATAATTGGGTATTTTTAAGCCCGAAACATATTCATTGTTGGCCAGTGTAATCAGCCCCCTAACGGACTACAGATTCACTACTTTCAGGAAAACTATTAAATCTCTGCAAATGAAGTGGAAGTTTATTGAAGGATAGGTTGGACGATTGACTCCCTTTTGTCAAAAAATGTAGAATGGGGTTTTGTTACTTTCAAATACCTTGTATGAAGAAACTATGGATTACTATTTTTCTATTGGCCAAACTGTGGGAATTCATTGTCCAGTCCGGGAGCAATAAAAAGTAACTGATAGAAATTAGGGTTTGTTGCATTAAATCACTGTTTTCTTAAAGGAAATATTGCCTTTTTTATGATGGCATAATTAGAATTTAATTATCTTAAACAGTTTTTGAGCAATCCTTTCTTATTCAATAAAAAATATGATTATGTTAAAAAAAAAGAAAAGAAAATTGCATATAACTGCTTTTCCCTTCGGAATCGGACCATACTTAAAATGAACATTTTGTTTGGCTACTTAGACCTGAATCACCCTGTATATATACGTATAAATATATATTTGTCTCTTTGCCCTCTAGCTGCACCAGAAATGGTCCGAATTTCGACGGTGAACTTG
The DNA here is from genome assembly GCA_946811695.1 of Gonocerus acuteangulatus. Lineage (NCBI taxonomy): Eukaryota > Metazoa > Arthropoda > Insecta > Hemiptera > Coreidae > Gonocerus > Gonocerus acuteangulatus. Next base: position 30,422,902 of record OX328127.1, read on the forward strand.
TATCCTCTGCCTCCTGCCCTAAGTAAGTGCACGAGGAGGTATACGCGGCACCCCCTCCAGCTAATACCTTCAGACAATACTCTCCTTCTCCCCTACCGTTACCTATTGTCTCACCACTCACTCCGACCATCTATAGACTCGTTCCTATCTTCATTAAACTAATAATATCTAGGATTAGCTTTAGTTGAAGGTAATTTTATAATTTATACTGCTATTTTCATGTTTTTCAGGTACATATATGATATAGTGTCTCTTTTAATCGCTTAGGAACAATCTATTCTAGCCTAAAGTAGGTTATTAGTAAAATATCCCCCCGCAAATTTAGAAGTAATTTAAGAGCTTCCACTATTGTATACTCATTTAATTTACATTTTTATTCTTAAAGGAATATCAGTTATAACATGAGGATGAAATCTGGAGGCTTAGTAAATTCTCTAAAAGAAAGGTTCTGATGTCATTTTGGACGGGGCGATCTCAATCGGATAAATAGGGACTTGAAACATCGAAATTGTTAGTTTTGCTCTTTTGAACGGGTTTTTGTATCTATTTACCTAAATTTTTAATTGGTTGTAGCATTTTTAATTGCATTTAACAGTAAAATGAGTATTTTACTAAAAAATGGTAAGAATGTGTAACTAAGAGCGAACGTTGAGAAGGTTGGGGAAGTCACATATGATACTGTCGGTGGCACCTTAGATCTATGTTTTCTACGACATTTAATTTTATACGAAGACAGGTATAGTTGGGATTCGGCTAGGAGAAAAACGTCAGGCTTTCAAAAAGAAATCTGTATTTTGGACGTTTCGACTGCAACAATGGCAGCCTTCTTCAGCTAAAAAATATAGACAACTTATAAGTAAAGAAAATGTACAAGTAGTAAGTAAAAGACAGGCAGAAATGAGCGGAGTATATATATCAATACAATAATTAGTTAAAATTTATAATAATTGGTTAAAATTTATTGTATTGATATATATACTCCGCTCATTTCTACCTGTCTTTTATTTACTACTTGTACATTTTCTTTACTTATAAGTTGTATATATTTTTTAGGTGAAGAAGGCTGCCATTGTTGCAGTCGAAACGTCCAAAATACAGATTTCTTTTTGAAAGTCTGACGTTTTTCTCCTAGCCGAATCCCAACTATACCTGTCTTCGTATCTCTACAGCGGCTAACTATCTCCATCTACACTATTTAATTTTATATTTTTCACGAAAGATCAAACCCCACCAATAACTGCTACTATTCCTTTAGAAATAGCACTAGAGATATGAACAGAGCTGCGCTAAGAGTTCCTGCCAAAATAACGTTTTACTGGGTGAGAAGTGACGCCAGTAGTCGCGTGGTAGGAATAACTGCTTGAGTGATAACACAGGTCTACAAAAATAATCTTTCTGAAATTTGATTTGATGATTTTGGTCAATCTCTATGCTCCTTGGCGTGCTGAAGCCGAACATGAGGTCAGTCCCTCTCTATCACGTAAGGAAATTGTTCAATCTCAAGTAAGGGCAGAGGTACTACCATTAAAAGAAAACAGAATTGGCGAATAAGAGTTTTCATTTATTTCCATGATCTTTTAGTTATTTCAATGTTGTTTACTGTACAAAATACATAAATGTGTAGAAATAACAGCTTCAGAATTAACAGTGGCATATTTAGTTATTATTTTTATGGAAAAGTATTTTTTTCTCTTGAAAATTTCTCCGTGTTCGTCTCCGGCTGTAGGACTCTTCAGATGATTCACGCTGCAGCATCCAACAATAGTCAGCCATCATGTTTACGTTCCATTTGCCCTGATACCTACGTTCCATTTCCTGGATGTCCTGATGGAACCTTTCCCCTTGTTCATCACTTACTTCCCCTAAGTTTTCCGGAAAATAGTCCACATGCGAATGTAAGAAGTGAACCTTCAAACTCATGTTGCAACCTTGTAATTGAAATGCCTTCTACATGCGTTCCACGATACTTCTGTAGTTGGGATCCTTCACGTTACCAAGGAACTTCTCAACAACATCTTTAAAAGAATTCCAAGCTTCCTTCTCCTTCTCATTCATGGTCTGAGTGAAATGTGGATCTGTGAAAAGTTTCCGAATATCTGGGCCTACAAAGATCCCCTCTTTTAGCTTTGCATCACTTAATCGTGGGAACTTGGAGCATAAGTACTTAAAACATGCACCTTCTTTATTGAGAGACTTTACGAATTGTTTTATCAGCCCTAGCTTTATGTGTAGAGGAGGTAGCAGGATTTTGTCAGAAGGAACCAAACTTCTCCTAATTACATTTTTTTGGCCTGGCGACAGAGCTCCTCGTGATGGCCAGTCTTTGTTGTTCCAATGGGAATTTATGTCTCGGCTATCCCATAAACATAAAAAACAAGGGAACTTGGTGTACCCTGATTGCTGACCTAAGAGCATAGTAAGTACTTTCAAGTCTCCACATATCAACCAGTTATGCTCATTATAATGAATTCGTTCAAGAACTAATGACAAATTTTCGTATGTTTCTTTTAAATGTACCGAATGTCCAACTGGAACTGAAGCATAAGTATTGCCATTGTGCAACAAAACAGCCTTTAGACTTCGCTTTGATGAGTCTATGAATAGACGCCAATGAATCGGGTCATATTGTATACCAAATTGACCCATCAGACCAAGAATGTCTTTGCAATAAATAAGATTCTCATCCAGAGCAAAGTAAGGAACAAAAACTGCTTCACGGTGTCGATACCATGAAAAAGAAGTGCCTGGCTGTAATAAATTTTTGTTTTTAAGACGGGAGCCAAGTAACTGAGCTGCATCTTTTGGAAGTCCAAGATCTCTCACTAAGTCGTTCAACTCCTGTTGAGAAATAAGCTGAGGTTCATCTTCTGAACTGCTTGCTTTGAACTCACTGTGTACTTCATCGCTCTCCGACATACAGTCTTCTCTATTAGCTTCCCTATCTATACTGCCCAAGTCACGAGGGGGCTGAGGAACTGTCAATCCAGGACCGTCTGGTACCGGACGACTAGCAGATTCCACATTAGGGTAGTTAATGAGCTTATGATTTTTGGAATTATAGCCTTGAATATGACAATTACAAAAGTAACAGTCATTAACGTGGTTTTTTTGCTCCCTCCACATCATTGGGATAGCAAATCCGAAAGATTTTAACTCTCCTTTGTACCATAAGCGAAGTTTTTCTACGCAGCTATGACATACTTTGTGAGGAGCCCACACTTTATCTTGATCTCCTATTCTCAAGCCAAAATATGCATAATATACATTTTTGACAAAACATGTTATATTTCGTTGGTATTTCTTAACTGTGTACTCACCACAGATAAAACAGAAGTAGTCTGGACTGGTAACACAACGACGATGAGACATTTTGTCTAAATGCACTTTCAAACCTTAAAATACGTTCTTAATCACTTTGACACAACTAAGAGACCTCAGTGAATGTGTTCACTTCAGTTGATACTACTGAACTGAGAGAATGAACAGAAATTTAGCTCCAAGTTCCTGATACAACAGGTTCAATCTCGTTTAGCTTTAGACGGTGACATCTGAGACCAAACAAGTACGTTCCTATCTGAACAGGTCGTGCCTAGACACCCTTAGGCCTACAACATCTACTGAGGGAGTCATTGCCTACACCACCTAGTGAAAGATGTCTGTTTATAAAAAGAGAAATCGTTTGGAAAAAAAAAAAAAAAAAACCTACTTCTTACCAAATTTATGTGTATAGCAGGTATATTATGTTCTATGGATTTGAAAAAAATCTGTACGTGATAGAGAAAAACGGACTTCATTCTCGGCCTCAGCACACCGAGAAACACAGGGATTAGCCAAAATCATCAAATCAAATTTTTGGTTGTAGACCTGTGTAAATGTTCAGTTATCGACCAGCAAGTGTTGATATTAAAAATTTGACATTAGTAGAACAGTGGAAATTCAGGGTTGTATGTATTTTTTAATACAAAAAATAAAAAATTTTCTCGAAAAAGGTTTGGGGTGGACCACCCTTCTTGCTTGGAGGTATGAAAGATAGTTTACATCCTATATATACATACATACATGTACCTTGTAGGGCTATGATCGGAGCAATGTGGTTCAAATAATTCCGTAAATATATAAAATGCAGTTTGATTATTTTATTATCCGGACATATTGCATTAAAACTTGAAACGTCATATGGCCTAAGGTTGAAATGGAATGACCCTCCATAAATAGCGCCCTGAATGCTTGGAAATAGCTAAATTTAGATCTCTGACCCAGAGTCCTTGTCATACATTGTTCTGTAGGTTACCGTATTCAGGGCAAACTTCCTTCAGATAATCATCACTTCCGTTTCCTTATAGCACGTTTTCTTTAGAGATCTCGCTAGTTCTTAAGGCTCAGAGCCAAACACACAGATATATACACGACACTAAAATAACAGTTTTAGGAGATGTAGAAAAGTTCAGTACGCGAAAAGTGGGTAGACGCGTTTTGGCTACTACTCGTCGGAGAACTATCATTTCAGGGCGCCCAGAGATTCCGAGGATGGAAGCAATCGGTTATGAAGGAACTGATTATAAATGGGTAGAACTGATTATGAAAACAAAAACAAAAATTGGGAGTTTCGTGCCACTTGACGCCTCTTCAGTAGCAACTTCAGCATTTTATATCAGTCTCAAGTGACCGCAGTCAGGGCCACGGCTAAACTAATAAAAAAAATAAAGCGTTCAGCAAAAAAATAAAATACTTGTGGAAATATTCGATTTATTCCATTATTCTGAATATCAATTTCCAGCATCCAGTAATCCCTGCAATAACAAAAAAAAAAAAAAAAATTGTTTTCCAAAAATAAAGGCTGAAAGTTTTATAAATTTAATAATTATAAATTATGAAATTATTATAGAAACAAAATAATAAAGTTTAATGTCTCTTTAATCCAGCAGGGTGGTGGCTTTATCTACAAAATATTACTTACTTCTTACTACAAAATAATATTAAGAAATATTTACCTACTCTGAAAAAATGCGCTGTTGGATGTTTAGAACGGGTGACAACATATAACGGAGCTGGTCTCAGAGATGCAGATGAGCAAAAATAGAAAATATGTGTATTTGTGTACTCAAATATTTTAAGAACAGTTGAGATATTGTGGAAGGTGGCATTTCGAAATTCTTGCGTAATTTTTTATAAGAGCATTGCTTGTTCGTTGGTCGCCATGTAATTTTGTGAAAGAGATTTTTCGCGTATCTTTCACCGATGAAACCAACCAGTAAAGTTTTCTATTCTCCTTTCAATACAAAACTTCTATTCCCGCAATGCGATCATTTCAGACCTTATTGAGGGAATATATTTTCATTACAAAAGAAATCGACACGTAACTTTCTGCTGGATTCCGAGCCACAATAATATAAGCGGCAGTGATAAAGCGGATTTAGCAGCAAAAAAAGCAATTAAAGATGGCATTCCTTACTCACACATCCTACAGTCGGATGCTGTTGCTCATTTGAAATATTATATTCACTCAATGTGGCAATATGAATGGAATAGAAAAAGAGACAACAAATTAAGAGAGATAAAATCCACTACCTCGGCATGGAAAACCTCATCTCAAGACAGTAGGCGGGATGAGGTGTTTTTTTTTTTTTTTTTTTTTTTTTTTCTTTTTTTTTTCTTTTTTTTTTCTTTTTTTTTCCCCTAAAATAAAAATATATTTATTGACTAATTATATGATTGATTAAATATTAAGTATGATGATTAATCTAAATATATGATTCAAATAATATACTCTTTTACATCTTTACGTCAATTAATTTTCAATTGCACGCATATACATAGGCATCCATGACCCTAGTGGTTGAACTGCCTTAAACACCAAAAAAAAAAAAAAAAAAAAAAAAAAAAAAGGATTTCTTTTTTCATAGAAGAAGCGGATGTCACATATCTTTTCCAAGGAAAGGGATGTTCCATGCTACAGAAGGAATAATATGAGTTCCAGCCGAAACTGATTCTATGCTAAAGTGATTAAGAACAATATTACTCGGACTGATGACATCAAAAGACATTTTGTTCACAATAAACGGAGAATCATACTGAATCTTTACTACGTGATACCGATACAATCACCTATTAATATCATTAACCGCTGGAGAGGGTTAGTCTCCGATATTTCCCTTAGCCTCAAGTTCAGATGCTCTTGAAGACTATTTTACGCAGACTTTAAAATAGGCCTGTTCACGCTAAAGGGGTAAAAACCTAAAATAAAAACAATAGCTATGTTTGAGGGGGGCCATCCAGAAATACAACACGTTGCTTACAAACAGGAGCACTGGGGAGCAAAGCCAACCGCTCTTGGCCAGCGTCCAGCGTAGCAGTGAAGTAAGAAATTTAATTTCTACACCCGCCCACCGGTTTTATAGTAATTTGTTTTCGTTCATTAACCTCTTGTAGGAATTTCTCGGTCGATTTCTTACCCTATTTTCGGACGAAAGGAAATTTGAAAATGACAAAAGTCTGTCCCGCAGGATTACTTAAACTAATAATAAGATGTTTGGCAGTTTTATATTTGTTTTATCGGCTGATTCAATAATTGTATTTATTTTTATTTTTTAACAAATAAAGCACACACACAAAAAAAGAGAACACCTTTAATTAATTTAATGTTCTCCATTAAAATAAAAAGTTTAAAATGAAAGAAAAGAGGAGTCCAATTTAATTTTACGATTTGACTACTATTTGATGCCTAGTTTACACGAGCTTAGAACGTAGGGCATGTCATCTGAACACTGTTCATACATGTTACCTACGTATGAACAGGTCCTTCTTTAGTGGAAAGTTACACAATTAATAATCGCGGAGGTACAAGTGAATAGAAATAGGTTCTATTTACTAAGCGACAAGTATGCTCTCCAGGAAGGGTTTCCAGACCCATGTTGATAGGAACTTTTTTTTTGCACAGAATCGAATTTCCTACAGTACCTTGAAGCTTAATCACTACTTCGGGGCCACCCTGTGTATTTGTATTTTAGAACTATCATTGACTATGATGTTATTTTTACAGTCATGTCTGTGTTTGCTTTTTGGCAGAGAGTGGATAGGAGCATGACAAATGACACACAGAAGAGAGAAGAATGTTGAAGACTTGGCAATAAGTCTAGTCTGGTTAGCTATGGTTAAAATTACTTCTGAAAAATCGTGTAAAATATTCCAGTAACTTTATTCAACTCTAGCAAGTTTTCTGTCTTTGTAGGTTTAGGTTTTAGCTTGTTCGCTCCTTCCTTCCGAATATGACGTCAACCCGATACCGCTATCTAGGTGCCGAAAAAAATGTCCACGTTTCAGAACCTAAGGGCCATGAAAACAAATGTAGAATTATATTTAAGTGATGTGCCAATATTTTTTTACAAAAAAAATCAAGAATGTTAATATATACAAACTATATAAAACTGCATTCTTTGATATGACTAAACCCCTTATTGAGTACGGAATCTAAAAAATATTTAAAAATAATAATTTTAAGGTTCAATTTCTAGTTGTCTACCTAATCTGAGAAAATATACCTAGCTTGAAATTTCTGGAGGGTTGGAAAGTTCGTTTCAAGCTTTTTAAATGACATACACGCGATAAGGAAACGATTACGCTGTACCTGCGAATCTGAATTTGCGTGTTGCCGACTACCGGAACACCGTTTGTTCGTAGAAATTCACTAAAACAAAATCGTATATTTTACAGATTTGCTTTTATAGGATTCCAGGTAGGCCTCATATAGGTTTCTTCACACGTGGAATCAAATGCATTTCCAAAGCGATATCTATTGCAGGATCCGAAGAATGTATATTTTTCTTGGATGTTTGTATATTTTCATAAATATCTCGAAACCTTTTGGAAAATCGTTGTAAATGTAAATGGTTCTCAGGCAATTTTTCATTGAGCAGCCTCATTCAGAGAATTCGGTGCTTGAAATCCGAAAATGTTTCATTCTTTTAAAAGGAGTTGTTTCTCTGTTTGCCTCCGTTTTTGCAATTGTTTCATGATTTTTCTTTATTTGTATTTTTTTTTTAAATTAAAAGAAGGTGTATAAATATTCTATGGTCGGGATCCATTCTGTGAAAAATCAAAAAGCGTTTCCAGAAAGAAAATAAATGCCTGGGAACAAGAATAAATTAACTGCATAGGCAAGCTAGATCAGGCATGAGTCACGCAAAGCTTGTTGTAACGCTGTCAAATGACACGGGAAGGTATTACATTCAATTGGCCAGGGGTGGACCTCGGAAGGATAGTCGGACAACTCACATGATAAGGACCGCAAAGAAAACACTAGGGCACGAAAGGCCTAATAAAAGGCCCTAAGTGTCGCTGGTGCCTTGAGGAAGAGGAGACCTCTCAGCACAAACACAGCGTGATGCATTACCCTATAGCAGGCTTGTGAATTTTGGCTGGGCAATTGTAAAGCCCAAGGAAATAGCTGAGGCTACTCACAAGGACCTCAAGCTGTAAGCAAGGACTTCTGGGTTAGAAATAGAGTTAACTAGGGGCGCTAATGCCAATAGATCCATACCGGTCGCAGTCTTCAAGGGGTAAGACAGGTCGAAGACCCTATTGTATTGTATTTTATTGTATGACTTTTTGTTTTTAATAGCGGAAGTAAGTTATTCTGCTTGACGTCTGCCAGGTTCCTGTGCATTATGTTGCATAAATCTCGCTTTATATCAAAATGATTTTGCAAGGGTTGGTTCAATTTTTTACGAAATATCAAGATTATTAAAAAGTTAAGTATTACCTAACTGTTTCTGTTCCGTTTTTTTTTAATTACACTAGGGATAAGAACGCAGTTCCTGCACATTGGGCTTTTAAAATGTATGAGTCAAACATCTTCTACCAAACATCTCGTAGGACTGCCAGGTATCCCTGAATATTCGGATGTATCAGAAAGTGATGTTATCCGTGATCCTGGTTCGAATTCACTATACTAAATCCTCGCAGATATATCCTGGCTCTAGCTATCAGGATGTTCCTGGTGTTGCCCTCTAGGTGCTCCTAGCCGTGAAAATATAGCCACCGGCCTCAATATATATTTAGTTGTCCGGAAATATCATCAAGAGCCAGTTCTTCCGACAATCCCGGCGTAAACATGCAGTGTGGGGGAGTACTTTATATTCTCTGTCAAGGACACAGCCATATTTTTACGCGGCTATGTCCTTCACGAGGTCGGTTACATTTCTTCCTCGAGAAAATGAGAAATTTCTCAAAGCCTTTGAAATGGATTATTAAAATATATATATATATATATATATATATATATATATATATATATATATATGTAGTGCAGTAATTACTTAAGCCTCAATACTGCCGACCTTAAGGAACTGGTTTGTATAGATTTCACAAGTACAACTTCTCAAATCGGCTAAGTAGAATTGGCTTTGATCTAGGTCGGATGAGTTCATTTGCATTTTAATTTCCTTTAGAATTATATCAATCAGTCGGATTGATTCGATAATACCTTAATTATACCTTAAAATTTTATTTAAAGCTCGCATTGAGTTCTTATAGCAATTTTATAATTTTTAAATTTTAAGGCTCTAAAATTGTCTAAAATGATTTATTTATTCCTCTGACCTGTACTAATAAATAGTCATTATCGCTATGAATGAATGTCATAAAAATATATTATTAGGTTTATAATTTATATGATTATAAAAGTACTAATAACTGGTTACTTATAAAAATGCTTTCTAGCAATAGACATAACGTCGATACAAAGGCAAAGTATCGAATGTGAAAAAACGCATTTTTCCTTTTCAATTTTTCTGGTTTCTTTTGGACTGATGTACGTTATGGCAAACTCTCGAAAATTAAAGAAAAATAATTATCAATTACAGATAATCAAACTAACGAACCTGCATTAAGTCTAATTAAAATATACCATAGGATAAAATATATATAAAGTCATCTTGGCTACTTGTTAAGATTGGAATGTGGACGAGAAACGCTGAAAGCTAAAGTTTTTGGGCTAATGCTGAAATGGCTTATCAAACTTCTAGAAATGCCGAGCAATAGGATACCAAAAAAGTGCTATGATATGCTATTACAACTTGACAGCTTATCCCATCATTCAAGCCAATATAACTGGGTGAGTCAGGCATGAGAGCAGTTCTAGCTTGTAGGAGAAGAGGAATTATTCCTGAGACAGGACAGCGCAGCTCTGAGAGAAAAAGAAGGATATCTGGTCAAAGCATATCTTGATAGACACGTCCAAGCAGATATAGAGAAGATGTGTGGATCCTCCTTCAGTCCAATCTACCGAAGGCTAAAGACATTTTGGGGTGTAGATAAATACCTCCAACTCAGAGCTACCTTCTACAAAGCTCGAATCTTGTCTCAGCTGAAAATATTTACTAATGGAGTCTTGTACAAGATAAAATGTGACGAGATATGCTCAATATGCAACCTGTACGAAGAGGAGGATATTGGTCACTTCCTACTCAGGTGTCCGATGTACACGGAAGCTAGACGCCACTACATCCGCAGCTATTTCCAAGCAGAGGACACCACTGAAGACAGCCTTGTTGCATTACTGGATGTAAGAGACCGTGAGAAGCTCAAAAACCTCTGCGCCTACGTTTTATATGCCCTCAGAATCCGTGCTTTTATCAGATTCGATTAATTTCTTTTGTGGCTGTTTCTTTAATATAGGACTGAATGTGCAAAACTGAATTATTTTAATTTTAATTTGTGTGACTTATTATTATTCTTCTATTATTATTATTATTATAAATTTTTCATTATTATAAAACTAGTTTTATATTTTATAATTTTTATGTAAAGTTATATTATTTTAAGCACATTAAGTGGCCTCCATGTAAAAAGTTAAAACTTAAATACAGCTTTTATCCATCTATCTATCTATATATAAAGTCATCTATAAGGTACCAACAACCTTTTACATTCAATACTTTGCATTTGTATCGTCGATATGGTATCTGCAATCAGAGACAAAAAATGTTTCCTTTTCTTTTGATTGATTGTGATACTTCTGATGTACTTTAAAATCAATTTTGTGTATATATTTAGGTAAATTGGATTATACTTTTCAAAGGTCTTATAATATGTTACCTAAGGTATGACATACCTTAAAAAGTGGCCATTTGGGTACAAGCTTTTTCAGAACAGTATTTCTATTTTATTAGGCCATTGCTTGTTGATTTCAACGGATTTCACTTCCTCCTAATGCAGAAAGGTATACTGGAAACCCTACTCAATGCAGTATAGTTTTAGACAAACACTCCAGAGTAATTCCAGCAGAGTTTAGTGCTAACCCATCTCAAACAAGGCCTTATAGAGTTCAACGAATCTATCTCAAGGCATGAGAGTATATTGCCAACCCGATTAAATGAAGTATAGAATTGAACGAAACAGTCAATGCCGCAACAGTGGCATGTCAATGCCGCAGATTTTTCAGGAAAACTGACTCAAGGCAAGATAAAGAACCGAAATGCCGCATAGAATTTGACCAACCTTTCTGGAACCACCAGAGCTTACAATCAATCCGTCTGGATACAAAGCTTTTGGGTTATTCATTTTGTTTAGGCAAGTTAAGGCATGCCAAGAAACAAAGATAATCTAACGTGTAGTTAATGGATAATTTTTGTTTTGCTTATGGGTGCTTCTACTGCTAGGGTCATTAGCACCGTTAGAAATTGTTTCATTTTAACATATGATGAAACATTTTTAATAATATCCTGGTATTCCAAGATACTATTTTGGTTTATTACATTATGTAACTCATATTTAATCTATAACTAAATTAGAACTAAGACTAATGTATGTACAAGCTTTGTTAGATACTTTCAACATATACCGGATCTAACCTTACATCTAAATCTAATCCTAAAATTATTATTTACATATTTACATTATAATAATAAACACACACACGCACTCACTCACAAACACACATAATAAATACTGTCACACTAAACATACATACCCACTCATACAAGATAATAAATAATGCTTATTAATGTTGTGTTCCCTCAAAGATTAGTTTAGTTTGTGTAACATTCTCTATGAGTAAGGGCCTCTGAAATTCACCATGTCAAAACATGATTTTCTCAACGATCGAAGTGCAGCTCAAACCAATGGTAACGTCAGTGATGATTGTGGCGAAGGGAGCTTCAGTGAATCTAGAGTGCAGCGATGATTACAATAATTGCATCATGAAGATTTTGCTCCCCCAACCCCAATATAGTGCTCTCTTCAGTTAGTGTATCATTTTACCAACCCAAACCAGGACTTGCAATCCGAATCGATAGATAGCAAGGAAGGTGTATAGAATGCAACCAAATCATGTTAACGCACCAAGAATACATAGCCAATGTTGCTAATGTACATTGCCAACATGACAAATGGTAGCAGAGCCCAACTCAAGATGGTTGTCCCACCTACCTCAAGGCAGCATGGTCTGAATACGCACATACTTAGTAAATTCCTATGGAACTTTCAGACATATAAGCTTCATAACAATTTTAATATAATGTAACATGTTATATATAATTTTCTGCGGGGTTATCTCTATTTCTATTATCCCCAAGTATAAAAAAATGATTTCTCAAAACTATAAGAAACTACAAGTATCCAAAAATAAGTCTAATAAAATCGCCCTGCACAAAAAACATAAAATAGATCGATCCAAAGATTATTTTAAGTAATTACATTTTTTTGTAAGAAAGTTAAGAAGACATCATGAAGATTGGTTCCTCAAAAAAGTAATCTACCATCTGTAGTACTTTCTAATTGCTGTGGCACTGGAAAGGGTCGTTTGAGTAGCCTTTTTATTTCTCTTATTATCTTGTTAGTATTCCGGTAGAGTCATTAATTTTACTATAATTAATGTACCTCATTGGTGCGATTAGTCATTCTTTCAGTTAAAGGGGACACAATAAACGAGCCAAGGCAATTAAGGCATAATTAACTCACACATTATTAATGAGCACGGTCAATATATTATAGAATTAGTTTTAAAATAAAACGAATCCTTTCTATTCATCCTAATTTAACTTCACTTTAAGGATTTGAGGTACCACTGGAGGCATTTTGTTTGCCTTTAAATGGCATCAAGCCTACTTAAAATAATTCATTAAAATTTGTGTGTATATATTATGCCATTAAACATTTTTGTTCCGCGTGATGCTTTGAGTAAAAAAGGAGTTATTTGGTTCCAAATTTGCACAATCGGAATGGTTCCTTACTTAACCTGAACTTAATACTGAATATAAATATGCCTTCAACCGCCGTAATTTTGTTTTCATGAAACGAAACAACCCTTTTATATATGGAGCTAAATAGAAGGATGTTTTCTGAAAATCATTGAAATTAGACTAGCGAAGGATTTTTTTTTTCTGGAAAGCATAAATTAAAAACCAGACTCGCAGGAACTGTGTCATCTTTGGATGTTTTTCTAAACTGCTTATATCTGGTTGTAAAAAAAAAAAAAACGAAACCCTTTAATGTTCAGAACGTCTAGATTTCTACTTTTTGAGTGCCCAAGATATCTTCGATACAAAAGCAAACTAACGTATATGAAAATCACCACTTTTCAGAGTGGAAAAGTATTTATTCATAACTTTTTTTTGGACAGTCAAATATTCGGCAGATTTGACCTTTTGATAGTGGAATACTTTCCCTTTAATAGAGTGAAGTCAGATTGAAGAATTTGCCGTAAATAAGTCCAGCAGAAATTATTAAAGATGGACAATGAAAGATGCACTTTTTCATATTCGTTAGTTTGCATTTGTATCGACGATATGATATCCAGGTTTGCCTACTTGTCTAGAAACAGAAAGAAATAATTTTATTTGGAGCAATACAAACGTGTTATGCACAAACAGCATGATTTTTTTTCAGGTGAAATTTATACACATAAAATATCTCGGTAAAGTCTGTGTTTTACTCGAGACCTCTTTATTTGTCAAAGTTGATAAAAGACTAAACTTCTAGAAGCTAGCACAATTTGGTGGTATTTTCGCACTAGCTTTTTCATTTTAGTGATAAATGGCCCACTTTTCAAGAGTATGGTTTATAAAGGTATCGCTTTGAATGTTTTATCACTCTATGTACAAAACCAAAATACATGTACGAACTTTCTTTAAAAGCCAACTATGGACATGTCATGTTTGAACATTTAGGCCTATGAATTTATTTCGTAAATTGTGCAGAAAAACAGTGTTACAATGGGCCGAACGAATTTGATCTTTCGTTTTAAACAAGTTATTATTTATTTATTTATTTTTTTGCAAATTTCATCAAAATCAGGCCATTTTTGTAAATGCTAGTGAGCGAACGCACTTATATTTATGTTATGCTTTATGCGGTATTATGGCAAAATGAGAGGAGCAATTACAATTTCTATCGTCTGTTACCTCTGTAGCTGAACACCCAATCATGAGTTGTATATTTTGATTTTACGTAATTTTTTATAAGTTAGTCAAGTCCCTACTAAAAAAAATAATGTTTTGTTTAATCAAATTGGCCAAGAATTGGCGTGTGATTGATCGGTTGAGCTCATATTGCCGCGTAGTAAGTTGCATATAAATATGCTACGGAGGTTTCTCCAAACCTTTATGACCTGGCAGGTAGAAATTTTATTTATAATATAGGAGCTATAATTAAGTCGACTGATTATAATAAATATAATATGCAAGGTAGTTTTTCTATTTAAAAATCATAAGGCCTGCTTAGGATTTTTTTTTGTTTATGCATGTCTACCGTGCAGGTTTTTTTTTATCCAAATATTAGTTAGTTTGGCCTTTATAACCAAATATTAGTGTTTGATTGGCTATATGGGCTAACTTTACTGATGAGTTTATTACAAACTCTGTCAATCATTACATACACACTGATTATTTGGGTCTATATAAATGAGCTGTTCTTATCAGATAAATGTTATCTGTGGACAGTTACTGGGCTATTTACGGTCTTCAGATTGTGTTATTTCATGTTTTTCTCCGCTCTAATTGGTTGGAGCATTACAAATTCTCGTTTATCTACTTCTAATCCATTGATAAAATGTTTTACGAGTCGTCCGTTTAGTAAATAGGAACCGATTTTCACATTATGCGGGGATTTATTGCTGACGCAAATTGTTTTAGATATATGTCATTCAGAACCAAAAAAACCTCATAATTATATCAAAACACCGAAATATGTTTCTTGGTGATTTAGTTCATTGTAAAAGTTGCTTGAAATGCTTAATGGCTAGTGGCTGTAACTCATAGATACTAAATAATTAATAATACACGAATAAAAATAAAACGCAATATAAGCAATAAAATAAAATTAATCAAAACAATGTACATCCTGTTAAAATTGTTGAAATTAAAAAATAGAATCAAATATTATGCAGCACCATTTTTTATGAGATTTGTTTAGGTTTTTACAATAACTTGAATAAGGGCAAAAAATAAATGAATATCATACTTTAAAATGGGAATCAAATTGAATATAGAACAAATTAGCAACGATTAACGATTAGAAATAAACGTAAAAATAAATGGAGTCATATAAACATACATTAGCTAAAGCGTACGTATTAAATAAACAGTTTAAGTTTAGAATCATTAAGTCATTTGTTTAATTGCTTGATAATTGCTGACGATTTTGTTAAACTGCAAAATCGATCCATCTGAATGTTCATTCTGGACAAAAATTACCAATATGCCCCTATAATCGAATTTTTGGTAAATTGCAACGAATTTTGGCATACTCTCCACAGTGTCCAAAGCTCGATTTTGGGGAAAACCTTTTGGTACTTGAATCTGTTAGAATCATGAATTCAGAAAAATGTAGACCAAGAAATCGACCCTAGAAGATCATTGCTTTCCTCCATGGAGAGGATTGGGCGAAATTATATTGATTTCTGAGAGAAGCATACAATTACAGACAAATACTTGTCAGATTTAAATTTTTAAGTTGACTCTCGCAGATGGATAGATGTCTATTGAGGAGAGTTTTATTTATTTATTTTGCAGATATTTTAATATTGCTGGTAACTATAACCATTCATTCATAACTTTTTCCTAGACCGATTCTCTAACCTCTCTTCTTAATCCAGCCTGGAAAAACATCACCTATCTCAATCTATATCCATTTATAATATAATCTAGTTAATAAAAAAGTCCGTCACGCAGGAGCTGCATAAATAAGCACTTTCCTCAGAATTTGGGTAGTGCAGACTGCTTTCCAGAACAATTTGCTTAAAATATCCTACATAAATAAAATAAAAACATGAATAGTTCTCTTTTAATTTTGTAATGAGCAACTGATCAATTATTAATTTGCTTCCAGAGTTATGTTTACACATGGTACCTACTACACTAAGTAATAAATACAAAAAACCTCATATTATCGTATATTGATCTAACGCAGGAACAGGAAACAGTCACTCTAGTGGTAGAAAGCGCTCCTTGCGGCGGCTTTGTGAACCTACGTCTGGCGGGCTTTTCTATTGAAATATATTACAAAGTAAACCCCCGCTTTCCGATTGACCGATTGTGCTCATTTTTACAACACTTCTTTCTCATGAGTTACCCACGACGTATACCGCGTTTCGTTACAATACAGCAGAATTACAACCAGTATGAGTATATTAGTAATTTGGGTCCGGAGTAAACCCCCCCTCCTAATGAACCGATTTAGTTTATTTTTACAACACATATTTACCTGTAGATTACCACTACGAATGCCGAGTTTCGTCGAAATATACCAAAAATCACGGCTGGTAGTGGCGAATTGGTACTGTGGGTCCGGATTAAACCCCCCTCCTTATGAACCGATTTAGTTCATTTTTATATCTCACTTTTCTCTCTATGTTATCACTACGAATACCAAGTTTCGTTAAAATATAACAAATATTACGGCTGACATGGTTAAATTAGTGTTTTGGGTTCGGGGTAAACCCCCCCCCCCCCCCCTTCCGGTGGACCGATTTTGGTGGTTAACGAACTCGTTCAATCGTTTGCTAATTGAATGCTATATACCAAGTTTCGTGACGAAAAAACAAAAACTCTGGCCGCTATCGTGTCCAGATATATATATATATATATATATATATATATATATATATATATCAGTCTATATATATATATATATATATATATATATATATATATATATATATATCAGTCTATATATATATATATATATATATATATATATATATATATATATATATATATAAATATATATAAAAATTTTAACGGGGGTCATTTTCGGTGTCTACTAGGTAGGATCGATGGAGATTTGAAGAAATTTTTCAAAAATTCCGTCATAAGTGCAACCTCAATAGCTACTTTCCTTCGGAGGAAAGTGCTAAAAATCGATAAAGAAATCGTATCTAATTCAACATTTTCCATTTATTAAAAAAATAAAAAAAATCCTCTTAAAACCGTATATAAAAAGTTAATTGGTGACTCAGCTGTAAATCTATATATATATTTATGTATATAAAAATCACGTGTCTGTCTGTTGGTCCGTTCGTCTGTTTGTTCGTATGTCTGTTTGTCTGTTTGTTCCTTATACAAATCTACACCGTTTGACCGATTTTGACCAAACTTGGCACACAGGTAGGTCTTGATACGGGAAATCTCCTAGGCTAGGTCAAAATAGTCAAATTTTGCCTACACTGAACCATTCAGATTCTGACGGCCATTTTGAATAATGCCTTAAATTTATTTGTTGATGTTCTTGATAATTAGAATAACTCTAACTCATTGATGACTTTACATCATTATATAATCATTTAATGCAGTTTATTTCAAGTTTACAGTCACTGTCTAACTAAGGAGCGCTGGCCTTTCTTTGATAAGAGCTATCTACTCGCAGGCTGGTGGTGCTGGCTTCTGTCGGCTGCTCTATGAATTGCTGTAGTGCTGACCTCTGCCGGAAACAGTATGAATTACTAGACAGATATAAACAAATTCACACCGTTTGGCCGATTTTGATGTAACTGGGTATACTGGTAGATCTTGATACGGGGAGAGTCATAGGCAGACTGGGTAACAGCTATTAAAGTAAAGTATAAAAGAGCAAACCTATTTAAGCAAATCCCTCGGGAATTCTGTGTCTTGTTTAGGGTTTTTTTTTAGTTATGTTGGTCTTGTGTGACAGAAGTTTTAAGTCCCGGTCCTAATAGAACGTACACACTCTGTGATATGTTTAAATAAGCATTTTCGGCTTTCCTAACTGGCCACTGGATCCTAGCGGATGTGTTAATTGGAGCTATACCAGGACCCAGCAATTATCGCATGTCCTCTAAGAGAATGCATCAACCATTTCCTGCGTTACCACTGCACTGTCTGGCCCCGCATTTACTCATTCCAGTAAAACAAGTACATTTGGTAACAATTACTCAGAGATACTCGTTTTAAGAAATTGTTCTGTGATCTAGAAATATTATTGTACCCAGCTATCAGTGTTGGGCAAAAATCATTCACAATGATTTATTTAATGAAAATTTTATTGAATGAAAGTTATTTATTCAAATGAACTAATTTTTTGAATGAAATGATTTATTTGACTGAACTTTTTCGTCAAATAGAAGTAAAAGAATAAATGAATAAATTCTTATTCAATAAACATTTATTGAACAATGAGCCAACCCTGTTATTCATAGAATAAAAAATAAATCAGTGGATGAATAACTTCATCATTGAATAAATACTTATTCATTAAAAATTTATTTGAATGCTTATTGAATAATTCCCTACTCTGCCAGCTATGAATTGAAAGCTCTAACATCTATCTATGTACAATTCTATAATATGTAAAGCTCTATCATCTATCTATGTACAATTCTATCGTATGTAAAGCTCTATCATCTTTCTATGTAAAATTCTATCATATGTAAAGCTCTATCATCTATCTTTGTACAATTCTATCATATGTAAAGCTCTAACATCTATCTATGTACAATTCTATCATATGTAAAGCTCTATCATCTTTCTACGTAAAATTCTATCATATGTAATGCTCTATCATCTATCTATGTACAATTCTATCATATCTAAAGCTCTATCATCTTTCTATGTACAATTCTATCATATGTAAAGCTCTATCATCTTTCTATGTAAAATTCTATCATATGTAATGCTCTATCATCTATCTATGTACAATTCTATCATATCTAAAGCTCTATCATCTTTCTATGTACAATTCTATCATATGTAAAGCTCTATCATCTTTCTATGTACAATTCTATCATATGTAAAGCTCTAACATCTATCTATGTACAATTCTATCATATGTAAAGCTCTATCATCTTTCTATGTAAAATTCTATCATATGTAAAGCTCTATCATCTATCTATGTACAATTCTATCATATGTAAAGCTCTAACATCTATCTATGTAAAATTCTATCATATGTAATGCTCTATCATCTATCTATGTACAATTCTATCATATGTAAAGGTCTAACATCTTTCTATGTACAATTCTATCATATGTAAAGCTCTATCATCTTTCTATGTACAATTCTATCATATGTAAAGCTCTATCATCTATCTATGTAAAATTCTATCATATGTAAAGCTCTACCATCTATCTATGTAAAATTCTATCATATGTAATGCTCTATCATCTATCTATGTACAATTCTATCATATGTAAAGCTCTAACATCTATCTATGTAAAATTCTATCATATGTAATGCTCAATGCTCTATCATCTGTCTATATACAATAAACAAAAAAAAAAAATCATTTTTATTTCGGACGACAACTATTAGTGTTTTACAGAAATAGAAGAAAAACAAATAAATAAATAACTGTTTTCTATCTATGTAATATTCGATCATATGTAAAGCTCTATCACAATCGATATAAAATCCTGATAATGATATTTTGCAATTTATCAATATCTAAAATATGTGGAACACCGAGGCGTGCAATAAGTTATGTGCAAAATTTACACATATGTTATTTATTTTTTGTTTTAAATTGCATCGCTGGGTATCACATGTTTGTGTGGAACGGCTTCTTTCTCCAGCGGTGTCGCTCCTCTCTCCATCGCAATATTTCGTCGGGTTCATCTCCGACTTCTTCAGGCTGCTAGTGTCGTCCTCGATGGTTGTCAAGGGAATGAATTTTTCCCGGATTTTCCCTCCTTTATAGCCCTGCTTCTTAGACTACCATTGGCCCGCATAGTCTAAGAAGCAGGGCTATAAAGGAGGGAAAATCCGGGAAAAATTCATTCCCTTGACAACCACCGAGGACGACACTAGCAGCCTGAAGAAGTCGGAGATGAACCCGACGAAATATTGCGATGGAGAGAGGAGCGACACCGCTGGAGAAAGAAGCCGTTCCACACAAACATATGTTATTTAATAACATATGTCCCATTAAGCACGTATCAACGTTATTTAAACGTTGTTTGCAATATTAAATAATATACGTGCTTAGTGGCACATATCGTCGATACAAATGCAAAGTATCGAATATGAAAAAACACATTTTTCATTTTCAATCTTTAGTGATTGCTGTTGGACTGAACAACGGCAATCTCTCGAATCTAAGTTCACTCAGTGAAAGGGGAATGTAACCACTACCAAATGGTCCAATCTCCAGGCTATTTGACAGTCCAAAAGCGAAGAAATAAAGAGAAGTTTTTGCACTCTGAAAAGTGGTGATTATCACATTCGAAACTTTGCATTCGTACCGACGATATGTATGTTATTTAATACGTTTTCTGCAATTGTTCCCGATGTGGAGAAAAAGATAGCGTTTGGTGTAAATGTTTATATGAGAGCTAAAATAGAACTGATGACACTTCCAGTAAAATACCAAAAATAAGATTACACGGATTACGTAAGTACATAAAGAGCTATTTGTCATTTTATATCCTGTTCACATTTTATTGAGGGCTCATTTAGGTGTTGTTACCTTTTAAATTATTAAAGGTCGTTGATAACGTTTTATTGGCATTTTCCTTTTTTATCTTTAGCACGAAGTGTGTATTTGTCATCTCTCAAAGTGCCATACGTTCAGGATGAAATTAAACCACTTCACTTTATATTGTTTTAAAGTGGATCCAGGTCATACTGTAGCTCTGTCTCCAGCACGTAATCAATGCATGTCCTTGATTATTTAAATTTCCAAAAGAGTGATTAGTGTATTTCCAAGGCATGTGAAGTCAACTCGATCATTTTTAAACTAAGCTGGAAGTGTTGAAGAGAAATGTCAGCGTTTCGTAACCCTAAGGTCACTAGAAAACATCTTATTCAAATTTTTGTTTATATATATATATATATATATATATATATATATATGTTTGTCTGTTCACTATCTAGTTGCCCAAATTATGGGCCGTTACTTTGGATAAAACACATTGTCTTATTTGAAAGATCAAGTAAACCAGCGGAAACCCTCCATTGGAACATTGTATTTTGGGCGAAATACGTCCGAAGAAAGCCTAAATCTTATGTTTTTGGTTTAATAGGCTCGTAAGTATTCTTTCTATATGTGTTCTTTTTTTTTGTTTTTTTTTTTTACGGCGCATCAACAAATCGTGGCTATTAGCGCCGGACATCCAGAGTGCAGCCAGGAATTTTCTCAGCGAGCCCTGAGATGAGAAAATTTCTGGCGCCGGTGGGGATCGAACCCACCATCTCCCGCTTATGAATCTAGCGCGCTAGCCACTAGACCACGGGAGACCCCTATATGTGTTCTTGTACAGGAAAGCAAATGAAACCATTTTAAAGGCGATATTTGCATTTTTCTTTACATAAGTAAATTCAACAAGTTTTCCGAAGTAAGGTTTGAGATGGTAAACTAATTTTATAAGAAAATATAAACTTATATAAAACACTAACATTTGGTGAAGTGTTTTATAGCTAGAGCTAAAATTAAAGGCAGATTGAATAAATAAAACACATTTTCTTATGAAAAATGTAGTTTAATTAAGATACCACGATCGAGTTTCTCAACGGTCAAAGATCTCCTCTTAATAATTTTATGTTATGTTACTCAAAAACGAGATGATCTTTCACGAAAAATGAGTGCTTTAGACTTCGAAGGTTTTGGTTTCATTGCTTTAGGCTTTCATTGTTTTCTTGAGTTTTCCTTGTTGTTTGTGTTATTGCTTTTAGTTGTAAAATGAATTTGTCTGTAAAACGAGATACGTAAAATAAGAAACGAGATGAGAGTAAAATGAGAGAGTGAGCAATTTTCGCTTCTGTAAGTTTTCAGTTCGTTTTGGCGCCTAGAATCTGAACTTTTTCGAGATTGTAGTAGCTGTTTTTAATTTTAATAGTGGAACTTCTTCTTAAACTTTCTGAAAGTGATTGAAAAATTTAAGTGAAAGGTGACGAACCAAAAGTCTAATAAATTCCCTACCAGCAAGTTTCGTGTGTTGATTTGGTTGGAAGCATCGAAGTAGTAGACATCTATGAAATTACTCTTGTATCTACTAACTTGTGGTGTTGCTTAGCAAATAGGTGTCAATTCCATGAGCTTGATCAATTTCAGTCATGGACACATTCTCGAAGTGCATTCCGATCTCCAGTGATATTCTTCCAGAAGGAGACCTCGCGCATAAGGCATTGCCCGTTGATTTTAACTTCATGGTTGTAATTGGTTTTTCTTTATTAGAAAATTACGTCATGCTTCATTTAAAGTTTTTTTATGCTTCATTTAAATAAGTCCTAAAAGGTCCTCACGAAATGAAAAATAAAATAAAAATCAGACGACTAAAAGCAATACTGAATACTTGTTGAGTGAAGGCAATGCTTAACAGGTGGTTGTTCGGCCTCCATCCACCGGCAGCTGCTCCCAAGGAGTTACCAGTTCTACTCGTTCAAGTTCTTTTAGGCCTATTTTAAACCCGCTTAGTACTTGCCATTAGTTCTCGACTCTCTCACTCGTCTGGCTTAGTGACAAGTGACAAGTGGTCGTTCACAGATTGGTGGAAAGGTATCGTTCAGTATGGTCCATTCAGTAAAGTAGGTTGAAGAAGTTGTCACTAAACACTTGTCGGGATGTTTACACTAGGTGACAAGGAACCTCTGCGTATTAGAATGGTGGTGGAGGAACACTTGTCGCTCGTTTGTAAGTGTGTGTGTGTGTTTAATGCTCTTATAATCTCACAGATCTGTTTACCGCTTTCTGCCCTTCAACTTATTTGCGAAAAGCCACCTGCATCCATAGCAATACACTCAACTGCTACTCCCCACTCACGTTTATAAAAACAATCAATAGAAACATAAATAGTCAAAATGCAACTCGCAGGAGCTCCATGTTTCCATATAATATTTATACCTGTTTTGGTTTGCTATATTTGTTGTATTCTTAAATATGTAAAATCTTTTTACTATTTAACAAATTTAAAAGTCCCTGGATAGATTTCTTCAAGCAAAGCGAGTTTATAGCACTAAAATTGCTACAATAACATTAAGGGGGGTCTCCCGTAGTCTAGTGGCTAGCGCGCTGGATTCATAAGCGGGAGATGGTGGGTTCGATTCCCACCTCCGGCAGGAATTTTCTCATCTCAAGGCTCGCTGGGAAAATTCCTCGCTGCACCCTGGATGTCGGCGCTAATGACCTAGAAGTAGACGCGCCGTAAAAAAAAAAAAATAAAAAAAAAAAAAAATAAAAAAAATAACATTAAGTAGCAATGACCCATACCCTCGGTTTCACGATTTCAGGTAAAGGAATACTGTATTACAAATCCTAATGCCATCATAAAAAAAAGAAAGGAAACATTTAATTTAAAAATCTAAAAACGTTTCTATTAACTTATTCCAAAACATTATTTACGTATTTAAATTTTAATGGCCATTATTATTAACTATGAATTTTGGGACGGGTTATCTATAGGTTACCACCCTTTTCTAGACAGGACAGGGCTGATGCCTTTTCTTTTTTCTAAAGAAAAGCCACCACCCCATAGTGGGAATCGAACCCACGACCTGAGGCACGGAGTGTTAAGTGCTCACGCCTTAACACTCACGCCCACCGGGTCTCCAACCCAAAACATTAATTTAAATTTTAATTAATTAATATTTTCTAGAGATATTGATTCTTATTAATTTCTAATTTCAAATAAATAAATAATAAAAAAAAAAAAAAAAATATTTACTAGATGAATACCAGTGCTTCGTAACGGCAGAGAAGTAGTTATTTTATTACGTTAATAATGTAACATCAAAATTAACGGTACTATGTATATCATTTTGTGCAGTTTATTATAACACGGTTCCCGTTGTGCTATATGTTATTCGTCAATTGATAAGTAATCAAAGCATAATGTTTCTGGACATGGGGGCGCTCCGGACCTGTGTCAAGAAACAGATAAGCTAGAGATAACACGTTATCAATTGTTTACCAGTAACAGGAGTTTAACGCTTCGGGATATTATTACCTCGGATAGTACAACACCAGGTACAGGGTAAACTCTTTGAGGGACAAAATCACAGTTTAATACTAGTATTTCAAGGACCGCCATCATTGTTTAAATGAAGCTCACAAAGAATAATATTATGAAGTAAATACAGTACGCTAACAGCTGACCTCTTGTCCAAGCAACGCTTGTACCTACCTACCTGCCTTGGCTTTCCTCTCGAACCAAATAAAAATTCAAACCCCTCTAAAAATACTTAAAAATTAAAATACTAAAAAATCCTTTCTTAGCAAGTGTTTACGTTCTAAAGGGAGTGGCCATGCAAAATTTCAAATTTTTCGGTCAAGTGATTAAATGATTTAAATTCTATTTAATTCATTTTCTTAATATTCCTCCATCTTTAACTCTCTACGTCCTATTTCATTTTAGTTCTCTCCCAGTAAGCGTGGGTCCCCGTACTGAGGCTGAATGTAGAAAAAAGGGTTGAGAGGAAGATGCTGACCTTGTCTTCTTGTCAACTAGTGATAAGACTGTTTACCGAGGAAGGGTACGTGACAGCATTCGCCTACCCACTCCTACAAATACTACAAACAACTTTACATTTATTACTAAATAATAGGTAATACTCAGCTATTACAAAACAACATTTTTTTTTCATTTTCTTTACTTGTTTTTTCGCTTTATCGTCCAATATACGAATTATTATGAAAAATATGGGAAAATGTAAATGGCTTATTCAATACTTGTCATTGCTACCAGTTAGATTTTGACATATATTTGAGCATTTGTTGGGCAAAACTAAAATTAAAAATACATTCACTTTTTGGAATAAACTAAATCGAAACTAAAAATTTCAACCTAAAAAAACTAAAACTAAAATAAAAGTAATTAATGGATTTTAGTTAATCTAAAACTAAAACTAAATTATTGGGAATGATTAAAAACTAAATTAAAGCTTTAGTTTAGTTTAGTTTAGTTTCACAAAAATAACGCGAATTAATGTAAATCATATGTTATTTCGATAATTAAGTAAATTATTGAAACTAATAGAACATGTTAATTTGTTTTAATTTTGTTATAAATAGGCTAATATTGTAAGTTGTAGCATCATTTTCTATTTTTTTCCATTATTGTTCATAAATAAGCATTCTTTATTTAAACAAAAACAGATAAATACCTATTTTTTTTTTACCCTTGTTCTGAATCAAAGTATGCATTAATATACTAAATGGAGGAAAATGCATTGTGCATTTTTTCAATAAACTAATTAGTGCAATAAAAATTAAAACTAAACTAAAATCATAAATTAAGGTAACTTTTGCTTAAATTAAACTAAGTAACATACTAAAAACTGATACTAAAACTAAAACAAACAAACAATCAATTTATTTGGTCCAATACAAGAAATGTATTATACACATTTTTTTTTCAATTGAAATTTATAGGTTTAAAATGTCTTGATATAGTCTGTGTTTAATTCGAGCAATTTTTATTTGTCCCAGGTGATAAAAGACGCAACTGCTGGAGACAGGAAGTGTTTGATGATATTTTCGCACTAGCTTTTCTATGTGAGTGAAAAAGGGATCAACCTCCAATTCTCTATGGATCTGGCTGTTCCTTACGATCCAATGAGCATTGGACACCACTCGGAGTACCCTGTTTTAAAATGTTTGTATACGTTTTAAGTGTGTGGTTCTGGCACCAAGCCAGACCGGGCATTCGTACGTTAGTATGGGTAGTTTTTTTTTTTTTTTTTTGCTTTGTTTTTTTTTTTTTTTTTTTACGGCGCATCGACATAAATCTTGGCCATTAGCGCTGACATCCAGGGTGCAGCCAGGAATTTTCTCAGCGAGCCCTGAGATGAGAAATAGTATGGGTAGTATTGTCGATTTGTATAGTAGTGTAACACAGGTGTATTTTAAGGGAGTTTTCTTATTTATTAATGGATAAATTTGTAACAGTCGTGTGTGAGCTTCTTGTAGTTTTTTGTGAATGTTATGTCGCCAAGTTAGTCTTGTGTCTAGATGTACTCCGAGATAGCGTATACTCTGGTCCTTTGGAGTCCAGAGAATTGAGTGATGTCCAATTTTCAGCTCTGGTAAATCTTCTTTTTATGATTTTCTGAGTGAAAAACTTTTCTTGAAGATTTAACCGGATTAATTGCTAGTTTCCATCTTCGGAACCTGGATGACACCTCATCTGCCGCTTCTTGCAAGGGAAGAATGGCTTTGTTGAGGTCGGTGCTCTTCGTGATGATGAGTGTGTCGTCTGCGAAGGTAGCGAGGACTGAGGTTCTGGTTCTGGCTTATCAAGAACTGGGCTGCAGTACAAAATGTAGAGCAATGGGCTGAGTATGGCCCCCTG
This sequence comes from Gonocerus acuteangulatus, assembly GCA_946811695.1. Lineage (NCBI taxonomy): Eukaryota > Metazoa > Arthropoda > Insecta > Hemiptera > Coreidae > Gonocerus > Gonocerus acuteangulatus. The sequence continues at coordinate 30,449,634 of OX328127.1, forward strand.
CGGTACACCAGCTTTGATGGTTCTCTTCGTGCTGAGTGTTGTCTTCACTCTCCCTTGGAATGTCCTGCCATGGAGAAATACTAAAACTAAATATTATACGAAACTAAAACTAAAAATATAACGTGAATTTATTTTTAATTAGAGTAAATTAACGTTAGTTTAGTAAACTAACGTTAGTTTTGCCCAACACTACTACCAAAGCAATTATTCAATGAATTTTATTACTTTAAATAACCTGAAACACCAACAATTTCAACGCAGTAGACAGAAAAGTTTTGTCTCTATGCTCTTTGCTCCTCCGATTTGCTCTCTCTTCGAACCTCTCTGATAAGCAGAATGACAATTCGCAATATTTTTCGGTTGAGTTAGAAAAAGAAATTGTTTAGGCAAATTAATAGTAATAAGGTCTAATTAATGTATGTTCTTAGTTTATCGAAATACCTCCTTAATGATTTCCAGGTGCATGGTTAATAGAAATTAGATTCTACACCCCCAGGCACAGTGGTAAACCCGTACTAAATTAGCCCCTCCAGAAATGTTGGTCTGGAGCCGCCTATGGTGATAAGGGGTAGAATTTTAAGCCGGGTTCGTTTCGAATTACGATAAACCCACTTGTGTTGATTTACCACCTTGGAATTGGAAAAAATCGTAAAAAAACAAATGGATTAAAGCGTATTAAAATAATCATGCACCAATATGGTAATATACTTCATTATCTTCCTTTTGACAAAAATAACGAAAAATAACAACAGATAAGGAAACCGTTCCTTATCCAAATAAAAAAAACGAACCGATAAGTTCTCGAAAACTGTTCAGGAGAAAAAATGGGAAATAAACAGTTCAGCTTCATATGGCCTGATCTCTCTTATCACAGATAAAGGGAGCTTTAGTGATATGATAAGGGAATTTATTAAGTGTTCGTCTTTCTCACAGACACTTAAAAGATCCAAAATACAAAAACAATTTATTGTTTGCTTTTTGATATCATGAACAAACATTATCCTGACATCTAATTACTCAAATGATTTATCTATTGTTGATGGTAAACGTAATATTGAAGGAAATTAATTGTAAATGTAAATATTATGAACTGCCTGTTGTTCTCGTATAGAAAATGTTGATTTTTGTTGACTTCAAACTCATAGTAACCGTAACATCATAGCGCGTTTCTTGCCACATTTATTCTTCGTGTGATTCGGTAAAATCAGAATAGAAACTTTGTAATATTTTACTTGGTCAAATCGTGCTATTTTGTTGTAAACCAATTTTTCTTTTACTGTAGGAATTGCTGGATGGTGGAAATTGTTGTTCAGAATAATGAAAATAGTCTACGCCTGCAAAGGTTTTTATTCGCTCCAGCCTTGCTCCTAGACTCTAATTGTTTGTTTGTAATGATTCATATTTTCCAATTGTAGTCATATTTTATAAATCATTTTTTTCGATAAATATCAGATCAATTTTAAAGTCAGCCCTTCGTTTTTGAGCACCCGAAACCAAAATTCCATTTGCTTTCCAATTTTCCTGGAAAACGGTTGAATATATGGTCTTAAAGTTTTAAATTACTACCAAAAATTACACAGAGGCCCTAAGTTTTCCGGTGAGCGGAATCTGCTGGTTAACAAACTTTT